>JARHVA010006506.1:0-632500 GCA_037957365.1 Torreya grandis | reverse complement strand
TGTTATTTTTGGATCTCTAAGTTTTATTGGCATGTCTCTTAGGAACCAAGAGGGAAAATAGATTTTTTTATGAATTTGACCTTTACCAAATACAAAAAATATGAAATTTCATGCAAATAATAGCAAATACATTTTACCCAATGGTGTATAAATCAATCAATAAATAATGCATGCCAAAGTTATATGCATAAATCAAAAGATCACTTACATCATTAGGTGACTTTTTGGAGATTAAAGTTATATGGGTTCATATAGGCTCTGATACTATATTATTTTATTTTCAATATTGATAGAAAATAATGTTGAATACATTAAAAATAATTCATAAAGCAATAATGTTACCTCAAGAGTGAAATAATCCACAAAAAAAGAGATGAGATTTGACAAGTGGGGAAACATAAAATGGATAAAAACATCACAATATATTAGAATCATTGAAAATAATTTAACTCAAATTATAATATAAATTATAAGCCAAGACAAAGAGATAAGAGTGGCCTCAATCTAAAAAAGGCATCACAATATTATTGTAGAAGAGAGGAGAGGGATATTTAAATATAGAAAGAATAAGGATGAGGGAGTTAATACCATCATGACCTTACAAGTCCTCTTTAGTGTGTGAAAAATGTCATTATTCCCAATAAATTGGATGGAAGTGTGTGATATGTGGTGGGGAGAAGGTATTGTTCAAGTAACTCTCAAATTCTACAAGTGGAAAAGAGAAGTGAGATATATCTCATAAATTTGGGATAAAGTGCATTTATAATAATAATAATAATAATAATAATAATAATAATAATAATAATAATAATAATAATAATAATAATAATAATAATAATAATAATAATAATAATAATAATAATAAAAGATACTTATGATTATTATCCTAAGTCTATTTTATGTGTGCATTTATTATTATTATAAATTCACTTTATCTTATATTTATGAGGTGTCTCTTACCTCTCTTTTCCACTTGTATGATTTAGAGCTACTTGCATAAGTAACTCCCCCCCACACACACTTCCATCCAATTTCTTATGAATAATACATTTGGAAAATAATAAGGAGGAATTGTAGGGTCATGATGGGATTATTATAACTCCTTCATCCTTCATATTTCTCTATTTAAAGAGTCCTCCCTTCTTCTCTTCTACAACAATCTTGATCTTACAATTTTTTGATACCTCTTTTGGCTTGATGCCACTCCCGTCTCTCTTTATTATCTTTTACTTTATATTTTAATTGTATTTTAATTATTTTTAAGGATTCTAATAGATTTTTGGGTTTTTCCCCATTTAACAATTTACCCACTTGTCAACTCTCCTCTCTCTTTGTGACTTGTTTCACTCTTGAGGTAACATCGTTTCTTTACACTTTTTTTTTAATTTATTCAATATTATTTTCTATTTATTTTGGAATATAATATATTATGACTACTATTTTTACTTGTACCATACAATTATCATATTTCAAGGAACATTGTTAGCCCCATTTTATTTTCCTATGCTAATCCCAAACAAGCTTGTTAAGTAGGAAATAACTTATAAATTATCTAACATTATTGATGAAAACCTCAAAAGTTCCAAAATAGTAAGATTAAATAATATACCTATTAGTATATGAATACAACAATTCCAAGACTGGGAATAGTTAACCAAGTTCTCTCATAACAAGATATATTTCCATTTTAAATTGTTGAGTTCATATTTTAGGATCTTAGAGGGGTGGTAGTCCATCACATAAATAGTTTCCAAGGTAGATTCAAATATAACTATGTCTACAAATAATATGGCCATGATTATATATTTTTGAATGTTGATAATGACTCCTAAATGTATATAAATTTGAGAGGTAAAATAATGTCAATGGAGATTACTCAAATGATTCAATATGATCCTTCCATTACAAAGGATGATGTAATCATGATATAATGAGAGGAAGAATAAAAATCCACACTAGTAACAGAACAACCTTAGAAATAGGATGATCTAGAATAAATTGATGAGAAATTAGAGGAAAGTGTCCTGATAACTCTCCCAAATCCAAAATACATAGATCAACAAGACTTTTCTATCCACATAGGGGTACCCTTAGTTCCTAAGGTCAATTTTATGTTTACACTTGCAGTTCCCACAATCCAACAAACTCAAGCACCAATATTGAGTGATTCACCTTCTCCTCCTCTAGTGTATGTTACAAATATCCATCATATGGGAATTCAAGTAAAAAGAAATTTAACTACCACTATACTATCCCTAAAGGTTAAAATAAGAGGAGATATTGCCTCAGTATTCAAGGACATCACTGGGTCATAACTATTTAGACATAGAAGATGAGTCTACAAGGAATGAATTAGCTAAGGAATATCTAGATGAATATGTGTAAGAGTAAAAATATGAAGATGACTTGGAGGAAGAGATTACATTTTATGCCTTCCAAAATGCCCCTACATAGGAAAACTTTGGAACTCATATCTCAATTCCTCCTCACATTCATGATGTAGAAAACTATACTACGAGTACAAAGGATATAAATATTTTTGTCACCAAAGAACAAAGTAGAGAAGATAATTGTATGCCTACCAATTATACTAATATTTTAGTTTTTTTAGACACCATTCCTAATGTTGCTTTGACTACTTTAGTTGTCCCTACCATTGTTACTTTAACTACCAACACTTCATCAAGGTTAGGGGATGTTTTTGACACTTTTCTTAGTAATTCTCTTATAACAAGTTATTAATTAGATTATTTGGTAAGTATTACTACTACTAATGCTAGCATAATGAGTATAAACTATACCCCAATTGCATAATTCTTACAGATTCTAACATAGTTTTCCATTACATAACATATTATTTTTGTAACTAGCATAGATATTGTTGTGATCAACCCACATTTTGAATATTTAGTATCTTAAACCATTATTTTATATATCCATTAAATACATAAAATTCTACTAAATTTGGGTTTTTAATGACTAACATCATTCAAATAGAGTTATATGTGGTCACATTCAAGGATTTTCCAAATCTCATAGAGTATGTCATCAATACTCCCCATCAAATCAAGAACTCCAAGGAGAAAATGATCAATTCACCACTTCATACACCTCCACCTTCCTCATCACCAATTTCTCATCCCTGAATTGATCCCTATATCATAATTCCACCTCCACAAATAACCTCATATCTTACCATTTCATCTTATATTCAAACCTCTTATCAAGATCTACTTGTGAAAAATCCATGGATATAATAGATTCAAGTTGAGAAATTATCTAGATAGAGTTTGGCCATTAAAGGAGAGCCCAAACTAATTATAGAGTTTTATGAGTTCATAATAAACTTAATAGAAATATTAAAATAATGATGACAAGTGGAGGGAAAAATTGAGTTCAAAAGAGAATAAAAGCTCTTATCATTAACCAAGAAAATGAAAACTCTTCTTGGAGAAGATGATGAAGATAAAAAAGAGACAATCTCCATGGTCAATGACACTAGGGGAGATTGAATAAAATGTTTTTTTTAAAATATATAAATAATATAATAGATTCATATGGAATAATAGAGGTCCCATAAGATATATCAAAAAATGTGTAGAGTTAAGCCAAGAAACATTTTGATATTGTGTGCTTCATACACAAATCAAGAGAAAAATCTCAACCATAATGGGGCAATGTGGTAAATTATTGTGAATATTTGAAAATATTGGATACTAAGACATATTTTATTCCTAATATAACAAGGAAAAAATACTATTCTAACCTTAACCTATTGCAAATACTTGATAGAACATTGGCACATAATTATGTAAATAAAAAAAATGATTCATGTCATGGAATGACATCACTAGATTTAAGAATTGGTCTAGAAAATGACTTTTCAAAAACATAAAGATACATATATACTTGGATATATAAATATTAATTTATAAGGCCACTGGGTAAATTAGAAATTAATTGATTATTTTATAATCAGTTCTAAATCATTGTTAGTAATTTTAAAGTAAAGGTTAGAAATATTTTTTTTTAGGGTAGTGATCAAGTTATTTAATTAATCACCATTTTTAAATACAAAGTATCCCAAGCACATTCCTTATATTTTTTAGACACACAATATTTTATTTATAAATTATTTATGTTGTTTATCTTGCATGAACCCATCAAATCTTAATCTCTTTGAGTACATACCTTAAAGGGTGCATCAGGAACGGGGTTGGTAGAAATTTGGTTCTTTGTAGGATTTTTGGACCCTATACCACCACTTAAAACTAATAAAATCTACTCCTATCCTTTTCCCAAGGATTTTAAACCCCACTTATACACTTTCCTATGAAACTCACTACCCAAAATAACCCCTAACTAAGCAAAACCCCCTTTTTTTACCATGTTTCCTACTAGGTCAATTGGGTCAACCCTATTATGTGATTTATCACATATTATGAAACCATGTTAGCGTAATATGACATATTTTGAGACTAAAAATCTATATTTATCACCTTAAAAATTTGACCAATCTAACTCCATCGACTTAACTTCTAAGAGGATTTAGGTTCAATATGTGGCTATATATACCCCTTTAATTTCATTTTTAATAGAGGATCAATTAATTGTGCATCATTACTAATCTCAAATTTGCTTATAAAATCAATATAAGGTTTCATTTATTAGTTATTTTACCTTGGAGAAGTATCACTTGTATTGTAATATTTTTAGATGCATATGAGAGGTCTTGTGTTTCTATCTAATTTTTGCTTTTTCCTAAGTATGAAAAGTAGAAACTAGTTATGGAGGTTGTGGAAGAATACCTATTAAAATGTGCACATTAGATCCAAGTTATTGTGGATAGTTCATATTTGGATTGGGAGAATTACCTAAAAGTAATAAAATACTAAAATAAACTTGATTGTTAGACAAGTAGATGGGTAGATTGCCTAGTATGAGCTAGATCCTATAAGTGAGCTTTTTAGGAGGCTGTCAATCCACCTACTTTGAACACTTAATTTGATAGATATAAATGATTTAATTTGAATAAAATAATACAAAAATGAAACCAAAAATATGAAAAAAAAAAAACAAATAATTAAATTTGAAACCAAGAAGTTAAATATTTTGCCAAAACTATGACTAGATAAATTAACTAGTCCTAAAAATTGATTAAGGTAAAGTGGTGGTTTTTGGTTTGAAAATTTGATAAAGGTAAAGATAGTTTGGTTGAGGTTTTAAAGTGTTTATGATGATAAATATGAGAGGAATAAATGTTTGAAAAATATAATTTAATAAGTGATTGAGGAGGCAAAAGGGGAAGGAGATAAAGAAGTTGAAAATGTTAAAAGAGTAAAGAGAGTAAAGTTGGTAAAATGGTAAAGATGGTAAATGGAATTAAAATGATCAAAGGTGGAAAATAATATCAATGGATTGAGAGGTAAAATGGTGAAAAATTAATTTAATTTCAAGTTAATAACAATGAAATACTAAAAATAAGTACAAAATAAATGGGTATTACCTTCCAAGCTTTATTGATGATGAAGATTATGGTGTTGTTGAAGATAAATTCCTCAAACAATTTGGGTAGAGCTTCATTGCTTTGAATTATTTCAATCCTCCAAGATGATGACATCAAAAATTATTCCCTCCTTAAAAAACCTACATCAATATGTTAATAACAAAATACTAACTTCCAACTTAAACTTTGGCGAAGGAGAGGAGGGGTATTTATAGCATTTGATGTGAAGAAACATGTCAAAATAGAGGAATAGTGAAGAAATACGAATTTATCCAAGTGGGGATAATAAATAAGTCAAGTATGTTTTTTTTTGGATTATCACCTTGATCATAAGTCTCTTATTTTGATTGGTGTGTTTTCCACCTTGCACATGAATCAAATTTTGAATGGGAATCATGCACATGGGTTTAAATGAGACCAAAGAATTTTCACCACCCTTTTTTTTCTTCATATAAGAACTTAAAGAGATTGATAATAAAATTTGGCACCATTTTCCATGTGGTGCCTAAATTATTCAATGATGACGTTAGTGGGGATTCTCATTTAGGTTGGTGAGTCTACCATTTGGGTTAAGAAGTAAAAAATGGGTACCCTTTATATTTAAAGAGGTAGGTATCTCATTTTGAATACTAATTTCATGTGTGAAGGAAAAATATATGTTTAATTATTTCCATTTAAAGGTAAGTTCACCATATTTCAATGGGGACCCTTGTGATGCTTAAATGAGGTCATTAAGCACATTGGGAAAGGGTCTTAGGTGGGGTATGATGTCCAACATCAAGCCACATCACTTCTAATCCATGTCACTTGACATATCACCTTCCATATCACTTATCATGTCACATTTCATGTCACTTTCCATGTCATATTCCATGTCATATGCCATGTCATCATGAATAGTGATAGTGGGTCCCATAGTGAATATTGAATAGTACTTTTAAATAATACTTTCAAATAGTATTTTTGAATAGGAGAATAGTGATTTGGTTAGTTTAAGAGGTTTTTGTTAAGGGTTAAGAAGTTTTATGGGGTTTTGAGGCATTTAGTCATCAAAAACTATTAGTGTGTAGTTTTCTAGTATCTACATTTTGCCCCTTTTTGTTATGCAGCTTTGAATTAACAAGTGGAAAAAAAAATCACTTGGTTGAAGGTTAGGGTTCCTTAAGTATGGGATGATTTTTTCCCCCTCAAATCAAGAGTTGATGAATAAAGGCTAAATCATGTATAGGTTTGATAAGAAGTTGGTGGGGAGGCACTAGGTGGTGCCAAAAGGTAGTTGGGTATGTGAAATGCTAATGGGTTCACAAAATGAATCTAAGTAAAATAGTCAAGATTATTTAGAGACTAAAGCTACCATGTTTTTAAAAATAAGGTCAATCCTAGAAGGACATATGATAGGGATAACTGGTCCATAACATTGGTCATAGCTAATTGAGTTAGGTCTATTAAATCATCTAGATATGCTCAGTGTTGGTCACAAGTATCTAGGGTAGGAAGTGATCTTTTAAAATAAAATACTTGGTTAGGTCATGCATGAGGTGGTGAAAATGGTTAAAAATTCAACATGTAAAGGTTTGTCTTTATGTTTAAAAGTTATTGTAAAACATGTCAATGTTTTGGGTCAAAATCAACCAATGTCAAGGTGGACATGGTGAAAGCATGGGTGGATTGGGTATCGGTTGGAAGGAGATGGCAAAGCTAACTCTATATTCACTTGATAAGTGGATTATACCTATATAGTTACATGGATAGGAATCCAAAAATAAAATTAAGCTAAATGTAGTTATTTTGAGGTGAAGAGTGTTAGTTAACTTGGTTGCCCCAATTTGATATTATGTAGTTAGGTCCAGTTGAGGGAAGAACCAAAGGGTGGAAAATATGGCTATCAAATAGTTTCTAATAGGTGTGGTATAAATGGTGGATGAGATTACATATGATGTAATTAGATTATTATGTCAACTATGAAAAAGGAATTTGTATCCATGGATAATTAGGTTGAAGCATGAAATTTCTACCACCTTTTTAAAGAAAAGAAAAGGGAGAAATATGCTTTACTAGGCTTTAGAAAATCTTAAACTACTCAAATTACCATGGTGATCTAATAGGTTATTTCATCACCATCCAAGTAAGCTGACATTGTGCACACACCACAATAATGTCGTTAATAGGATATGAAAGGGTAGTATGTAATGATTCAAGGAAGCAAAGTAGCAAAGTTGGTAAATGAGAAGTGGTGAAGATTTGAACCCTTGACCCTTGAGCCAGTGGGGTCCCAAAATAAGTAAGCATTGAGTTTTGAGGGAATTCAAAGAAATACTCTAAGGGGTTTTGGAATATAGAGTGAGGTGAATAATAATGTTAATTAAATGAGGGAGTAAGTTATGGATTTCATGCATGAAAGCAAGGGCATGGAGGACACAAAAATCAGATAAAGAGATGTACATAGAAGTGACACAACTAGTGACTGCACTCTAAAGAGGTGGAGGTTGAATGGGAGACAAAAAGGGAGATCCAACAAGGGATGATGTGAAGGAAAACTAAGAGATGGATGAATAAATAGGTAGAGAAAACAACAAGGTCACAAATAAAGATGCAGGTGGAGAAGGATGGAAGGATCCAAGCATGGTCATATAAGAGGAAAAATAAGGTCAAGAAGACTAAGGGATGTCATTGAGGGAGATGAAAAAAATGAAATTCAACAAAGAAAAGAGAAGAAAAATAAAAGGTGGAAGATAGGGGTGAGGGATGTAAAGAATAACAGATTAGAGAATTAAAGAGGATGGGGAAAGAAGTGTAACAATAATTAAGGGTAAGGGGAGGATGATACATATGGGAGGCTATGAAAGTTTGAAAATAAGTCTAAAAATAGACTAAGGAGAAAATAGTTTGGTGATGAAAATGAAACACAAGGAAATACACAAAAGAAAAGGAAATAGGAGGAAAAAGGAGTGAAATAAAGACAAAAAAAGGATGACATGAGAGAAAATGTAGGTAGAGATGTAAATAAGTAAGCATTGGATGAATATAGGCAAGGAGAGGAAAAATGAAGCAAAGCATATGGTGGTTTTGGAGATGAGAATGGGATAGAAAATGGGAAAGGGGTTAAGAATAATGAGGGGAAGCAAAGGATGGGTGGACAAGAAGGTGAAGAGATAAGGTAGGCATTAAATATCTTGTTAGAAGAGATTAACAAGCTAAAGTGGTGATGAGCTGGTGAAGAAATAAGGGAACACAATTAAAGGAAATGAGATGAAAATAAGGGATGAAAATCAGGGATGATAAGAAGAAAAAGGAAGAATTGAAGTAGGGATACAAAGCAAGGATACTGACATAGATGCAAAAGACAAGTGAGTAACGAGATGAAAAGAGGAAAAGGGGAATGTGAAAGGCAAAAGGCAAAATTCAAGATGAGATAAGAAGAAAAGGACAATTATGGAAGGATTCTCAAAGGATAAATGCCTAGTTAGAAGCAATTATGGAGGAAAAAAAGGAAGTTAAAAAGGTTGAAAGAATGGGAAAAGAGTAAATAAGAAGAATGGAAAAAGGGTTCAGTGGGAAGAGTGGTAGAATGTTAGAGAGTGGTGGTACATGTAAAGAAAAAGTGCAGCAATAGAAGAAATAGAAATCTTGTAAGATGAACAATATGATGTGGAATGGGTGAGGAAAAGAGAGTGATAAAGAGGGTAAAACAAATAGCCAAAGGTGAAGGGAGATGATGAGGATAGATAAATAATTTGAAGGGGATAAAGGGCAAGGTTAGTAATAAGGTGAAAGAGAGGCAAACAATGAAAAAGGTGGGTGGAGACATGAGTCATGAATCATACACAAGGAAAGGTGGTGGTGAGGCTAATGAAGTAGAGTAGGTGGTGGCTTTGTGGGAGATAAGAGGGCTCAATGAAGTAGGCTATCAACCCTTGTGTTAAAAGAGATTGATAAGTTGGAAAAGTGGTTAAAAAAGATTGACAAGATGGAGGGAGGTAGGTGGTGAGGAGATAGGTAGAGAAGTGGAGGAACAAATATTAGGTGAGAAGAGAAAATAAAGTAAAAGATGTGGCCGAGCTGACCTTAGTAACTGAGTGCTACCTAAATAGTCTAAAAAGACCTCAAGCCAGTGTAGTTATCCCAAAAATGGGAGAAAAACTTGAGAGGAATTATTAGATGGTGTTAAAACATAAGGATGCTTAAGAAATAATTAAAATATTCCTTGATGTATGATGCCCTAAGCAAGAGGGTATGGTTAACGATGGAAATGAGTGAGAAGAAAAAGGGGATGGGAATTATTTTTTAGTGGCTAAGCTACCCATAGAAGTGAAGTAGTGCCTAAATAGTCCATGGACATCAATCTAATGTAGTTAAATAAGGTTTGGGTGGGTGGTGTTCAAATTGGTTGCCCCAATTTTATGGAGCACATGGGTTGGTTTGAGCTGAGGGAGAAGGTTTTGTAAAATAATAGTTTTGGGTTTTTTTGAAGGTGTCGGCAAAAGTAAATGGTGTGGATTGGTAAATAGTTACCATAATGATCCCACATTTAGTAGGATGAGAGATATAGATGGGAAAATTAGGATAAATTATAAGGGAACACAATGATAAGTACCATAAATTATCTTCAATGGATCTAATCTAAATAAGAGGTGCCTTTGTAAGGAGGTTACACCTTCTAAAATTGTGTGAGGGTAGGATTTTGGAGATAGTGTCTACAACTATGAGCTGAGTTTTAGGAAGTGGGGATCTATCTCGATTTATAGAGTCATTTTGGTCAAGGTTCATTACCACTATGAGCTAATTTTTAAGGGTAATAGTGAAGTGATGACCTACAAATAATTTCTTTGATGGTCAAGTAGATTATACAAGTAAGGAAGTTAGTAATGTGATGATTGATAGAGGATGGACCTTTCCCAATGCAAGAGTTGCATGGGTAGGCTAGGCAAATGGTGGCCATGTTTGCATCTTATATCCTAGCTCCATGGAACCAATGACTTATTAGTCATGATAGGTCAAGTTTAACCAATAAGAAGCTATGTGGTTAGGAGAAGGTGATCATTCCCCTATTATGGATGACCTTTCATTTAGCATAAAATAATGACTACCATGTTCAAGTAGACACTACCAATGGTTGGGGTATGATGTTCATAGCATGTGGTAATGGGTTGGTAGGAATAGGATGGTAAAAGGGGTAAGAAGGTGAATTTGTTTCTATGAATTCATGGTGGCATACCTCTGATGGAAGAGTTTCTATAATGCTAAGGATTTGGGAGTTACCAATAATAGTGGAAATTTCTAAAGCATGATCATTATAGTGGCCCATGATTGGAAGCCAATTTACATCAACTGAGGTGATGCTAATGACCACCAGGCCCACAAAGATCACAAGATGACAAAACAAGAAAATAGATCAGATGTAGATTAGATGATAAGGTTAACAAAAATATATCCTAATGGTTCATAATGGATTTATCAAGGTGACCAATCAGATTGAGGGTGATGTGTCCACATAAAATGGTAAGTAGACATGACTATTTCAAGTGGGATGACTATTCAAAGGAATCAATGACATCATATGACCTTCCCCATCGATGGGATGGAGAATCATGTTGGTGAGGAAAAATGGTTAGGTATTATATTTAAAGAATCATGATAAGGATGAATGTCTATTATTGAGTTATTTGGTTTTGTAGGTATAGAGAGTGTAGATAACTACACAAGGTTGATGATGGTGAATAATGAAAATAATGGTGGAGATGATCAATAACCTTTGTGACCTAAAATAATCAATATGGTGAATGTACATATCTACTAGATATTATATCATGTAATGGTGATAATGAAAGTACTATTAGATCAAAAATAAGAGGAAAGGCACCCACGACCTAAGCTCAAGTATAAAATCTTACCTCATCAATAGTGAATAATACAAGACTTTAATTTCATGAGGTGTAGGGCTAGAGAACATGACGTTCAACCTGCCCATGGAGGGAACCCTTTTTATCAAAGGGGATGCATATGAAGGTAGAAATAGGTAGTACTTATATGATTAAAACAACTAAAGTGAGGTGATGTAATGGTTGTGATGATCAAGCAGGGTGAAATACCTAGAGTAGAGTATGATTCTCACCCTATAGGGATGAATGTGGGAGAGGAGAATAGAGTACACCCTTTAGTAGTCATTGAGATAGGGAATGGTAAAAATGTTAGTTTAGGGAGTAATCAAGTAGAAGGATGGATAAACATAAATCTAGAGTCATCAGATAATTAATTTAATGTTTAGGTAGAAAAATAATGTATTTAGGGGCCTTGGGTGAAGTGTGGATAGTCTGATAACTTTGTATGTGTCATGTGACTCCTTACACCCTGAATAAAATATTGCATAGTTTGACATAAACATATACAAAATGTGTTGGATGTTTCTAGTTGAATGTTATGGTTATGGTTATGATTGGTATAGTTATGGTTGTTATAATCTCTCTTAATGTAAAAGGAATTGTTATTGTTGTTACAATGTTAGATGGTACAAGTCATGATGAAAACATCAACTAGGCACATTAATATAAGAATAGGGCCTCATGATTTATTTTTTACAAGGACTAAAAATAGACCCAAAGTGAGATCAACTTAATAAATATAAGCCCTTCAAATTCTATGCATGAATGGTCATTAGTTGATAAAGATGGTTTTTTGATCATAGGGTGTCAAGTAAGCTCTAAATCCCTTGATGTGCAGATAGTATAAAGGGAAGATTGGTGATAGGTGGTGTGAAGGGTAATGGGTGATGTGTATGATAACTTCATGTGAATTAATTTGTCCCTTCTATAGGTGACCTAAGAATGGTAATAGACAATTCCATGTCATATACTAGATGTAGATTGATCAATGCAGGAAGTCTACATGTGAAAGTTGATTGCAGCTTCCAACTTATTATGCTTCTTGAGAGATGATTGTGGATTTATAATTTGTTATGATAGTAGGTCCTGTTTCTATGCAAAATTGATTTCTACATTCAAAAGAAGAAATAAGAAACTAAAAGAAATGGTCAAGGCTAGAAGTACCTGATAAAGTTGTGCGCACCGAAATCAGATGTTGGAAGATTCTCCTCTTTGGCTGTGGAGGAATGACACCTGCGAAGAAAAGGGTAAAACACAGAAAAACGTTAGTCAAAGGATATGGTGGGCTGTCAGGCGAATGCCCGATCCCAGAAGTATGAAGACTTCCTAGAAGGATATCAACCCACTGATAAAAAAGTAGAATATTGGACGAAAGTAGATAATAATGATAGAAATAAATGATAGAAAATAAAAGTGCGTACCTGATATGCAGCACTGTTCTGCACAGTCACCAGCGTCGGTCTCTGTGGTGCCGGCATCGGTTAAGGAAGGTGCCGACGTCGGTTGAGGTGCCGTCGTCGGTCAGGGTAGTGACCGGCGTCGGTAGGGGCAGGTTCTGGAAAAGTCTGAATAGGTTCGAGACAGGGTCTGAGAGAGTCAGGACAGGGTCTGGGCAAGGTCTGAGAGAGTCGGGACAGGGTCTGGGCAAGGTCTGAGAGAGTCGGGACAGGGTCTAGGCAAGGTCAGGTCGGGTCTGAATAGAGTCTGGGGGTCTTAGTCTGGACAGAGGCAGGGATGTAAATGAGGGATGCTGGGTCTGTGGGTTGAAGAATCAGGATGACAGAACTGATAAAGAATAACCAAGAAGAAATAAAACAAATAGAATAAATACTTACCTGCCAGAAGATGCAATGAAAGCCATAGTTGGAGTTGTCTGTGCAGTGCCGGATTGAATGTAGATTGGTTGATGCCGAGAGTGGGTTGATCGCGAGAGTGTTGATGTCGAAGTTTGCAGGTTGGTTGAATGATTGCTCGGGTTCGATTGATTGATTAGCAAAAATGGTTGAATAGCGTTCGGGATGGTTGGCGGACGCTGATGAAGGCAAGGGACGGTTCTAGAGACGGTTCGTCAACCGTTTCGAGAAACCAAATGATAACTGATAATGGATAACGGCAAGGTGACCGATGTCGGCAGGATTGTCGACGTCGGCCGATAGGTGACCAACATCGGTGACATCGGCCGGGTAAAGACCATCGTCGGTAGATGCATAATGGGGATAGAGTCTAGCTTTAGCTCTGTGCTCATTTTTACATGCTGCCAGGGTCAAGGTTGGTGGAACAAGTGATCGACAAGGGTTAAATAGGCGAAGAAGAATAAGACGGGGAATGACCAGGGGAGGCGACATGATTTCGGTGTCTACATTTGCCCCTTTTTGTCTTGTTGGTTGTTTTGGACGAACTGCAAGACAAAAATAGGAGGGATTGCCCCAGGTGAGGGATAAGGTTGATTTCATCTTGTTGGTTGTTTGAATGAACTGCAAGACAAAAATAGGAAGTGGAATGCCCCGAGTAAGGATAAGGTATTCCCCCTCAAAGCAGGAGTCGAGGGAAGGGAACTGGGAATCAAGTGCTGATTTGAAAAGGAGTGGATGAAAAAGGGGTGAGGGTGAATGTGGCAAAGGTCGTGATTGCGCGCATACCACTGCACGAGATGGTCAGGCCAAAGTGTCGCTGGTCAAGGGTCGAGGAGTGCCAAAATTAAAGTAACCAGGCCCCAGCATTTAGTCATCTGCTGATCGGGTCACTCAATCTAAGCTGAAGCTCCAAATGGGTCGTCGCGTTCCAGGTATCCCGGGCTCAGGAAGTGCTCCTAAAAACATGAAAAAGTCACAAGTAGTAGGGATCAACTAGCTCGCGATCCTATACTTGCGAAGGGTCAAAAAAGTCTGCAGACAATTCTGCTAACCAGCCGTGAGGTAGCACACACGCAAAAACAACCAAGGCAACAATGTCTTGGAAGTGGTCAAGGTCGGAGGAGATACGCATGATCTCCAATGGTTGGTGGTCGATGGATGGATGAATGGACGAAAGGATGCGGCCGAGCTAACCCCAGAAGACCCCATGTCAACTGAGTGCTACCTACATAGCCCTGGTAAGAGGGCCTCAGGCCGATGTAGTTCTCCCTAGAAGGGAGGAAGGGTCAAAGGGATGGAAATGGGTTGTGGTGAAGGGCAAGGTGATGGTTAAAAGAAGGCAAGAAGGTTTGTCCATCAGAGAGATGAACAAATGAGAATGGTCAAGCTAACCCCAGAAGACGGTCGTGTCATCTGAGTGCTGCCTACATAGCCCCTGTGGAAGGGCCTCAGACCAATGTAGTTCAGACAAAGGGTCCGAGTGGTAGACAGGTGGTTAAAATAGTTGATAGATTGGTCTTGGTTATGATGAAATGATGAGGAAAAAAAAAGATGTTGCAGCCTTTTCCAAATGGTGTATTCTGCAACATTGGTTGATGGGTTTTTCATCCCTAGCAATATTCCATATTCGTGATGGATGTATGCTAAAAATGAATTAAGGTCTATTTATGCTTCAGCAAGTATTGGTTTATGCTGAACATAAATTGGGTCGGGTCGATAGTTTCCATGTGTATTGGTGTCCATAGAAACTAGGGTGAATAGGCTAGGTCATGTTGATGGTCTGAAAAGAGAGTTGAGTTGAGTTGATTGACAAGTGATGAGGGTGAATGTGACCAAAGTGCAGAAGAAGTGAAAAGCATATTGCTCTTTCATTGACAAGGACCAAAAAGATAGCATAGATAGGGGTTATGAGAACTAAGAGCCCCATTCATGCATGACGTCGTTGACCATAGTTATGTTAGAGCGGTAATCGAATCACTTAGACATTAAAGTGAGCTCAAAGTCCCTTGAGCAGGTGATAGGAGGAGGAAAGAGGGTAACCCGTTTTAAGAGCAGAGATAACTTTGCCCCTTTTTATAGGAGACCCTGAGACAACTACAAGTCAAGTCCATGACTCATTTTTTTTTTTTTTTTTTTTTTTGAGGTGCAGACTGATCAATGCGGGAAGCCTGCATAGAGATGTCATTTGCTTGGTGGTCAGGTTGTGAAGCTGATCAATGCGGGAAGCTTCTAAAATAATGCTGTTTATTGCCTAGATTAGTCATAGCCATCCTTCGAGGGAGTGGTCTAGATTTTTATTTAATATAAAGGCTTTTGAATAGCTGTCCTTCGAGGGAGCAGTCTATTAATTACAGCAATGATAGTACAGCTATCCTTCGAGGGAGCAGTCTATTTTTTTGATTTTGATATTGATATAGTGACCATGGATATGTTTTGACATCTTGATTTGTTTTTATAGAAATGTGAGTCATGGACAAGATTATAGAAGGTCAAGGGCTCCCTTTTATTAGGACAAAGCATCCATACATCATAAAAGGGTTATAGGAATTGTTAAGAGGAATAGGGTTGAAAGGAAGTAGGATTAAAGAGGACGGGGATTGCTCAAGGGATGAGCTCAAGTTAAGTGTCAAGTGGATGAATACTCGACTAGCAGTAGAACGGTCGCAGATGCAACACATTAAGAGGCTCAGGTTCTAGTCGTCCATCAAGAGAAGACAAACGGTAAGTCCCTGATCCATACTTATGCGTGATAATAAAAGGTCCGAGCCAATTAGGAGTAAACTTTCCCCATTTGCCTCTTTCCAGATTGGTCAGGGGTTGATTGATGAGTGGATGTGAAGTTGGTTGATATGGTTGTTGATTGATCGAGGCTGGTTGAATGTTTTGATAAAAAGATTGGTCAATGTTTGGTTGAGATCGGGTTAAATGATAATTGGTCAATGGTTGGTCGAGGGTTGATTGGTTGGTATTTGGTCTTTGGTTGGGTCGAATGTTTGGTTGAGGTCAGGTTAAATGTTTGGTTGCTAGTCTGGTTGAGGTTAAGTTGAAAGAGTGATTGATATGTGGTCGAGACTGTGTTGAAAAATTGGTCGAAGTTTGGATAAAGGTTGAATTCCCCCAGCGGCTAGGGAGAATGTTTGACGGATTAGTTAAGGTCGATTGAGGTTTAGTGGTCAGATGGACTGTGTTGATGTTGAATAAAGGGGTTAAAGGCAGCGAAGGGACCCTAGTCTGTCGTGGAGATCCCGATTTAGATGACGAGGTTGGAGAGGTATGGGTTGGTGTTGATAATTTGTCAAAGGGGGGGTCAAGAGGATCCTTGATAAGAAAGGAATCCTTTTTTTGGTGGTGACGAATGACAGCTTTAAGAGCGCAACAACGCTCGGTGTCATGTCCCAGAGTGTGATGATAGTGGCAAAATTTAGAGTTGTCGAACCAAGATGGTCTTGATCCGATAGTTGATGAGTGGGGTGGTGTTGAAGGTTTGTTGATGACGTGGTTGAGAAGGGAGGTGTCATTCCCCAGACATTGGTGAACAATGACCTTGAGGGCATGACAATGCTCAGTGTCGTGCCCAGGCGTGCGATGATACGCACAAATGTAAGTGTCATTGAACCATGGTGGTTTTGGTCCGAGAGAGTGATATGGTCTAAGAGGCAGGAGATAGAGATGAGAGGACTGCAACAATTGTCGTAAGAGCAAGGCATATGAACCTGCTAACGGGTCGGGATGTTTTATTGCAGAGAGGGTTGGTGACATTGGTTTGGGAGGCGAAGGAGGCGTTGGTCGATGGTTTGAAGGAGGTATAAGTCTGACGGGTTGATAGAATAATAGAGGTGACTTACCTCTGTGAAGTATGGGAGTGAGAAGCACTCCGAGTAAAGTAGACGGATGTGGGCCCAAGATTGAAGGTAATGAGGAAGATAGGGGAGGAGGTCTCTGGTGTGGTTTAGTAGCCTTCTTTGGTTTGGGTTGAGGGCCACCTTTGTGTGAGGTGAGATTAGATGTGGGGCGAACACCAAGAGGTTTAATCTCTTTGGGCATGATGGACGCCTGCGCGGGTTTGGATTTAGATGTGGACGGTTTTTCTCTCAATGGAGAAGGGATTAAAGGTGTGGGCTCTTTAAGTGGAAAGAGCTCTGGAGTAGTCATGGCTTCTGTGTGTGGTTGGGGAGTCGAAAAGGTATGATCGTCTATGGATGATAAAAAGAATGAAGGTGAGGCAGCTGGTGTTGATGTGGTCAAAGCGTCCTCCACTATGGGAGAAGTCGCTGAAGGACAAGTGGGAGAAGAAATTTCTTCGCCATGTGGAGGAGGTATAGGGGAAGAAAGGTCTTCCTCCTGTGAAAAAGGTTGGTCAAGGATAAGAGAAAAGATAGTGTCGACCGTGTGTATATCATGGTCTTGAGGGTCATTGGTTATGGTTTGGACGTTGTCTTGAGTAGGCGGGTGATTAGAAAGGGGTTGCTTGAAGATGTCGAGGTTTTGGTTGGGCGGTGTGTTCGGGTTATCCAAGATGAGATCCCCCTTGTCTAGCATGTCCTGGACGATGTTTTTGAAAGTTTGACAGTGATCCGTGTCATGGCCTTTGACATGGTGATAGTTGCAAAAGTGGTTCTCCCTGTACCATGCAGGGATAGGTGTTGAGGGGTCGAATTGATGTGGTCAGATTGGAGGGAGATTGAGGACCCCCTGCTTGACGAGTTTATCCAAGACAGAGGCATATGACTCCCCAATTGGAGTGAATTGACACTGTAAGGATTGACGTTGAAAATGTTTATTGATGTAGTCTAATGTTGAAGATGATGATCGGTTGGTTATTGTTGAAGATGATGGTCTAAAGATGATAGTGTTTTCTGACCCCTTGGATTGAGAGTGGGTAGAAGAAGGTCTGGAAGAAGAATGGTCATTGGTTCTTGTGTTAGTGTTACACAATTTGACCTTATCTTCTTCAATGGCGCAGAGTTCAAGCTTTCGGGCCATGGTGAAGGCCTCATCGAAAGTGTGGAATGTCTGAACCCGCAAGGTGGACGAGATGTGACTGACACATGCTCGGGAAAAGAGCTCAATGAGCTCGGGTTGAGGCAAGGAGAAGGAGAGCTGATTAATCAAGCTTCTCCAATGGGCGACAAAATCGGTTATTGATTCATCGTCAAATTGTCTGATGGAGTAAAGGTCTATGATCGAAACTTGTTTAGTGATATTGATTGAGAAATGGTCAATGAATAGTTGGGCGAGTTGAATGAATGAAAAGATAGAATGTCTGGCAAGAGAACTATACCAGTCAAGGGCAGGGCCAAAAAGCGACATAGGGAACGTGCGTAAAAGCAACGCATCATCGTGGGCAATAAGATAACAGGCATGTCTGAATGCCTGTAGATGTTGTTGTGGGTCTTCCTTACTCTGAAAGCGAGTAAATTTAGGAAGCTCCCACTGGCTGGGATATGGTCTGATGGGGACAGAAGGATGGATGGGCTCGTTGTAAATCTGGTCATATGAAGAGACATTACTTGAACCAGAGATAGAAGCTTTGAGACTGGACATTTTATCCATCAGCATCTTGATGATGTCTGCTGACAGATTGGCGGGTTGAGCGCCCCCTAAATTGTAAGGCGCTTGGAAGAGGCTAGAAGAGGCGTACGACATAGCCGGTTGTACAATGTACGGATGACTAGTCACAGGAGCAGAAGTAGAGGCTAAAGGTGGTTGCGTTACGAAGGTCGAAGGTATAGGCTGACTAGATACCGCCAAAGGAGGTTGTGTGACGGCATTGACAAAGGGCGAGGTAGGCACTCCTACATATATAGGCGCAAGAGTGTGTGGGGTCGAGACAATCAAGTTCTGGTATAATGTAGAACTTGGTTGAATTGCAGGTGGTTGAGGGGGTAACGAAACCCCGGTGGAGGTTGGTCTAAAAATAGACGAGGAGGCCGAACTTTGCGTATAGGCCATGGTCGGGTTAATGGTTGAGGCGAAAGGTTGAGTCGTAAAAGGTTGGGTGGTGAACGGTGTTGATGTCGTCGCCACGTTGCCCGAAAGGTCTCGCATTGGGTTTCTCGCGAGATAGTTTTGGAGGGCTGTGGTATTGAGGTCCAAGAATCTTGCAAAATCTTGGTCCCCTTCTGGGATGATAGGCGTCTGGGTTGGAGATAGTCTAGTAGGAATTCTTTCGGTCTTCGAGTAGAACTCCATTATATGATTGTTTATAGACGGGGTAGGCGAAAGCGATTGATGGCTAGCGTGGTCAAGAAGAGCCTTGGTTTGACTACGTGTCAGAACCATTCAAGGCAAGAAAGAACATCCTCACAAGCTCAAACAAGCAGATAATAACTAAAAAGATGAAGACACAAGCAGATCCTAAAACCCTAAGAGTAAATTTTTAGGATTATAGTGGCTTATGCCTTAGAATGTGTGTAGTGGAAGGTTGGTTTTGTGAGTCAGGTCCTAGAAGAAGTAGTCTATGGATGGTTTCGGGTTTTGTTATGGTGCTCAAGAAGTCTGTGTTAGGTTCGGTATGCGGCCTGGTGCTAAGGAGCAAGCTCCCCTCACTTCACGATTCCAGTGGTTAGCTGGTCTCGCTTAGCCAAAATATACCTCGCCTAGAGTTTAGACTCCGCCAGAGAATGGAGTGGGCTTCCCCCTTGGTGATGAAATCCAAGTAGGGTCACCGGGATAGGTAAGGTATCCGCTGGGGAATGAAATCCCAGTTGGGCCTTGTCTCAGGTAAGTTTTATGTTTGTTTTGTGCAGGTGGTTTGGTCGTGTAACATCAAGTGATCTAGATTAATTCAATATGTGGTTTTAATTACTATGTGTGGTCTAAAAGATGTAGGCAATCAGAAATGAATGCAAAGTGTTTTAATGTCCAAGTCGAAATGTTTTGTTCGTATGAAGACGAATGGAGAAAGAGTCGAAGAATATGAGTTTTAACTAGTCTAGAAGTGCAAGAAAGAAAGAAGTGTTCATTTTAGTTCTGCTTATGATGTTGTTTAAGAAGAGACGAAAGGAGGTGAAAAGGAAGAAACCTAATGCACCTAAATGAACGAAAGAAAGAAAGAACCCAAGGAGGACCTAGGGTCCCACCGGGCGTGCCAGAATGTTTCTATGCAAAATTGCTTTCTACATTCAAAAGAAGAAATAAGAAACTAAAAGAAATGGTCAAGGCTAGAAGTACCTAATAAAGTTGTGCGCACCGAAATCAGACGTTGGAAGATTCTCCTCTTTGGCTGTGGAGGAATGACACCTGCGAAGAAAAGGCTAAAACACGAAAAAACGTTAGTCAAAGGATATGGTGGGCTGTCAGGCAAACGCCCGATCCCGGAAGTACGAAGACTTCCTAGAAGGATATCAACCCACTGATAAAAAAGCAAAATATTGGATGAAAGTAGATAATAATGACAGAAATAAATGATAGAAAATAAAAGTGTGTACCTGATATGCAGCACTGTTCTACACAGTCACCGGCGTCGGTCTCTGTGGTGCCGGCGTCGATTAAGGAAGGTGCCGACGTCGGTTGAGGTGCCGTCGTCGGTCGGGGTAGTGACCGGCGTCGGTAGGGGCAGGTTCTGGAAAAGTCTGAATAGGTTTGGGATAGGGTCTGAGAGAGTCGGGACAGGGTCTGGGCAAGGTCTGAGAGAGTCGGGACAGGGTCTGGGCAAGGTCTGAGAGAGTCAGGACAGGGTCTAGGCAAGGTCAGGTCGGGTCTGAACAGAGTCTGGGGGTTTTAGTCTGGACAGAGGCAGGGATGTAAACGAGGGATGCTGGGTCTGTGGGTTGAAGAATCGAGATGACAGAACTGATAAAGAATAAC
This sequence comes from Torreya grandis, assembly GCA_037957365.1. NCBI lineage: Eukaryota > Viridiplantae > Streptophyta > Pinopsida > Cupressales > Taxaceae > Torreya > Torreya grandis. Next base: position 611,453 of record JARHVA010006506.1, on the reverse strand, counting down.
CAAGAAGAAATAAAACAAACAGAATAAATACTTACCTGCTAGAAGATGCAATGAAAGCCATAGTTGGAGTTGTCTGTGCAGTGCCGGATTGAATGCAGATTGGTTGATGCCGAGAGTGGGTTGATCGCGAGAGTGTTGATGTTGGAGTTTTCAGGTTGGTTGAATGATTGCTCGGGTTTGATTGATTGATTAGCAAAAATGGTTGAATAGCGTTCGGGATGGTTGGCAGACGCTGATGAAGGCAAGGGACGGTTCCAGAGACGGTTCATCAACCGTTTCGGGAAACCGAATGATAACTGATAACGGATAACGGCAAGGTGACCGACGTCAGCAGGATTTCTGACATCGGCCGATAGGTGACCGACGTCGGTGACATCGGCCGGGTAAAGACCGTCGTCAGTAGATGCATAATGGGGATAGAGTCTAGCTTTAGCTCTGTGCTCATTTTTACATGCTGCCAGGGTCAAGGTTGGTGGAACAAGTGATCGACAAGGGTTAAATAGGCGAAGAAGAATAAGACGGGGAATGACCAGGGGAGGCGACACGATTTTGGTGTCTACAGGTCCTTTACTTTATTTTTGTATATGGGAATTTTATCGATGGAGGAAGATTCTAAGAAATTGCTTTGATTTTGACAAATTTAACTCAACCATCCTTCAAGGGAGTGGTCTAAGCTTATTGGATTTGTTTATAATTCTTGATAGTTATCCTACAAGGGAGCAATATACCTTACATTCAACAATTTTTATTTTTATTTTTAACAATTGTCCTTCAAGGAAGTAGTCTTCAACACTTAATATATTAACCCAAATAATTGTTTCAAGATGAAATGTGTTTAGACATGGACTAGTATAATTAGGTTCAGAGGTTTACCTTTATGAGGTAAAAACTTTAACATAGGAAGGTCAATGATATGTGTGGTTTTGAGATACAATCACCATGGTATTCTATCTTATTAGAGATAAAAATTATCCATGAAAACCATGATATGGGTAGATCCATGGTACCCATATTTAGGATTAGGCTATGACAATGATGGTTAATCATATGGTTCTATGTTGTAATCAATTTTCCTTAAGAGGAGAAGAGAGAGATGGGTGAAGGTTAAAATCTCATAATCAAGGGATGAGCTTAAGTTAGACAAAAATAGTGATTTTGATCCTTCTTTAATAAAAAATGGATATAGATGTGAAGCATTAAGGGGATCAAGTTCTAGTTTTGCCTTTAAGAGAGGAAAATTTATAAGCTCTTAATCCATACTTATGGGTAATGATGTAGGGTACAATCCAATTGAAATCAAACTTTCCTCATTTACTCTTCTCTATGTTGGTCACGTGTTGGTTTTCCTTTAGGACAAGGTCTTCAATATTGAATTCTCATGGTTTGAGGTGTTTATTATAAGCATGTTTGATATTCTCTTGATAGATATGGAGGTGGGTGAGGGTTTATAAATGATGTTCATCAAGTAGCTCAATTTGAGCTAAATGGTGTTAACAAAAATCTTCCTTAGAAATGAATTCTTGCAAAGATATTTGAAGAGAGGGGATTTGGAATTCAAGAGGCAATACTACTTCTACTTTGAAGACTAAAGAGAAAGGGGTATCACCCATAGAGGTTTGAATATTAGTAGGATAGGCCCATAAAGTGAATGGGACGTGGAAGTACCAATTTTGACTTGAAGCATTGACTACTTTGGTTAGAATTTTGTTAAGGATTTTATTAGAGGCTTTTGCTTGTCCATTTGTTTATGGATGGTAGGGTGAAGAAAATCTCAAATCAATGCCAAATGAATCACATATCCCTTAGACCTATTTATTTTTTAAATATTTACCATTATTAGTGATGATCTTATGAGGAATACCGAAGTGGTAGATGATATGATGGTTGATAAAGTCAATAATCTTCTCTAATTTGGATGAGATAAGAGGCATAGCTTATACCCACTTGGTGAAATATTTGGTGGTGGTGATGATGGAACTATGTCATTGTGAAGAATGGGGGTTAATTTCCCCAATGATATCAAGTCCCCATTGAGAGAAAGGACAAAAGTCTTAGATACTTGGAGGCTATTGGCTAATGCATGATGCAAATTAGGATGTTATTGACATTCAACACACTTTCTTACATAATCACAAAAATATTGGTTGAGGGTGGGCCAATAGTAGCCAAGGTGAAGGATACATTTAATGACTGCCAGGCCACTAAAGTGTCCCCCACAAATCCCATCATGTATTTCCTTGATGGCATGGGAAGATTCATAGTTATGTAGGAAATGAATAAGGATACCATCAAAACCACTTTTGTAAAGGATTCCCCATAGTATGGTGTAATGAGAGGTACTCTAAATAAAATCTCTTCAGGTGTTTCTAGAGAGGTTGGGAGGAACAATGCCTAGGTTGAGGTAGTTGAAAGTTTGGTCATACTAAATGTTGGATGGGGATTCCTCCACATTAAAAATAGTAGGGAGGTCAGATTGGCCATAAGAAGGTGTGGTAAAATGATGAATGGTGAAAAATATTTTGGCATTGGAAAGCTAAAAAGGGATTTAAGAAGCAAGGTAGGATATTGTATCCACAAATTTATTAGTAGAACAGGGAATGGATTGGACTAGGTAATGTTTGAATGATTTTAAGAGTTTTTTAACTAAAAGTTTATATTTTTGCAAGACATTCTTACATTGATAGGATCCATTGACCTAGTTGACCATAAGCTGGGAATCACCAAAGACATGGATTGTCTTAATTCCTAATATTTGAGCAGTTTAGGGACCTATCAGAAGGGCTTCATACTCAGCCATATTATTGGTTCATTCAAATTCAAGTTTGAAAGAGAGAGGAAGGGGTTCACCATTGAGAGGAATGAGAATAACTCTAGCACACCCTCCTTGTTGGCATTTAAAACCATCAAATAACATGGTCATTTGGTAGGTTATGCCATCTTCTTGAAAAAGAGTCACAATAGACTCATTTAGAAAGGCAAGAGGAGGTGGTTGGTTATTTTCTAAAAGAGATTTGACTAATTGATCGACAATGACCTAACCTTGAATCAAATTTTTATAGAGGAATTCAAGGTCAAATTTAGTTAGGAGTATGAGCCACTTAGCCATATGCTTATTTTTGTATGGTTTAGAGTACATGTATTTGAGTGGGTCGGTATTAGTGATGACATAGGTTTTATGGTTAAAAAGGTAGTGGTAGAGTTTGGTGGCCATGAAGGTCAATGCTAAGCAGAGATTCTCAGTGTGTGTATATTGAGTCTCATATTCTACAAGCATATGACTAATGTAGTATATGGCTTGATCTTTGTGTTTTTCATCTTGGTGATCTAACATTGCCCTTAGGGAATGGTCAGTGGTAGAGATATATAGGTAAAATGGGTGGTCATCCTTAGGAGGGATGAGAACAGGTGGTGACAAAAGTTATTTTTTGAGTGAATCAAAGGCCTCTTGACAATCATTATTCCATTTGAAAGAGACATCCTTATTCAAAAGGTGATGGAAAGGTTGGCACCAATTTGAAAGTTAGGAAATGAAATGATGAATGGATTAAAGTTTTCCTTGAAGGCTAAAAAGATGCTTAAGGTTGGTTAGAGGAGGCATGTCCAAAACTACTCTAAATTTAGTAAAGTCTACTTCAATTCCATGAAGAGAGATGATAAATCCAAGAATATTTATTGAAAGGACCCCAAAAATGCATTTCTTGGGTTTTAGGTGAACATGATAAGGGATTAGGCATTTAAATATAATCGTAAGAATAGTCAAGTGATCTTTTCAAACTTTAGATTTCTCAAGAAGCTCATCCACATAGTCTTGTACAATCTTATGGGATATCATGGAAAATATAAGTCATGGCACATTTGTAGGTTACACCAATGTTCTTGAACTCAAAAGGCATGAATCTATAGCAAAAAGTTCCCCAAGGGGTGGTAAACGTAGTTTTATGTTGATCTTTAGGAGCAATCAAGATTTAATTATAACCCAAAAACCCATCCATGAGAGATAGAATCTCGTGTCCAACTATAAGATCAAAAAGCTAGTCAATGATAGGTAGAGGGAAGTCATCCTTGGGGTAGGTGAGGTTAAGGTCATGAAAGTCCACACAAATGCATAGACCCCTAATGAATTTGGTGATAGGTAAAATGTTTGAGACCCATTGGGGGTAGTCAATGGGTTGAATGAAGTTTATGGATATGATATGTTGAAGCTCTTCTTTAATGAGAAAGGCTATGAGAGAATGCATGCATCAAATATTGTATTTAATAGGATTGGAATCATAGTGAGTGACTATGTTATGGGTAGTAATGGTGGGGTCAATTCCAAGCATATCATTAGAAGACCAATTGAATGTTATGCTATGGTCTTGGAAGAAAGAGGAGAAGTCCCAAAGTTCCTTAACATTCAATGATTGGCCCAACTTGACAATACGAGGGTTGTCTAGTGTTCCCAAGTTAATATCCATATTGGATTCATTTGATATGGTTGAGGTTTTAGGAGGAAGGTATTTATGTATAGAAGAATCTCCTACACTAAGGTAGGTAAGAATGAAACCATCGTCTTGATGTTGAATGGTGTAGATGGTAAGAGAATAATTTTCTTCCATTTTAGGATGTATGAGTGGAAGGACTTTGGTTTCATCACTCTTTTAATAGATGATAGGGCCTAAAATTATAGTATTTATCAAAAAAAATCTAGGAGGGATGATATCAGGGTATTCCAATGGGGAAAGTGGTTGGGTTGGCAAGGATGGGATATATTCCTCCATGGTGGCAATGGGTTTCTATGAATTGATTGGTTCTTTCAATGATTTATATCCAAGGCCAAATGACTCATGATGTTACAAATTTTTTATATGGGGTAACTCATGAGGCCCTTGTTCATAACGACTGAGGCTGAATCCTTTCCAAGCACACCTATGGAGATATAGTCTAGCAAACTCTAGTTTTCTAAGGTAAAAAAGTTAGAGTTAAATGGTTGGATGTATGAAGTGGTGGTAGGGGCTGGAAGCGGTTGATCAAGTCCCCCATAAACAAAATATATTTGATGGTTATGGAGCCCAAAGGGGATGATGGTCCCAATGTTGGGATCATAAGAAGGGTCATGTCTAAGTTTCCATATTCTTGGGGAGTAGGGAAGGCATCTAAGACTACGAGTCTATACTCCCAAAAGGAAAGATGTTGGAATGTGGTTGTCACACGGTCTTTTATAGAAATTTGGGAAGAGATAGATGATCTTGTTGAAGCTTCATCAACATTAGGTGTGGAAATGCTATGGGTTTTTGTTGGTGAGGTTGTGTTGTTAGTAAATGGTGGTAAGGTGATGAAGGAGGAAGAAGGATGTTATTAGGATGATATGTCATATTCCAAGATATAAAAGGGATAGAGTTAGCTTGGATAGTCATAACTTTCCCTTCATGTTCAAACTTGACACATTGATGTAGGGTGGAAGGGACACAACTCATGGCATGAATCTAAGGGCGTCTTAGTAAAATGTTATATTGGAACTCTCCTTCTACAACATAAAAGAGTTCAAGAATAATACGAGGCCCTACATAGATGTGGAGGACAACTATACCCAAGGTGGTAGCCATAGTATCATTAAAAGAATGAAGACCACTAAGCTTTCAGACATGATGTTTTTAGGTAAATACCATTAGTCATAAGCATGGGAGGAGATAATATTGATGCTAGCTCCCCCATCAATCATCACCCTTTTGATGCAGGTTTTATTAAGGTATGTTATAATGAAGAGGGGGTAATTGAGATCCTCTAAATGAACATAAGGTATTTAATAATTCTTGAAGTTGAAAAGGTTGTAATTCTAAAGGGTACCAACAAAAACCACTAGAGGATGAGGATCATCATGTTATACCTCGATGGATTATAGAGCCTCTATGAGTACTTGACAGTGATGGGGAGAGGTAGAGATTAACTCATACAATCTCATATTTATTAGAGCTTAGTAAAGTTGTTTGAGGATATATTTTTGGATGGATATTGTATATGGGTTAGGAAATGGAGGGTTAGATGGGGAGGCACCTAAGATAGACACCTTGGATTTGTTTGAAGATGGAAAAGGTTAGGTATTATTTTCTTAGGAGTTTAGGGATGGGTAAGTCTAAGGAATGGATGCCTTAGCCTTCCCTTTATCATTTTTTTGGGCTTAAGATCAGGTAATTATGTGAATAATATGGATAAGGGGGTTCTATAGATTGGGTGGTTGCTTCGGTTCCTCTTCTTCACTTTTGGGTGAGATCTAAGATCATATGGGTTGAGTTGGTGGTTGGATTAGCAATGGGGATGAATAAATTTTATCTAATAATAGATCATCATCTTCATACAAGTTGTAAATAAGTGCTTGGAGAGCTTTATAGTTATTGGTGTCATGTCCTAGTGCCCTGTGATATGCACATATCAAGTTATTATTGAACCAAGAGGGTTTGGTACATGAAGGGTCAAAGGGTTTGATGGGTGGTAAGCTCAAGGAATAAGTTTACAATAACCACTAGAGGATGGTCAAGTAAGATTTGGCTAAAGGTGGTAAAGGTTTAGTAGTTTTTATTTTGGGTGTTGAAGTATAAGGTTATGGGGGCATGGGTTTAGTGATAGGTGTCTTGGGTAAAGTGGTATACTTGGTTGATGGTTTTGGTTTGGGTAAGATGGTCGATGAGCTAGAGGTAGATGATGGTAAGTTAGGTAACTTAGGAATTATCAGTGTGGTGGGATAAGGTGCCTTCAAAAGTAAGTATGTAACTATGACCAAAAAAGGTGGTGGAATTTTGGTAAAAGTGATGAACTTCATGTTCAAGGTAGATGGATGAAGATGCAAGATGGAGGGCAAGGTTTAAGGGGGTAAAATTTGGGGTTTTAGACCTTTTGGTGGTTTTACTTCTTTCCTTGTTTTAGTTGTTGCTTTTGGAGGGGATTTGGTTATTTTATTTTTCTTTTGAGGGTTGATTAATTTGAAGGAGGTTTTATCTGGTTAGGTATAGGTTTTTCTTGGTTTAAAAGGGTTAGGTTGGTTCGCTAAAAGAGGGGTTAGGAGTTCTAGTTTGATCTCCTTACCTTTGTCTTGGCCTTTGATAGAGGGATTTTAAATTAGAGCTTGTGTGGATGAAGTCATCTTCTCTTGTGAGATATCTTCCAAAGATGGGGTGGATGGATCTATGATAGGGGAGGTAGGTGTGATATCCTCCAATGGAAGTGTGGGTATAATGGTTTCCTTTATTTGGGTGTTTAAAGGAATAGAAGGTAGTATTTTTTCTTCCATTAGGGGAATGGGGAAAGAGGTGGTTGAGGTGATATTTCTTTCATCAATGGTTCATTAGTAACCACATTAATAATATGTGCCTCATGAGATGGTTTGGGTTTATTTTCATGATGAGGGGTAGAAGGAGCATGATTATGGAAAGGCTTGTGACATATGTTGAGGGCTTGGTTTGGTAGTGTATTAGGATTATCCAATGTAAGCTTCCCCTTGTCAATGAGGGATTGGATAAGGTATTAAAAGTTATTTCACCTATTTATGGCATGTCTTATGACTCGGTGAAAAGTGCAATGGTCATTCTCATTATACCAATTGGGCATGGGGTAAGAAGCATCAAACTCTTGGGGTGGTTTAATTGGTGAAAGTTGGATGATATTGGATTTTAGTAAATTTTCAAAAATATAAGGATATGGCTCCCCAAGTGGAGTCAATTGCTTATTATTTTTCTATGTTTGATTTCTTTGGTTACGGTTTGAATAATTAGGGGAGTCAAAGCTTTAGTTCTTTGGGTTCTATTGGTTGGTAGGTGGTGGTAGCATAGATTTGAGGACAATGGCATTGATAGTTTCTTTGTTTTAGTGTTGGTATTGGTTTAGTTGTGTGGTTTGGAAGAAGAGGACTCATTGGGTTTTTAAGTTGGGTTCTTTCTCTTCTACTTTAATCTTTCCTCATCAATGGCTCTATTCTCTACTTGTGAGCCATGGTAAAATCTTCATCAAATGTTTGTAAACGTTGAACATGTAATGTGGAGGAAATATGTTTTGCACATGCTCAAGAAAAGATATCTATAATTTCAAGTTGAGGAAATTAAAAGGAAAGTTAGTTCATTAATGAGCCATAAAATTGGTAATATATTCATCTTCAAATTGTTGAAGGGAGTAGAGGTCGGTAATAAAAAATTTCTTGGATATATTGATTGAAAAGTGATCCAAAAAAGTTTGGGTTAGTTGGGCAAAGGAGAAGATGGAGTGTTTGGGATGGCACTATACCAATCTAATGTTGGTCTAGATAAGGACATAGAAAAGGTATAGAGGATAAGAACATCATCATGGGAAATAAAGTAACATGCATTCCTAAATTCTCTTAACTGTTGTTGGGGGTCCTCCTTGCTTTCAAATTTAGAGAATTTTGGCAATTCCCATTGTGGAGGATATGGTTTGAGAGGGACAAATGGATGGATGGGTTCATTATAAATTTGGTCATAAGAGATAGGGTTATGTGATCTCAAGATGGATGACTTAAGGGTAGTCATTTTCTCCATTATCATCTTGACCAAGTCCATTTGAGGTTGTTGGGTTGGGTAGGTATATGACATGTTTTATTGGGGTTGGGTGACATGGCAATAACTAGTGGATGGTTGGGATGATGTTACGTGTGTGTGAATCCATGTAAGATTGGGTCAAAGGTCGAGGTATATATCCTTATGTGTTAGGAATATATTAATAAGATGTCATGGGCATGTGTTGGAAGTTTGATGTTGGGGGGTTTATGTATGGCATTGAAGTGATTAGTGAGTTAGTTGGTTAAAGGTGGGTAGTGACCAAAGTACTTATAGGTGGTAAGGTGGAAGGTATAGAAAGAACCAAATTTTGGAGTGGAGTGGAGACAAGTGGGTTAGTGGTGATGGAAGGGGTAGTAGTAGCATGAGTAGTAGGTATTCCCATGGTGGACAAAGGTTGTGTATCTAGTATTGAAGTTATCCCTATGGTGGATGGTATATGGGTTAATGTTAGGGTATTGGTTGGGGGTATTTGTCTATTGGTGGGATTGTTTGATGGTGTGGGTGGTGTTTTGTCATGGGTTAGGCTAGTTGAAGAGGATGTTTGGGTGAAAATAGGTTGGGTAGGTTTGACCATGAGATGGGAAGTCATGCCCAAATGTGGGTCACTAGGAGGAATAGCAGGAGGAAGGTGATAGTTTGAATTTTGGAGGTAATGTTGAAGGGCAATGGGGTTGTCATCAATAAAAGTGGAAAAGTATATATCACCTTGGAAAAATACCTTAGGCAAAGTAAGAGGAGTGGAAATGTGAGGTGAGCCTTCAGCATCAGATGGTTACTCCATGGAGGAAGGAGAGGAGGGAACTAGTTCTTGATTTTTTTGGTTTCTCAATTATTGTCTAGTGAAGACCATGTGAAAAACAAGTAAAGGATTGGTAAGAACTCACACCCCAAAACAAAGAGAAATCAAATAAATTCAAGGAAAATAATACATTTAATAAGAATGTGTTAGGTCCTAAGATTCATTTTAATCTCTCTTTTAGGTTATGCCTTAGAAAAATGTAAAGAGGAAGTTGGCTTGAATAGGTCCTAAATAAGGTAGTCTATGTTTAGTTTCAAGTTATGTTTAGGTGCTCAAGAAGAAGTCTATATTAGTTCTATTACATGGCTTGGTGCTTGGATCTTGTCCCCCTCACTTCATGATACTATAGCTAGTACAGGTGCTTATCCAATATATATATATCGATTGCCATAGTTTATACTCAACCAAAGAGCTAAGTTGGTTATCCCCTTAGTGATTAAATCCAAGTACGATAATCAGGAAAGGGTAAAGTGATCCGCTAGGTGATGAAATCCTAGTTGAGCCTTGTCTTAAGTGAGTTTCATGTTTTTTTTTGGTACAAGTGGTTTGGTTGTGTAACATTTGTGAACTACGGCTAAATTTTCTTTGCTTTTAATTAATTTAGGTGAATTAATTAAGCAAGAAAGCAAACAATATATGTAGTTAATTTTAACCCAAAAGATTTTTTTTATTTCTTTTTATGAAAAAAATAAAAATTTAAATGCACCTAAATGTATCATGAAATTCAATATTAATCCTAGGATTAATTCTCTTTTGATTTTTTTTAAAAATGTAAGAAAAAAATGAAAATTTATACTTTTTTTATTTTTTCTAATTTTCTAAATAAAAGAAGCTAAAACTTATGTTTTGAAAGAGACGAATGATTAATTTTTAAAAATGGAATTAAATATAAGTTAAATTTTAATAATTAAACTAAATTTACTAAAAAAACTAATGAACCCAATAAAACTCAAGGGTCCCACTGGGTGTGCAAAAATGTTTCTATCTGATTTTTCCTTTTTCTTAAGTGTGAAAAGTAGAAACTAGTTATGGAGGGTGTGGAAAAATACCTATTAAAGTGAACACATTGAATCCAAGTGATTTTGGAGATGTCCTCTTTGTATTTTTATTATGAACTTAAAATAATAAAACACTAAAATAAACTTGTTTTTTAAACAAGTAGATGGGTAGACTGTCTAGCATGAGCTAGATCATAGAAGTGAAAACTTTCTATGAGGCTGTCAATCCACTTATTTTGAACACTTAATTTAATAGATATAAATGATATAATTTTCATAAAATAATATAAAAATGAAACTAAAAACATAAATTAACAACAAATAATTAAATTTGAAACCAAGAAGTTAAATATTTTGCCAAAACTATAACTAGATAAATTAACTAGTGTTGATAATTGATTAAGGCAAAGTGGTATTTTTTTGTTTGGAAATTTGGTAAGGGTAAATATAGTTTTGTTGAGATTTTAAAGTGGTTAGGATGATAAATATGAGATGGATAAATGGTTTTAAAATATAAGTCAATAAGTGATTGAGGAGGTAAAAGGGGAAGGAGATAAAGAGGGTGAAAATGGTAAAGGAGTAAAGAGGGTAAAGGTGGTAAAATGATAAAGATGGTAAATGGAATTAAAATGAGCAAAGGTGGTAAATAAGATCAATGGATTGAGAGTGAAAATAGTGATAAATTGATTTAATATCAAGTCAATAATAAGGAAATACTAAAATAAAATATAAAATAAATGGGTATTACCTTCCAAGCTTTGTTGATTATGAAGATGATGGTGTTGTTGATGATGTTGTTGAAGATAAATTCATACAAAAATTTGGGTAGAGGTTTTTTTCTTTGAATTCTTTAAATTCTCAAAGTTGATGACCTCCAAAATGATGTCATCCTTCAAAAAATATAGCAATATGTTAAGAACCAAAGACTAACTTCCAACTTAACCTTTGGTGAAGGAGAGGGCGGGGGTATTTATAGCATTTTATGTGAGGAAACATGCCAAAATAGAGGAATAGTTAAGCAATTATAATTTATCTAAGTGGGGATCATAAATAAGTCAAGGATGAGGTTTTTGGGATTCTCACCTTGATCATAAGTCTCCCATTTGGATTGGTGTGTTTTCCACCTTGCACATGAATCTAATTTTGAATGGGAATCATGCACATGGGTTTAAATGAGACCAAAGAATTTTCACCACCCTTTCTTGTCTTCATCCAAGAACTTAAAGAGATGTCTCACCAAATGTTGTTCTATTTTCCATGTGGTGCCTAAATTAGTCAACGATGAGGTTGGTGGGGATTCCCATTTGGGTTGGTGAGTCTACCATTTGTGTTATGAAGTCAAAAATGGGTGCCCTTTGTCTTTAAAGAGGAAGGTATCTCGTTTTGAAGAATACTTTCATGTGTGAAGGAAAAATATATGTTGTGTTGGGTGAATATTTTTTCGTCAACTAACTGATGAAAAAATGGTTATATCAACCACAATATAAGGAGATTTATGCCACAAAAAGTGTAGGTTTACCACATCTTAATGAGATGAATCTCTTCTCTCATCAAGGGGAGGTTCCCTATGAATGAATTATATGCTATATATGTATATATAAGTAATCAGAAAATAATACTCAGGGTAGTATAACACCACCCATCTCTCTTTTTTCAGAGATGATGTCTAAGGAACAAAAGAGAGAAGTCCCGATCGATGGCTGAAAGCATTCCTCTTCTTTCAGGAATGGTATCTAGTGCAAAGCAGAAAATCTCCTAAAGTAGTAACAAGGTCCATAAGAAAACCCATGAAATCACAAAGTCCTCTGTTGCCTCCTTCACTGATTCGAAACACACGTAAAAATAGAGTGAAATAAATCCCAAAGTCTTCACCTAAAATTACAATGAATAAAAGGATTACCAAGATAAAAGTAGCTCAAAGTCTTTCTTTTATCCTTTAGAAACATCTTTAGATAATTTCAATACACACATTTTGATTATTAAATCAAAAATATGAGAGATTATTAGGAAAGAGAACATAAGAACTATTTCCTAAGTAACACAAATTACTCCAACACAAAGTCTGAAATAAACTTGTTTCTCATTCATTCGATACAATAAGATTTACAAGTTGAGCACAAAGTCTCAAGAAGTGTCTCAATTTCAGCAGAGTTTTTGCTCTCAATTATCTAGAGATACTTTTACAAAAGAGGTTCCCTCTATATACAGGGAAAAACCTTCAAAATTGAAAAAAGATTAAAATATTAAAATATCCAGTCAAAGATGAGTCATCTTTGAATTTGGGATATTTTTTGGATTTTTTATATGTAATTACATATTACAAAAGTGCATGTACTTTTACATGACAAGAGTACATGATAAGAGAGGAAGAAGAGAGAATGGAGAAATGATTCAACTCCTGCCACCGAACTTCTTCAGATGAGCATCATACATGGCGATAGATGCATGAATTCCTATACTATCTAGCACAATGGTGTTTTTGAAGATCACTTTGGCTCTGATGGTAGCATATTTCAATGTTGTGATGGCTTTGGCATGACTAGTTAACTTGGCTCTTAGATTATCTAGAGTCAACTGAGTATCTAAGATGTTATCCACAAAAGTCATTGAAAATGCTTTTTCTTCAAAATCACTTTCGATCATGCCTTTGAATTATTGAATCATATCTTCTACTAAAAGAAATTGATTATCTCTAGAGGTGAAATCACAAGGCAATTCTTCTAGTCTGTTCAATAGGCTGGTGTCACTTTTCTCACTATCATCTTTGGAAGACCTGAGATCTTTGATCAGCTCCTTAAGTACCTGGATCTTGTATATCAGTGATTCTTTGATTTCAACACAAGAATCTTTGTTGGCAATGACAGTGATTGATACCAAGGTGAGTTTCTTTAGATCCTTCATCTCTACCCACTTGTTAATAAATTTATTTATACTATCAATATCTTGAGAAATAAGAGAGACAAGGTCTTCTAAATCTATTCTCATTTTCTTCATCTTCTCTTTCTTCTCAGTAGCCTCTATAAGCAAGGTAATTCCTTGAGTATGCATCTTTTCTATATAGTCTTCAACCACTTTCCCTTTCATGTAGGTTTTCTCTACTTTCTGGATAATAGGATCGTCTATGAAAAAATATTTTGGGGTTGCTGCTTCAGGAGCAAGAGTGAATTTCCTGACTACTGTAGTCAATTATTCTACTTTTGCCTTATAGTAATCTTTCATCTCCTTTTCCATGTCAAATTTATAGACCATGATATCCATTGCGAACTTTAGGTCACTCTTTGCACCCTCATGAGTTACTTTCCCCAACTCAACATGAGAAATGGAATATCTACTCATGTCAAAAACCTCTAGGGTTGCATCCTATGGAGGTTTGGCTATCTCTAGAAATTTGTGCCCCTTTTCCTCAACCATATTTGAAAGGATCCTTGGTTTCTTAAGGGTCTTAGCTTTTATTGACACTATCTTGCCAAAATCAAAGTCATCTACAGAGATGGCTTGCTTCTTCCTTTTAGACATGAAATTTGATAACCAAGGTGGGAGAGCAGAAGCACTTACCATGGCAATAGTCCCTGTGGCTGGTGTCACTAGGGTAATGTCTACACTGCTAGTGGGAATAGTAGGCGTAGTGGGTGTAATAGGTGAAACTATATTGGTCACTGACTAGTTAATGGCAGAGCTTTCTCTGATATTGAAAGAAGGAGATGAGAGACTAAGGATAGAACCTAAGGAGCAAAGGACATCTCCAGAAGCATCTTGAAGATTGTTAAACATAAATATAGAAGGAGAGGTAGCTCCAAAAGAAGGAACACTGATGGGAGAAAGAGGCGAAGGAGATGCCACAAGGGATTGAGGTGGTGAAGAATAAATGCCTACAAGTGGCTATGCCCATTCTTAGAGAGATAGAGTCTCAATTCTCTACTGTTATGTAGGCCTGTCATCTGTCTCTATTTGTTCCACTATCTATTTATGAGTTCTTTATTCTCTGACACCCTTAGCCATTGATTTTGGCTCCTCAGCAACCTTTGATTTCTTAGACACAAAGATGATTCTAGGCTTGTGAGGCCTAGAAGGAGAAGGAACATCACCTTTATTCTTAGTCCTATTATCTGCTCTCTTCCTTCTTTCTTCTTAGAATTTAGCCTCTGATCTTGTGATGAATTCCTTCAACATGATTTCTTTGGTTGCTAGCCAATCATTAGTGTTAGCCAATATTGGTTTGAATCTCTTTCTTAAAGAAGTCAATTCCCTTTAGGACAACTGAATTGGAGGAAGAAGAGAGTTAGCGACCTTTTCAGCCAAGTATCTACTGTTAATTATGTTCTTATCATCCACCAAACTAGGAGGAATATCTGCAAGCCTTAGATATTCAATCTGCTCTAGAGTCAGCCTATTGTAGTCCATCCTTCTGATTTTCTTCCACTATTCTCATGTCTACCCAGATGTCCTCAATCATGGGTTCATGAAACTGAGTCTTTCTTCATATCATATCCTAAACACCCCTATAGTCAAAATTAGACCTTCTCTTGAACTGCTTCATGGTGACTAGTTGCATTTTTGTCTCTATTACCCTTGCTTTAAGGCAGTCAAAATTGAGTATCTACCAATTTCTATTGGGAACCTAAAACCTGGCCTTTTTAATTCCATTTGCTTAGTGTGTATGACAATAATCTACCTACACAGCTCCATTAGGATTAATTTGTTAGATGGGAATCGAGGGAGCATGTAGGGATAGCCTTGGAAAAAGCCAACCCATAGATAGCAAAAAGAGGGAAATTATAGAAACATGAAACCAAAGTCATTGATGACCATCCAGACTTCATCTAATACTCTTTTATATTCTAGCTGAGGATCAAAAAGGCATAAAAACACTGTGAAGAAGGCATCATTTACCCTCTTAAAGTGATAGATTGATCCTTTTAGTGTCATCTAAAGGTAATATGAATAAACTGGGGTGGTTCTTCTGTCTCCTTCAATTGTCAAACTTATAAAGGTTCACATCGAATCTGTAATGTACACTAAGTATGAAGTCATATAAAACTTTGAAGTAGTAGACATTTTTGTCAACTACTCATGAAGAGCATTCCTGATCTACTCACCCTAGAAGATGACTTGTTTCCCTTGTAGAATTATTTTGATAAAGGGGTACATCCATTCATGGAATTGGGAAGAAGATGGTAGACCTTGTACTCTACTGAGAAGAGTAATCAAGTCACCAACTTCTTCTATGAAATCACTCCTCAAAAAATTTTGTGACCATTTAGACAAGTTGGCTCTGGGAGTCTTGAGCCATCTATTATTCATCACCTTTTTTGCCCTCTAAGGATATTTGTCATACTCTTTTTTTGCCTCAATAAAGTAAATTTTTAGTATGTCAGTAGCAAGAGGGCACATGAAGAATTTATCGATAAATTTGGGGTCCAACCAAATTATCATGTTACCACTAGCATCTGACACTAACCTGGTCTCTTTGTTATAGAACTGGGTGCACTGGAGGACAAACTCTATGTGATGCACTACTACAGGGAAAGAGGAGACTAGGTGGATTTTTCTCTCAATGATTCTCTTCATCTCTGAGCTTGGGTTGATCACCTTGGTTCCCTCTATGAACTTAGCCATATCCACATGGCCGATCTATGTATCTCTAATGTCATCAACATTAGAAGTGACTAAGGTGATTAGGAAAACACCTTGATATTGGTAATTCATAGCCTTCAAATTCTTCAGAGAAGTTTTAGTCATTAGAATAAGCCTTTGTTGAGAGGGCACTGACGAATGAGAATCCTCAGGGGGTACTACGATAAGAATCATGATCGTGAAATTAGGAAAAAATGGGTAAATTAATAAATTTGTACGTCGAGTGATCATGACTGAGGAAGGGAATTTGACAAGGCCAAGGTGAAAGCAGGTTGGAAAGTGAGAGGAAAAAGTGGAGGAGAAAAAAAATGGAAAGGAATGAAAATTTCTCCAAAGTTAGAGAAAATGGAGAAAAAGGGGTGCAAGGGTGACAAAATTTGCCACCCTGTCATGTGGGATGGTTTGCATGCATAGGTAACAAAATTTTCCACCTGTGCACATGAGATGGGAAATGCATCAGTGGAAAATTTTGCCACTGGTGCATGTTTGGAAAAGAAGGTGTAAGAGTGACAAAATTTGCTGTCCTTGCACTTTAGGTGTAATGGTGACAAAATTTGCCACCTTTGCACTTAGGTCAGGCAAACCTGCATCAGTGATAAAATTTTCCACCGGTACAAGAGGGGGAGGACATAGTTAGGGTGGTGAAAATTCCACCCTTACACAGGGTAGGAAGGGTTGGAAAAAAGAAGGAAGGGTGGTGAATTTTTCCACCTTAGCATGGAGGAAAAAGATGAAGGTCAATTGGGGAGAAAGAAAAGAGGAGGAGAGGAACATAGTGGGAAAAGGAAGGTATCATGATGGGAGGAAGAGAAGAGGAGGAAAGGATAAAATAAAGACAAAAACAAGAACAAAACCTAAGAAAGAGGAATAAAATGAGATAATATGCAAAAACAAAGACCTACCTAGAAAATGACGCGTGATGAGAAGTTGAATCCAATGAATGTTTCTTCCCACTTGCTAGATCATCTAGAGGCAGAGAGCAGGAGGAGGATTGGAAGAAATAAATCTAAATAGGGTCAAAAAGGGATTAAATGGGGAAAAATTAGCCCTAACCACTCGACACGTGTGGCCATAAATGCTACATGCAAAAAATGAGGCAGTGCAGGGGCAACATAATTTGTCACCCTTACACTGAGATTTGAAAGGACATGCAGGGGCGGAAAAATTTTCCACTCCTGCATGTGAATAATAAAAATGCATGGGCAAAAAAATTTGGTGCTCCTACATGGAAAAGGAAAAAAAATTCACTAATGGCAAAATGTTCTGCCCGTGCATGAAAATGGAAGAAAAAAGCTAACTCTAGAAAAAGGGAAATTTGTTCCCTAGCTGCATCGAGACTGTAACAAATTTTGCATTTTGGGGAAAATGTAAAAAAGAGATGTTATGAACTTTTAATGATGCCAGTTGAGCAAACATGAGAACAAAAAAAACTCATCTTGAAAAATGAACTTAGAGAAAAAAGGCAAAATAGACAAGTTTCACGAGGGGTTGTTCCAAAAATGAACTGAGCTAATTGTGAAAACAATAGCTGGCTCCTATTGGGAAACTTTCATTGATCGAATCGATCAACAAGAGTAGAAACCACTCTAAGGCCTTCATCTAATCTATTGGGCTATGGAGTCATGCTAAAAATGAAAGAAAACAAACAAAATATAAAAACTATACAAATATACAAGTGGATCCATCTAAACATCAAGGATTGAAATGTTTCAGATGCTACCCACTGTGGGGTAGTGAAAATGGTGCTCCATATTGATACTCCAGCAAAAAGTTATTCTCATCATAGACCTATTGAATGGTAAATGGACCTCTCCATCAAGAGTCAAATTTGCCATGCATTCCCTTTGATTCTCTCCTCTTGTCCCATAACAAGACTTGATCTCCGTTTTAAAAATCATGAACCTTAGCCCTTTTGTCAAAAAGTTTCTTCACCTAATTCTAATGTGCCGTAATCTAGTCTACCACCATGGTTCACTACTCATTCAATTTGATTAGACACATGATCCTTTTGTCCATCAAATTTTTGAAAGTTGAATCTTTGATTGCTTTAGCTAACCTGAGCGTTGGTTGTTCTAGAGTGATAGGTATCTCTGCATTCAAGCCATATAGAAGTTGGAATGGCAACATGCCTATAACCCTCTTGGGTGTAATCCTATCTGCCCATAAAGCATTAAACATTGCTTTGTGCCAAGTTATCTGATTATCATCTACCAATTTCCTGACAATAGTGACCAGGTTCTTATTGCTCGATTCTGCTTGGCCATTTCTCTGTGGAAAATAATTTGAAGAATGGAACAGGGTAATTCCATAATAAAAGAAGAATTGAGTAATTTCATGTGAAGAAAAATAACCTGCATTATCTGTTACAATTTTGAGTGGAACCCCAAACTGGGAGATGATATTTTCCTTGAGAAAATTACACACCACTTCAGATGTAGCGTGCTTGGTTGGGATGGCTTCCACCTATTTGGTAAAATAATCAATTGCTGTGAGGACATAATCATGTCTGGTACTTAAAGATGGGTTAACTGTGCCAATGAAGTCAATCCCCACTATTGAAAAGGCTCTTCAATTATAACCGGCTTGAGGGGCAATACGGCCAATTTAGGCTTTCCAACAAACTGCTAACATAATTCACATCTACGCACCCATTTATAGGCATCTTGAAACAGCATAGGCCAATAGTACCTTACTCGTAGAATTTTTTGCATTGTCACTAGTGTATAAAAATGTCTTCCATAGGCCAAACTATGTTAAGACTCCAAAATTTTATCTTGTTGTACCTTATCGACACAATGAAGAAATACCTTGTCCAGGCTTCTTTTATACAAACCATTATCCCACAAAACATAGCTAGCAGCCTTTAGTTTAACATTCTATTTTTTCTTATAGGAGAGATGAGCGGGACACTCACCATAGGTCAAAAAATGAGTGATGTCAGAATGCCACTCATCAGTAGTGGTAACAAAGAGGATCTTAGGCATGTCTTTGATCTCTATTTCTTTATTTTCTACTCCCTCAAGAATGTTATCAGCAATCAACTGACAAAGACCCTTTTCCCACACAAGTTTGGTAGGTTTGATGTTTAGATCAAACTCCTAAATCTTAGCGATCCAATTACCCCTCTTCATACCAAACTCTTTTTGAGTCAAAATGGACTTCACTATTGTATCAGGCACCAAAACCTTAGTATGCAAGTTCAAGATATAAAACTTGAAATATTTAACTGCTTTGACCACCGCATATGCATGCTTCTCCATGTTTGAATATTTTAGCTCATGAGCTTTGAGTAGAAAACTCATGAAATAAATAAGAGATTCCACACCTTCTTGGTTTTGCTAAACTAAAATAGCTAAGAGTGTATGTTCATAAGCATAACTATATATTTTGAAGTTTTTGGTGTAGTCTAGACAAACCATGATTGGTGCACGAGCAATTGCTTCTTTGATGTCTTTGAATGTTGATTTTTCCTCTGCAATCCACTTGAAGGTAGCTTTTTCTTTCATCATATCAATGATGTGGTGAGTTTTCTTAGCGAACTCAAGGATGAACCTTTGAAGAAAATTCACCTTTTTGAAGAAAGAGTGAATCGTAGTTTTACTGGTAGGCAGAGTAAGCTCTTGGATGGACTTGACTCTTTTTGAGTCAATTTTAATACCTTCTTAGGACACAATATGTCTGAGAATTTTCCCTTTTGTCACCCCAAAGATATATTTTTTGGGATTTAGAGAAATACCATTCTGACAATAGCGTTCTAGTATTCTTTATAAATAGTGGACATGGTCAAAATGATGCTTTGAAAATACCATCAAATCATCCAGGTATACTACAATGAACTTACCCATTTCATCCTTAAAATCAAGGTCTATTTCTCTTTGAAATGTGGTGCCAACATTTATCAGGCCAAAAGGCATCCTTTGATAAGTGAAGGTGCCCCATGGTGTGGTGAAGGCAGTCTTATGTTGATCTGCTTATCCAGCTTCAACCTGATTGTACCTCAAAAAATTGCCCAACATTGATAACATCTCTGAACCTATTACCATCTACAAAACTTGATCCATGATAGGGAGAGGGTAGTTATCTTTTAAAGATAACTGATTCAAGTTTCTGAAATCCATGTAGATTCAAATTTCACCATTCTTTCTCACATGCACTATATTGGCAATCCATGTGGAGTGATGGATTGAGAAAATTATCTTGGCATCAAGAATTTTTTATATCTCAGATAAAATGGTACATAATATTTTTGGATTATATTTCCTAGACTTTTGCTTGTAAGGTACTAAGTTAGCCTTAAGAGGAATGTCATGGCAAATTTCATCAAGCTTGAGTGATTTTAGGTCATCATAAGAATATGCTAAGACATCTTTTTATTGGTAGAGTAGAGTAGCAAACTTGAATCTATCCTCAAAAGTGTATCATTTCTCAATGTTCACCATCTTAGGATCTCCCTTGGTTCCCAGGTTTACTTGATCAAAATTCTGAGAGGAGTTTGAATCCGTTCACTGTTATTTGATGAATCTGTCATGGTTATCAAACAGTTTCTCTAAGGAAACTAGGCCTTTGGGAATCTTATTCTCCTTAAGCTGTAGTAAATCCTCACCTGCATTTATATTTGATTCAAAAGTTGTCTCACATTCCCAAAGTTCACTACCTTCAAAATGTAGTTGTTCAAAGCTATCCTTTTGCTCCAAGAAGGCAATGATTTGATTGTCATTATTGAATACTTGCCAATGGATGGCATTATTAGGTACACTTGGCCAAAATATTAGTTTAATAGTGTACTTGTCTCCTTTAAATTCTAGGTGGGGAACCAAGAGAGTATCAAAAATAGCCAATGAATCTGCCTGGTCATTGAATTCTCTCAGAATGGCAGAGATGCTAAAAGCATCAAAATTTTCAATTTGGTCCCAAACTAGATTGTGATAGTGGTGCAATCTTTCATTCTTAATTTTATAGAGGTTCCTTACCTAACAAACCACCAATTTGGTGTCTCCTTTAGCATGGAGGAGTTTAATGCCTTTTTCTCTAGCATCCTGCAATCCAAGTAACAGGGATTCATACTCAGATGTGTTGTTAGTGTTGCTGAACTGTAACTTATAAGATAAGGGAATAATATCTCCTTGAGGAGATACCAATACAACTCTAGATCCTGAACTAGTAGAGGAGTAATTACCATTGAATCTAAGATCCATACCTCACTAGACACCGCTTTTCCTTTGAAAACTTCTTCATTTGGAGGAAGAGGTTCTTCCATGCATTCTTTTTGCTTTACCAATCCTCCTGATTTGTCAGTTGAACACACTTTCAAGTTATTAATTTTAGGAGTTTTGTTAGATGCCTCATAGACTTTGTCTGTAGATAGAAAGTAGTTACCCATGCCTGAAGACTCAAATAAAATTTGAGCTTCTAGTGCTGATGATCAAGTGACTACATATTTTGCCTCCTTTTTAGGAAGCAATCTCTTCATAATACCTTGAATTGGGATCCTTGCCTTTGACAAGTCCATGCTTATCTCACCACCAACATCCTTACATAAATTCCACCCAAGAAGGATGTTGTAAGAGGCTGGGACATTAGCCACCAGAACCATCATTTTTATCCTCTTTTTTGGAAAAGCTGCTAATGCAAATTGGGCATCTTTTATTTTACCAAGGAGTGGGACTTGCTTGTTTTCCATAGACAAACACCTCCCAAAAGTTTTGGTCAAATTTAGACCAAGGGAATCTATGACCTTGGTAGGCATAACATTATCAGAAGCTCCAGAGTCTATTATGCAATTACTCAACTTATAACCATTTATCAGCAGGAAAACATAAAAAAGTTTTATTTTCTCTAGAGCAATAGGAGGAGTCACGACAAGATTATTTTAGGTGGATTTATCCTTGGGGGAATCATGAGTTTCCTTTAAATAATCTTGTCCTATGGGGATGGTTTTATTTTTTACATATTCTACCAACCTATCAAACTGTTCAAGATTGGCTCTCAAATACTCTATCTCAGTCATTTGAATCTTAGTCTTTTTGGCATGATCAATTATATCAAATAATTGAAATGAATTTTAGACAGAGGAAGAGGGCCCATCATCTTGATCTTTAGTGGGTTTAGCACTGGTCTGAGAAATAGAGGTGGAAGATATGGGACAGTTTAAGGTACTTACTTTTTTGTTAGTTACCTAATCTTTTGGTTGAGGAGCTAATGGAGTCCCTCATTTAGCGATGGAGACCACCGGCTGAGGTTCTTCTTCTACTTTCCCTTTGTCAGTCTATGGAACTGACTAGTTTTGAGATCTAATAAAAATAGCATAAAATCCATCAAACCCTTCTCCTTACTTTCACCTTCATCCTGATAATCCAAGAAACTAATATTAGAGTCGCCAACTAATTCTTCTTCCTACCCTTTGAAGAGATTAGCATCATCTTGTTGATACAACTCAGTTTGGAGTGAAAAGTCATGTTCAACCTTTAGGTAACCAACCACTGAATTGGCAGGTGTTGCTTCAATGGCAAGTTTCCCCTGAGGGGGAGGTAGGCAATTTGGTTGCCCTTGGTTTTGGGTAGCATTTCCCTGGTATTGTTAATTATGGAATGTTCTCCTTGGCATATCTTGATAAGTGGGAGTAGACATACCTTGGGCCATTTGTATTTTCAAAGCTATCAGTTCATTTATCAACTTCTACACCGTAGGGTTTGTAGTGCTTGTAGAAAAACTTTCAGTAGATGAATAAAATCTATTTTTACTAGAGTCTTTTTTGATCTTATCTACCAGGATAAGATCATCCTCAATCTCAGTGGCCAAATTTTAAGCCAATGTGAGATCCATAGGGCGAGCCCATCTCAATAGAAAACTCACTTTGAGAAGTTGCAAGTTGATGAAAAATAACTTGAGATTCTCTAGCATGGGCTGAGCGATGGTGGGAATCTGGTTTCTTAACTTATTGAATTTGGCTATGAAATCTCTCATGGGCTCATGGAGTTCCTTCTTCATCTGTGTAAGCTGAGCTAACAAGGCGTGTGCATCTTCAATAGGTTTAAATCTGGCTTTAAATTTAGACTTTAACGTATTCTAGTCAGTTATAGTTTGAACTTGAAGGTGGTAAAACCAATCCACGGTAGTGCCTTGTAGAGTTTCTAAAAAAATTCTCACTGCTATGTCTTCAAATTCCACACCGATTACACCACATGCTATAGAGAAGGTGGCAATATGTTCATCGGGGTGAACCTTCCCATCACCAAAAAACTTGAGAATTTTTTTTCTAAAATTACGAGGTAGTTTGTGTAAGGGTGGGGTCAAATTGAGAGGGCCAAAATAATTGCCCCACGGACCTTGAGCCATTATGATAGGATGATTAAATGGTGGGATAATAAATCTTGGTGGGGTCAATAAAGATAAATCCTTCCCAGTATTGAGGCTAGAAGCTTCACCAGGTATGGGAGATCTGGCATTGGTAGGAGGGAAGCTCCTAGTTTGCTGAAGGCGAGATGATGGAGGAGAAATCTCAAAATTAATTTGTCACACCAACTCGAATACGAGATCAAAAATACCTTGAGCTCTCTAGCCTCATGTGTATGATGGATCTGCCAGAGTGTCAAATGAAAAAAGAACTAAAATTGCTTCAAATTGAAGCTTGAAGCTTTAAAATGCACATTCATATCCCCAGTGGAGTCACCAAAAAAGCTATTGGGTGAATATTTTGTTGTCAACTAACTGATGACAAAATGGTTATATTGACCACAGTATAAGGAGATTTATGCCACAAAAAGTGTAGGTTTACGACATCTTAATGAGATGAATCTCTCCTCTCATCAAGGGGAGGTTCCCTATGAATGACTTATACACTATATATGTATATATAAGTAAGCAAAAAATAATACTCAGGGTAGTATAAAACCATCCATCTCTCCCTTTTTAGAGATGATGTCCAAGGAATAAAAGAGAGAAGTCTCAGTTAGTGGTTGAAAGCATTCCTCTTCTTTTAGGAATGGTATCTAGCGCAGAACAAAAAATCTCTTGAAGTAGTAACAAGGTCCACAAGAAAACCCACGAAAGCACAAAGTCTTCCGTTGCCTCCTTCACTGATTTAGAACACACGTAACAATAGAGTGAAACAAAGCCCAAATTATTCACCTAAAACTACAATGAATAAAAGGGTTACCAAGATAAAAGTAGCTCAAAGTCTTTCTTTTATCCTTTAGAAATGTCTTTAGATAATTTCAATACACACACTTTACTTATTAAATCAAACAGATGATAGATTATTAAGAAAGAGAACATAAGAACTATTTTCTAAGTAACACAAATTAATCCAACACAAAGTCTAAAATAAACTTGTTTCTCATTCATTCGATAAAATATGATTTACAAGTTGAGCACAAAGTCTCAAGAAGTGTCTCAATTTCAGCAGAGTTTTTGCTCTCAATTATCTAGAGATATTTTTACAAAAGAGGTTCCCTCTATATATAGGGAGAAACCTTCAAAATTGAAAAAAGATTAAAATATTAAAATATCTAGTCAAAGATGAGTCATCTTTGACTTTAGAATATTTTCTAGATTTTTTACATGTAATTACATATTACAAAAGTGCATGTACTTTTACATGACAAGAGTACATGAGAAGAGAGGAAGAATAGAGAATGGAGAAATGATTCAACTCCTACCACTGGACTTCTTCATATGAGCATCATACATGGTGATAGATGCCTAAATTCCTATACTGTCTAGTGCAATAGTGTTTTTGAAGATCACTTTGGCCGTGATGGCTTTGGCATGACTAGTTAACCTGGCTCTTAGATTATCCAGAGTCAACTGAGTATTTAAGATGTTATCCACAGAAGTCATTGAAAATGCTTTTTTTTAAAATCCCTTTAGATCATGCCTTTGAATTCTTGAATCATCTCTTCTGCTAAAATAAATTGATTATCTCTAGAGGTGAGATCACAAGGCAATTCTTCCAATTTGTTCAATAGGCTAGTGTCACTTTTCTCACTAGCATCTTTGGAAGACCTGAGATCTTTGATCAGCTCCTTAAGTACCTTGATCCTGTATATAAGTGATTCTTTGATTTCAACATAAGAATATTTGTTGGTAATGACATCGATTGATACCAAGGTGAGTTTCTTTAGATCCTTCATCTCTACCCACTTGCTAAGATATTTATTTGTACTGTCAATATCTTGAAAAATAAGAGAGACAAGGTCTTCTAAATCTGTTCTCATTTTCTTCATCTTCTTTGTCTTCTCAGCAACCTCTATAAGCAAGGAAATTTCTTGAGTATGCATATTTTCTATATAGTCTTCAAGCACTTTCCCTTTCATGTAGGTTTTCTCTACTTTCTAGATAATAGGATCATCTATGGAAAAGGCTTCTGGGGTTGCTGCTTCAGGAGTAAGAGTGAATTTCCTAACTACCACAGTCAATTGTTCTGCCTTTGCCTTATAGTAATCTTTCATCTCCTTTTCTCTGTCAAATTTCTAGACCATGATATCCATTGTAGACTGTAGGTTGCTCTTTACACCCTCATGAGTTACTTTCCTCAACTCAACACAAAAAATGGAATAGTTGCTCATGTCAAAACCCTCTAGGGTTGTGTTCTATGGAGGTTTGGCTATCTCCTAAAATTTGTACCCCTTTTTCTCAACCATTTTTGAAAGGATCCTTGGTTTCTTAGGGGTCTTATCTTTTACTGACACTTTATTACCAAAATCAAAGTCATTTGTAGAGATGGATTGCTTCTTCCTTTTGAGCGTGAAAGTTGATAACCAAGGTGGGAGAGCAAAAGCACTTATCATGGCAATAATCCCTATGGCTGGTGTCACTGGGGTAACATCTGCACTGCTAGTGGGAATAACAAGTGCAGTGGGTGTAATAGGTGAAACTATATTAGCTACTAACTGGTCAATGGCAAAGCTTTCTCTGATATTAAAAGGAGATGAGAGACTAGGGATAGAACCTGAGGAGTGAAGGACGTCTCCAAAAGTGCCTTGAGGATCACCAAACATAAATCTAGAAGGAGAGGTGGCTCCAGAATAAGAAACACTAATGGGAGAAAGAGGTGAAGGAGATGCCATAGAGGATTGAGGTGGTGAAGAAGAAATGCCTGCAAGTGGTTATGCCCCTTCTTGGGGAGATAGAGTCTCAATTCTCTACTACTCTGTAGGCCTATCATCTGTCTCCATCTATTCCACTATCTATTTTTGAGTGCTTTATTGTCCAACCCCCTTAGCCATTGATTTTGGCTCCTCAGAAACCTTTAAATTCTTAGACACGAAGATGATTCTAGGCTTGTGACGCCTAGATGGAGAAGGAACATCACCTTTATTGTTAGTCCTATTCTCTGCTCTCTTCCTTATTTCTTCCTAGAATTTAGCCTCTGATCCTGTGATGAATTCCCTCAATGTGATTCCTTTGGCCACTAGCCAATCATTGGTGCTAGCCAATATTGGTTTGAATCTCTTTCTTAAAGAAGTCAATTCTTTTTGGGACCACTAAATTGAAAGAAGAGGAGAGTTAGAGACCTTCTCAGCTAGGTATCTAATGTTAATTATGTTCTTATCATCCACCAAACTAGGGAGAATATCTGTAAGCCTTAGATATTCAATCTACTCCAGAGTCAGCCTGTTGTAGTCCATCTTTCTGATTTCTTCCACTATTTTTAAGTCTACCCAAATGTCCTCAATCATGGATTCATGAAACTGAGTCTTTCTTCAGATCATATCCTTGACACCCCTGTAGTCAAAATTGGACCTTCTCTTGAACTACTTCATGGTGACCAGTTGCATTTATGTCTCCATTACCCTTGCTTTGGTAGCAGTTAAAACTGAGTATTTACCAATTTTTATTAGGAACTTGAAACCTGGCCTTTTTCATTCCATTTGCTTAGCGTGTACGATAATAATCTACCTACACAACTCCATTAGGATTAATTTGTTAGATGGGAATTGGGGGAGCATGTAGGGATAGCCTTGGAAAAAACTAACTCATAGATAGAAAAAGGAGGGAAATTGTAGAAACATGTAGCCAAAGTCATTGAAAATCATCCAGGCTTCATCTGATACTCTTTTCTTTTCTAGCTGAAGATCAAAAAGGCATAAAAACACTACGAATAAGGCATCATTTACCCTCTTAAAGTGATAGATTGATCCTTTTAGTGTCAGCTGAGGGTAATATGAATAAACTAGGTTGGTTCTTCTATCTCCTTCAATTTTCAAACCTGGAAAGGTTTGCATCAAAGTTGTAATGTACACTAAGTATAAAGTCATATAGAACTTTGAAGTAGTAGACATATTTGTCAACTACTCATGAAGAGCATTGCTAATCTACTCACCCCAAAATATGACTTGTTTCCCTTGTAGAATTATTTTGATAAAGGGATACATCCATTCATGGAATTGGGAAGAAGATGGTAGACCTCATACTCTGTTGAGAAGAGTAATCAAGTCACCAACTTCTTTTATGAAATCACTCCTCAAAAAATTCTATGGCCATCTAGACAAGTTGGCTCTGGGAGTCTTGAGCCATCTGTTATTCATCACCTTTTTTGCCCTCTCGAGATCTTTGTCATACTCTTTCTGTGCCTCAGTGAAGTTGATTTTTAGTACGTCAGTAGCAAGAGGGCACATGAAGACTTTATTGATAAATTTAGGGTCTAGCTAAATTATCATGTTGCCACTAGCATCTGACACTGACTTGGTCTCTTTGTTATTAAAACTAGGTGCACTGGAGGACGAACTCTATGTGATGCACTGCTACAAGGAAAGAGGAGACTAGGTGGATGTTGCTCTCAATGATTATCTTCATCTTTGAGCTCAGGTTGATCACCTTGGTTCTCTCTACAAACTCAGCCATATCCACGTGGCTGATCTCTATATCTCTAATGTCGTTGACATTAGAAGTGATCGAGGTGATTGGGAAAACACCTTGATACTAGTACTTCATAGCCTTTGACTTCTTCAAAGAAGTTTTAGTCATTGGAAAAAGCCTTTGTTAAGAGGGTGCCAATGAATGAGAATCCTCAGGGGGTACTATGATAAGAATCATGATCATGTAATTAGGCAAAAAGGGCAAATTAGGAAATTTGTATGTCGGGTGATCATGACTAAGGAAGGGCACTTGATAGGGCCAAGGTGAAAGCGGGTTAGAAAGTGAGAGGAAAAAGGGGAGGAGGCAAAAAATGGAAAGGAACAAAAATTTCTCTGGAGTTAGAGAAAATAGAGAAAAAGGGGTGCAAGGGTGGCATAATTTAACGCCCTAGCATGTGGGACATTTTGCATGCATAGGTGGTAAAATTCATTGCTTGTGCACGTGAGATGGAAAATGCATCAGTGGCAAATTTTTTTCCTGGTACATGTTTAGAAAATAAATTGTAAGGGAAATAAAATTTTTTTCCCTTGCACTTTAGGTGTAATGGCAAAAAAATTTGCTACCTTTGCACTTAGGTCGGGTAGACCTGCATCGACGGCAAAATTTGCCATTGGTACAAGAGGGGGAGGATGCAGTTAGGGTGGTGAAAAATTCCACCCTTACACAGGGTAGGAAGGGTTATAAAAAATAAGGGTGGCAAATTTTGCTGCCCTAGCATGGAGGAAAAGGATGAAGGCTGATTGGGGAGAAAGGGAAGAGGAGGAGAGGGACGCGGTGGGAAAAAGAAGGTATCATGACAGGAGGAAGAGAAGAGGGGGAAAGGAGAAAACAAAGTCAAAAATAAGAATAAAATCTAAGAAAGAGGAATAAAATGAGATAATACACAAAAATAAAGACCTACCTAGAAAATGACGCATGACGAGAAGTTGAATCCAATGAACGATTCTTCCCACTTGCTAGATCGTCTAGAGGTAGAGAACAGGAGGAGGATTGGAAGAAATAAATCCAAATGGGGTAAAAAAGGGATTAAATGGGGAAAAAATCATCCCCAACCACTCAATTCATGTGGCCATAAATTTCATGTGCAAAAAATGAAGCAGTGTAGGGGCGGAAAAATTTGCCGCCCTTACACTGAGATTTGAAAGGATATGTAGGGGTGGTTAAATTCACCACTCCTACATGTGAAGAATAAAAATGCATGGGTGGTGAAATTTTCCACTCCTGCATGGAAAAGGAAAAAAATGCACTAATGGCAAAAAATTTTGCCTGTGCATGAAAATGGAAGAAAAAAGCTAACTCTGGAAAAAGGAAAATTTGTCCCCTGGCTGCATCAAAACTATAACAACTTTCACATTTTGGGGAAAATGTAACAAAGAGACATTACAAACTCTGAATAATGCTAGTTGAGAAAACATGAGAACAATAAAAACTCATCTCAAAAAATGAACTTAGAGAGGAAAAGGTGAAATAGACAAGTTTCATGGGGTGTTGTTCCAAAAATGAGTTGAGCTGATTTTGGAAACAACATGTTGAATGATGGCTCCTTAAGGTGAAATTCACCATATTTCAAGGGGAGGCTCTTGTGATGCTTAAATGAGGTCATTAAGCACATTGGGAAAGGGTCACAGGTGGGGTATGATGTCCCAAATCAAGCCACATCACTTCTAAGCCATGTCACTTTCCATATCACCTTCTATGTCACTTGCCATGTCACATGCCATGTCACTTTCCATGTCATCATGAATAGTGATAATGGGTCCCATAGTGAATAGTGATAATAAATAGTACTTTTGAATAGTACTTTAAAATAGTATTTTAGAATAGGATAATATTTATTTGGTTAGGTTAAGAGGGGTTGGTTAAGGATTAATAAGGTTTAGGGGGTCTGTAAGGGGTTCTAAGGTATTTAGTCATCGAAAACTATTAGTGTGTAGTTTTCTAGTGTCTACATCTTGTATCCTAGAGTTGATTTATCTTTTTGATACTTATAAGTCCACAATATCCTCTTGAAAATAACCATTTTCCAAGGGAGAGATTGAGGCACAATGGGTTCACTTCAAAAAAATTAAGTATATTCCTAATCCCTTCATCTTTTAATAATTAGATATTTTAGAGTTAATATATATACTAATTTATATATATCCTTTCTTCTATCTTATTTATTTTATAGATGGATTTGTCATTACATGTTTATTATCTTAACCATTTGTGTCACAATATTTGGTGAGCATAAGATTAGATTGCATATACATTTACTTGATTAAGTTGTATAATTGTTATGTAGATTAGCTTGTTTAATATTATTTACAATCATAAAGACCTAGCTAGGGTTATCATAAGATGGAATTTGATAAGAGGACCCCTTAGTGTAGGTTTAGTGGATCCATTATTGGCCATGACCCCAATTTAAATGTATCCCCAAGAACACTTGTTAGTTGATTACGTTCTCCGATATTGAATATTATTAAGTAGGATAAGTCATAGAACTATGTATTTTTTCTTGCATACACTATGGTGAACCCAACATAAATCTAATCCTTGTATATTTTTAATTTTTATTTTTAGACAACTAAATCAATCCTATCAACCTATTTTAATGTTCTATGCATAGGTTTTCATACTCTATCAACCCTATTGAGTCAGTTTAATACTCTGTGTGTAGTTTTATATAGCTTCATCAACTTGGTTGACCTAGTTAGGGTACTTTTTTATAGGTCTAAAATTATATCTATATAACATAGCTCAAAATAAAAACTGAAAAACTTTAGACTAACTACTAGATTAACCTGGTCAAATCAATTTAAAGTGTTAGGTTCATTATAAACATCTTAGTAATTATTCTCTATCAAAATTTAAATTAGTTTCATGTCCTACTATTTTTCAAAATTAAAATTTTAGTAAGGGGAATATAATAGAGATGTGAACATTAAGAACTCATCTAAAATAGTGTGTAGTACCATCACTATCACATACAGTAGTCATATAAACCATGGATTGCACCCTTTATATAAAATAACTTCACACATACATGTAAACTATGTAGTACAAAGAATAGACAAGGTATATAGATATAAATTTATTGGATAGTTATCAGTGATGTCATAGTGATGTCATGTATGTGTCTTAATGAGTGGATGATGTGATTTTATAGCATAAGTAACAATATAAAGTGTACAATGTGCTTGTTTTAGTGTGCTTGGAGTTATCTTCGTTAATCTTTAGTTTTGGCATGGCTAGAGATGTTCAAGGATGAGTATGGAGTATTAATCATGTGAAATATCTCCCTAAGGTGTTTTCTATGATTGGATAACTTATGTGCATAAGTGGAATTCATATAGTAGTATATAGTTTTCATCTATACACTTTGGGTCTAGTGGTAGAAAATCTCAACAGGTATTTTATTGCGATCACCATTGCCACATGTGGATGAGTTAAGGGAATTTGGTTATATGGTTATGTTCACATTTGTACCTAGTTTCTATGTACTAAATCCCAAGTCATGTGCCTAAGTATATCCAAATATATACAAGTGAAAAATTGGGCTCTTAGGCATTTTGACAGTATTTTCCCATACTTAGCCAAATTTACAGTGTGGCAAAAAGAGATGAGTAAGCATATTGATGAAGTGATATCTCACATGCGTGGATGTTTCAAGAGAAGATGATCATATGGGTTGGGTCATTTTTTAGTATATTTTATTTAAGCTAAATTTTAGATCATGCATTGAATCATGAT
This sequence comes from Torreya grandis, assembly GCA_037957365.1. Lineage (NCBI taxonomy): Eukaryota > Viridiplantae > Streptophyta > Pinopsida > Cupressales > Taxaceae > Torreya > Torreya grandis. The sequence continues at coordinate 579,885 of JARHVA010006506.1, read as the reverse complement.
AAAAGTTATACATGTTCAAAGTTGGTCTCCCAGATAAGTTTTTGACATAGTTGTCTCTATGATAGAAGATTTTGATAAGGAATTTTAATGGTGATATATCTTACATACATGAAGGTTTCATGATAAATCATATGGTTGGATTCTCCTATATTAAAATATCATATGGTCAAAATTTGAGATCATGTAAGTGTAGAAGAAGTTATCGAGGTGCAAAGTTGGTCTTCTAGGCATATTTCAATGGTCCCCATAGTCAGTTTTGCACATGTTATAGTTCAAGCAAGATCAATAGAGCATGTTTGCTCCAAGAAGTCAAGAAACAATGAGATGAGGATAGGTGCATGATGTTTAATACTAAACAAAGATAAAGATCAAGCTTCTTCTAAGGATAAAAAATGAGTGGGAGATCATATAAATAGAGATCAATAGTGTATATTAAATTCAAGAGGTCAAAGTGATAGTTGTCTAGCATTGTTAAAGTGAGGAAAATATCAAAGATATTGATGGAGCGCATGGAGTCAACATTACAAGATTGCACAAGACGAGGTCAAAGTGACTAAGGTTTAACATTTAAGCATTAGTGCCTATGCATTAAAGTTTATACATGATCAATGATGTGTAATTTATCTAGGTAGTGATAACATGATATGTGAGAAAATTAGTCAAAGTTTAACTGTGACCATTTACATTTGAATATTTGAATTTTGCAAAGGAAAAGACTGGTATTATGTTTTTGTGTCATAACTTTCGATCCAGGTAAAATTTTCTCATGGTGTAAAAATAAAATATGTAGAGGACTCCAAGACACATCTATAAATATGGATTTGAACATCTTGAATGTGTATAGTCATAGATATTAATATATAAATTTGGGTATGTGTTCTTGTATGTTTTACAAGTAACCCAAGAAGGGTAATTGAGCTCATTACTATATTATCTCAATTTTTTCTAATGAATTGGCTATTGGGAAGTGTTATAGACTCTATAAGGATGATATATGTATATTTTAGAGGTGTGATAAATATATATTGAGTATGAAAAATTATTAAAAAGATGACTGTATGTTCAGAAATGGTGTTCCTATGTATAAGGTCTTTGTTTGAGTTGATTGAGCATATGTAAAAGTGAGCAAAGGTGACTATGATATTTTTATGATGTCCTAAGGGACATAAGGAGTGGAATTATGTATTTTTAAGTGGTCATATGTTATTATTATTCTCAAATAAGTTTCAAATATCTTAATGGGTCTTCATAGGATGTAAAAGTGTCTTAGGCCTATTTGAAAGTGGATTGTGCTTAAGTGTGACGCATGTGAGATGACTTAATGGTAAAGTAATGTATTGTGTCTAAAAATGAATTAATGTGGACTTGATTATTCATGGATACTCTATATATAGTGATACCAAATGTGTTGGTTTCTAGACTTGTAAGTGAGAGACTTTATGTGACTTGTGCAAAGTGGATGTGAGAGTTATGGAGCAAAAGAGAAGTAGAGTACCCAATTGGATGAGTTGATAAGTACATCAGAGTGCGGATTAAGTGTATGACCTTTAGGTCATATTTTTAATGTCAGATAAGTGCTTTTATAGTTTGAAGATATGTAAAGAGGTCTGAGTGTGCATATGGGATAGTGTGAGTAAGAAGGAGAAAGATTATGGCATGCCTATGTGAGAGGCCTATTTGAAATAGAGAGAGTTTTTTTAGGGTTTATATAAATATATATCAATCATCAAGTGTTAAAGGCATCATTTTTGAGGTGGAGGTGTTCAAAGGAAGTTCTAAAATACTTGGTCTTTCTTAGGGGTAGTTGCTCATTGTGAAATAGGTGTTTTACTAAATACCTTTGGTCAGGAGGATATGATCAAGATTTAATGGTCTAAAATAATTGATCAGTATCTTGTTTGTAATTTATTATAGGATAATAGTATATTTGTGTTTTATTATTAAGAGTGGGTTTTATTCCTTATGAAGGTTTCCTATAGGAACTATGTGTTATGTGTTTGATCTTATGTATGCATTAAATGTATGAGATCTCTTGTTAATGCTTCTTGATCAAATTGATATATTTTGATTGGTTAATATTATAAAGGACTATAATTTAAATTTAAATATCTAAGCTTAATTTTTCACCTATATCAATGATTATACCTCTAATAATTGTTATTAGAGTAGGTCCTTTGGTAAAGGCTCAATAGCTTAAAGGTGGTCTAAGGTACAATATGGGTAGTCATCAAGGAGGTTTCTCTACTAAGTAAGCACCAATGTTTAATAGATCTAATTATGTATTTTGGAGTGCTAGAATGAAGACATACATTATGTCTTTAGGGTTTGATATATGGCAATCTGTTATGGATGTTTATGTTTCTCCTGTTATTCTTCCATCTAGTGTTGCAAATAAAAATCTATTTGAGAACAAATCTAAGGTATTGAATGGCATCACTTTTGGTTTTATAGAAACTAAGTTCACCAAAGTAATTCATTACACATCTACCAAGGAAATATGGGATAAATTTAAAACTATTTTTGAAGAAGATTCAAAGGTTAAGTTGTTAAAGTTGTAAACTCATCGAAGATAATTTGAGAACCTCAAAATGAAAGAAGAATATTTTGTGGCATAATTTCTATAGAGAGTTAATGAGATTATAAGAAACATCAAAGGTTTTGGAGAGAACCTTGAATATTATACTATATTTTAAAATCTATTAAGGTATTTATCCCTCAAGTTTGATCCAAAAGTATCTACTATAAAATAAAGCCATGATCTTACTCATTTGAAGAAGGATCAATTATATGGCACCCTTATTTCATATGAGATGAGAGTAAATGATGATATACCACCAAAGAAGGAAGAAACATTAATAATAGAGATGAAGACAAAAAGGGAGTTCTAAGGTAAGAAACCCAAGGATTATGACATTTTTGATATTGATGAGTATGATCTAATTTCTTTGTTTACAAGGAAATAGAAAATAGGTTCAAGAAAGTATAAGGGTAAGTTTCCTTTCAAATTCTTTAATTGTGGAGAGGTAGGACACTTTACTAATAATTTACCTCATAATTACAAGAGAGATGTTGATGAAGAGCATTGTCAAGGTCATGATGATGGTAAGAGATCATTCAGGTCTGATAAAAACAAAAAGGGATTCAAAAGGTTTCATAATAATAAGTACTTCAAAGACAAGAAGAGTCCTTACACCAAAGAAGATTGTAGCTCATTAGATGAGAGTGAATATAGTGACTCAAAATATGATCATGAAGATGATGGTCCTATTAAATATGAATCTCTATTCATTATTGAGGAAATAAGTTTCTCACATCATACATAGTCTACTTAGAGTTATTTAGATAATGATGAATATGAGGTGGACGATGAAACTATATTGTTGAATGCTATTGAAGAACTAAATATTGAGAAGATGATCAATAAGAAGATGAGATCTAAACTCAAGGACTATGAGGAGCAATTTAATATGTATGAGGAAAGAATGAATGAAGACACCCAAGAGTATGAAGATATGATCAAGAATCCCAGTTATCAATTAAAAAATTTGTCTAAAGCCTAAAATCTAAAGAAGATGAATGTTAAAGGTATGTTTATAAAAATGAAAATTTAAAATCTAAGTTAAAAAATACATCTAGTAAGGGGAAGACATTTATGAGATTTGAAAAGAGCTCATGTCATCTAGATAATATTTTGAGTGGTCAAAATCATGATAGTGATAGAACTAGTCTTGGATATGAAGAAGAACAAAATAATGTAACTCAAGATAAGATGAAGACTAATGTAAACCAAGACAATTATCTTTTGAAGACAAATCATCAGACAAGGAATGATGGTGCAAATAGATTAAAGACAAATTAGATTAGACAACCAAATACCATGAGGTATGTAAACTTTAATGGTTACTACTATACTTGTAATCAGTTTGGACATAGAGATAGAGAATGTAGAAGACATATTAAAAATTATTTTGCATGGGACTATGACGTGGGTCATCAGTCAAAAGGAGTCAGGTTAAGTGCTTTAATTGTCCTAATGAAGGACACTTTACTAAGAATTATCTAAATAAAGAAATGAAAGGTAAGTCTTCTTAAAAAAGAATAGTTTATTTTAGTTATCATGACATTGGACACATTGATAGTTTTTGTCCGAACAAGGTAAGACAAGTTGAGTTTCTATTAAGGAGTATGGTTTTCTATAGCTATGAATAGAGAGGTCACATTTCTAGATTCTACATGTAAAGGCCATTAGGTTAGAATAGATTTTATTATGCTCTTAGAGTTAAAGGTAGAAGGCAAGTGAACTCATGGAAACTAAAGGTGGTAGGTAGGAATTATGATGAGTCTGTAGGTCCAAGTAATCTATTTTCTATGGTGGAGAATGATTTTGAATTTGAAGAGTCCTAAGAGGTCTCATTATTTGCTCATGTTGAGAATGAAGAGACCAAGCTCAAGGAGAAGACCAAGGTACTATTTGAGGCTAGTTATAAGGTAAGTATGGATCCAAGTGAACATCCTACTATTATTGATAAATAATCATGAAAATGACATCAATTGTGTATGCCCAGTGATGAGGTTTAGGACTACGTGGTTGATTCTTCAAATGAAAAGGTATGTGAAGATTTCATAGTTGTTATATGTGTTGACAATTCCATTTTTAAATAAAAGGAGAGTGATATAGAAGAAGAACTTAGTTGTCATACTTTAGAATAATAATAAGAAGAAGAAGAACAAGAGCATGAAGTATTATTTATCTAAGAGGATTCTAGTGGTTATTAAGGAGATGTGGGCCACTCCTAGCTTCACTTTGTTTTAAGAATATTGTGGTGTAAAGGATGTCTCTATCTATGCTTATTAAGAGACTCCTTTTAGTGAAGAATCAAGTATTGTTGTGGTGTTCTTGAAATGGTGCTATAAGACTAGAGTATATTATTCTTAGTTAGAATAGGTATGTCCAAATGTAAAATATGTTAAGGTAATGTCATGATGTTGATAATTATATATGGAAGTAGTTTACAGGGTTAGATTGAAGGTTCTTAGATGGCAAAGGAGGATTTGTGATTTTTCAAGATGACATTTTTACATAAAAAGGTTTGTTAACATTATTATATCATTTTATAAGTGGTTTTGTGATCTAAAGTTATGTTTAAGTCTATCTGGAGATTTTTGTTAGCTCTCAGGTTTCCCAGTTTGTACTTAAGATCTTGCAGGTCTTAAAATGGGTTATAATAATTCAAGGTTACCAATGGTGTGGAAGCTCAAATATTGGCCCAAAAGTTTCTAATGGTCATCTCTAGGTGTATAATAAGTTTTAGAGGTGGACATTGACTGGAAGGTGTTGTGTTGACTTTGTTTGTTTTAAGATTCTAGGGTTTTGGGCTCTACTAGAAAAGTTGAATAACTTATGAGTTGAGGTCTAAGGATTATTAATATGTTGAATGGTCCAAATGTGTTGTCAAATCAAGGTTCATAGAGATTTGAAGGTTTTCTATTCTCAAGTTATTCAAAATTTTCTCAAGTTGGAGGCCTAATTGGATAGTTAGTTTGTGAAGGAAGTATATTGCATAAGATGAGCTTGGTGATGAAAACTAGTGTGATTGATGGGGCATATAATATTTTTATAGATATGAAGTTTCAGGTATTGAAGATGTTTTTACTAAAAATTGTGGTCTCTGTAAGTTTTAGGTAGGGCTATAAGGAGGCTAGACAAACCTAATTTGAAGAGTGCCTTTTGCTTAGTTTCTCCAAAAGAGAAAGGTATGTTTATTCCAAGGAGAGTTCTCAATTTAGTTGAGAGAATGTTTCCTATTTGGTATAATGTATATGCAGAGTTTGTGGCCATGGAAGTGTCTTGAGAAAAAGGGTTGGTAAGCCTGCATGGTTGTTCTTCATGGTGTGTGGAGAATTGAAGATGCTCAAAAAGTGAAATGGATAAAATATCTTAGGGGATTCCCTCTCAGATGTTTCTTGGTGAGTTCCATTATATTCTAGTGGTTTTTTTATGTTCTTTCTTCATTGGTTATAGTTCTTACTTGAAGAGAGTGTTGACATAAAGTAAGAGGAAGTTTGTCAAGGCAAGAAGAGGTAGGCTTTAGGTAAGGGTGAGTTTGTATCATATTTTCAAGATGTTCCTTTCTTATTTTATGGTATTTTTAGGTACTAAATATTAGTTTGTGCCCACTTTGTCATTGTGTCAAAAGGGGATAAAGTTATTAATATGAAAGCTAGTGTGAGAGTGCTTGAAGAGAGAGAAGGTGAGTTGAATGATGTTTGTTGACATCAATGACAAAGGGGCATATAGTTGGATATTTTTTAGTGATGTTATGGTGATGTCATATAGGTGTCCTAGTGTGTGGATGAAATTCTTTGATAGCCTAACTAATATTGACAATGTGTGTAATGTGCTTCTTCTAGTGTGCTTGAAGTTATCTTGGTTTATCTTTAGTTTTGGCATGGATAGAGATGTTCAGAGATGATTATGGAGTATTTATAATGTGTAAGATGTCCCTAATGTGTTTTTTATGATTGGAGAGATTTTGTGTATAAGTTGAATTCATATGGTGGTCCATAGTTTTCATCTAGACACTTTGGGTGAAAATGTGGATGAGTTCACATTTTTACCTAATTGCTATGTAATAAATCCTAGGTCATGCACCTAAGTGTATTCAAATATATGTAAGTGCAAAGTTGGGTTATTAGGCATTTTGACATTATTTTCCCATACTTAGCCAAATTTTCAATGTGGTAAAAAGAGCTGAGTAAGCATATTGATGAAGTTATATCTTACACATGTGGACATTTCAAGAGAATGTAATCATATAGGTTTGTTTAGTTTTGAGCCTAATTTATTTCCACTAAATTTTAGATCATGTGATGAAGCATGACAAAAGTAATGCATGTTCAAAATTAGTCTCCCAAATAAGTTTTTGACATAGTTGGCTCTGTGACAGAAGATTTTGAGAAGTCATTTTAATGGTGATATATCTTACATGCACAAAGGTTTCAAGAGTAGTTTGATATATGGTTGGATTATCCTATATGAGAAGATCTTATGGTCCAAATTTGAGATCATGCAAGTAAGCATAAAATAAGTTATTAAGGTGTAAATTTGGCCTTCCAAGCATATTTCAATGGTCCCCATAGTCATTTCTACACATTTTAAATTTTTAGAAATATCGATGAAGCACGTTTACTCTAAGAAGTCAGGAAGTAGTGAGATGAGGATATGTGCATGATGTTTAAGATTGAGTAGAAATAAAGATCGATCTTCTTCTAAGGATCAATAGTGAGTCAAAGATCATATAGATAAAGATAAATGGTGTGTATTTAAGTTAATAAGTTAACATGATAGTTTGCTAGCATTGATAAAGTGAGGACAATCTCAAAGATATCAACAGAGTGCATAGAGTCAACATTACAAGATTGCATGAGATGAAGTCAAAGTGACTAAGGTTTAATGTCTAAGAATTGGTGCCTATGTATTAAATTTTATACATAATCAATGGTTCATAATTGATCTGAATAGTGAGAACATGAGATGTGAGCAAAATAGTCAAAGTTTAACTATGACTGTTTGCATTTGAATATTTGAATTTTGTAAAGGAAAAGACCAATGTCTAGGTTTTGTGCCATCAATTTTGATCCAATAAAAATTTTCTCATGGTGTAAAAAGAGAATATGTATAATATTCCAAGATGCATCTATCAATATGGATTTGAAGATCTTAAAATGTGTACAATCATATATATTGAGCTCCAAATTTGACTGTGTTCATGCATGTTCTGCAAGTAACCCAAGAAGGGTAATTGAGCTTGTTTTGATATATATTGATGAATTAACTATTTAGAAGTGTTTTAAAATCCATAAGGATTATCTTTGTGCATTTTATGGTTTTGATCAATCTATCTTGTGTATGCATAATGCTTAATAATTTGATTTTATGTTTGGTAATGGTGTTACTATGTATAAGGTCTTTATTTGAGTTGATTGAGCATACATAGAGATGATAAAAGCTGATTATGATCTTTTGAAGATGTTCTAGGGAACATAAGGAGTTGACCTATGCATTTTTAAGTGGTACTATGTTCTTATTATGCTCAGATAATTATTAAAGAGTTGAATGGGTCTCTATAGGACCTAAAAGTGACTTAGGCCTATTTAAAAGTGGGTTATGCTTAAGTGTGACCCATGTGAGATGCCTTAGGGGTAAATTCATTTATTATGGATAATAATAAATTAATGTGTACTTTATAATTTATGTATTCTCTATATACAGTGAAATCAAATGTGTTGGTTTCTATACTTGTAAGTGAGATACTTTATGTGACTTGTGAGAGACTTGTGCAAAGTGGATGTGAGAGTTATGGAGCAGAGGAGAGGTAGATTTCTCATTTGGATGAGTTGATAAATAGAGAAGAGTGAGGAATATGTGTATGACCTATATGTCATATTTTTAATGTTATAGAATTAATCTTGTAGTTTGAAGATATGTGAAGAGGTTCAAGTGTGCATATAAGGATAGTGTGAGTGAAGGAGAGAGATTATGTCATGCCTATGTGAGAAGACTATTTCAGATAGAGAGGGAGAGTTTGTGTAAGAGTTATATAAATACAAATCCATCATCAAGTGGTGAATACAACATTTCTAAGGTGTAGGTGTTAAAATGAGGGTCTAAATGACTTGGTCTTCCTTAGGGGTAATTGCTCTTTGTAAAATAAGTGTTTCACTAAATACCTTTAGTCAAGAGGATATGATCAAGGTTTATTGGTATAAAGGAGTTGATCAATATCTTATTTTTAATTTCTTATAGGATATTAGTCCATTTTTGTTTTAGGATTGAGAGTGGGTTTTATTCCCCATGAGGGTTTCCCATAGGAACTGTGTATTATGTGTTTGATATTGTGTATGCATTGAATGTATGAGTTCTCTTGTTAATGCTTCTTAAACACATTGATATATGTTGATTGGTTAATAGTTGAAAGGACTTCAATTGAAATTGAAATATCTGATCTTGCTAACTCACCCTCCTTAGTGATTTTACCTCTAACAAACTTTACTTTGACCAAAGCCTTTATTATAATTTTAGACTTCAAATGAAGTTGATTCTTGTCCACTAGAACCATACTCTCTACTAAAATGTATAAGTATCTTTGTCATTAATGTTAATTGATGATGAGTCATATTTAGAAAAGGATCATAGCCTATCACTTTCCCTCCCTTAATGTGAGGGATAGATGAGTACACTCTATTAAATATAGATAAATTGTTTAAGGTTCACATAACCATAAAACAACATAGTACTATTTTTACCATTCATACATAAACCATAATTGGTAAAAATAATGTATTTATCTTGTAATATCAATTGGAATGTTTACTATGATTTATCATTAAGGTAGCATATCCTGATATGAGTGAGTTTATATTGTCATACTTGGTTATTCTTAACAATAATACATCATTCATACATTATTTCTAATGTATGCAATTAGATCCATGTTTGTCTAAATTTAGTACACTTGATTAAATAAACAACATACATAACATGATGGATTTCATCTGACTCTATCTATTTAATAAAATTTAATGAAATCCATTTTCATCCACAACTTATATGACTTATAATTGATTCTAAGTACATCTTCCCAAGTTCTTATAACATCCCAAAACTATTCAAAACTAGTCAATTCAAATCACATAAGCAATATAGTTTGTAATGTCTTATATAACTTCATATTTTAAAAATAATACAAACATAATTTCATTGGTTTTAATCCATTTTAAATGCTCAAAATTATAATATTAGGCAATTATAAATACCAAATATTATAATTATAAGCAGTTATTTTCCTCCTTTGGCTTCATAATAGTTTAAATGTTTGTTTTAATTCTCAAAATTAAGCCAACAAATGGCTTTTAATGGAATGTTATTATAATTAAAAATAGATTATGTTGTTTGGTCTAAGATCCTTTTCAAAAATACTCATGATATTGAGTATTTTCAAAGAGAATAGTGGAAATAATAATGGACTTTCTTCCTCCCTTTTAAGACTAGTGTGAGATCATCTCAGGGCATGGTTACAGGTATTTGGCTTCACAATGGAGCTTACATGGAATAATATCTGAGAGATGTAGTGCAACCATTGATGGTTTAATTCTAATTATTATGAGTTAATGAGTTAATTACTTGAGTCTACTACTACCATTTATTCACTTTGGTTTACCATTTTCTAAATGAAAGGGATAGGGTAGTTCAATATCTAAAGTAAACACAAAAAAGAGGGAAGAGTAAGGAAAGAAAAAGTGTTTATAGATTAGGATAAAATAAATGCTTTAATAATTAGGCTAAGTGCATCTACCATAGTTATACTATTATGTGTTGAGTTTCACCAAAGGTTTTTAATCCAATACTACACAATGGGAAGAGTCTAGGGAAGTAGTGAAGAATGCTCGATTTGTGAACCCTTAATAAATATCAATACTATAATTCCATAGTAAATAACACATAGACTTTTGAGAATACTTGTATTTTAACACACAAGTTATAAATATTATATTAAAAATGAAAGGATTTCACAAATAGGTCATAACAGACAAGCACATCATAACCATTGCATTCATTAAAATGATAGAGCATTAAAATAATTATATGATCATTAACATTCATTCAAAACTAAAATGAGGGATAATTTGATAGATATAATATGTGTTTCATAAATAATAAAATTTCATTCATTAAAAACAACAAGTTCTTTTACAAAGGTATCAATCATGGACAACTTTCTACAATATATAAGGGCAAAAGAAACCATAGGTGAAATCCAAGCTTAATTTCAACAACACTTTTGAGCTAAAATTTTATCAACCTTAAAAATACAATGAATTTACATATTTATAGATAAGGATGGGATTTACCTCCAAGTAGAGAGAGAATCCCATTCTAGGCTATGATGGCCACTCCTAGTAGTTACAACTACATAATTAAAAATAGAGAGAAAAACTTCTTTGCTTGCATCAAAAATATCTAAAAGGGACCAATAAACTAATATTTGGAGGTAGAATAGATGATCTAACTCCCAACTAATTTGAGTTTACTTCTTTGGCCTCTATCACATCCACCATGAGGTCAAACACTTGGTCTAACTTAGCAATATTCATCAAAGGCTCTTTGAAGATCATATTGATCTAGGCCATGAGTCTTTAATATAATTATATGGGATTTTCCATAAATACCTAGACATCAAACACCTGGCTAATGCTCATTATGGATTAGGTCAAGATCTAGAGAACTACCTACACTCCCTCTTTATTCCCCTTGCCACTTTTCTCCTCATAACTTGGTCAAAGTGACCCTGGTAGTCTCTAAATTCACCCTTATTTAGTAGAGTTACATTTAAGTAGAATAAAACTAATATATTAGCTTCCTTATAGTAATCTAATATCTTATTCATGTTATCTTCTAGGAGTCCCATTATAGTTTAGGCTAAATCAAGCCACTCATCTATACTAATTTTCATGCTTCTAGCGTACCTATGATATAATCCCAAGTCTAAAGTGAGCATCAATTTTGGCTCCAAGAACATGCCCTTATTCATCACAATTGTTAACTTCCTATACTTTCCTTCAATCATCATGATCCTCTCAAAATAGGCCTAGGTCCACTAGATGATCACCTAGGTCTCTTCCATAGTCCTTACCACCTTTCCCAAAGTTGATAAAAATTTTAAGAGGGTATATTTAAATTGTCTTATTATCCCAATGGGGAAGGGAAATTTTTTAATGCCTTGATAGTTTAGACCTAGATTTGAATGTCATTTAAAAGATTCTCTAACATGTCATGGGTTTCCAAGAGAATTAAGAGTGGGTCCTCCACTATATTTTCTTCTCTCATGAGAGTCTTCACCTTAGTGAGAGATAATAAGACCTATTAAGTCTACCAAACCATATTATTACCCTCTTACATGAATTTTTGTGTGAGGATCCTCTACATACTCCTTTTAGTTTAGTCAAAATCCCACTACACATCTGGGGAGCCTTGTATTGTCATATTTAGAACCTATAATATTTGGTCGATTCCAAAAATTTTGGGAGATGTTGGTGGGGTGGTAGATATGGTAGTGATAAGTGGAAGATGAGGTGGAGGGAGTATGGAGGAAGTAGAGGGTGTGAATGATGAAAGCAATGGAGGAAGAGGAGGCATAGGGTTGTATGGAGGAAAGACAAATGGACAATCCTAGGGGAACATTTGTTCTTGCCACTAACCTTGGGTCATTCCCACTTGAGGGGAAATGACTATTGAAAGAGGGGTATTTAGAATAAGATAAGGGATTGGATTATTAAATTTGATTACGTAGGTACCTAGGGTGATATAAAAAGGGGGATGGGGAGCAATGGGAGGAACCAATAGGGTTGGTTCTAGAGGATCCATAGAAATTATTAGAGGAAGTGTAATTGGAACATCTAGTACTTATATTGAAGGCTGAGTGTGATCTACCTTACACTTTTTCCTTGTTCTTTTTCTTAGGTCAGATTTAGAGATAATTATAGAAGGATTAGAGGTAGAAAGGGCCGTGAGGTCTGACTATGAGATTTGATAAGACACCAAAAGAATCACCAAGATGGTCCCAATCACTATATATTTGCATGTGTTCACCAACTCCTAGATCATTTGAGGAAATTGGCAAAGATGGGGCACTCATAGGAACTTGAATTTTAGGAATGGATAGTGGAGGCACTAAGAAAGTTACAAGTTAGGGAATAGATGGGGTAGATATTAATGAATAATGGAGGATGCTAGGGATGGTTGAGGCCATGGGTGCTTAGGTGAAAATTAGAGGGGTTGTAATAGGGAAGAGAGGTAGTACCAATTGAATGGTTTGTGTAAGTGGTAGGGAACTAAGTGGCACTGTGAAGGATTAATAGAAAGTGGAAGGAGTGAGGGGAGGAACTTATATTGGTGCCTACTATTGGTCCTCATTCAAACATGTTTCTAGGCTATTATTGATGTCAAACCTTAAGGCTTGTGTGCCTCGGGGTTAAGGTGCGTATTAGGGATCTACCTAAGCTTGGGCCACCTATAACCAAGTCACATGAGTATGACTTAGTTGGGGCTAAGTTACCTAGGTCATTGGATCTAGAAAAGGTGGATCCATGGCACAAAGAGCTATTTTTCATAGGGGAGAAGGTGGCGGATCCCATGTAGAATTTTATTAGAAATCATGGGGGTATTTAAGGTGACATCACTTGAAGGTTGAGAAAATGCAAAGGGGGATGAAGATGGTCCAATCTGAATCTTATTACCCTTCTCCTTCTTACAAGCCTTAATCCATCTGATCACCTCCTAGTATTATTTCATTTAGGAACACATCTCATCATTATCATTTGGTTGGTGGCCATAAATAAGGTTGAGGTGAGTTATGTACTTCTCCAAGTGGGATTGAATTATTCCCCATGGATCCCTGTCTTGTGTCTTAGCTTTCCCCAAGGATAAAGAGTCTCAATAAATCACCGTATTGTATAGGGGAGGGAAAAGTAACACACATGATGCTTGATGATGATTATAATAGGTAGGTAGGACTTTTTTTAGAGACTAATACAATACCTAAAAATGTCTTCCACTAGTTGGTAATTAGTTTTCATCTCTACAAGGTGATACAGGACATGATAGGATAAGTGGAGCGGCTCCCTAAGAATATCTTCAACTCAAATGATGGTATCCTCTCATTAATACTGGTAGTATCTAATTAGATCCATTGAGTCTTTGATTTCCTTAAATATACAAGGCATAAGGGCCTCATTGATTACATTGTACACCACCAGGTAGAAAGACTCATAGATATCTCATATGTTTTTTTTGTACTGGTGGTCATGTAGCTTATATAAAAATATATGAACCATTGAGCCTCTAAGAACCAATGTAGGAAAAGTAGATAGCTTGAAAGTGAGTGTCCTATAGATTGTGTCTATGATATAACTCATTATGTAGAAGTTTCCACCTACTTGAGCATATGTTATGGCCTTAACCATATTTAAATTAACCACTCTTCCTAGGTTGGGGACTTAGGAGCCATCCAAAATCATGTGGAGTAGGGTCACCCATTTATGTTAATGTGCAAGCAATCTTGGGCCCCTAACAATTATTTCGATAGAATCATACCAATTGATACCTCCTCCTTTAAGGTGTGGACAATGTGTATGTTGACAACATCTTTATTCACCCACTTGGAATTTGGGTTCTCAGCCAGTCCCTCAATATGTTGTATATTTTTAAGGTGTTAGTCCAAGTCTAGACCACCACCAAGTCATATAAAAGGGTAAATTCTGGGAGATTGTAATAGGATTTGTAGGTGGTTCTCAATATTTCAATAATCTAATGCCAAGAATTGGCCAAGTAAACCCAATCATGGGCACCATCTTGCACCCACTTGGTGGTGAGGATCATCTTTTTGAACAAGTTGGTATAAGGGAACACTTTAGGATTGGTTTCAGCCCTATGTAGGCCATACTTCTCATATGTTCATAGGAAGTATTATAATTTAGGTTGATCATCATCATTAATAACTGATTCCTATGACACTTGGTCTATAGATTTTAAATCTTCATTATAATGCTTGAATTAGGTTAATCCATCTAGGAATATAGTGTCTATGTATTCAGGCTCAATTTTGGGATTTGAAGATAAAGTGGCCATTATAGTAAGATGGAGTTTAATAGAAGAGCTCTAGGTGAAGGAGAATATGTGGAAGGTAGTAAGTTGAAGAAAAAAACAAGGAGTCTAAATTTTGGATTCTATATCTCTAAAGGATAATGAACATTCCTTGGGATACTTATGGAAATCCACATTCATCCTCATGCATTAATGGATTTGGTGGCTAACTTGTCATGGATTCAAATTTGAGTTGGTGGTTCAATATTACACTTAATTTCCAAATCAGGAGTTAAATTTTGATCATATGATTACACACCACTTACTAAATCTCATAAAGGTGATGCAACATTTAAAATTTTCCAATCAATGTCTAGTTTCACACTTCATTAATATCTAGAGTGGGGTAGGTACATGGCCACCTCATCTTTGAAACTTCTTAGGTAGTTCTTGTTTCATGCCACTTGTCATATTTTTATTGGTCTTCCTATCAATGATCAACACCTAGGCATAGCCTAGTACTTCATTATTATACCCTTGGGAGGGATGATATGCTAGTTGAGGACATGTGACATCCTCTAATTATCCCCTAAGATTCCACTTATGTTTTATTCTAACCATCTTAGGGATTTTAGGATCCCACCTACTAAAATTCTCTATTATGCCATGTGACATGTTGTGATAAATTGGGATCTCCTGGGATCTAACATTTATATTAAATTAAGGAGACTGATTATTATGACAATAGGCCACATGGCATTTCCTCATTATGTTGGGCTCTCTTTGGCTCTAACATTTCTATTAGGACTGGGAGACTGATGCGTCTAATAATAGTGAAATCTCATTGGTTGGATCCAAGCACTTCTAACCTTTGGATAATGTGGCATCCTCTAATTTTTTCAAGATCTCCTAGGATCTAATGTCTTTATTATTACCAAGAGATTGGCCACTCTACCTCTGATTGATTTGGCACTCCCTAGTTGGGTCAAGCTCTCTTGGGATCTGGCATCTCTATCAAGTCTAGGAGACTAACCATTCTTCTTCAGCATGGTGTGATTGAATAGAGAAATAAAAATTTCTAACCTTGGGTTACATGGTGCTTCCTCATTACATCAAAATATTTTAGATCTAACATCTCTATTAGGGTTAGAAGACTAACATGTTTGAAAATAATCCACATGGCACTTCTTCATTACATCAAGTTCTCCCAGGCTCTGACATCTCTATTAGGGCCAATATATTGATGTGTCTAACACATGCCATATGACACTTCCTCATTACATCAATAATATATTATCTTTTTTGTGAATTTTATTTATAATTAGTCTTCTCTAGCTTTGCCTTTGAAACTTTTTATTGAAATTTTGTTTGGAACAAGTTAGAACATTTTCTCTAAATACTAAGAAAGTTAAACAATTTTTGTGAAGTCTTCTAAACTTTGTCTTGGAACTTTTACTTTCACAGAACCTCCAACTACACTTTTACCAAATATTATAAAGTCATGTAGTGCCAAGATTTAGACATGTGGAAGAACCTATGGGGAAACACAAAAAATGACTAAGTGAAAGAGAAAATAAACCTGACCAATTAACTACTCACCTAGCTACTAGCTAGGCTCTAAAATGCCATGTAGGACTTTGGAAATAGTACTAAGAATCTAGAAATTTCCTAGTGAGAGTAAGCCTATAAAGCTAGGAATTAAAGATTGAAATCAAGAAAGCCTATCTTAACCATGGAGTTTTAAATAAATTTGACATTGTTTCTCTCCTAGACTTTTAAGGTTTAAAAGTCAGATCAAGTGGTAATTATAAATACCATGTGCTCAAGAAAACAAATAATGAGTGTCATTTAACTCTTCATTTAATTAATGTTTAATTGATGTCTTATCAACCAGGGTTGGTGTCCAAAATTTTCTGCAATAAGGTGTAGAATGGTAGATCTAAAAATCTGCTTATGGGGGTGTTTGATGGTCCTATTATAACTTTAACTAAAGAAAGAAATGTGTCCTAAACTACTTGATTCACTCTTCTATTGAAAAGAAAAATATGTAACTATTTAATAAAATAAATATACTCTTTTTCTTGAAAGTAAAATCACACTCCTATTTACGCTTGCATGGAAATGGAGATGTTTAACTTAAAAAGTAAATTTGCTTCACACATTTGCTATAAAAGAAAACATACTTTGATTAGAAAGGAAATGACTTTAGAATAAGGAAATGCCTTTTGAACTCTGAATTTGTTTTGATATTTTATGAATGAATGCAAACATTATCAAAATTCTAATTAGTTATAACAAAGAGTTAAGATAACATAACATAAGTACCATACACAATTCCTGGATCCAAGGAGAGTGGGTCCTTGCTCCTCTCAGACTCAGGAAAAAAGATTAATCAATGCTAGAAACTGAAATGATAATTCATAAAACTAAAATGATTACAATCTGTCTAAAACCTGTAATATGCTTATATGTATCTTTCATCTATCATCTCTTCTTTACAAAAGTCTTACATATTATACTAATATAATCAACTCAAAATAGGATGCAAAGAGATAGGATTCCTTGGTCAATCCACTCATCCAAAAATAGGAGATTAGATTTCCAAGAGATCCAATTATTCTGATGAAATAGATATACTATCCTATAATAGTCCTAAGATCCAAATATATACAACTTTATCAAGAGCAAATCCTACAAAATAGCAGGTAGGTATTTTCCTTATTTGACTCTAGCTGGAATGATTCTCTATCATCTTATCTAGTCACCAACTTCCCCATTTTTAGCTTTGTCTTTACAAAATCCATGGAATTGAACCTATAGAGTTGGTGGGAATGAGCCTACAGAGTCCATAGAAACAAGCATGTAGAGTCCATAGAAACAAGTCTACAGATTCCATAGAAACAAGCCTGTAGAGTCTGTAGAAACAAGCCTATAGAGTCCATAGTTCTGTTGGATGGAGATCAAAATTGAACTTTCACTATACATCACCTATGTCTTCTTCTTGAGCATTCTTCACAACAAAAATCACTAAAACATGTTATGTATTAGACATTAATGACAAATTAAAGGTTTAGTCTTTGGTTCAATATAAACAAGACAAATATCTTATTTCCAAGTAATAACTATTTAACAATCTATGATTTACATAAGATACTATCTTTAGAGAGATGAATTGAGGGAAATAACATGTCAATAATGAGCCATATTCTAAGCTCATCATCTCCCCTAGGATTTACCTTTTGAAAGTCCCATTGCAAACATTCATTTGCATTCTTAGCTCTTGCATCTACTTTCCAAAATCTAACTCAAATCATAATCCTCAAATTCATCTATTATATGATTGTCTAAATTGATTGTAAACCCCTAATGTTCTTGAATAATTTGTTTCTATATATTGAATTGTTCCTCTGATTGTGGATCCCAACTCTGCCATCCTAGAATAGGTATGATCAACAAAGGGGGTATATATCTCATGCCAATCCATTTCTTTTCTCTCTCAGAGTTTATTACCTCTATTAAGATTTCCAAAATTGAGGTAGCTCTCCTCATACGCTATCTTAATTTATTTGGAGACATGACCTCTGATCTTTTAAGAGGCACTGAAAGTTGGTCCCACCTTTCCACACTTGCAGTCACCACTAAATCAAAACTCTGTCTTGAAAACAAGTCAAAAGAAACAACACAGTCATATAAAGATTGTAAATAATGTGTTTTAAATTCATCACTTAAACAAGCATAGTTAAAATTCTATTAGATCAATCTGGTGATAGGAAAGGCTGGTCTGATACACAATCTTGTACTCTTAGCATGATTTGTATACTTCTCAAATTTGCTTTTCCATACTAGTTGACTTTTGAATGTAGAATACAATGCCCTCAATTGAGCTTCTCCTACATGAAGGTTTATTAAAAACTTATTGTGATCATGGTCTCTTATGATTAAATCATTTAAATAAAACTCATAAATCAAATCATGTTGATCAGATTCAACACTATAGAAAATTTCTAGAAATGTTGTTGGCTATAAACTCTTGTAAGGAAGACAACAAGAGATCCTCAGAAGCTTCCAAATGTAAAATTGTTCAAATAAAAACAAACTATATGTAGGAGAAGGATTCCTACATGCCAAAAGAGATTCCCCTAATTTTCATGCATCTTGTAAATTTTATTCTAAATTTTGGACCTTAGCTTCTAATTCTTTTTTCTCATTTTCTAATATTTTGTTTGAAGAAGTTGAAACTTTGTTTTTCTATTTAAGTATGGAATATTATTCTTCAATTTTATTTAGCATTTGCAAGGTAGGAATACCTGGAAAACTTGTTTGACAACTTTGGTCAATAAATACCTTAGGAGGAGAAGGTGTAACACTAGAAGGTGCTTTGGAAGAGTTTACCAGACTTTGCAATCTCTATTATTCTTGTTCATATTTTATACATATACCTAGAGGTCTATTTGTTCACTTTCATTTTTCTTTATTGTTTCTTCTAATCCATGAAATTTTGCTACATGATTGGCAGATGCTATGTCCAATTTTTACACCAATAATGAGTTGAGATGATCCTTATTTTGTAATTGAATGATCAAGTCAGCAATGTCAGTTGTTTATTGTTACTCCAGAGCTTGAGCTTGAGAAAGCTTCAAGGTTAACTACATAATAGGATCATTTATGTTAGATTATTCTTATTTATCATTTGTGCATATATTTTTTCCCTTATTCATTACAGTTTCAACTGAAATATGTGGCTATCCTACCATACTTGATTCCTCTAGTGTGATTGGCTCTTCTTTTGGAATTGGCTCCTCCATTATGATTGGAGATTTCCTTTGGAAGGGAGTTTCTTCAACATCTATATTTTTAGGGATACTTTGATGTATGGGGGAATGAGATACCTTTTTAAGATTATCTAGAATTTTTGCAACCTCTTGTTCATCTTCATCTGTCAAAATTAACCTTCTTCTTTTGGTCACTCTCTGAGCTACACTCGATTGTCTTTCCTTTTTAACTATCAAACCCTTAGTCTTCTCAAGTTTTGTAGCAACCTTTTATTTTAATTTTCTTCTTCCTAACAAGGGAATTCGTTGCACTACATATTCTTGAGGTTCTTGTGGGGACCTTGGAACTACAAGGATTTGAGACTGTGTGATTCTTCTTGAAGAAGAAGAAGAAGAAAGGATTTTTTTTGAGACTATAGTCTATGATTTCTTCTTTGGATTTGTTTTCTCAACTGATGCAGAAAGTGGAGATGAATGTTACTATGGAAAATTTAAGGTTTCTTGTGCAGGTAGATTTGTAATTTGTTGTGTTACACTATTTTGAAATTCCTCCCAGACCTCTTGTCCTTGTTAAAGGAAGTGATGTTGGATAATTAGGTGAATAAGGCCATGGTTCCTAAGATTAACATTAGGGGTTGTAGTCATAATTTAAAAGGCACCATATAAGAAGGATGGGAGGTTAATCTTGTAGTGAGGGTTTTGCCTCCCATACTTAAGGTGTATTAATATTTTCATGGTGTCTCTTCCTAAAAGACTATTTTACCCCTCACAAATGATATACTTAAGTACCTACTTGGATACATATTTATAAGGTTTAGAAAGTGAATTTATACTAATCCCTTTTGATTTTCCCTTAGAATCTATTAGACACAAAGTCCCAGTTTGCTCATTACCATTAAACTATATAATTAAATCACTAAATGGAATTATGCCTATCGCTCTCATTCCCTCTTCTAGAACTTGTATGATTTGACTTATAATTTGAGTTAAAATAGGAATAAAAATGCCTTTAATAACTAAAAACTCAGGGGTGAGATTAGTGATGAATTATATTACCATTGTTTTTTGGAAACCCTAGAACTTTTTAATGAAAGGTAGCCAGCCATTTGCTCTAACCACTGCCACAACAACTTTGCATTTATGAAACTTTGTTACATTATTCAACTCTAATCTCATTTTTTGTCCCATTTATACTTATATTTATAGAAAAATCTATTTCTTTAACTCAAATTAGGATTTAGACCAGATTCTATTGAAATCTGTAGGCAATTATCACTGAGGATTTGTAGGCAAAAATCACTGAGGATCTATAAACTGGCTTATATTGAAATTTGTAGGCAACAATCACAAAGGATATATAGAAATGAAATGGTTTTTGTGAAACTCCATAGCTATATGAGTTTTTATTTTGATATGATCACTTTATATAGTTCAGTGCCACACATTTCTATGGAGTGTGCCAGACATTTTGTCAATTTATTATAAATGGGATGAAATGATGACATGGCATTTTGATGGTGACAGTGATTTATCATTTCATTTATAACCCCTTTATGATGTCTCATCATTATAATTATTTATGATTAAATTTATTGTACCAAAGTTGCACACTTATCTATACACCTTTGGTAGCTTGTTTGCATGTTTATCCATTATGGTATGTGTCATGTCATTCCATTTCAAAAGGCTCAAATTTTGGGTCATCTCCATAAAATAAATCTTAATTAAATCAAAGATAATTAGTTAACTAAACATAAATAAATATAATATATATCTCACTTACTTTTGACCTTAGATTTATCCTTTCCTCACCATTTTTCCTACATAAATAAGTTTGCACGGATTAGTCAACAGGTGTTGAAAGAACAACTTTTATTGCATGGAAAAGACCAATCATAGTGACATGATGATAAAATTTTATTTTTTATTTTTTTATTTTTTATTATTTTTTATTAATTATATATATATTTTTTTCCCTTTGGCTATCCATTACTAATTTTCTAGCCAAAGCCCTTTTTGCAATGCATAGCCAGCCAACAAGCTAGTTTTTTGGGCATGCATTGTTAATAGTGTCCCTGAAAGGATTTTCACTATTGATATTTTTATTTTTATTATTATTATTATTATTATTATTATTATTATTATTAATCATATTTAGGATCATCAAGGAGCAAGTTCTCTAGAAGAAGCAGAGTCCTCCAGAATAGCTACTTGATTCGACGTAGTTTCCCTAGAAGAAGTAGATTCCTCTAGAAAGGTTACTTGATATTTTACCTTTTGAAAAAATTCTTCTTCATTGAGAGGTTTTTTATAAAGCTTCAATCTAAATCCATTGACTAACAGAGCTCTTCTACTATCATCAATAGGTATTAGCTTAACATAACCATTTTCAAAGACTTCCTCAATCTAATAAGGTCCCAACCACCTCATTTGTAGTTTTCCTTTAAATTGTTGAAGTTTAAAATCATACAACAGTGCCCAATATCCTTTCTAAAACTTCTATTGCTTAATATATTAATCATGCCAAACTTTTCTTTGATGTTGTACCAATTCAGTTCTTTGTAGTGCTTCCATCCTCATCTCATCAAGTTGATTAAGTTGTAAGAGTCTTTCTTTCTGTATTTCTTCTAATGCAATCCCTAATTCTATAGATATTTTCAAAGTTTGTAATTCAAATTCAATAGAGAATAAGGGATTCTTACCATAAACCAATTCATAAGGTAAAAATCTAGTTATTATTTCCCAAGTAATATTATAGGCCCAAATAACTTTTAGTACCTTATCTACCCAATCCTTTCTGCTAGAATTAACAACTTTGGTTAAAATGGTTTTTAGTTCTCTATTGGTGAATTTGACTTTCCCATTAGCCTATGGATGGTATGGATATGTTTTTATATGTTAATTTTGATAGACTTGCATGAAGTGATTTATCATGTTTGACATAAACTACAGTCCTTGATCTAAGACTATCTCCCTTAGAGCACCAAATCTTTGCATGATTTTGAAATATAAGAAATCAGCTACCATCTCTTCTCTTTCATGAGTTAATACTTCCACTTCCACCCACTTGGTCACATAGTCTATACATACTATGAGATATTCTTTTCCTCTAGAAGGAGGATCCATAGTACCTATAAAATCAATTCCCCATTTCTTAAATGGTTTTAAAACCAATTGAGGATGAGGGTGTAGAGGCATCTTTGTTGAAAGAGTAGGTTGTCCAATTCTCTAACAAGCATCACAGTGTCTAACATATATTTTTACTTGATAATGAAGGTGAGGCCAATAGTATCCTACTCCTAAGATTTTATGTATGGTTCTTTGAGCTGAGTAATGACCTCCTAATTAATCATGACAAGCTCTAATGATATCATAAGCTTCAACATTTATCACACACCTACAAAACACATGGTTAGGTCCAAGTTTAAATAGTATACTGTTAATCCATTTAAAAGAATAACTTTCTTTGATTAAACATTTCTTTTCTTTTTGTGAAAATTATAGAGGAGACTTCCCTATGGTGAGATAATTAGCTATATCAGCAGACCACGAAGATTTTGATGAAATAGTAAATAGTTGTTCATCTGTAAAGTCATCTTCCACTAGTTCTTCTTCACCTATAGTTTTCATTCTTGACAAGAAATCAACAACCACATTAGACTTCCCTAGTTTATCTATAATAGTAACATCAAATTCTTGTAAGAGAAACAACCATCTAATAATCCTACCTCTCACAATAGGTTTGTTGGTAAGGTATCTAATAGTTAAATAGTCTATATAGACAAATACCTTGTAGCCTATTATGTAGTGTCTAAATTTGTTAATTGCATAGACTACAACTAGGAATTCCCTCTCAATTATGGTGTAGTTTATTTCAGTAAGTGTCATGTTTTTGCTAATATAATATATAGCATACATGTTATCCTCTTCATTCTTTTGTCCAAGGACTACTCTTATTGCTATATTGGAAGCATCTATGTATATATGGAATGGCTAAGTCTAATCTGGTCCTCTTAATACTAGAGCAGTAATGAGTTTAGCTTTGATGGTCTCAAAGGCCTAATGGCAACTATCACTCCATTTGAATGTACTATCTTTTGTAAGAAAGGCAAACATAAGGGCAGCTATTTGGCTAAAATTATCTATGAAGCATCTGTAGTAACCAGCATGTCCCAAAAAAATCTTAATTTTAGTTTGTGTTTGTGGGATGGGTAAGTTGGAGATTATTTCAACCTTTTTTGGATCTACTTAAATGCCTTTTGTATAAATATGGTGTCCTGACACTATTCCTTCATCTATCATCAATAAACATTTCTCATGGCTCAAAGATAATTGATTTTCTTCACATATGATCAATACTTTTTCCAAGTTGGTAAGAGCCTCTTCATAAGTTCCACCATGAATAGTGAAATCATCCATATATACTTTAACACAATCATTTGTAAGGTCAGAGAATATTGCCAAAACTACTATTTGGAAGGTTATTAGAGCATTACAGAGTCCAAATAGGAGTACTCGATAAGAAAAAGTTACCCAAGAGTAGGTAAATGTGGTTTTATCTTGATCTTTAGCTACTACCATTATCTGGTTATACCCACTAAATCCATCCAAGAAAGATAAATATATTTTTCCTACCAAGTTGTCAAGAACTTGATCAATGAAAGGTAGAGGAAAATAATCTCTTAATATTGCTTTGTTTAGTTCTCTATAATCTACACATACCCTTAATTTTCCATTTTTATTGGGCATAATTACCAAGGGTGAAACCCATTGGCTATCTAAGATGGGGTAAATAAACCCAACTTTCAGTAATTTTTGGATCTCTATTTTGACTATCTCCTTTAATGCTAGGTTTATTCTTCTTTATGGTTGTCTGATCGGTTTGACAGATTCCATGTAAATGTGATGAGTGCATATGCTATGATGAATTCCCTTCATGTCAATATAATCCCAAGCAAAATACTTGGTATGTCTTTCCAGTACTTCAAAGAGTTGATCTTCATCTTCATTTGTTAACCAACTATTGATGTTCAAAATATTTCCAGGTAATACGATGATTAGTTTTTTTCCTAGGTAGTTGGATTTTATTTACTTGAATTTACTAATCAATGAGTTTAGAGGACATGATGAGGAAGTATCTTATGAAACATGGTTACATTATCAACAAACTCTTCTCTAAGAAGAATCAGTCTTGGTAAAGAATAATGGAATGCATCTAAGAAATGAGTTTGTTATTGTTCTACCAATTTCCACACACTTGCCTGAATCAATCCATGATCATATGGTGAGGAAAAAATAGAAGTAGAATTAATGGTTTCATAATATTCTATCTAACCCAAGAATCCTAAACTGAGGTAGTTCATAGTTTTTGGATTGGTAGAGTCCATAGCTTTCAAACTGGTAGAATCTATAGATTCTAGGTATATGTCTCCATTCAATTATTTTAAGTGTTTTTTAACTATGATCATAGCTAAGGAGGAAATTTTGTTTGATGTGTTGTCTAACTCACCCACCCAAAGTTCTTGTATGTGATTTGTTGATGGTTTTGTAGGAGGATACAAAGAGATGCATTTGGATTTTAACCCATTACAAATGGTCATGTCTCCTGACATGCAATCAATTAATGCTACTATATTAGCCAACCACGGTCTACCTAGGATTATGGAATATCCTAGATTCTTTGTTTTAGGTTGCAAGACCATGAAATCTTCTAGATATTCCTAAGACTCTATTAGTACTTCAACATTTTCTATAGTCCCTTCTGGTTTAGTTATAGATTGGTCTACCATTTGAAGAATGATAGTTGTGAGTTGCATTATCATAAGAGATAATTTATGGAGAGTATCAGTTATCATAACATTAATTGCTTCTCCCAAATCTACCAAGATGTTAGGAATTTTTTTACCTTCGATTGTGACTGTGATCACTGGGCTTCTTAGATCTACATATTTTGGAACTAATAGTTTTCCTGCTAATAAATCAACAAATTTTCTATCAACACGAATGGTTTCTAGATATTTTTCTTTCCTCCCAGGTATCTCGATACAAAGGTTTTTGATTATCTTGTTCAATTTAGGTATATCCCTAATATCTTGTAGTAGGGGTACCTCAATATTGATCTTTTGCAACTCATGGACCAAGTTTGATTCTATTTTAATATCAATTTCTTTTAATATTTCAAGAAAAGGAACTACTGGTGTAGTAGTGTTTTCTTTGTTTGCTTCAGATCTCATTTTGATTTTGGCTTCTCTAGTGTTTAATTGAGATGATTCTATTTTTTCTTTTTCATCAGGTATCTCAAAAATAAGAACTAGAAGTTTTTGTATAGTTTTCCCTGATCTTAAATATATGTCCAAACAATCAATAGCTCCAACATTCATTGTCTCTTCATTTTTATTTACATAAATAGGTGTTGGTTCTTTATTTTTAAAATTTGCTATTGGTTGTGCAGGCATTGAGGGTTGATTGAATTGTCCTTGTTGCTAAAGAACTGGGGGTGGAATTATAGTTTGTTATTGAAGTGGTCTTCTTGGTTGGGTGAATTGTTGTTTTGGGTTCCACTTTAGATTCCATTATTGATATTATTGTGGCATCCATTACTGCTATGGTACCCATTATTGGTGTGGTTGTGGTACCATCCATGGGGGTGTTAGCATCCAATCTTGTCCTACCCATGGATTTTGGATTGATGGAATTTGGGGTTGATTCCAAAAATGTGAAGGAACTAAAACATTATATGGTGTCATCCATGGATTAATCGGGTTTCTTGCTTTACACTGTTCTAGAGCCTATTTTTGTGGGGAAAAGTTTTTTCTTTGGATATAATTTACTTCTTCAGTGGACTGGACTTGTATTTTCATTTATTTTTTAAAACAAGTAGAAGGGTGAAATGTTTGGTATCATGATCTATTGCATCACAGATCCCACATGATGAAACATTGGTTTTATCTAGGGGCAGTCTCTAAGGGCATGTTTCTATCTGTACTTAGGACAATAGATTATTAAGGGTTCTATTGCATTTACTTTAGCTTGAAGGCCATACAAAGTACTATTTAGTGTAACCATAATATCTATCTTTATATTGGCAAATTCTTCCATTAGCGTACCCACTTCATTAGATTTCCCAAACCTTCCTCTCTTAATGCCGAGTTTTTTTTAGAGCAGTTGGTACAAAGCTCAAAAATTTGATTGAAAGCGAACTAATTTATATCTCCACCTCCCATTAGATTTAAGGCATCTCTAGTATCTTCATCCAACTCTTTTAAGAAAACCAATTTCTGAACTTCTTCAGTGAGTGGATAATTTCTTCTTTTATGAGTGAACATGAATCTATCCAAATAATCCTCTAAAGATTCATCCTCATTCTATTTGATTTTGAAGAAATCCTCTTTTCTTTATCACACTCAGTAATAATCTTGATACTTGTTTAAGAATTCTATCTCCATGTCATCCCATGTTCTAATAGAATTACTAGGTAAACCCATGAACCATCTCATAGCTGCATCTTTAAGTGTAGAGGGAAATAGTTTTAATTTCTAGCTATCTATTGTGTAATCATAGGTTTGACATAACACCTTAAACTCAAATATGAATTGATTAGGATCTTATATAGATCTTCCCTAGAAATTTGGCAGATTAGTTGGTGAAATATTTTTCATGGGGGTTTGATCATTAGGATCTATAACAATAGGAAAGGAAAAAGTCCTTCCTAGTTGTGCAAGTTGTTGATTTTGTTGGAGAGCCATATTTTCTTCTTCTGGTGATGTTTCAAAGATGGGATTATCTTCCCATTGAATATTTGTGGTACCAGTCATCGGTTGTTCAAAGTTCTCAAAATTTTCTTTAGCTATGGATTTTTGAAATGCTTCTTCTAAGTCCTTGGCAATTTCTAAATAATGTCTTCCTATAAGATATTGATCCTAAGGAATTTGTCCTATGGGGATTTCTTTTGGCAATGGTTGGGTTTCTATCCAAGTTTTTAAAGATTCTTGCAGATAGGTTTCACTCATAACTACTGGTTCACTACTTAGAGATGTTGAAGGATTTTAAACTTGTGTTCTTTGTGGGAATTTTGGGATGTATCATCCTTCAGAGTCTCTAGGATGGTACATAAATTTCTTGAATTTTTTTTTTGAATTTTATGGTTTTTACAATTTTTTTGATTTTCACTCTAGACTAATAATTATTACCTTACTAACACCTTATTTCCCCAAAAACAGTGCCAAAAATGATGAGTGTCATTTAAATCTTCATTTAATCAATATTCAATTAATGTTTTATCAACCAGGGCTAGTGTCCAAAGCTGCCTGCAGTAAGGTGTGGGATGTTAGATTTAGAAATATGCTTATGGGGGTGTTTGATGGTCCTATTCTAACTTTGACTAAAGAAATAAATATGTCCTAAACTACTTGATTCACTCTTTTTTTGAAAAGGAAAAGATGCAACTATTTAATCAAATAAATCCACTATTTTTCTTGAAAGTAAAATCACACTCCTATTTATGATTGCATGGAAATGAAGATGTTTAACTTAAAAATAAAATTTGCTTCACACATTTACAGTAAAAGAAAACACACTTTGATTAGATTGGAAATGACTTTGGAATAAGGAAATACCTTTTGAACTATGAATTTGTTTTGATGTTTTATGAATGAATGCAAACATTAGAAAATTTTTGATTAGTTATAACAAACAGTTAATATAACATAACATAGGTACCGTACACAATTCTTGGTTTTAAGGAGAGTGGGCCCTTTCTCCTCTGAGACTCAAGAACAAATATTAATTAATGCTTGAAATTGAAGTGATAATTCATAAAACTAAAATGATTACAATATGTCTAAAACTTGTAATATGCTTATACGTATCTTTCATCTATCATCTCTTTTTAACAAAATTATTACATTTTATACTAATATAATCAACTCAAAATAGCATGCAAAGAGATAGGATTCTTTGGTCGATCCACTCATCCAAAAATAGGAGATGGGATTTCCAAGAGATCCAATTATTTTGATGAAATAGATATACTATCTTATAATAGTCTTAAGATCCAAATATATACAACTTTATCAAGAGCAAATCCTACAAAATGGTAGGTAGGTATTTTCCTCATTTGACTCTAGCTGGAATGATTCTCTCTCATCTTACCTAGCTGCTAGCTTCCCTATTTGTAGCTTTATCTTTATATAATCCACAGAATTGACCCTGTAGAGTCGGTAGGAATGAGCCTATAGAGTCTATAGAAATAAGCCTATAGAGTCCTTTGAAATAAGCCTACATAGTCTGTAGAAACAAGCCTACAAAGTCTATAGAAATAAGCTTATAGTGTCCATAGAAACAAGCCTACAGATTCCATAGAAACAATTCTGTACAGTTTGTAGTTCTATTGGATGGAGATAAAAATTGAACTTTCACTATACATTGCCTGTGTCTTCTTCCTGAGCATTCTTCACAACAAAAATCACTAAAACATGTTATGTATTAGACATTAATGACAAAGTAAAGGTTTAGTCTCTGGTTCAATATAAACAAGACAAATATCTATTTTCCATTTAATAGCTATCTAACAATCTATGATTTGCATAAGATAATATCCTTAAAGAGATGAATTTAAAGAAATAACATGTCGATAATGAGCCATATTCTGAGCTCATCAATCAAGGTGACACAAAATTTCAAAGACTCAGTTTAGGCAAAACTAACCATAATGAGAGAATGGGTCCAAGAACTTTGGTTTTGTGTTTTTAAATAGTATTCCCCTATTTCTATAAAAAGGGGGTATGTTGGCCATAAAAAATGGAAACTTCCACAAGGAATTAGGTGATAAGAACTTAGAACCAACCTATTAATCCTCTATTATTGCACAAAATAAAGATTATAAGATAGATATTTAGATATATCATAAAAGAAGGCACTAAATTCATGTAATAGTAAGTGACGTACTAAGGTTTTATCTTATAAAAGACCACCAATGTTTGTAAAAAATTATTTTTAATTAAATTTCCCAATTACAAACTTCACTCAAGTAACTGAGGTTGAACTAGGCATTAAATTTCTTTGAGGTCATTAATGGTTTCATGGCTTGTTGAAGGGGAATGGTGTGAGAATTTATCTATTATTATCCAAGTGTCCATATCCATAATAGAGATACATCTAGTCCCATTCAAGGACTTTCTCCACTTCCATCTGGGTGGGAAATCTTGTGATGGAGGTTGCTAAATATCCCTTTTGAGGAAGACTCAAAATTTAAATTTTGCATTTCTTTCTAGTCTTCTTTTAAGATACCTTGTGAAGAGATTTAGTAGTCTTATCCATTCAGGGTTCAGACCAAGTAAAGGGTGATAGGGTCATGAGGAATCTCTAGATATTTGGTCAATATTAGATTGTATTGAATGGTCCTACCTTTTTATAAGAAGTTATGTTTAGTGTAGTTTGGTGGCCTCTATTGGGACATGAGTTGTTCTAAACTCCACTTATTTTTCTAATAATCATTGACCTCCAAGATCTGAAATTTTAAAAAATCACTTATCACTTATTTGGATCAAAGTCTCAACTTTGGTCCTTTTTAAATCCATAATACCTTCCAAGCTTCAGTCATCACTTGGAGTGGATACTAACTTTCTTTCTTAGGGGATCCCTCATAATGGAGCTTACATTCTTAATTATGATGAGGTCTAGGTCTAGGATAGATGAATGCTACAAGGACAAAATGAAAAAAATGAAATAAAAGAATAGATAAATAAAACACACAATAGGAAAAGCAAACACACAACTAAATCATATTAACCTAATATATACATTACCATTCTTTGTCAAGGTTATTCTAAAATTATGTTCAATAGGGTGGATGAGAAGTAGTGCTTCAGTAAATAACCATTTATTGGTAGTTTAAGGTCATTTCCATCAAGGTCTTTGAAGAAAAAGGAATTCTAGCCTAGTATCTTAACTATTTGATAGGGGCCAACCCAGAGAGAATCAAACTTCAAGTGTTGGCCTTTATTTTTATGAGCATTATCCCATATTAATATCAGATCATATATCTTAAAAGTCCTGATCTTATTCATTTTATCAAACCATCATTTAATAGTACCTTGATGCTTTTTAAATCTTACTAAAGATTAATCTCAGGCTTCCTCTAACTAAATGATATTTAGGATCCTAGAATTTACTTTACTATCTAGTTCCATAAATTATTGCATGAACTTATAAGTTGATAGTCTAATATTGATTGGCATGATTTCTTCCAATCCATAAGATAAAAGGAAAGGAGATCTCTTCAGGGCTTATTTGTACCTGGTGAAATTAGCCCATAAATCAAACTTTAGCAATGAGTATTATTCCTAGGATTTCTCTCATGCAAACTTCTTTATGGTGTCTATTAAAGTATTATTAGTGGACTCTACCAATCCATTTCATTTTGTATGGTGATTATATGAAAACCTCAATGTGATACCATTGTCAGAGGCCCATTCTGTAAACTTTGCAGATTAGAAGGTAGAACCATTATCACATAACAAAGATACTAGAATGCTAAACTAGGTATTTATGGCATGTTTCATGAACTTGATGACTTTGTCAGTAGTGATTCTCTTTAATAAAACTACCTAAAACCATCTTATGAAATAAATTGTGGTTGTGAGAATAAACTTGTGGCCATATAATGAATTTGGGTTGATAACTTTGACAAAATCCAACCCCTATTGGGTTAATGGTGTTGATTCCACCATAGGATGAAGTGGCATTATCGCATGGGTTTCCCTCTTAGAAAATGTATAAAATTGATGTTAAATGCATACATGGGTATGAATGTATTTTTAAAAAACTAGGCCAATATTATCCTACCCAGAGAAATTTATGTACCATGGCATTTGTTACAAGATAACTAGCTCCCAATCTTTCATCAAAACTTGTCATCGCTTATTTGGTGATAAGCATATTAGATAGACTCCATGATTCTTTATAAAGATAATTCCCTTATTTAGTGTATACTATGTATCTTTTAATGGAGATATATCTTCTATGTATCATTGAGTCCATGAGGTATATTTCCATTGAGTAGTAAATGCATGATCGAGTCATATAGTCTAGTTGTGGTATTATCTCTTAGTCTACTTGGTGTACAATTATCCTTAGGTCTATTTTAGTTACTAACTAGGTAATACCCTATCCTCTAACCAATTTATCTAGTTTTATCTCTAAGTCATACTCATGCAAATTCATCATCCATTAGCCTTTGTGCTTACCTGATTCATTTTACCCTTGAATTTGTTTAATGGCTAGGTATGGGATGACTATACGTACCTTATTATTGATAATGTATTACTTTAAATTATTCACAAATTTGACAAAGGGATAAACATGTTTGTCCAGTGTATAATATCTCAATTCCACATCCTTGATATTGGTGTTCATGACAACAATAAGATGTTCCTCTCCATCTAATCTCTAGGTGAGATAGGTAATAATGGTCTGTTTAAAAGCAAAGGGGTATATTTATAGATATTATGTGTAATATGGGATAATAAGCATTCAAACTTGCATAATGGAATATTTGATATCTTGAAAGGATTTATTTGATTTTTTATGCCATTTCACCTTCACTTCTTATTTCAACATACATTCAAGGATTTTACAATTTTGGAAAATCCATAAATGAAATTCAGAACAAAATTTATTTTCCCAAAGAAGAATTTTAATAATTTTTCTATTAGATAAAAATAATTTAGAAATCACATTGTATCTTTTTAGATTGATAAAAATACCTTCTTATGTGATGATATGACAGAGAGGATTACCTTTAGTGACACCAAACACACTCTTATTTGAATGTAGGTAAATACCATACATTCTACATCTTTCAAACACTTTCTCCAAGTGATGTATGTGATTCGACCTATATTTTGAAAACATAGTCAAGTCATCCATATAAATTATTATACATTTACCAAATAGTCCCTCAAAATCAAAATTTATTACTCTTTGAAAGGTTGACCTAGTATTGATCAACCCAAAGGGCATTCACTTGTAGGAAAATGTTCCCCATTTGGTGGTGAATGCAATTTTGACTTGGTATTCTAAATTAACCAAGACCTAGTTGTATCCCAAAAATCCCTCCAAAAATGACATCATCTATGATTTGCTCACCATTTAAATTAATTAGTCAAGGGAAGTTAATGGTTAATTATCTTTATCTGAGGCTTAGTTTAAGATATATAAGTCTACACATAGGTGGATTTCTCCATTTTTTTCATGCAGGTATCAAGTTGGCCACCCAGGTAGAGTGATGAATTGGGAAAATTATCCTAGTAGTGAGTAAATTATAGACCTCATTTTATATTAATGGTTTCATAATTAAGATTACCAATATTTTCCTCTATCTAAATTATTTTTGATTTGGTTTAAGGGGGATAGTATGAGTAATCAATCTCAATTCAAATACCTTGAGGTCTCTATAGGCTTAGGC
Organism: Torreya grandis; assembly: GCA_037957365.1. Lineage (NCBI taxonomy): Eukaryota > Viridiplantae > Streptophyta > Pinopsida > Cupressales > Taxaceae > Torreya > Torreya grandis. Next base: position 547,007 of record JARHVA010006506.1, on the reverse strand, counting down.
AATTACATATTTATACCTCAGTGGTAGTTTTCATAATTGTTCCAATTTAGAGTCTATCCAATCAAGACCCATGCTGATAGTCTAAGGATTTTTTACAATGTAAAGGTTGATTAGATGGTATTTTTGGTTCTTGAACTTGGGATTTGTTTTTTATAATGTGGGGTCTAAAATATCAAACACTCTTTCCAATGAAATTATTTGCTTTAGGATCTAATTCCAATGAATATTAAGGATCACATCATTATCTAACATAGTCTTGGGATTATCTTTATCTACCACATCAATGATTTGGATTTTATCTTGAGAAGTGTTGTCATTGATGTCAAGGTTGGTGTCATTTATGTCAAGGTGCATTTGGTGAAGATGCATGATGAGTGGTCTTTAAGGTATGAGATTATGAGCTTGATGTGATAAGGTGAATTTATTGAGCTTTGTATTCTTTGTTGGTTGATGTCTAGGTTGATAACAAGGTTCAAGTTTGCATGAAGTTGATAGTTTTGTCATTTAAGGTTCTTATGAAGGTATGATGATAAGTAGGTCTACAAGATTATTTTTGAGATCAAGGTCAGTTGGAAATGAGTTATGTTAAGAATATTGGAAGAATTTTATTATATGATATTAGTGATATGAGTGTGTTATGAGTGTTCTTATGTCATCTTGAGTGATATCGTTGAGGTTAGGATGTTTGAGCATAGTCAAGGTGTCTTATGAAGCATAGTCTAGACCTTGTGAAGGTATGTGCAGGTATCATGGTGAACTAAGTGAGCTTAGGCAAGTGAGAATTTCTCTTACATTTTATGGTCTTTTGAATTACGTGAAGAACATTTTATAAGTGTTTTAAGGTGGGTATTTTAGGGTAATACATTATGTCTTTGTCTATACTTGGCCCCTACAGGCTTAATGAGGTATCATGATCTATTTTTAAGGAATGTGGAGTATGTATGGTAGTGTTTAAGCATGAGATAGGTTGTATGAAATGATATGTATATGTTTAACATGATAGTGAGGTGTTGAGATCATGGAAAGAGGCATGGGGGCCAAGTGCTTAAGTACCCTAAATAAAGTCATGACATGAAAAGACATCATGAAAAGGTATGACCATGGTGGCTTGAAGAGATAAGTGAACATAGGATTAATTGGTTGTATTAGGTTATTTGAGTATGTGAGTGAGGTGGAGAGTATGTGGAATGAGCCTTGAAGGTTAGTTTTAAATCCTATTATGGTTTTTAGGTCAAGTTTTAAAGAGAAAAGAGAGAGTGTGGCCTAATGAGGGTTTATGATTAGATTTCAAGGTGTTTGAGCTCATGTAAGAATTTTAAGAGTTGAGGTATGTTTTTTAAAAAATTTCCATGAAATTTTAGGTTCTATTTTGAAGGACAAGGCATGAAAATTTGTTTGGAGGTCTCTCGAGTGCTCTGAATGAAGAGTTCTCAACCTGAGAGGGATTTTCTTGTTATCATCAACTCATCAAACCTTTTAATGGGAACCTAAATTTTTTTTTCTAGATGGGGAATGGTCATAGATAAAAATTATAGGAATTATTTTTTGGATTAAGGGGATATGCTTTATGAATGATCATTAAGAGTGGAAACAGATTTAAACCCTCTTTGAACCCTAATAATAAGGACCCAATGTTAAAGATGTTGATCCAAAGTGCCTAGAATGGATTAAATTTATTATATAAGCTATTGGATCTTATATTTTACTCTCTTAGGTACCTATTTGTGGTATTGGTTAGAGAGAGGAGAGATAAAATGTTGAGTTACAAGCCTATTTTTGAAAAAGTTGTAGAAATCAAAAGTTAAATTGGACATAGTAATAAAATAGATGGAGGAAGAAGGTAGAGACTCATGTTTCATGTACATCAAGTTTTTTGGACATATTTTATCTCTCAAGTGTGTTAAAATCATCATCCAAGTTACCTAGTTGCTAATAGGCCTAATGGTATAAAGAGTGAAAAACCTAGGCAATAGTGAGAAGATGAATTATAATGTGTTTTCATGATATAACATTGAAAAAAGTTCATAAATGTGTTTTTAAGTAATTTTAACATATTTTAATGATTTTAAGAATATTTTTATTTCATTTGTGTGGTGAAAAATTTACTCATAAGATGACCTATCTAGTTTAGATAAGACAATGAGATATAAGGTCATGAGATTGGTCTGGAAGACTAATATTTTCCATTTTACCATATGATATTTCTATCTAATAATGGTATAATGATATAATAGTATCATAATAATTCATAATAATTAATTTAAAATTTATATAAATGTGTTGGAGGTCTAAGTCACCATGATTGTGTTTTGAGGTAATCTGGCAATTGAGTGAGTTGTAGAGATATTCTTAAAGTCTTATCTTCTGAGTGAAAGTGTATAATGAATTTATTAATGACCTTGAGGTCATTTATAATATATGTGTGTGTGTGTGTGTGTGTGTGTGTGTGTGTGTGTGTGTGTGTGTGTGTGTGTGTGTGTGTGTGTGTGTGTGTGTGTGTGTGTGTGTGTGTGTGTGTGTGTGTTGGAGGTCTAAGTCACCATGATTGTGTTTTGAGGTAATCTGGCAATTTTGAGTGAGTTGTAGAGATATTCTTGAAGTCTTATCTTCTGAGTGGAAGTGTCTAATGAATTTATTAATGACCTTGAGGTCATTTATAATATATATATAATATATATATATATATATATATAATTATTTGGTCATATTTTATTGTATCAATTATGTTTGAGCTTCATTCTTTTAAGACAGTTATTTGAAGCACACAGGCCTAATAGAGCAAATTATGCAAAACCTAAGTAGTAATGAGAAGTTGGTTCTAAGTGTGTTTTCAAGGTAAAATGGTGGATAAAATTTCTTGAAGTGTGTTTTTTGACTGGTATGTCCTATTCATGCTTGGTATAGATCTTTGAAGTTAGGTATAGTGGTGAAAATGATGAATCAGAAATGGCTTGTCTGGCATAGTGAGGTTTGTATGTAGTGAGGTCAACAAATTGGTCTATAAGATGAATAGTTACAACTAGACCATATGATTTTTATATTTTAATATGGTTTCAAGATATCATAGTATCATTTTCATGAATTTTAAGTCTTTTAAATTCCTCTTACAAGTGTTGAAGGTCAATGTTTTATGATTGTGTTTTTGACAATCTCGGTAGTTCTAAGTAAGCAAGTTAAAGTGATGAGTTTGGGCTCTATGCCATCAGTTGAAGTGTCTAATGCACATGGTGATATTTTTTAGGTCATATTTTATTTTTAAGTTTTTTATTTTCATGTTTTTATGGCTAAATTATATGTTATATTTAGTTTTTCAAGATAAACTTATTTATGTGTTTAAAGGCCGAATGTGAATAATGCTAATGGAGTGTTTCAAGTAGTGGTTGGACCTAAAAGGTGTCACAATGATTAAGATTTTGTATAATTACTATTTAATTTTTTTATGAAATAATATTTATGTTTATTTAAGTGAAAGGTGATCCAAGGGATCAAATGATAACGTGTTACTAGATAGACCTAATGCAATCAGGTCTCCATGAGATCTAAAAGTGAAATGAGGTATAATAGTGTTATGACAGACCAAAAAATACTTAAATATCATTATAATAATATTTATTACATGTCTTAAGAGCTATTATATGGTTTAAATAAGATTTTAATTATGTATGGATGACCAAGAGTTATATGAACAAGGAATGGTATATATACAAGGTAACTTTAGGCCTATTATTACAAGCTTAGAGAAGGAAATGAGAGAGAAGATCATTGAGTGGAAGTAGGTATTATAGACCATTATAATATATTATAGATACTATAATTAATATATAATAGGAGGTCTGAGTATGAAGATCAAGTTCATATGACCTAATCAATCTTGAAGAGACTTAGTTGAGCGAAGAGGCCTAAAAGGCAGTTTGAGAGGGATAAGAATGTGAAGAGATGAAGATGTGGTCATCATCTATTGGTTCAAAAATAAGGTTATATAAAGGTGATAAAAGTAATTATGTGGATGATTTGGTGCTGAGTCATGTAGGGGGTTGGTGCCTCCTTGTAAGTGGGTGCTTTCTAAAGCCTAGTCAAGTGGGTGTTTGGCTAGTTGGGGTTGGTGCTCTATGTGGAGTTGGTTTTTCACTAAATTTATTTTTTTTCTTATATGAATATAGTCCATTTATATATATTAATGCATTTTATTCCCCTTGAGGGTTTTCCACATATGTGATGTGTTCTTATGTTTCATGTTTATGTGGATAGTTGTTTATACTTTCTAGATCTATATGTTTATTTGAATGGTTCATGATTGCTTAAGTGTAATTGAAAGAAAGGTTTTGAAGACCAATTAAACACCCCCTCTCATTCATTTTTATTATAATAATTGGTATCAAATATTATTCCTTTGAATCAGGCTTAACACCTTGAAGGTGATCCTAAGAAGCACAAGTTATCTAGTGATCAAGAAGATAACAGGTATGATGAAGAAGTCTACTATGATAGTGAAGAAGGAGTAACTAAAGTAGACCTTAAATATAAGCTCATAAGTTCCCTAGATTATTTGAAACTTAAAAATAAGAATAAGTATGAGTTAATATCTATGGTTATGGATCTTAAGGAACATATTTTTACCTTAAAGAGTGATTAGGTCAAAGAAGACAAAAGGAATCAGAAGATCATCAAAGATCTTAAGAATTAGTTATAAGGTGTCAATACAAAGTTTAGATAAAAATAAGTTGAGTATGATCTGTTAAAAATAGGGATATATTATTTGATGTTGAGCATGATTAGATCATTGATAAGATGAGTAAGTTTTAGAAAAAGTTTGATAAGCCAGAATAAGTTAAGAGAACCAACATGAAAGTACACATGAAGAAACCAATCAGGCATCCCAATACAATGAGGTATTCCAATTATTTCAATGTTTTTTTTTATTACTTCTCATATCTTTAGTTATAGAGCAAATGATTTTAGAAAGGTCTGAAGGGATGAGTTATCATGGGACCATGTGATAAGGAGTGATCATTCAAAAGGACTTGGCAAGGTATATGGATCTTGTAGAGTGCATGAGAAGGGTCAAACATTTATATGGAAACTCAAGATAGTCAAGGCAATTCATGGTTAGTATACTAGTCAAAATGGACTATTTGTTAAGGTAGATCAAGGATCATATGTGAAATAATGTCAAGAACATGTTTTATTTGCATATATTGATAAGGTAGTCAAAGATAAGAAGTATGACAAGGTGGATGAGTCAAATTTTTCAGTCAAACTTGAGTTCTAAAGAGGGACTATGAGTCTCATGATTTCAAAATGGCATATAAGAGTGGATTGGAGATCTAGGAATTGCTTGATTTCATGTTGTTTTAGTGCCCTATGAAAATGGGAGACTCCATTAATCTTCATGGAGACACTCATATATCTATAGAACCATGAGGCTATATTCAAAGAAGGATTCTTATTGAGAGGATTCTAGATTGTATATGTTGAAAGGATGAGTTATATTATTTGTAACTTGTATTTATATGATAAATTGAAAGGTATTTTAGTTAGTATGATCATTGTTTTTAAATATCAGTTCACGAGTAGCCATGTTATGGAATACAAAAGTTTGTGCGTGATTTATTTTCAGATTTCCTTTTGCATTATTGTGAGTAGCTTGAGAGTTCAAAGAGCTTGGTAGCTCTAAGGTTTAAAGTTATTAGGCAACATGGTGAGAAATATAAGATTTAAATTAGGCTTCTGAGGTCAAAAAGTTTTCAATTGGTATATGAGAGGTAATCAAGTATTTGTTTATAATTTTATCAATTGGTAGTTGAGTTTGATCTATGTTGAGAATTGGTATTGGTATCAAGTTGTTTGAAGGAAGATAAGGATGGTTTAATAGTCCTAATGACTCATGTGGTGAGCTCAAACTATGAATACAAAGGGGGAGTCCCTAATTCTTTAGTTGATGTCAAGAAAATGGTGGCTTAGTGTGTGATCAAAGGTTTGAGTCATATCAGTCATGACAAGGACAAGGTGAGTGGTCTTGTGATATGAGTTCATTTGAAGGAGGTATGCATGGAGTAAGGGGAATAATTTTATTTTAATAATTAATTTTCTTATTGATATTTTGTTTCAATAAGGTGTGATTCTAGTTGTTTCAGGTGTGATCATGTTTATTTGAGAAAAGAGCTAGTTCTGGGAGAATGAATACTAGAGGGAGATGTATCTTTTTGAGAGAATGATCAGTTTATAAGAGTGGTTGTCATCTAGTGTATATTATGAGAATAATTAGCTCATGGGGATATTTGTATCTCTATGTTGAGAAGTGTTAAGACAGTGAGGTAGAATTTATAAGAAACTTTTTTGAGGTTTAAGGATCAGATGGTAGTTTATGGAAGAACCTTTATCATTAATGTCAAAGGGGGAGAAAGACTAGAGTTAGGGAGATGAGAATGATCATGGTTTAGTGTGTTTTCCATCAATGACAAAGGAGGCATTTGTTGATAAATGTTATCATTAATGTCAAGGTTGATGCCATTAATGTCAAGGTACATCTAGTGAAGATGCATGATGAGTGGTCTTTGAGGTATGAGCTTGTGAGCTTGATTTTATAAGGTGAGTTTTTTGAGATTTGTCTTATTTGTTGGTTTATGTCAAGCTTGATATCAAGGTTTAGGTTAGCATGAATTTATCAGTGTTGTCATTGAAGGTTATTGTGAAGGTATGATGACAATTAGGTCTACAAGAGTGTTGTTGAGACTAAGGTTAGTTGGTGGTGAGTTGTGTCAAGAAGTTTTTAAGAATGTTTTTATATGAGGGTAGTGATATGAGCATTTTATGAGTGTTCTTATGTCAGCTTAAGTAATATCCTTGAGGTCATTATGTTTGAGCATAGTCAAGGTGTCTTACAAAGCCTAGTCTTGACTTTGTCAAGGTATGTGTAGGTAGCATGGTGAAATGAGTGAGCTTAGGAAAGTGAGAAGATGTTTGTTATTATGGGATTTGTAGTTAGGTGTAGAATATTTTATAAGTATTATAATGTGGGTCTTTGAGGGTAAGGAATTATGTCTTAGTCTGTACTTAGACCATGCCTGGACTAATAAAATATCATGATCTATTGTCAAGGCATGTGAAGTATGTATGGTAGTGTTTAAGCATGAGATAGGTTGTATGGAATGAGAGTGAGATTTTTATCATGATGGTGAGGTGTTGATAGCATGAAAAGAGGCATGGAGGTCAAGTGCTTAAGTAGCATAAGCTTAGTCATGGCATCAAGAGACCTAGTGAGAAGGTATGAGCATAGTGGCTTGGTGAGATTAGTAAAAATTATCATGAATGGTTGTATTAGGTTGATTGAGTATGTGATTTAGGTGTATATTGCATGGAAAGAGGCATGAAGGTCATTTTTAAGGCCTAATGCAGTTTATAGGTTAAGGTCTAGAGAGCAAAGAGAGAGAGAGAGAGAGAGTGTGTGTGGCCTAATGAAGGGTCATGATTAGATTTCAAGTTTTTTTAGCTCATGTAAGAATTTTAAGAGGTTAGGTATGTTTTTTCAAGTTTTTTCATGTAGTTTTAGGTTTTATTTTTAAGTAAAAGGCATGAAAAGTTGTTTAGAGCTCTCTCAAGTGCTCATAATGAAGGGTTATTAACTTGAGAAGGATTTTATTATGATCTTCAACTCATGAAACATTTTCATGGGAATATAATTATTAATTAGTTTTTGGATTGAGGAGCTATGCTTTATGAATGATCGTTAAGAGTGGAAATAGGTTTAAACCCTCTTAGAACCCTAATAAGGACTAAATGTTGAATATGTTGATCAAAAATTAAAAAAATGTATTTAATTGATTAGGTAATATAATATATATTATATTTTACTCTCATAGGTACCTCCAAGTGGTATTGGTTAGAGAGAGGAAAGAGAAAATGTTGAGTTACTCTTATTTCTAAACAAATTATTGTAGAAGTCAAAAATTGCATTGGACATAGTAATAAAATGGATAGAGGAAGAAGGTAGAGACTCATGTTTCATGTGCATGAATGTTTATATATTTTTTATATCCCTAATTTTTTTTAAACTGGTCGTCCAATCTAGCTAGTCGCTAACAAGCATAATGGTGCAAACAGTAAAAAACTAGACAATAGTGAAAGATAAATTGGAATGTGGTTTCATGATATAATGATGAAACCAAGTACATAAATATGTTTTTAAATAATTTTAATATATTTTAATTCTTTTAAGAATATTTTGAGGTCATATGTGTGGTGAAAACGTTTCTCACAAGTTAACCTGTCTGGTTTAGATAAGACAATGAAATATAAGGTCATGAGATTGTTATTCAAGACCAATATTTTCCATTTTACCATATGAATTTATATTTTATAATGGTATAATTATATTATAAGAGCATATAAATTAATTATAAATTATTTAAAATTTATATACATGTTTTGGAGTTCTAAGTCACCATGACTATGTTTTGAGGTAATTTGGAAGTTCTAAGTGAGTGAGTTGTAGAGGTTTTCTTGAAGTCTTATCTTCTGAGTGGAATTGTTTAATGAATTTAATGATGAAATTTAGGTCATTATACTCTATATATATATATACTTATTTTATCATATTTTAGTTTCTCAATTATGTTTGATCTTCAATCTTACAAGATAGTTTTTTGAGGCACATAGGCCTAATAAAGCAAATTGTGCAAAACCTAGTCAGTAATGAGAAGTTGGTTCTAAGTGTGTTTTCAAGGAATAATTCTAGATAAAAGTGAATTAATATGTTTTTTGAGACTATTATTTACTATCAATTCTTGGTATATATCTTATAATTAAATTATTGTGGTGAAATTGATGGTGCCAAAATGACTTGTTTGACTCATTGAGGTTTGTATGTAGTGAAGTCAACAAATTGGTCTGTAAGACCAATAGTTGTTACTAGACCATATGATGTTTATATTTTAATATGTTTTATATATTAATATGATAATTTTAATTCATTTTAATTATTTTAAATTCCTCAGAGTTTTTTAAGTTCAATGTTTTATGATTGTGTTTTTTATTGTCTTAGCAGTTATGAGTAAGCAAGTTGCAGTGATGAGTTTAAGGCTCTATGCCCTGAGTTGAAGTGTCTAATTAATATGGTGATATTTTTTAGGTAATTATGTTGTGTATAATTTTTTTTATTTTCATTTTTTTATGTATAAATTATGTTTTATCTTCATTTGTTCAAGACAAACTTTTCTATGTGTTCAATAGCCTAATGTGAACAATGCTAATGGAGTGTTTCAAGTGGTGGTTGGACCTAAAAGGTGTCATGGTGATCAAAGGATGTTGGATAATTAATATTTTAATTTTTATTAAATAATATTTATGTATATGGAAGTTAAATGTGTTTTAAGGGATCAAATGGTCACGTGTTACTAGACAGACCTAATGCAATTAGGTCTCCATGAGACCTAAAAGTGAAATGACGTCTAATAAAGTTATGAAAAAATAAAAGGGAATTAAATATAATTTTAATCATGTTTATGATATGTAATAATACCTATTTTATGTCATACCTAATATTTTAAGTGTGTATGGCTGACCAAGAGGTATATGAATAAGGAATGGTATACATACAAGGCAATTTTAGGCCTATTAGTGAAAACTTAGAGAAGTGAATGAGAGAGAAGATCCTTAAGTTATAAGAGGTATTATATACCATAAAAATATATTATAGGGACTTAAATTAATAAATAATAGTATGTTTGAGTATGAATATCAATTTCATATGACCTAATCAGTCTTGAAGAGACCTAGTTGAGCAAAGAGGCCTAAAAGGAAATTTGAGAGGGATAAGAGTGTGAAGAGATTAAGAGGTGGTCATCATCCATTATATAATAAGAAAGGTTTTTTTAAGGTGATAAAATCAATCATTTTGTTAATTTGGTTCTAATTCATCTAGGGGGTTGGTGCCTCTTTGCAAGTGGGTGCTTGTTAAATCCTAGTCAAGTAGGAGCTTGGCTAGTTGGGGTTGGTGTTCCATGTAGAGTTGGTACTTCACTAAATTTGATTTTTATATTATATTAATATATTCCATTTATATATATTATTGGTTTTTATTCTCATCAAGGTTTTCCCACATATTTGATGTGTTATTGTGTTTCATACTTATGTGGATAGTTATTTATACTTGTTAAATCTATATGCTTGTTTGAATGGTTCACGATTGCTTAAGTGTAATTAAAGTAAAGGTTTTTAAGACTAATTAAACCCCCTCATCTCATTCCAAAATTTTAAATACCCTCATGTTATTAATAAATGGGATGGTCTATTTTTAATCCTTAAAGACTGGAAAATATGTCACATTGTCAAGGATAGAAGGGTAAGGGATAAGTTCTATAGAGAATCCTTGTAACTCAAATTCATCTAGGGATTTAATTTTGTTTAAAAAAATGATATTGAGTCATTACATGGTTTTATTCCCTAAGGATAGTTATGATGTTTAATTCACTAAAATTTTTGATTAAGTCCCAAGACTCATGCTTATATATTTTGAGGTCTGATATTTTGTATCAAAATTTACTCTTGATCTGGTTGACTACCAGCTCAAAGTCACTAAATACTCTTCATTTGTTTTCCTCATGTTTCAACATAAATTAAAATCCTAGGATTATCACTTCATATTATACCATATTATTTTTGTATGGAAACTAAAACTTATATGACACTAGATGTTTCTTCCCTTAGGGATCTATTAGAATAACACCAACCCTTCTACCTTGTTTAGAATAAGCCCCATATACATAAAGAGTCCATGGGCATACTAAATTAGGATGATTATCAGTTGTATATTATTATTTTTCATTCTTAAAATGTACATTCCTAAGTCCAAGGATGCTAAGTTTACTTTCTCATTGATGTAAGTATACTCAGTTATCATGTGTTTTAAATGGGGTTCTCTATCTACCCTAATTTGATTATCTACACCTTTCTATGGTATCCAAAAATGAGAGAAGTTTGTGGCCATATACCCATTTAGGTTTTTAGACAAATCTCTATTGAGGTGAATACCATAGGCCTTAATAATATATACCACTTGGATGTCTTTTAAATGTTGAATCCTAGGCTTGGATTCCAGCTCTATGTGGGCATTCAGGAGCTCACCTATAATTTTGTCCTCAGATTTTTCTAGTTTAACCTCTACCTTATTTAACTTGATAGGTATTAACCCTTACTTATCATAGATGCCTAATGACATTACATTTGCTAAGTATCATGAATCCAAGAATGAATTATGTAGGTTTTTCCCAAACAATCTGACATTCAAGAGGAAGGGAGGCACTTCCATCTTATTTTTATGAATGAACACACTAGTATGGGTTAATTTTGATTTTGCATGGGTTGGTTGAGTTGACTTCTCAATTAGGGATTTTATCAAAAGATCATGTTTCTCCATGATCTAAGTAAGTTCATGGGGCATGATGTTTGATTTTATCTTCTTCATATCCTCTAATATATTATAACCTCCTTTTTTTGGACCTATGGGGCTTCCTTGGGAGCTTTAGGTTCTTGAGGTTTTGAAGGTGGTGGGTCATTCCTATCATTTTGGTAAAGTGGGTTGCACCATTATTTGGGGGCATCAAGGTAATGAAGGTATGTTATATTTTTCAAATTTTAAAGGCGTATTTACTCCTTTAGAATTATTTAAACCCCTACACATCATTAATACCCTACTCTATCTCATTTTATTCTTGGCTAGGGAATTTCATGGTTTATAACACCATGTTAGTGTTAGGGTATTTACCCATATTGGATAATTTTGAGTGATTTAGGACCACCTCATACTCTTCCATTTCCTTATATAAGATCTCCAAGTCATAGAAAAACTCTATATACTTAAGTTATCCATTGGGTGTCATGTAGTGTACTTGACACCGATTAGGCAGGGCTATCTTGAAGATGTTAACTTATAGTAAGCTATTAGGTGAGGATTTCTATGAATTGGATCAGATAAAAGGGATATGGAGGGATGTCTTAAGTTGCATAAGGGAGTACTTCATCCTGGACAGAAGAAGCAAGCACGTGCACAAGTTCCATTTTGTCTTCCTTAACCACTTCAACCACAAGGTTAGTTTGTCTTTTCCCTTTTATCTTCACTTCTCCTTGGTCCAAAGTTTATATGCTCATAGGAAAAAGGAAATGCACCCTATCCTACATGAAGGCCTTATTATACTTATCGAAGGCTACTGCAAGAATAATGTAATCGTAAAGCACCCCAAACAAGGGAAAATTAAGGTGTCAGGGAATAGAAAGAGTGAAAGTGTAAATGGGAAAGGAAAAATAAAGCTCCCTAGTGCTAAAAATTAGAATGTAGAAGAAGATATGGAACAGGAGAGAATTGAAAACCCCAGGGAGGAAAACTTGGAAGAAGAAGAAGAAGGAAGTGAAAGCTGGGATACAAACTCTAATGAGGATGAAGAATGTTCTGAGAAGAATGAAAAAGATGATGTCAACACAGAGGAGGATTCTACAAATAGAACTGTAGATACGAAGGAAAACCAAAAAGTGTCAGAGGATGAATTTGTCTAGGATGACCCTATTGAGGACCCAACTTCAAAGAACGAAAAGGAAAGTTCAGGTCAGGATGATAATCAAGATACGGATATGGAAATTCAAACTGGAATTAAAGAGCTGGAATAAAAGAGTCGAGAGGATATCTTTGAAGAAGCCAGGAATAGTCCTAATAAAAATTCTGAGGAATGGAGAGGGAAAAAATAGAATGATGAAACACACACACCTATGGCTTGGGTTAATTGTAAAGTAGAGGCATCATCCCAATTTGATTCTTGGACGTGTAGGGAGATTATGGATCTCAAGAGGAAAGTGGAAACTATGGAAGATTCCCTGAAAGCTATTTGGAACAAAATAAACAATATGGAAAATCAGATAAGGGAGATGCCAGTCAAGTTCAAAGCCTATGAAAATAACCTCTGGGAACTTATTAAGGATAATAGAATGAAAATGGAGGAAGTTACATCCAATATTTGTGCTATTGCTATCAATATAGGTAAAAGAGCCAATGAGGAGACCAAAGCCCTGGAGGGACCCAGCAAAAGGATGAGACAAAGTTCTAGAAAGAAGGTTACACAAAAAGGAGCTATGCAGGTAGCAACCCCTGCCCAGGATACTGTTATGAAAGGAAAAAAAACTATGAAAATGATATTGGAACTGGATGAATAATCTGGTTCTTCTGGTTGGTTTAGTAACTGGTCCTATTTTTTGTTTTCTTTCTATTATCCTTTGCCTTTGGTGATACCAGATCTCTGTTTAATCTGGGTTTTGATCAGAAGTCTTTCTAGTGGTTTCAGGTCCATTTAAAACCTATTTTTGCTACTTCCTTGTAGTAGTTTTTAGGCTTTACCTGTGGTCTTGGACGATCTTTCTTTCTTTCTTTGTAACAAGGTTTTGGGGCCCCTTCAAAACCTGCTTTTACCTCAATCTAAAACCTATTAGGTGAGGGTTTCAAAAAAATGTGGGGATGGTTGTAGTTATTTTTTGGTATTTTATATGTAAATTTCTTTATATATCTCTCCATGTTAGATTTTTCATCTTCCTTTTTATCTCAAGTAAGTCATTGTTGAGTTTTTGTACCATTCATTGAATGACATCCAACTCATTCTTTATGGACTCTTGGCTATGGTCTAGGTATTATTAACTATTTCCAATGTTACCTTTCATTACAACTGAGGATTCCTCTCATGATTCCTACTGTAACTCAATTTTTCACTCTTGAAGAGGTAGTTAAAGCCTACTCCAATTGAGTGAAACAACGGGATTACCCCTAGACATGTGGTTGTATATACTAGGGGTAAACCTCTAGATTGAAGGGATATCCCCCTTGATATATTTATTTGAGCTCATCACCTATGCTAATAACTTATTTGGATGAAAAGGGATAGAGATAATATGAAATAAATATATCCTAATGAGGGTGATGCACCAAATTTAAACTGATCACTACCAACCAACTATAATTACACTTCAAACATGATCCCAACCTGTATATGACACTAATCCAAATATCCCTTTCTACATGAGTATTTCTCATGAAGGTTTATGAAGCAATATTGAGATAGGAGGAATAAAAAATAGGTCTTGACATGACACTAGTGAAGATAAAACTCACTAAAATCATAAACACCTAATTTGAACACTTTAAGAGACCTAAAAAAGACTTTAAAAAATGAATATGAATGCTAACAAGGACGACATGGCAAAGAACTAAATTTATCACTTATCAAGATCAAATAGTTTAACATACATATTGAAAAATTCCATGGAGAAGGTAAACCAAGTTATTATTCATTGATCCATGGCTAAAAATAGGTAGGGATTCACCATACCCAGGTGGAGGAAACAAACTTAGCCAATTAAGGCTCAATATATAGAGAAGTATGAAGAGATAGGGGCATAGTTGAAGAAGATTTAAAAGTTTATTCATGAGTTAAAACAAGAAAATGGTTATTAAAAATTAATTAATATACTTCCAATTCCATGTGTCTCACTCTTGAATATGCTTCAACCCTCCATGTGGCATAGGAGTTAGAATGCTTGCTTGACACCTTAACTAGCTCTCTAAAAATGCCCTTTGCTTTACATTATTGAGTGAAAATGGCCTTATTTATGGTTATATCAGGTCATATTACATATTTTCTATACTCTAGACACCTCTCAATTTACCCCTTCAAGTTCTCTTTGATACATCACTTCATTATCTTGTTAGGGGTCTAGAAGGATCTTCCTCTCATTAGGCCAACATTGCATACAAGTGTCAAAACTTGAATTATTATTATTTATATTGTCCTATCTTCATGGATTTATTTCTAACATCATAACAAACCTAAAAAAATCCATTTTTATGTCTCAAACCAGCCCCAAGAATTCATTCTACACCAAAAGCCCTAAATTGAACTCATTCATTGTAACCCTAAAATCATGAAAAATTCCTTATGTAGAGAGTTTTACATATGATACTAAGAATATAAGGGCATATTTTAGTATATATTATGTATTTATAGCTTCATGTCCAATTTTATGGCTAGAAAATGAGTGGAGGTATCCTTTTTTGTTGTTTCTCTCTCTTAACTATGCCTTAATTAGGCCTCATTGCCAAGAGATTAAAAATTGACTCTAAAGTATTCCCACACATTATAAAACCCAAATAAGAATGTGATTCAGTTATATAACCTTCTCCTTGTTCTCCATGTCAATTTTTAAACTTTGACACTTTGTATGGACCTATTAAATAACATAAAATAGCCATTTTTGACCTTTTTGTATAGTTCCATATAGTATTGTACAAACCAATAACATTGGGTGATCCTTAGGATAGTTATGAACATGATTCAGGTCATTTTTAAGTTTTATAATCCATATTGAGGCATATAGGTTCATTTCTTTCTCATCAGGTCCTTTGTGCTTTCCTAGGTAACCTAAAAGTGCCTCAAGGTTTTAAGGATTATTCATAAAGGAGAGGCCTTAGATGAACAATAAAATACCATTAATATTAAGCATAAATTTTTTCCTAATCACTCCTAAAATATTTATCCACCATGTAATTTTTCATGTGAGATATGATCAAGAGTTACAGCCTCATGAGTTGACAGGTTTTGCTAGTGAGGTCTAGGAGAGTTAGGGGTTGAAAGTGCAAATTTTGATTTTGTATTGATATCTAAACACATAAATTATGTATATAATGTCATATTTGACACCTTTAAACTATTATCTAACCCTTGTATATCCATCATATCCCATGTAATCTCATTAGTCAAGCCTAAGGTTATTAAGACAACTTGTTCAACTTACCCTAGCTGACTATATTTCTCCATTTCTCTCATTATTGGAGATATATAACCTCATTAAATTCCTATGAATATAAATCACCATATTTTTAGGGTCTCCATGGTCACAACACACTCCAACAATCCATGTTCTCAACTAATTACCTTATAGGTTTGCCTATGTCATTAGGATTGTGCTAGGCCTAGATAGGGTTTCAAAGTTTGTTGCTTCAGTATAAATGTTTGATGGGATAATTTCACCACCATTCAATAATATTCATATACCTTAGTCTCCTTTAGTTTTTCTATAGTATTTTTAACATCTCAAATAATAAGAACTTCCTATGAGCAAGTAGACTCGTGTATGCAATTAGCTTAATAGGAAGAGTTTTCAATGTTCTCTTATCTTCAGGTGAGTCAGAGAGTTTTGTGAGGCTTTTTTATCACCATGAGACTCTTTTCATATGTTTCAATTCATTCTCATATCCCCACAGACATCTCACTCTCAAGAAAGTAGCTCCCTTCTTGGCTAGGTAAGCATATTTTTTAATAACAAGGACTATGTATATGCAATTAGGTGTGAAAATAAAATGAGATTTTGTTGCTTCAATGAAATATATTCAATATTATACCTTTATCTCTCAATAAATAAACTGACATACTTAGTGTATATAAGAAACTTATTGCTAACAAGGTATACATGCCTATAACCATATGACTGGCTGAGTAGACAAAGTTCTAGGATGGTTCCTATGAACATCACTTCTCCATGACTTCCCCTAATCCTTGATTAGAACTCTTAGATCTCAATTAATTTATAAATTTTAGTTACTTTCTAACCTTCAAACACTCATACACCATTATCTCAGGTTTTGAAAAACCCTTAGTCACTTAAGTAGACCTACAAGTGACCAATTGCCTATGTGCATTCATTTTGAATGGTCTCTAAACTTGGTATTTTAGGGGCCCTACTTGCAACACTAAATCTCCTAAAACTCTTATCATTTTATTTACTATCTTTGGAATTTATTCAATCTTTTGAAACTCTATACTTCAATCCATCATTCCTATCCAAGATGGTCTCCTCAATGGATGGTTGTAGGTGGTCATTGAATAAATTTGATTGTGTATGGTCTTGAAATTGATCTTGATATCCAAATATAATATTTGAACCTTTAAATGGATCTAATATATTTTTTTATATCTCAAGACCCTTTTCAAATCCCTAAAACTTTAGACCTTACCAACATCACTATTTAAGGCAATCTTCAATATAGTTAGTTATAGGTGATTACCTAAATTCTGAGTTTGTAGTTTTGAGTTGGAATTCTTTCAACTACACCATGATATATCATCAATGTTAAATCCTCATCAAGAGATCATTCACTCATTCCTCAAATACATTATACCTTTTAAAGCATCCTTAATCCCCTACCTTCACTATCCATACACACACAATTGTATGTAGAGGCATTAGGTTTGTTAGCTTGCCATCAACTCTCTTTGAATTTGGGTGAATTATAAATCCTTATTATTGTGTGCCCATTTTAAAATTGAAACATCAATATGTTTTCATGCATAATACTTTCAATCTTGAATATTGAAAACATTGGATTTATCTTAGATTTGCAGACCTATGGGTCTATAAACCTATGTTTTGGAAGATAAAGAGTGTAAATATGATTATTATAGACTGAAAGATCATTTTTACTTTATATAAACACATTATAATAGGAAAACACAAATCTTAAAGTCCTTGGAAATACATATTCATACCCACTCCACTCAATTTGTTATGTAAACACACAAGAACATAGTCCACAAGGTAACTGAAGATGTAACCATCTTGAAACTAGTATGAAATGTTTGGTTAATCATAAGGGAATTAATGAATTATGGCAATGGTATAATACCATGAAGAATAAATTATTTCTATTAGACCACCTAGAGAACTCTAAAACATAGAAATATTGGCAATCACTTACAAACTATGCACAAGAGAAGTTTTTCTTAGAAAAATACCATCCACACATGCCAACATGTTGAATGGATGTGTATGGTACATATACTAACCTTTTATAACTCATTCCAATTGGTTTCTTATATCCAAAGAGTTCACACTTGTTCTAGAGTTACAAAAAATGTAGCCTATAGGGATTTGAGCCTTAAAAAAGTTGTCTAGTTCCTTAGAGATTATTCATAAATCTAAGGATATAAATCCAATAAACAATTCCATAAATTAGAATCCCATAGGAGTAAAAAACTATGTATAAAATCTTATCCCCCAACTCTACTTATATGGCATGTTCCATGTAGTTTAAAATGACCTTAAAGAGCTTATGAATGGAGTGATGGAGGGGGAGAGATATTTATGTAACTTTGGAACTTAAAACTTCTTTCCATGCTTTTTCTAAATTTTATATCTCAAGGGACACCTCTACAACCTTTTTACCTGTAAGTGACTTTAACAAGTTTGTACAAGTCTCTTAACTCTTCTCCAAAGCATTGAATTTCAAGATTCTAACCTTGTTATAACTTATTGATAGGTGTGGAAGTTATATAACTTCTCTAAGGTCCTTGTAATATGTTTATTATGTATTTTTCACTTAGGTAACTTTAAAACACATGGATTTTATATAAAAATCACATTTTCCTTCATTTTTACCAACTTCAATTTTACAAATGAATCTTAAACACTCCAAAACATCATGAAATTTTATTATAAAGTGATTGATACATGAAATGACTTTTATAAAATCTTAAAAACCTATGACACCACTTAACCAAGCCTTATCTCTCCATGACATGTCTAGACCACTATATGACCAAAACAAGACATTACCTTAACTTTTCCAAACTTACCTTAAAAAATTCTAATAAGGTTTTATGAGGAATTTTAGGGACCATATATGGCATGAAAAGACCACAAACAATCTTATGAAATTTTCAATATAGAGGTAATGACTAATTTTGACTTGGGGTCAACATTTTGGTGATTCACAAGGGTAGCATGCCTATAATGCTAAACATACTAGTAGCCTTGTATATCCATTGGGAAATGGAGTCACTTGCACTAAGTTTCAGACCTAACAAGACCTTGATCATGACACAAAAAACTGATTTGATATTTAAAACACACCAAATAAAGATAACAAGACACAAAACAAAGAAACAAGACTCACACATGTGTTATCAAGCACTTAGGGAACACAATAACAACATATGAAAAATAATTATATACAAATAACATAAAAATAATCTCTTCCTCTTGGATAAAATATGAAACTTATATAATCTCTTATTCCATGAGATGGAGGGCATGAATCAAATTGTGTCTTAAGCCTTATTCTTGATGCCTTCATCTCCTTCATACTTTCCACTCCTCTTGGCATATTTTTAAATGAAATAATGTTAGTTGCAAATAAATCACCTATAAAGGTGAATTCATCTTTTAATTTAACATCCCTCTCATGATGCACTTCAACTATGAATTTATCCAATGATGCTTCATCTAATCATTCTTCTTTGACCTTCATGTCATCTTCAATGACATCAAACTTCTTACCAATTACTTCAAACTCATCAAGCTCTTTTTCATACTAATTCTTGATATTTGTGCTTACCTAAAACATGGCCACATTTTTAATTAAAGGAGAAACCTCAATTATAGTAACTTTGAGGTTGTCATGTTGTCCTTCAAGAAGCAAGGCATCTTCAATAATTTATTCTAACTGACTAGTAGGAGGTGTGGGCTTTTTAAGAGCCTCAAACTCATCACATATTTCCTTCAAATTCTACCATAAGTAATTTTTTTCTATGGAGTTAGTAGAAAATTTGTTTTATATTGGTTTTTCAAAACCAATCTCTTGATCATGCTCATGAGATTCAACTAACTCAACCAATATGATGTTCCTCTCTAAAGACTTATCTTCTATGTCTTGATCAACCTCTTCATTGGTAGCTATAAATTGATCTAGATCATATATCTATTTATTAAACAAGATTAATTTTTGTTTGTATTCACTAAGGGGGTACCAATAGTGAAAATTTTATCATATACACTTGAGTTGTCTTCTTCATCAACTATAACTATAGCTTGATTCTCTTCACTTGATTTCCATAGTATAGGTTCTTCTTCAAGAAGGGATGTGGTGGGAGGGTGATGAATAGGTTCATGGGTTTAAAATAGAGTATAAAGTGTGTAATTGGAATGATATGAGGACAATGTAGGGAAACCATAGGATTAATATGACTCATGACAAAGCTAATAGGAATTAAGTGAGGTTGATATGGATCATAGGGATAGTAGGAGTTATGTTGAGGTTGATAAGAAGGTTCATATTCTTTAAAAAGAATTCCATTTTCCTTATAGCCTTCCTCATATCCTTTTTTATATCCTTCTTTATAGGACTACTCAATAACACCATGGTCATGTAAAGGTAGAATAGGCTAACCATAGTGATGATATGATGCATAATAAGGGTAACAAGCTTGACATGGCTACTGAGGCACATAGTTAGGGTCATGACAAGGTTGAAAAGGAGGTATAAAATATAAGTTATTTTCCTACCTAGACATCCTAACTTCATGATTCAAAGGATAACACAAGATATTATCAAATAATTTTCATAATAAGTACATGGGTTGTTAGAACCAATTGATTGCATTCAAAGTCACCAGTGGTTTTTTTTAATGCCTTTAAAGGTTGATAGATAGAATAACACATCAATAATTATTCCAAAACTTTGGACCTTAGTCCCATTAGGTGTGCCAAAAATATTTTCACTCAATTTTCATACCCTTATAGAGGTTATTCAAGCCTACTCCAATTGAATGAAATAATGGTATTACCCCTAGACCTATGGGTTGTATATATTATGGGTAAACCTCTATATTTAATCTCTACCTCAATTGATATATCTATTTAAGATCATAACCTATGCTAATAAATTGTTTGGATGAAAAGGGGTAGAGAAAACATGAAATAAATCTATCCTAATGAGGGTGATGTACCAAATGTAAACTGATCACTACCAACTAACTATAATTGCACTTCAAACAAGAGCCTAAACTACACATGACATGAATCTAAATCTGAATTTTCACATAAGTATTTCTCATGGAGATTTGTGAAGCAATATTGAGCTAAGAGTACTAAAGAAGAGGTAATGACATGACACTATTGAAGATACAACTCACTAAACTCATAAACACTTCAAGAGACCTGTAAAAGACTTTCAAAACTGAATATGAATGTTAATAAGGACAACATGCCAAAAAATTAAATCTATCACTTATCAAGATCAAATAATATAATATACACATTTAAATATTCCATGGATAAGGTAAAATAGGTTATCATTAATTTATAAAAGGATTAAAATAGGTAGGTCTTCTCCATACCCAGGTGGAGGATACAAATTTATCCAATTAAGGCTTAATATATAGAGAAGTGTGAAGAAGAGAGACAAGGGCATAATAAAAGAAGATTGATAAGTTTACTCATGATTTACAATAAGAAATTGGATATGTAATATTTATGAAAATACTTGAAAATCCATGTGTCTCACTCTTAAAGATGCTTCAACCCTCCATTTGGTTTAGGAGTTAGAATGCTTGCTTGACACCTTGACTAGCTCTAAAAAATTACCCTTTGCTTTCCATTGTTGAGTGATAGGTGACCTTATTGTTGGTTAGATAAGGTTATTTTACATATTTTATCTTCTCTTGGCACCTCTCAACTTACCCCTTTAGGTTCTCTTTGACACATCACTTCATTTTCTTGCTAAGTGTTTATAAGGCTCTTCATCTCCTTAGGCCAACCTTGCATACAAGTGCAAAAACTTGAATTATTCTTATTCATCTCATATTATCATCATGGATGGACTATTAAAATCATAAAATACCTATAAAAATACATTTTTAGGTCTCAAATTATCCCCAAGAATTCATTATACACCAAAAGCCCCAAATTATCCTAATTCTTTATAGCCCTAAAATCATGTAAACATCCTTTTATAAAGATTTATATGTATGATAATGAGAATATGAGGGAATATTTAAAAAAAAAATTTATATGTATAAATAAAAAATTATCATATGTATAAATAAAAAAACACTTTCTAGTACCTAGTATGGCCTTACAACGTCAAGTTCAATTTTAAGATTTGAAAGTGAGTGGAGGTATCCTTTTCTATTATTTCTCTCTCCTAACTAGGCCTCAATTAGGCCTCCCTATCAAGAGAATATAAATTAAGTATATAGGCTTCCCATATGATCCAAACCCCAAATTATCATTTTATTTAGTTATATAACCTCCTCCTTTTTCTCCATGTTAATTTTAAAGCTCTAACACTTTGTACAAACATGCCAAATAGCTTAAAATATCCCTTTCCAACCTATTATGTATAGTTTAATAAAATCTTGTAAAAAAAAATGAAATGGGGTGATTATTAGGAGAGTTTTTAACATTATTAAAGTCATTTAGAATTTTTAATAATCCATTTAGAGGCATAAAAGTTATTTATTTCTCATCAAAACTTTTTGGCTCTCCTAGGCAGTCTAAAAGTGCCTCAAGGTCTTACGGATTGTTCATAAATGAGAGGCCTTATATGAATTAAAAAATACCATGAATTTTTATTATACAATGGTGCCTCATCATGTATAAAATATTGAGCCACCATGCAATTTTTCATGTGAGGTATGAGTAAGAGTTGACAGCCTCATGAGTTGGCAAGTTGTGCTAGTAAGGTTTAGGAGAGTTGGGGATTGAAAGTGAAAATTTTGATTTTGGATTGAGATCCAAAAACATAAATGATGTTTTTAATGTCCTCCTTAACACTTTATAATTATTCTCTACTATTATATCTCCATTAGATCCCTTGTAATCTCATTAGTAAAACTTAGGGTTCCTAAGCCAACTTGCTCAACTTACCTTAGTTGACTGTATTTATCCATTTATTTCATATATATATATATATATATATATATATATATAAACTCATTAAATTCCTTTTCATATCCTTTTATACATGGTCTCAACTCACTCCAATAAGACATATTATCAACTAACTGCCTTGTAGATTTGACTATGCCATTAGGCCTATGCTAGGCCTGAATATGGTTTCTAAGTTTGTTTCCTAAGTATAAAGGTTTTATGGGAAAATTTAATCACCATAAAATAATATTAAACTACCTTATTCTAATTCATTCATTCTATAGTATTTTCAACATCTCAAACAACAAGTACTTCCTATGAGTAAGCAGACCTATGTATGCAATTAGCTAAGTAGACAAAGTTTCCAATGTTCTCCTATCTTCAAGTGAGTCAGAGTGTTTTTTGAAGCTCTATTATCACTATTATACTATTTTTATATGTTTCACTTACTTTTCATATCCCCATAGAGCTCTCTATCTCAATCAAGCAACTCCCTTCTTGGCTAGGTAAGTAGATTTATTGCTAACAAGGACTATGTGTATTCAATTAGGTCTAAAATAAAATGAGATCATATTAATTTAATGAAACATATTTAATATTATAAATTTCTCTCTCAATCAATCAAATGAACTCCTTAGTGTAGATAATAAAATTCTTACTAACAAGGCAGACATGCCTATAACCATATGACTGGTTGAGTAGACAAGGTTTTGAGATGGTTCCTATGAACATCACTTCTCCATGACTTCCCTTGATCATTTATTATAACTATTTGATCTATATGACTTGATAAATTTTAGTTCATTTCTAACCTCCAAACACTCATACACCATTATCTCAATTTTGGAAAACCCTTAGTCACTTAAGCATACCTACAAATGACCAACTACTTATGTGCATTCATTTGGAATGGTATACAAACTTGGTGTTTTAGGAGCCCTACTTGTAACACTAAATATCCTAAAACTCTTATCATTCTATTGAATATCTTAGGACTTTCTTCAATCCTTTGAAACTTTGTGCTTTCATCCATCATTCCTATCCAAGACATTCTCTACAATAGATGGTTGTAGTTGGTCATTGAATAAATTTGACTATGTATGGTCTTGAAATTGATATTGATCTCCAAATCCAATCTTCATACCTTATAGTGGATCTTATATGTTATTTTTTATATCTCAAAACCCTTTTTAAATCCCTAAAATATTAGACCTTACCAACATCATTTTCTAAGGTACTCTTCAATATAGGTCATTTTAGGTGACTAACTAAATTATGAGTTTATATTTTTGAGTTGGCCTTATTTCAACTACACCATGATATCTAATCAATGGTCAGTCCTCATCAAGATATAATTCACTTAGGCCTCAAATATATTAGTCATTTTAAAGCATCCTTGATCCTTTACCTTCACTATTCACACACACACATTCCTATGTAGAGGCATTAGGTTTGTTAGCTTTCCATCAACTCTCTTTGACTTTGGGTGCTTTGGAAATCCTTATTAGTGTGTGTCCCTTTTAAAATTGAAACATCACCATGTTTTCATGCATAATACTATCAATTTTTAACGTTGACAACATTATATTTCTTTTAGATTTACAGACCTACAAGTCTACAAACCTATGTTTTGAAAGATGAACAGTGCAAATATTACTATTATGGACTGAAAGATCATTGTTAATTTTCATAAACACATTACACCAGGAAAACACAACTCTCAAACTCCTTGTAAATACATATTCATACCCACTTATTTCAATTTATTATGTAAGCACACAAGAACATAGTCTATAAGGTGATTGAAGATGTGACCATCTTGAAACTAGTACAAAATGTTTGGATGATTATAAGGCCATTAATGAATTATGAGGATGGTAAAAGAGCATGAATAATAAATTACATGTATTCGACCACTTGGATAACTCTAAAAAACATAAATATTGATGTCACTTGCAAACTATGCACAAGAAATGTTTTTCTTGATAAAAGACCATCCACATGTGCTAACATGGTGAATGTATGTGTATAGTACATATAAAGACCTATAATAACTCATTCCAATTGGTTTCATGCATCCAAAGAGTTCACACTTATTTTGTAGTTACATAAAACTTAGCTTATGTGGATTTGAGCCTTTTAAAAGTAGTCTAGTTCCTTAACAATTATTCATAAAGCTAAGGAGCTTAATCCATTGACCAATGCCACAAATTGGAAGCTCATAGGGGTCCCAAACTCTATATAAAATATTATCCCCCAAATATACCTATATGGCCTATACCATGTAGTTTAAAATGGCCTTTAGGATCTTTTGAATTCAGTGATGGAGGAGAGAGAGTGTTAAGAGTATCTTATTACTCATGCTTGCTAGGTTTTAGTTAGGTTATGAGTATTTTCCTAGTTTTATCCTATGTATGGATTTATCCCACATTAGCTATTTTATCTTGCATATTGGTTTTCCTTGCCTATTTAAGAAAGGGATCTATATTTTAATATCATCTTTTTCACATCTTTTGCATATGTTTTTTTCATATGATTTTGTGAATGAAATTTGTTTTATTTAAAATTAGTTTTGTTCTTTGAGTGTATGTTGAAGCATGTATGGTTGTGATAAAGAGATCTTAGAGAGATATTGGATAAAGAGTTTTGATAACTCTTGCATGGTATTAGAGCCACCCTCTAACAATCATTGCTCAAGTTTGGATTATAGATTTGTATTACTTTGAGATCTTTAGATAGTAGCTTGTTTATTGAGATCTATTAATTTGTAGTCTTTATATCTACATTTGTATTTTGAAGATTTACATTTTAGATCTATATTTTTTTGCAATTTGTAGAGTCTCTTGTGATGTTTTGTGTCTTTCATGAAACTAATATACTCGACATTTTCCTCAGATATATAGGATTTGTATAGGCTATATTTTTTTATATATCTAATTTTTTTATGTGACCTTTGTTTTATTGTGGAAAAATCTTTATTTTGGATAGAATGCTACATTTTGAATCAGATCAGAGTTTGTGAACATGTTCATTAAAGCTGTGAAATGTGTTTCAACCTTTTGGATTGCTCAAATTGATCACATGGCACTCCAAATCTATTCAACAAGCTTGTTATTTGATGAATAATTTTTGGCAAATATGCACATTCTGATGCATATCTGACCATATAGATGCATTCAGATTAGTTTATTTAGTTGGGGTAGATGTTCATTTGGTAGAAAATAAACTTGCGGTACTCCTAATGTGGTGAATTTTCTCAATCAATTCTAACCATCTGTTGGCTAAAGGGGTTCAATTTTTTTTGTTATTTTTGGGGTTTTTTTATTTAATTTTTTCAATTTAAAAAAATGAAAATTTTGGAAAAGAAAGGTTTTTGTTTTTATTTTTATTTTATAGTTTTTAAAAAATAAAAAACTAAAAAAATTACTATGTACCACCCATGCTCAACCCAAGCACCCTATATCCCCTACTTCCATCCATCCCTCTACCATCCTAGCCATGTCCTCCTCCTCTATGGCCCACCTTGCATAGCTCTACCTGAGTACCTAATCCTAGACTAACTATCGATCAAGTTACTACTATCATCCAACCAAGATCACTCACTTTACTCCCTCTACCTCTACCAGCACTACCTAGCTAGCCTATCTTGCCTTGCAAACACCCAAATAACATTTGGCATGGGATTTGGCTTAGTCCACTAAAATTTTCTTGATCAATGTTTTTTTCATTGGCATTATAATTAGCATTTTTTGGGTTGTATGATTTTAAGTGTAGCATGGAACATTTACCTTTGAATTTGACATTATTTGACTTTAATCACCATGTTAAACATGTACCTTATTTATAAATCCAATCTCCACCATCATCTATTTTCAAAATTTGTTACCTCAACATGCTACCCACCCTTGTTGACATTTTCAAACAATGCCCCTTTTTTCAATGCACACTAAATTTGTGAGTGGTGTGTTTGAATTTATTATCAAGATGTTTGTTTGGCTTTTTTTTGACATTGGTATGGGGGAGGTCATAGGGTTGACACAAACAAGTTATTTTTTTTTTCATGAAATATTATTACCATAATTCTTTTGTATTTGACTAAGATTTACATATGGGGCCCAGTTTGATAGGTGGTCAAACCCCCGCAATAAAAAAAATTTGTGTTTTTGAAACATTGTGCTTTTCTCTATCAGGACTTCTTATTCATGAATTTTGAGCTTGTTCATGCTTGATCACACTTTTGTAGGCCCCCCTCCATTATGAGTTTTTATAAACACACGTGAACATTTTCACTCATATCTTGAGTATTATTTGGAGTTTTAATATGATTCTTATTTCATTAAAAATATGGTTATGAGATCTTCCATGAAATATATTCATTTTTTTACTATTCCATAAGAAATTATGACTAATTTTTAGATTTCTAGAGGCATTTTTGGTGTGATAACATCACCAATATTTTTTAGCACTTTTCTCTGCACTTCAATCAACTTTTAAGGTGCTATTTTTTTAAGAGCATTATTTTTCACCAAGAATATAGATTTGTAATTTAATTTGAGTCATATTTTACAAAAATGGATATTTTGTTATGTTTTCTATTTTAACTCAAAATTACAAGCTTGTGAAGAATTTTTGTAAAACTACATAATTATAAATAGTTAAGATGTTTCCTGTGCTATGGGACCTACATTTTAATTCATGCATGCACTATCTCAAACACATTTTTGGCTGAGCCTAATGTCTTTTTTGCATGTGTTTTATAGGTTGTTATTTTTGGCTACTAATCATTTTTTGGTGTGTTTTCACATACATGATGGCTCTTTTCACCATTTCCCACACTCTTCCATCAACCCACAACATGAATTGGTACTTTGACACATTGGTCATTTTTGTCATGTCTCTTTGAGGCCCCTTTCTTAGCACTTTACCTTCTTCTGTGGACACACTTTTTTTCCTTTATTTTTTGGAGCACCTCTCTCTATGGCTTATTTGATAAGTTGATATTCTCCTTGTTTGAAACTACTCTAGTGAAGCCCAATGTCTTTCTTATTTCCATTTGATGTTTTTTGTGTATGGGTTATATTTTATTCACACTCATTTATAAATTGCATGGGTGGTTTGTTGATTCACCCTTGTCTACCTTCATGCATTTGTGTGCTCTATTCTAGGCAGCTTTTCACTTCATTAGTTGTTTGTCTCTTCCATCACCACCATGGTCCATCATCTTTGAGATACTTTTTCTATAACTTTTACACCATTTTTTAGATAATTGATATTCTCATCATATGGAGATATTTTAGTGTATATAGTATAAGTTTGTTTGGTGTTTGAGTAGTGGATTTAAACCACTCATGTAGACCCTTATCCTACACCCCACCCATTCAGTAGTAAGGGGGTGCAGTGTACATTTTATTTCTTAGGTGCTAAATATTCCTTGCACATGTAGTACTCTTTTATAATTTCATCACCAATGATAGTCTTCTTGATTGAATCTATTATGGTGAATCCTAGTGTTAGTTATTTTTGTGTTCGAGTAGTAGATTCAAACCACTCATGCATATTGATTTCATTCATGAATTTTTTAGTACTTGGAATGTGGACTACTTCAGCATCATCTTTGGGGGGATTTCTATCCCTTTATTTTTCTTTTCTCTCTTTTTTTTGTGGGGGGGGGGGGGGGTATTTTTGCTATAGTTTTTCTTTCTTCCAATTTATGAGAGTTATTTGTATTTTGCACTTTTTTGAATGTTTTATGGATTCATCCTTTATACATGGGTATCTTATTCAAGCTCTTTATTTTTTAGAACCCATATAATGACTTATACTTGAATCCATGGCCTTCTTGGTGATTCTTATAATGACACTATTGTGGTATCCCCACCAATGACACTAGTGTGGCTAACCCACTAGTCTTTGTGCTCACTTCTCACCATCATGTTGGAGGGTGTTAAAGCAATGCTTCCTTGGATTTGTCATTCTAACCAGTATTTTAGAACACAATGTTTTTGTTTAGTGATCTTCATATTCATTACCATTCCTAATTTTACTTGGTGGTTACAATGACTCAACATTCATGTACTTTGGCAAGATGGATTGGCATCCATAGGGACACATGAATTCACATTATATCCTCTATTTTTATCCCCTATATTCACTTGAAGGGGGCATTAGAGTATCTTATTACTCATGATTTTTAGGTTCTATCTAGGTTATTAGTTTATTCATGGATTTATTACACATTGGTTAGTTTAGCTTACATCTTGGTCTCCTTGCCTATTTAAGTAAGGGCTCTACATTATAATATCATATTTTTGCACATATTTTGCATATCTTTTTCATATGATTTTGTGAATAACACTTGTTTTATTTACAATTGGTTTTATTCTTTGAGTATCTATTGGAGCATCTATGGTTGTGGTAATGAGCTCGTGGAGAGATCTTCTTTGAATAGTTTTGATAACTCTTTTAGAGAGATATTTATACAATTATGGAACTTGAAACTTCATCCGTGTGCTCTATTCTAGGCAGCTTTTCACTTCATTAGTTGTTTGTCTCTTCCATCACCACCATGGTCCATCATCTTTGAGATACTTTTTCTATAACTTTTACACCATTTTTTAGATAATTGATATTCTCATCATATGGAGATATTTTAGTGTATATAGTATAAGTTTGTTTGGTGTTTGAGTAGTGGATTTAAACCACTCATGTAGACCCTTATCCTACACCCCACCCATTCAGTAGTAAGGGGGTGCAGTGTACATTTTATTTCTTAGGTGCTAAATATTCCTTGCACATGTAGTACTCTTTTATAATTTCATCACCAATGATAGTCTTCTTGATTGAATCTATTATGGTGAATCCTAGTGTTAGTTATTTTTGTGTTCGAGTAGTAGATTCAAACCACTCATGCATATTGATTTCATTCATGAATTTTTTAGTACTTGGAATGTGGACTACTTCAGCATCATCTTTGGGGGGATTTCTATCCCTTTATTTTTCTTTTCTCTCTTTTTTTTGTGGGGGGGGGGGGGGGTATTTTTGCTATAGTTTTTCTTTCTTCCAATTTATGAGAGTTATTTGTATTTTGCACTTTTTTGAATGTTTTATGGATTCATCCTTTATACATGGGTATCTTATTCAAGCTCTTTATTTTTTAGAACCCATATAATGACTTATACTTGAATCCATGGCCTTCTTGGTGATTCTTATAATGACACTATTGTGGTATCCCCACCAATGACACTAGTGTGGCTAACCCACTAGTCTTTGTGCTCACTTCTCACCATCATGTTGGAGGGTGTTAAAGCAATGCTTCCTTGGATTTGTCATTCTAACCAGTATTTTAGAACACAATGTTTTTGTTTAGTGATCTTCATATTCATTACCATTCCTAATTTTACTTGGTGGTTACAATGACTCAACATTCATGTACTTTGGCAAGATGGATTGGCATCCATAGGGACACATGAATTCACATTATATCCTCTATTTTTATCCCCTATATTCACTTGAAGGGGGCATTAGAGTATCTTATTACTCATGATTTTTAGGTTCTATCTAGGTTATTAGTTTATTCATGGATTTATTACACATTGGTTAGTTTAGCTTACATCTTGGTCTCCTTGCCTATTTAAGTAAGGGCTCTACATTATAATATCATATTTTTGCACATATTTTGCATATCTTTTTCATATGATTTTGTGAATAACACTTGTTTTATTTACAATTGGTTTTATTCTTTGAGTATCTATTGGAGCATCTATGGTTGTGGTAATGAGCTCGTGGAGAGATCTTCTTTGAATAGTTTTGATAACTCTTTTAGAGAGATATTTATACAATTATGGAACTTGAAACTTCATCCTATGCTTTTTTCTGACCTGTAGAAGCTCAAAAGACACCTCTATAATGTTTTTACCTACAAGTGACTTCAACAAGTTCATACAAGTCTCTTAACTCCTATTCAAAGCATTGAATTTCAAGATTCTGACCTTGTTCTAACTTTATAATAGTTGTGGTAGTTTTTTAATTTCTCCAAGGTTTTTGGAAGGTGGGTGGTATGGATTTTTCACTTAGGTAACTTTGACATACATGGTTGTTAGTCAAAAATCACCTCTTCTTTCATTTTCACCACCTTCAAGATAAAAATTGAATCTTAAACACTCTAAATATCATGAAATGTTATGACAAAGTTATTAATACATTAAATCACTTTGATATACTCATAACAACCTATGACACAACTTTACCAAGCCTTATCTCTCCATGACATGTTTAGACCACTATATGACCAAAACAAGAAATTACCTTAACTTTTTCAAACTTACCTTAAATAATGATAATAATATTTTATGATGACTTTTAGGGACCATATAAGGCATGATAATACTGCATTAAAATCCTATGAAAGTTTTAATCTAGAGGGAATGACCAATTTTGACTTGGGGTCAAAATTTGGTCAACAGTTCCCTAGGTTAAGAAAACCCAAGTGTTAGTTTGGTATAGGATGACTCAGTTGGAGTTGATTTTTTATGGGGAGTAGTTAAATAATTGGGATATTCTAATTATAATTGGGTAAGAGGCTCAATGTAGGCATTTTTGGTAACACATTAAGAATGGGAGACATCATCTGACCCTATGGGTTCAACTATCTCTCTAACTTGATGAACCTTACATAAGCTAGGGGCAAGTCCACTATTATTGGGTCTCATCTCAGGAACATAGTTTTTCAAGGGTTCAAATAAATTTTATACATTTAAAGTGTAATTTTGGGGTTGATTTGGTAGAGCATAGTAACTTGACTGTACATCTTCTAAAATCTAGCATTGAATTTCCTAATGAGCTCATTAGGTTCCTAATTAATATAATAAAATTATTAGTAAAGGACACTAAGATCAATCACTTTCCCAAACTAGGCAAGGAAGGTAGTATTAAAATGGTCTCATTTTGGGATCGAGTCTTCAAGGAGATTTAATAACCATTCATAGGATGAGTCCATCAACATGAAGGGGAAACTACTACACACTACATCCTTATGTTCCACATTTAGAAGCCTTAGGGAAGTCTTGTAAGAGGTCACATGTTCTTCATCAATCCATCCTACACTAGGAGTGAAATGGGGAAGATATCTCTTAGGGTTTCTAGGTAAGTCATGGATAATTCCTTGGATGTTAATGGTCAAGCCAATCAACTAGGCCATCTTGGGTAGTCTATTTGGGAAAGGATTAGAAGATGAAATGGTGAGAAATATTGTAGGTCTAGGTTTATTAAGTTTGGGTACCCTTTAGAATTGTAAGGATGAAACCACCAGCTAGCCATGATAGGACCTAGCTCTGGTGATGGGTGAATTAGACTCTAAGGTGTTTCATAGACAAACCATAGTTAGTACATTACCATAAACAAGCATAATCTAAAATAAGTTAGTATTGAATACATAATTTATTAATGACTTCCTTTTCATCAATTTTTGTGTGTATTTGAAGCACACGACAATGTAAAAAGTTTAAAGGAGAGGGGGTCAAGTTTAAAAATAATACTAAGTCCAAAATACTCTAAATGTGCCGTCTTGGCACCAGTTATTGTTCAGTCCAAGATTATTTTTTAAAATACTCATGATATTGAGTATTTTCAAAGAGAATAGTGGGAATAATTATGGACTTTCATCCTCCATTTTAGATTGATGTGATATCAGCACAAGGCCTGGTTACAATTATTTGGCTTCATAATAGAGCCTGTGTGGAATAATCTTTGAGAGATGTAGTGCCACCATTAGTGGTTCAATTATGATTGCTACGAGTCAATGAGTTAATTAATTGATTTTGTTACTAATGTTTATGCACTTTTATTTACCATTTTCTAAATGAAATCGAGGGGTAGTTCAATCTATAAAATAAACACAAAATAGAGGGAAGAGTAAGGTAGGAAAGATTATTTTTAGATCAAGATGAAACTGATGCTTTAATAATTAGGCTAAGTGCATCTGCCATAGTTATACCACTATTAATTGAGTTTCACCAAAGTTTTAACTCTAATACTAAAAAAAGAGAAGAGTTTAGGGAAGTAGTGAATAATTCTCAATTTATGAATCCTTACTAAATATCAATACTATAATTCCATAGTAAATAATGCAAACATCCAAGAAAATTTGTAGACTAACACACAGGTTATCAATATTGTAAGAAAAATGAAAGGAATTCACAAAGAGGTCATAATAGACAAGTACACCATAACCATTGTATTTATTAAAATGATAGATAATTAAAACAATTATATGAGCACTAACATTCATTCAAAATTGAAAGGGGTGATACTTTGATAAATAGAATCTATGATTCACAAATACATAAATTACATTCATTAAAAATTACAAGTTATATTATAAAGGTGTTGATCATATCCAAATTTATACAATCCAAAAGGGTGAAGGAAACCATGGGAGAAATCCTGACTTGATTTTGACAACACTTTTGAGCCAAAAAATTATCTAATTTAAAAATATAATGTAGTTACATATTTATAGATAAGGGGATTCACCTCCAAGTAGTGTGATATTCTCATCATGGGAAATGATGGCCACTCCTAGTAGTTAAAACTACATAATTTTAAAAAAAGGAGAAAATATCCATTCCTTACCTCAAAAATATCTATAAGGGAACACTCAACTAACACATGGAGTTAAAATAGATAAGTTATCTCCCAAATAATTTGAATTTACGTCTTTGACCTCTAGCATGACCACCATGAGGTCACACTCTTGGTCCATCTTGGTGAGGTTAATCAAAGGCTCTCTAAAGATCATCTTTACCTAGGCCATATGTTTTTTATATACCCATATGGGAACCTCCATAAACACCTAAACTTAGGACACCTAGTTGATGTTTGTTATGGATTGCATCAAGAGCTTAGTAACTACTTGTGCTCCCTATTTATTTTCCTTATCCACTTTTCTCCTCATAACCTAGTCAAAGTGACCTAGGTCGACTCCAAATTCACCCCTATCTAGTAGATTGTTATATAGGTAGAATAAAATTTAGTTATTAACTTCTTTTAAGTAAGCCAATGTCTTCTTCCTTCCATCTTTAAGGGATCCCATTATAAATAAAGCCATTCCTCCATATCAATTTTAATACTCCTAGAATATTTCTGATATAATCCTAATTTTGAAGTGGGTATCAATTTTAGCTCTAGGAACATACCCTTATGGATCACAATTTTTAGCTTTTTACACTTCTCATCAATCATCATGATCCTCTCAAAATAGGCTTAGGTCTATTGGTTGATCACATGGGTCTCTACCATAGTCCCTTCCACCTTTCCTAGAGTTGAAAAATTTTGTATGAGGGAATCCTTGACCTACCTAATTATCCCAATAGGAAAGGATCTCTTTACCTATTCTTAGAGAGTTTAGACCTAGATTTGCATATCTTTAATAAGTTTCTCTAACATGTCATGGGTTTCCCAAAGAAATGAGAGTGGGTTCTCCACTATATTTTATTCTCCTATGGGAGTCCTCACCTTGGTGAGAGAGAACAAGTCTTGTTGGGTCTTCTAGACCATAGGGTTCCCCTCTTTCATGAATTTTTGTGTGAGTATCCTCTACATACTCCATGTAGTGTGGTTAAAATCTCAATGCACATTTGAGGATATTTGCATCATCATATCTAACACTTATGATATTAGGAACATTCCCTAGGTTTTGGGAGGTGTTTTTGAGGTGGTGGAGATGGTATTGATAGGTGGAGGACAAGGTGGAGAGGGTATGGAAGAAGTAAAAGGTTTATGTGATGAAAATAATGGAGGAGGAAGAGGCATATGGAGGCAAGATAAATGTAGATTCCAAAGGGAACATTTGTACTTTAAAATTACAGTGACTCATGCCTAATCAAAGGGAAATGACTCTTGGGAGAGGGGTATTTATTAGAGGGGAAGATAATGGATAGTTAAATCTAAATCCTTGGGTGTTTGTATGATTAAAAAGGGGGGTCAAGAAGTGATGAGAGGATCTAATGGGTTGGTGTTAGAGGAGATATATAAATTAGTGGAAGAGGTGGAATTAAAGTAATTTATACCTATATTGAACATTGAGTGTGAGATACCTTTAACTTTATCCTTGGCCTTTTACTTGGGTTGGCTCTAGACACCACTCTAAAAGGAATAGAGGTAGTAAGGGACATAGGGGCCAACTATGGGAGTTGATGAGCCACTAGAGGAATAATTGAGATGGTCTTAGTTACTAGAGATATGCACATTGGTGAACCCATTCTTGAAATAGATGGGGAAATTAACAAAATAGGGCACTCATAAGCACTTGAGTATTAGGAATGACTAGTGGGGGAATTGAGAAAGTTCTAAGTTGGGTAATGGATGGGGTGGATGGAGTGAAAAGTGGAGAGAATGCCATTGACAAGAGAGGTGATACTAGCTAAATGGTTTGTGAAAGGGGAAAGGAACTAAGTAGTGTCATGAAGAGCTACTAGAAAGTGGAGGGAGTAATGGGAGTAATGTGTACTGGTTCCTAATATTGGTCATACTTCAGGCTTATTTCTAGGATACTATTAAGGTTAAACCTCAATGCCTATTTGACTTGGGGTTAAGGTGACTATTGGGGAGTTTCTTGAGCTTGGGCCACCTACCACCAAGTCATGTGGGTCTAACTTGGCTAGGGCCAAGTTTCCTAGGTCACTAAAGGTGGAGGATATAGAACCATAGCATGAGGAGTTTCTAATCACAAGGGAGAAGGTGGTAGGATCCCTTGTCAAATTATCCTAAAAGGCATGGGGGAGTTGAGGTGACATTAGCTTAAAGCTAAGTAGATGTAGAGGGGGGTGAATATCATTGGATATAAATATTCTTACCCTTCTCCTTCTTATAGGCCTTAATCCATGCAAGTACCTCATGATCATCTTTCACATTCAAATATAGATAGTCCTTTTCCTCTAGATGATGTCTATAATTGAGGTTGAGGTGAGATGATTACTTTTACAAGTGGGCTTAGATCATGCACCGTGGATCACAGTCTTGTGTCTTAGATCTCCCCATGGGTAAAAAGTCTTGACCATTCACCATATTCTATAGGGGAGGGAAATAATTGTACACATGGTGCTTGATGATGATCAGAAGAGGTAGGTAAGCCTTTTAATGGTGATTAATATAGCACCCAAAAATTCCCTCCACTATTTGGTATGTAATTTCCATCTCTACAAGGTAATCTAAGATGTGATAGGGTATATAGAGGGGTTCACTAAGAATACCTATGACCTAAATGATGGTATTATCCTAAAAATACCATTAGTCTCCAATAAGAGCTAGTGAGTCTATAATTTTATTTGATAGATGAGGCATAGGAGCCTCATTAATCATTTTGTATACCACCAAGTACAAGGGATTATAGATATATCAAATTTTATTTCTATATTAGTGGCCATATATCTCATATGAAACTACATGAACCACTAATCCTTCAAAACCCCATATAATAAAAGTAGATGGTTTGAAAATGAGTATCTTATAGACTATGTTTATGAGATAACTCATCTTATAAAAGTTACCATCTACCTGGGCATCTATTATGGCCTTTACCATGTTAAAAATTGACTACTCCTAAATTGGGGACTCAAGAGCTATCCATAATTATGTGGAGTAGGGGCACCCACAATATGTTGATGTGTAGGCAATCTAGGACCTCAATCAATTAATTTAGTATAATCATACCTATCCAGACCTCTTACTTGAATGTGCATACCATGTATGCATTGAAATCATCCTTGTTCAACCATTTTTTGTCTAGGTTCTTGGCCTAGTCCCTAAGGACATCATAGATTTAGAAGGTGTTAGTACAGTTTTGGATCACTATTGAGTCATATGAAAGGGTGAAGTTTGGAAGATTACAATAATATTTGTAGGTGGTTCCCAAGATGTCATATATCTAAAGTTGAGTGTTGGCTAAGAAAACCCAATAATTGGCATCATTTTTCACCCACCTGGTGGTGAGAATCATTTTTTTGAATAACTTGGTGTAAGGGAGTACTTTAATATTGGTCATGGCCTTCTGTAATAAACAATTCTCATATGCTTATAAGGCATCTTCAAAATTAGCTTTGTCATCATCATCAGTGACCAATTCCTTAGGTGCTTGGTCGATGGATTTGGATACTTAATTATAATTATTGAATTAGGTCAAGCCATCTAGGAATAGAGTGTCTCCATATTTAGGATCAATTTTTGGATTTGAAGATGAAGTGACCATTACATCAAGATGGAATTTTATTGAAGAGCTATGGGTGAAGGACAAGGCATAGAAGGAAGAATGTTAGAGTATAAATCAAGGAGTCTAAATTTGGGAGCCTAGAACTATAACACATAATGAGCTTTCTTAGAGATACTTATGAAAATCCAAATTCATCCCCCTACTTTAGTGGCATTGGTCATGCATTCATCATGGATTTAAATTTGAGTTGATGGCTCAAATGTCCACTTAATTTTCCAATCTAGAGTTAAATTTGGAGAATATGATTACATGACATTTACTATATCTATTAAAGGTGATGTAAATTTTTAAATTGTCCAATTAGGGTACAATTTCCTACTTCATTAATGTCCAAAGTGGGGTAGGTACACATCCACCTCATTTTTAAAGCTTCCCAAGTACCTCTCACTTCATGCCACTTGTCATATATCCATTGGTCCTCATGTTAACATTTGACACCTAGGAATATCCTAATATTTCTCTATTATAATCTTGGGAGGGATGATATGTTAATTAGGGACATGTGACATCCTTTGATTATCCCCTATATTTCCACTTGTACTTAATTCTAACCATCTTAGGGCCTTTAAGGGATCACCTACTAAAATTCATAGTTATACCACATGTCACATTGTGATACATCAAGATCCATCAAGCTCTGACATTTTATCATACCAAGGAGACTAACTATTCTAAAAATAGGCTATGTGGAATTTCATCATTGTGTCAGGCTCTCTTAGGCTCTAACATTTCTATCAAGACTAGGAGACTGACACATTTGACAAATGTGAGATCTCATTGGTTAGATTTTAGCACTTATAACATTTGGGACATGTGCAATAACTTTATTTGGTCAAGATATCCTAGGATATAACATCTTTACAACACTAAGAGACTGACAATCTACCTCTGATTGATGTAGCACTCCCTAGTTGGGTTGGGCTCTCCCAAGCTTTGACATCTCTATCAAGTCTAGGATACTAGCCATTCTTCTTTGGTGTGGGAAATTAGATACAAAACTAATGGATTATGACCTTGGGATACATGGTACTTCCTCATTATGTTGATCTTTCCTAGGCTCTAACAACCCTACCAAGACCTGGATACTAATGTGTTTGACAATAATATATGTGGTGCTTCCTCATTATATTGGGCTCTCTTGAATAATGACATCTTTTTCAAGGCTAGGAGACTAACACATCTAACATAGGACATGTGGCACTTCTTTATTACATCAATAATATACTATATTCTTTACACCTTTTGTTCAAAATTAGTCTTCACCAGCTTTGCCTTCAAAACTTTTGCTCAAAAGTTTTGTTTGGAGATTTTGTTTAGAACAAGTTGGAACATTTTCTCTGAAGACCAAGAAAGTTGAATTTTTTTTGTGAATTCTTCAAAAATTTGGCCCAAAAATTTCACTCGCTTAAAACCTTTGACTAATCTTTAAATGAATATCCTAAAGTCACATAGTGCCAATATTTTGACATGTAGAATTACCTATAGGGAAACACAAAAAATGACTAAGTGAAAGAGAAAAGAAATGCAACCAATTAACTGCTCACCTAGCTACTTGCTAGGCTTAAAAATTCCACATAGCATTCTATAATCTAATACTCTAAGAATAAGACTGAGGCTTTTAGAATTTCTAAGTGAGATTAAGCCTATAAAGTTAGTACATTAAACCTTGAAATAAAGAAAGCCTATCTTAACAATGGAGTATCTATGGAATTTAACATTATTTCTCTCTTAGACCTTTAATTTTTTTAGGTTGGATCAATTGGTCATTACAAATACCACATGATCAAAAAAACTAGGGTGACATGAGATTTCAAAGACTAAATTTAGGTAGAGATAAATATAATGAGAGAATGGGTTTCAAAACTTTGGTTTTGTGTTTTTAAATAGGGTTCCCCCATTTATTTGAAAAGGGGGAGTGTTGGCCACAATAGAGTATGCCATATTTTCCAACATATAACCATAAACCCATCAATAGTGGTTATTTCCTTTACATGTTCCAACTAGTTTTAGAAACTTTGAAATAATTATCCTTTTCAATATCTAAAAAGACTTTTACATGACTCATTGTAATCACCTAGAAGTGATATTTGATTTCTAAGGGTGCCACTTGATACCACCTATCTATATCTTAGCCCTAGACCTATCCTAGAGCCTATTTTCATACTTATCCAACATTTATGTAGGCCAAAAGCATCCTTAATCATCCTTAAAGTAGTATCAAACCCTTAGTCTTCATTCTAGCCCTTTTTGCCTAGCATTCTACCACTTGGACACTAGTGCCATAATAAAAATGGTAGAACCACATGGCACTAATGTCCTTTCCCTTTCTTTTTTAAAAAATAATATCTTTTCAAATTTAAAACTTCCTAGGGTCACCCTAGACCTATTTTAGCACCTACACAAGCATCATAATTGTATATTTACATGAATTTCAGCCATTTAACCACTAGATGGAAATGATATTCAAAATAAAATTTTAAAATCAAAATAATTTGTGTATAATTAAGGTTATCAATCCCTATTTTACCCTACTTATCCATACTACCATATACAACATTTTTAAGCTCAGATTACCTAGATTTTTAGTCTTAAGCACATTCAAATCACTCAAGTCAACTATCATACTAGCTTTAATTACACTTACACTAGTACTTATGTGGGGAGAACTACATTGGGCTTGATCCCTCCTCAAAGTATTAGTATGTAGGAAAACCTCATCATAGTGGGTTATTAAAGATGTCTAGCCTACCCCACTAACAAACACACTTTTTAGCTTGTATCAACTGAATGCCCTAGAAATATGGAATATTAGGGTTTTCTCAAAAATTCAATTGAAATAGGCAATATAGGGTTTCAAAACTCATGCACATAGGACCAAACCTCACATATCTAGACACAATTGCACCTAAAAGCTTGAGACATTCCTACATAGAGGACACTACCACCAATATAGGGACACATTACAACATTTACAATAATTAAATTACTATCCAATTAGGGTGATACTATCTATGAAAGGTTATAACACCAAGATCCTATTTTTGACACTTAGACCAGCTTCTACCTTGGTTTCTAGCCTCCAGATCATCCATCTCAATTTTTTTCTATCAAAGTTATTACTTACACTATTTATTACTATTTTAAAAAGGTCAAAGTTAGTCAATTTTATAAAAAATAAGAGGCCATATTTATTGCATATTATTACCCTAATTTAGTATACTCATCTCTTTAACAAAAATATAATTTAAAAACCCTACGTTATAAAATTTTAAAACATTTTGTGAACCTAACTTAATTCAAACATTGCTCAAACCCTAACCCTATATGCTTCTATGGTATGTATCCTTATTTTTCCTATTTTCATCAGATGTTTTAAACTTTGAAGATTTCATATATTTTATTTTAGTATCCCTATTTCACTTTATTTAATAAATTACATCTAAAAATCCTTTATCTCTTCCATTAAGAAGTGTTAGGTTAAGTGCCAATCCTATTGAGCATATTCAGATTCCTTATATTTAATATTATACCATGGACAAGGGACCAATTTTAACCCCCATAATTAATATTTCACATCCTAATTATGTGTATTTCAATGATAATACATCCAAAGATAATCAATATAATCAAGATCAAGATTATACACAAGGTGGAAATCGGGACACTCCCTCCACTTAACAATGAAAACCTAATTGTCAATATGGATGATATTTTATATATATTTGGAGATAGACTTTAAGAACATCCCATTGATCATGCTTATATTTTATAAGCCATAATGGAAATAAAAAGTAAATAAAATAATGGTAAATCTTTTACTCCCCTATATAATAACAATGTTACACCTACATTGGGCCAACTCAGCTAGCACAACAACCAGTTATAACTCAACAATATTAAGTGACAATTATGACACTTATGGATAGTTCATCCACTCTATATGTATAATCCCTTATTCTAGAGGATCATACTCTTCAAGTTAAGGTGTTAGATATGAAGTAGGGAGCCACTAGTCCATCACATGCCTTGGATTCTAATGTTCTTTTACATACACCTTTGGCACATCACATAGAAACAACTCTTTTTCCATATATATTCATTGTACCTAAGATTACATTATATGATGATAAGGCTTACCTAGAGTACCATTTCTAAGCCTTTCATGCAACATGTTTGGACTAAATGTCCAATTATTGGCTCCTTAATAAGTTATTCCCAT
This sequence comes from Torreya grandis, assembly GCA_037957365.1. NCBI lineage: Eukaryota > Viridiplantae > Streptophyta > Pinopsida > Cupressales > Taxaceae > Torreya > Torreya grandis. The sequence continues at coordinate 505,791 of JARHVA010006506.1, read as the reverse complement.
GAAATTTAAAGGAGTATGCCTTATAATGGTTTAATTATCTACTGAATCAATCTATAATTGCATTTGATATATTGGTGTATATGTTTTTAGCACACTTATTCATAAACATTAGTGATAAGATCTTATATACTCAAGTTGCACAATTGAAAAAAATAAAATGATCTTATTCCAGAATATGTATTATGATATAATACTATATTGGAAAAATTAAATATCCCCATGGTAGATAAATATATTTAGAACATCTTCAAATGGAGTCTTCTACCTATATTACATGAAGCTATAATGTTTAATAAGATTCTAACCTTCACAGATTTATGCCTCATAGTGAAAAAAAGAGAAGTCATGTTTCTCTCTATGGACAAACTAAAATGTATATATGGATCAAAATCAGCTACTAAGAATTCTAGTAAGCTTCCATACAAGGTAAGGGCCACTAAAAATAAGAGTGATCCAAAGGCCATAGTTAATACAATGTCAAAGCCACCTCTTTGTAGGTACTTAGTTTTGGCCACTTTCATTCCTAAACTAGGATTCAGATCAATTTATATCAAATGACACAATCTTAAGCCTATAAATAACTTAAATTTCCTTAATTCATTTATGTAATGGATTTAATTACCAAAAACATAACTAGGCTAGCTTATTTATCATATTACCCTATATTAAGCAAAAACCTAGTTCAATTCTAACCCTAGTCAAATTATGACCTAGTAATTTGACTCTTTTTGCATGTCAAGTTATTAATTCATAAAATTTAAAATAATTTAAAAAATCCAAAAATAACTAAGCAAGATTAATTACATTGAAAATCCTAACTAACTTGCCAAAACAAAAATTCTAAATCAAATTAATGAATTTCATTAACCAAAAAAGGAATTTTTAGCCAAATATGAAGTCAAAAGGTAAAAGAGATAATAAAGTGATTTATTATCTCCTAAATATTCAAAAATATGAGTCACACCTCAAAAATATCTAAAGTGAGTTTTCATTCCTCACAAATATCTAAAACTAAGGTGTCAATATTTCATGAGTGCCTTAACCCAACCCATAGTTAGACTAAATCAACCTAGGCTAATTTAGACTCAACGTAATTTAAAGTTTAACCTAACCTCCCTATGGTTAGATTTATTTATTTGAGATATAAATTTAAGTTCCCATACCATATGCCAACAAGATTTTTTTTGCAAGGTTATTATGTTGGAATACCTTCTTGAAGCCTTTGAGAGTAGTGTTATAATTCCCAATTTATGCCAAGCTTCACACCAAGCCACAAGTGACTATTGGAGAGATGATACCACCATATAAGAGAATTAATATAACACTAAAATAATCATAGGCCAATAATGAACACATTTATACCTAAAATTAATCATTAAATTTGACAAAGAAGGTAAGAAATTTGTATTGTCTTCATCTCTATTTTGTGATCTTGCTTATTATGTTATGTTCTCCCTAGTTCTTAAGCAAGAGTGTTTAGTCCTAGTGTATTATTATGCTTGATGTTTTTTTATAGGGACTAAAAAAGGATAAATATAAATAATTTTTACTCTTTTAAAACCTATGGTACATAATGGCATGCTCTATGGGACCAAACATCCCATATGGCCAAGGAGATTGATATGCTAGCTTTAGTTTTTCTAATGGATGCATTTAAATCTTCAAGTTTAGAGTTATAGCTTTTAAATTCACATATATTTTTTAACAAGTTTGTAGTGATAAATAATTATTGTGGTAAATAATCATTGATTATAGGGATTGATGATTATATCTATGTTAAAATAGAGTAAGCCCAGAACATAGCAAAAAATATTTTTTCTTGCTTTCATTCTTGTGCTTAACAATCTATTTATTACCTTTGTAACCTTTTTCTTGTAGGGTCATGATAAGTTTGATATTTAAATTTGTTTATCAACCATTTTTATTTTGAAACATATATTTTTTTTGTGTTTATATGAAATGTTGATGATCATATGAAATCAATGTCAATTTTAGGAATCAGCATTGATCTCTACTGTAATCAAAGACAATTTCTCTGAGACAAAAATAGAAACTCGAGAGCTTGAAATAGAATGTTTTTTACTCACTTTATTTTGGGATTATAAGTAGGTAAACACCCTAATATTTTGTAAGACCTAAGGTGGAGAGATAAAAGCTTAAACATTGTTAAAATCTCTCATACATTTTGTTTTCTACTTAAACCCCACTTAGTTGTATTTGTCTTTTAGTTGTTTTTGAAATGTTTACAAGTGAAAACAAGGCCAAGGGGATAAAATTTGAATCACACTTTGATTTTAGTGATATTAAAAGGAATACACATTTTAGTTAGATATGTTAAGACCTTTTTCTCTTTATGTTTATTTTTCATTATTAGCTAAATTTGAAGGTTCTTAGACTAGTTCTTTATTTATGGAAAATTAGGAACTATTGCATGTATGCTCTCCCCCATTCCCTTTAGGGAACTCGAGTGACCAAAATTTCTTAGTTTATTGTTATTATTTGAGAATTTGTGTCAAAAAGAATGTTTTATATGCTCTCCCAAATCTCTAAGTGATTTGGGTGATAGAAATGACCTCTAAAGTCTTTCCTTTTCCATTTATTTCTTTTTATGCATTTGTCTTGTGGGAGGGAGTATATCACCTCCCTATGAGTTCTTTAGGGGTGCATCAACCTAAGTTTCAATCTCCCAACATCATACCAACCCCACTCCATTTTGGGGTATACAAATTTGGAAAACTATTGGATGGGATAGTGGTGAGTAGTTAGCCTAACCATCCCAATAGGTACTTGGGCCATGCGACATCCAAACATGAAACTATAATAAGAATTACACAGCTAGAGTCACTATGTAATAGAATAGACCCTTGAATAGTAAGTTAGGTAGTTTATATTTATTTGAAATGATCTAACCCTTGTGTTAGCAATACTTAGGACCATTGAGTACATTCCAAATTTATATATTTTAGTCAAAACCCCATTTTCACAAAATTTCTTGCCAAATGCCTAGTACTCCTCACTCTAAGTTCATGTCACATATCAATGCTTCAGATATAAAGGGTGGCATAAAAATCTACCTACACTTGTACTTTAATTTTTAGATTAACACTTAATTCCTCACAAGCATTGGTATATTGATGAAAACTTTAGTAAAATCTATGCACACCCGTGTCAATGTTTAGATATAGGAGGATCCATTAGTGATACTTCTATTTTATTTGATTTACATGTGTGTTTTTAGACAAAATTGTTTATTTTTATTGTCATATCTAAATAAGTCCAAAACATTAACATTTTTCTTATACCCCTTTAGTCTAAGATGTGTTACTATGTATGTTTATGTCATACTTATTTCCTTAGAGTTTTGTTCCAAAATTTATTATGTGTCACTTGTTTAAAGGGGGCATCATTAAACTGCTCATTTCATCTCAAAATTTGCCTTGCATATTCTCATACAAAACCATTTACTATGACATTTATCTAAAAGAGCATTTTTATGCTACCTAAATCATTCTAAATCTCTTGTCACTTTCTGAAATAAAATTCTAAGCCATTTTATACCTCTCTTGTTTCAAATGCACAGTTATGTTGCTCATTTTGGTCTATCCCATCTTCCATAGAACATTTGAGTATTTTTGCATTAAATCTAAAACTCAACCTTTTGAAGTGCAAATCCTAAGCTAATCAAGGTTATGCCAAAGCCTTATATAATTTGGGCTTAGGTTGTATACATTTTGTGTTTAAATTGTGTTACTCCAGTTGATTTCCCATTTGACCTAAAATACCTCTTACCTAGACCTAGCAATTGTTGTTTGTTTTGTACCTTATTTAGAGCATCTTTTTAATCCAAGTTGTTGACATGTATATTATTTTAAATTTTTTATGTCAAATTCTAAGTGTCTTATTTCCATTGTTCCAAATAATCTCTCATGAATCAAACTTTAATTTTTAGTGAGCCAATTATTAAGTGTCATTTGAGCCTATTATCTTAGTTTAGTTTTCTTTTGAATTATTGTATGAGTTCTTTGTTTCTGAATCTAGCCTTATTTTTTGCATTAGAATGATTATAACTACCTTTGGGAAAATTGTTGTTATCTTTTGGTCCTAGTTCATAATTGTTATACTTTGTCTAGACATTTTTGTCACTGATTATAACCACCTTTGGGCTAATGATTACTTTATCCATAGACAAGTTTGAGCCTTTGTGTTATTTTTTCTACTGATTATAACCACCTTTGGGAAAATTAGTATTGTTTATTTAGATTGGTCTTGTGTTTTTCTTGTTCTAACTTTGCCTAGTTTAGTTTTTGTCCCTTTGTCCCTCTTTAATAGAGCCAAAGGTCCTTTATTTTTAGACCTCAGTTGTTTGTTACATTTAGACCTTTGTTTTTCACATGACCTATCCATGGATCTAAACATGCCTCATTACACACGTAGTGGAACCATGTATAATCTAGGTTATGAGAACTTTGTGACCAATGAACCTTTTATTCAAAATTTGTATGATGATGTAGCTTATGAGATGGATTATTTTCCATCTTATAACATCCCTTATATTTAAAAAGGTGTGACCCTTTAACATAGTATTTGGTAAATGTGTCTCTTTATCTAGGCCAAAAAATAGAGCAAATAGTACAATACCTTACTCGAACAATGCCTAACATTGAAAAAAACCAAAAATAAGATCTCTACCATGTTATGACATCAACATAAACAAGTTATGATCCATACCTATTTAAACATCATTTATTTGATAACAAAGAAAAAGTGCTTGTTAGATCTATTAAAGTAGGGGCCAAGTTTCTCCTAGACTTCCCACGTGAAATTTTGAGCATTTTAATAATAAATCCTAATAATTCACCTTTAATTCAACCATTCTAATAGGCATAAAATAGTTATAGTCAAGTTCTAGTCCAAATGCCACAATAAGATCAAAATATGCTTACTAGATGGAAAGTTATTATGGATGAGCAAATGGAATAGGTATAGTAGGCCTACCAAACCTATCTCAAAATTTATCATAAACTCAACACAAGGGTTATTTATATCATGTTTCTTATTGAGATATCTCCATCAACAAGTAAATAAATACATGCCTCTTGTTATGCAAGCCAAAACTTAGACCCATTTAGCCAAATCATGTTGGTTAGTGATATGTATAATATCCATATTTTGACAAAAGACAATGTTAATCAAATAGAATACCTCACTCAAAATATTATGGATAACATGCAAGTGCATTCTAATTTAAACAAAAGTGGATCTAACTTACCAAAAAATAATACACAATAGATTCTTCCAAATAATGCCATGATTGGATTGTAATAGTAGGGAATATGTATGACTATTTCCAAAAATCAACAAAAAATATCCAATCCTCAACTAGCTACTTTTTCAAATATGGAATAGGGGGAAACAAGCTAAAAATAGGCCAACTTACCATTGCAACAAGTATAGAACACTATGCCACCTCAACAAGGGACAATGAATATTTTTCCATAATAAGAATAGATAAATATACCTTATCATTCATAGATGTTTCCTAACCAAAAATGTATTCTTATTGGTCAAAAAGTGTCTATTGGTCAACAAAAACAAATGACAAACACCCAATAGTTTCCAAACTAATATTTATTAAACCTCCAATAAGTTCCACTTCAACAACAAGCTTCACTTCAATAATAAGTACAGATCAAATAACTAGTGTTTAGCCAACAATAAGGCCCTTACACATAGTAGGTGCTAGGTAACAATTACCTTTCACCCAATGGGTATCACATGTGAAACAAGGATCTAACTACCAACACCTCTAACAATAAGGATCTAGTTAGTAATGTGTTCCCTATATATAATAAGGTTTGACAAGTAAGTAGAAATTTCCCTCCCAAGATCAACAATACCAACATAGAACATATAGATAAATTCCATTACCACATCTAAAATTCACTATCTAGGATTATCTAACCAGCCTAAACTAAAATATGCTTCAATAGTAGCATACATTATACCCATAATATAATCCTAATGCATATATACACATACTTGGTCATCTAGTCAATCAACCAACATCCCACAATACATCTACCCCACTCAAGGTAATCCACCTTTGACCATGCAACCTCAATAAAAATATTCCACTCTTTCTTATTTCCTTTCCCAAGAGACGTAACAAATGAAAGATGCAATTTAAACTATACAATTTAGAAAATAAAGGAATATATTCAAATTGGAGAATATATGTGTTTAACCATTTAACATGGATTATTTATAGATACCTTTTCCACCAAGCTATGAGCCACATAAATTTGACAAATACAAAGGCAAAGTGACCCTAAAGAGAATTTGAAGGAATTAGTTATTGTCTGCCAGCTAGTGGCATATAGTGATATATACTTTCTTCTACTTCTCCCAAGGAGTCTAGCTAGACAATCCTTGGAATGACTATTGAAATTACCAAAGAACTCTATACCTAAATTTGATTATCTCTTAGATAATTTTGCAAAACACTTTTCATACAATATCAACCATGAGATTATTGTTGTATATCTAGGCCAATCTAAACAAAAAATTGGTAAAAGATTCAATGCATACTTGCAATGTTGGAGAGTATCAACAATTTGGTTTACTCAAAATCTATTAGATAAACAATTGGATATGATATTCACAATGGGCTTAGATAGAAATATATATTGAGAAAGCCCTTGTTAACAAAGGCATAATCAAGCTATCCTCTTCCAATCAGAACCAAAACCAAAATCAAGTATAGAACTATAATTAGAACCCAACTTAGATACTAGATTCAACACCACCTCAATCCAACAATAATGAGATACCTAAACCCTATAACTACAATAATAATGTTATTGGCAATAGGTTTATTGAATAATTCCATGTGTAGAGGGTGAAAACAATAGTTGTCTATTTATCTCCACCCACTCAACAACCACTTCCTCCATACATTCAACCAAGATCTCCACAAAACCAACAACCACAAAATCAAAACTGATTATAAGCCCCTTATCTAAGGATAAAACCACCCATTTTCTAAAAATTTAGTGACCTTGGTGAGCCTACTAAATTTCTATTTAAAATATTAGTTCAAGAAAATATGATCAGTTGGCTAATACTAAATCCATTTTTTAATATAATTTCTTTTCTATATTGGTACAAGGAACATGAATTTTGGGAGTACCATTATGTTAGAGTACATTTCATAAGATGGTGTATCCAACTCAGACATCTAATTAAGAACATGTTAGCAAATGGAGAGATGGAAAGTGATACCCATGCTCCTGGGAACAATCATAACTTGGGTATCTACCAGAATCCATTTCCCTAACATAATAATAAAAATAACTAGTAGCATTACTAATAACAAAAACAAAAGTGGAAGATAACTCCACCATAAAATCAACATTAACATCAGCCACAACAATAATAGTAGAATGGTCAAAATGAAGGGTAAAATAATCAAACCAACCAAAGATGCCATCATGTTATTGTATAGACCTATAGAAAGTTTTTAGGACACATTTTAGGTTTTCATGTTACCACATCACTATCAACCCTAGACCAACTACAAATCTATGGGGACCTTCACACAATAATGCTTATTTGACAAATATACCTACCAAACTTATTATTCTAGTCTTCTACAGGCTATGTTGATAATTAGGCACCATACCATACAACAATCATCATTCCAAGCCACATTACCTACTTAGATAACTACCAAAGCTAATTTTTAGATTGAGATTGCACAACCACAACTCGATGAGATAAGGTCACTATTAAAGGACTCCAACCAAATATTAAAAATGAGCCTAATCAACCTTATGTGTCTATAAAAAATAAATCAATTGACAAAATTGATGGGAAATCCTATGATATTATGGAAAAACTAAAGAAGACACATACACACATATCCATCATGGATTTTTATGTGCATCTACCATCTATAAATACATCCTGAATGAGTTTTTAAACCAATCCCTTATGCTTGATGATATCACTCTAGGAAAATTACAAGCCATGGTAGGACACTTGGCCCCTAGCCAATGTCTCACCTTTGACAAAAGTGATATGTCTTATCTAGGACCTTTACATAATAACCCATTATACATTAAAGTTGATATAATAAACCATGGAGTTAAATGTGTCCTTGTATATAACAGTTCAGGTCTCAACATCATGTCTCTAAATCTATTCAAACATCTTGGGTATAGAGCAACCAACTTTTATCTAGATACCATCATTATTAAAGAATATTATAATGAAGAATTAAAATATCAAGGTATTATTATCTTGTCAATGGTTAATGGGCCATTAACCCATGATACTCTATGCCATGTTTTGGACTAGAAAGTATCTTACAATTTATTATTGGGCTGATCTTAGATCATGAAATCAAGGCTATACCTTCTACATTGCACTAATGTATAAAATTTCCACATTTAGGAATGTAAGTGACTAAACTTGCTAATCTTTATCCATATTGGTAGTTTAAACACTTTGAGGCTAAGTATAAAATCCACAGCTACTAGTTTGGCATGAATCATATGCCTAAATCAGATAGAGAAAAAGTTGAGAAGGGAAAATCCATTTAATTAGACTAAGAGGCTAATTACATTAACCTATATAGCTTAGCCTCTACCTCAACCATGCCTTCACCATAAATTTCCAACCATTTATATATAACTAACAAAGTTCTTGTAGAATATAGTACATGTAATCTATTCCATATTACTAAATTGCCTAAAAATCTCAAAGATTATGGGAGACCTAAGGCCAAGACTACTCATATGGAGTGGGAAACCAAAGGAAAATATCAGCTAAATAATCCCATTATTTTTAAACTAACCTCTAGCCTAAAATAAGACCCCTAAGCAAAAGATGATTCATATCTCTACATTGATGAGTTGGTCGATTGTTACCAAAGTGTGAAGTATCTTATTCCCAAATGGATTATGGATCACATAGCTTATGAAGGTAGAGGATTTAGACTACACCAACAAAGTATGATCGAACCAATCTCAATGAATAAGTACAAGGGAACCTATGGTATCAAATTTAAACTACCTGGGGGTGACCCCACATATCATATTTATGTTCCAATACCAATGACTAGTGATAATGACACTGATAGTAATGTAAAGTCTAATTATAAAACCTATAATGACCTTACCACTAAAAACTTGTTTAACTCCCACACATTTTTCACTAATATCTATGCTTATCAACCTTCACATTTAACTCTTTACCACCCATAATTGATAGACTAAGATCAACAAGATTTATTAATTCTATTAGATGAGTTCAAAATAATGAGGCCATATATGAATTTTTGGGATTGAGGAGTCACATACCTCTTGGAGACCACAAGAAGGGATTTGTTATTAGATTGGATCACACCACCTACTTTAGAGATCAAGTGAACTTCCCTAGACAAATACAAAAACAAAATCAAATAGTGAGGTTTTAAAGTGAAAACCTCTTTAGGGCACTTTTTGTCTAGGGAAAAAGTAAAGAGAAAGGCAAATCTCTTGGTGAAAACTAGTTTATGGTGCCATTAGACATGGATGTTCACCCCTCTTCCTATAAATCATAGGAGACATATAGCCCATAATATATTTATGGATTAGATATCAGTACTAAGGAGTGGTAGGATTTTTTACAAATTATTCAAGAGTGATCTAAGGTATTTGTATCATGGTTGATGCCAACAATAGCATATTATGATTCATTTTGTTTAGGAGAATTATACAAGACAGTCCATCTAGAGGAATTTGCTATTGCCAATTAGTTTAACTCTTTGATAACTATTCTATATGATGGTTCTATATTTCTTATGGAAGACACTTTAGAGTAGGGTTTTTATTAAGGGCCCCTAGGAGAAATTCCTGTGTAATTTTTTGGCAAATATTGAAAATCTAATTTTGAAATGGAGGTGAATCAAAGGGAAATTAGTTTCATTGGTAAGGTGTATCATATACACCTTTTTTCTAAAGTATATATGCTAGAGTTTGAAGATAATATAGTCTCATTAGATGTTATCCATGAGCTTTAAATGTTATCCATGCACTTTAGATGGTGTCCACACACTCTGTATGTTATCTATGGGCTCTAGATGGTGTCCAATAGGTTTGAACATCATCCACTAGGTATGAATGTTGTCCATCAAGTCTGCATAATGTCTATAGGTTCTAAATGCCATCCACAAGGTCTATATGGCATCCACCATGTCTAGAAAACATTCACTGGGTGTGGATGTCATATATTAGGTTAGGATAGTGTCTACCAAGTTTGGATGATGTCCACCAAGTCTAGATGACATCCACAACATCCATCATGCTTGAATACCTTCTACCAGGTTTAGATGTTGTCTAGAGGGTGTGGATGGTGTCTAGAGCCTTTAGACATCATCTAGAGGGTATGGATGCCATCCAAATCCAATGGACTTTGTCTATACCTAGTGGATGCCATATAAACCCAATAGACATCATCTAGACCTAGTGGATGTTGTCTAGACCTACTAGATGACATCTAAACCTAGTGGATGGTATTTAAAGGGGGTAGATGGTGTCTAAATCTTTTGGATTCCATTTAGAGCTTGTAGACATTATCCAGGCTTAGTGGACACCATCCAAGTTTGATGAATGTTTTTCATACCTAGTGGATGACATCTAGACCTAGTGGATGATGTCCAAACTTGGTGGATAATGTCTAGACTTGGTGGACACCATCTAGAGCTTATGGATAACATCTAGTGGGGGTGAACATCATTAATTTTTAATGGTTTCCATCCATTATACATGGATGGTGTTCAAAGGATATAGGCAATATCTAAATTCTATAAGCAAAGTGCTTGGGCCTTATATATATCCATTGACTCATTTATTTTAATCATTTCTCTTATACGCCCAAACCTCTCTCATCCTCTCAACCTATACCCTATAATTCATCTTCTATTCTCATTTTTAAATTCTAATGACTTCCAACCCCATATCCTCTACACCTATTCATAATTTTGTCTATATGAATATCATTTACCCAAAAATATTAAGGCTTTTAGAAGATCAAAACACTTACAATGATTGGATCACCCTATGTTGTCTAAAAGGCCTGATTTACATGCCCCACTATGAGATGGACACTGATATACTGAACATATAGTGCCTAGTTACAAACCCTCCACTAGAGATTTTTTTTTTAGCCTTGACTCTCAGACTATTACTTTTTTTACGACTCCTTTAGATATCAAGTGATTGTTATCACTGCCACATAGAAACATGGATCATGTGACCATAAAATTTATGTTATATGATGAAGATAAAACTTATCTCTAAAATCACTTGGTTGTAGATGCATCTTCCTCATCAGGTCTATATTTTGTTTTCAATAATTAATATTCAATGTTTTATGTGTGAATTTATAAATTAAATATCTCAATTATGGATTGTAAATATTTTTTTTGCTTCCATTAAAAGCACCCCTAATCATTCAAAAAGGGGTATTTCAGTTTAAAACATAACAAACCTATATCTATAGGCACTCATTAAATTTTTATAGGTGAGGATTTTTATATAGGGAAGACTTGTAGACATCCCCTTCTAGGTTGTAGCATACATTTTTTGCTTTCTTGGAAGACAACAATTCAATTGGTATACATTATTTTCTAACAAGACAAGAAATGATTTGGATTGTTCCTTTCAAAGTGATATTTACAAGATGTTTGTTTCTAATTATATTTTAGGTTTATACTATGAGGTGTACCATAAGATAAGGGGAACAACTATTCCCACAATATTGCATGAAAAATATGAAATCTAATTCAGTGGCCCTTGTAGATATGGAGGTAAGTTTTAACTTTTAAGTATACTTCTAAGTCATTAAATTATTATGTTAATAGATTTGTTACAATTCAAATATAAAATTAATTATGTATGTTTCCTTATTATAGAAAAGAGAATTTGTGTCTCAATCTAGAAGAGAAGTTACACTGAATAAATATTGTCTCATTGAGGGTTCTAGGGATTCTCAATCTAATAGAGTTGATGACATAAATTTTATTATAGTGACACCATTGACAAGGCATAAGAAAATGTCGATATTTGTTTCTCCTACTACCGCACAATGGCAAGGCCCCTTAGGCACATCCCTTGACTCAAATCTAGGTTTGAAAATTTTAAAAGTTTATTTAAATTTGATGTAACAAAAAAAATGAGAATTATTAATGTTTCATGTCATTTCATAGTGAATTCCAGCATTAGAAACATTGCCCATCAACCTATGCAACATTACCTCCCATGCAAGGTATTTGACTTCATGTATATAATTACACTATTTTTGTATTACATGAAATTTAATATGTTAAATTAAATTTTTAAATGTATGATAAATTTAGTGTTTCATATAATTTGAATGTTAAAATTTTATTACAACATGTCCACCATAGAAAAACACATCAATAACTTAGATTATGGATCCCAAGTCTATTATCTCTGACTTTCAAGTTAACTTCAGTTTAATTTTGATAAAGTTTATTTATTAATTATTGATGGAATTTTGTATTACAGGACAACATTCTATGAGAACTAGTATGTGACCTCCTCCCCCTGTGTTGTACAGAAGAGGGGGAAGAATTTACCAATGCCAATAGGTAGTAGGGGAATGAATTTGCATATAAAAACCTTAGAGTTCCCCAATTTTTCTATCAATGGAGTGTATGGTGGTACCATGACACTTTTGTAGAACATTGATCTTTATGATTCTTTCCTTGAGAGTATTGATTCCATACCTGCATACAAATTTTTTGTACATAATGTTATTCATGGATCTCAATTCTAGGCTTCAAAAAAAAGTTGGACATGGTTCTTCGAGTTCACCACCTGAACTAGGTAATGATGAGGAGTAATATCTTAATAAATTGACATCCTTTCCATTGAATAATCTTACTACAAATAATCCTTTTGCTTTATTAGATGAAATTATACAAACTGATTTGAAAGTTTTGAAATAGTGGGAGATTAAGGGAAAGGCTTTGGTAAAATAAATTAATGAGCATTATCATAACCATTACCAAAGATATTATTTATATTTTTTGGTTTAAAATGATCAATCCAAAATTGATGTGTTAGTGAATCAAGATAAATTAAGATCCATTTCTATGGAAAAACCCTATAATGATAATATTTTAGATATTATGATTACTAGATTGTAAAATTTGAATGCAAAGGCACAAGATTATTACAACAAACAGGAAAGAGACTAAAACCTTGGTCGCCTTGCCAATGTAGAGAGGGATAAAGCTTTCATAATTAATTACTTATTTATCCATTTTTATCACAATTTTATAATTTTTATTTGACCAAATTTATTTTCCAAATTGTAGTCAAAATATGATAACCTCAAGAATGAAGCACAAGTTATGAATATTTATCTACAAAAGGCATGAAAAAGCTTAAATGTAGAAATTACATTTAAATAAGAACTTGTGTTAGTTAAAAAACAAAATATAACACTAAGGAGGATAATCAAATAGCATGGAATGGATCTAGATATTCTTCTCAAGGAGAAAATAGATGCATATCCTTCTATCCTATCAATAGGAGATGCAGTGCATGAATGGATATCAATAGTTTCAAATATTAATGATGCATCCAAGGATCTTGTTAGAGAAGGTATTTCACATTTGTATTAAAGGAAGGGGGAAGTTGAGGTAGCAAGATCTACATCAGAATAACAAACTATGACTCATGTGGAATGATATCTATTCAACTCATCTATCTTTGTTTAATTAAAATGGGTCAAGAAATTTGTAATTGATGTTTTTATATATATTATGTTGAAACTTGAAACTTTGAAATTTAATATTGTAAATTTAAATTTTCAAATTTAAATATAAGTCTTTATTTCTATTTATTCTGAGCATTTTATCCATGATAAGTTATTTTGTACATAATTATATATGTTATGTTAAAACTAGAAAGTTTATATTATAAATTAAAGTTTGAAATTTTAAATGTCTTTATTCTGTTAATTTTAGATGTTTACTAGTTAAGATGTATAGTGATAATATCATAATTCATTATGTATAATATAGAAAACCACATGAAATGATGAAACAATAATTTCATGTTTAAAAAAGTTTGAATTTTAAACAATTGTAATATAGCACAACTATTTTAAAATAATATAATATCATAATTTATTAATTCTTGTAATTTACATAATAGTAAATTTTCAATGATTTCCAATACAAATAATAATATAAAAATCAATTACAAAATTGAAATTTAAAGGTTACACACTAATATTCAAGTAGCTAAAATAGTTCTTGAGTAGCACTTTCTTCATAATTATCTTTTTTATGTACTGTATCAGATGCAAATAGAGTTTCAATATCTAGATTAGCTATGTAATTTTCTATATTAGTCACTCATCTTAATTGAATAAGCAAATTCCAAATTTGAAGTGCTCTATCATAGTAAAATGCATCCACTAGATAACACAAAACATACAATCTCAAACAGGTGTCTAGATTTATGTCCAATCTGTTATGAAATTTTGATTTAATAAAAGATAATGCACTAAATAATATTTTATCTTCCATAGATTCCAAAATAATTGTTTGGTAGAGTTCATAAAATCAATAATTTTCACTTATATATTCCTACAAGATGGTATTGGGATACATTTTTTTCCAAAGCCTTGTAATAGCACCACTTTCAGTTGGCTCCTTTAGACACTTGTATTGATAAATTATTATGAATCCTAAATGAGTATACTATGTTTTCAAAAAATATTTTCACAAAATACCAAGAATTTCAAATCTATTGATATCTATAGACTTCAAAAAATGTTTAATAAGAGTTCCCATGTATTTAAGAAATAAATTTCTGATTTCTTCTTTGTCATCCTTAGCTCTCCAAAATATCAAACTCACCATTGCCATGGCTTCAATAAACTCATCCCTTTGAAATAATTATCCAATTTATATAATCAATCTATCCTTTATCTTTATCAATTTCAATCGTGTTTCTATTATCATAGTTTTGTAAAGAATATGTGTTACAAGGACTTCTTCAATTTTTGAACTTTCACAATCAACTCATTTTTGGAATGTGTGCAGTGGTATTTCCTTTCCATTCATGAAAATACAAATATGATCATGAATATTAAATTTCAAATAATATTTTGGATCCTTAATATCTATTAAAGTTTTCCAACTACCAAAAATAAGAAGCTTAAAACTATTTTGGCCTAAGTACAAGACATCTAGAGATTAGCAAACCTATTTTTTCAAATATATGAAGTCTAAAATATATATCAATCTCTCTTGAGCATGTTTTATCAAATTATTTATTATATTAAACATTGGGAGAATACTAAATAGTGTCAAAAGAATTTAAAAATATATTAAATGGTATAATAGATCATTTGCCTTGTAAACTTCCATTTGGTATTTAAACATGAAATCTACTAGTGATGGATATTCTTCAAAAATTCTGCATGCAGGCCCATACATGGAAATCCATCTTGTATCACTATCTTTTAGAAGCTTTTTACAATCATTAACCCCAATTACAAATTTTTGAAACTCTAAAAATATTTTAGGAGTGCTAGACATAAAAGTGTGTAGATCACATATATGTTCCTCCACTTTTATAACATTTTCAAACATATTTACAATTTTGTATGCAATATTCATTTTATGGGCCATACCTAAAATTGAAAGCATATATGGGGTGAATGTTGTCTGTAGTAAAATAAATAAACCATTTTTATTCCCCTACATCACTGTCACACCATCAATTCCAAACAACATTTTTTTATCTATAGCATAACCATCCATCCCAGTAATATCCTTCAAATTAAAAATAACTAACTTGAAAAGGTTTTATGCATTACAATTTTCAACTATTTTATGTATAGTTAACATATGAGGTGTCTTTATATTGCTCTCAAAAGTGTAAACATGGATATAAATCCATGTTTTGGTGTCAAATTTTGTGACCTCATCAATGGACATTGATATAAAACTTCCATTTTTAACTTTTTCTTTCAAATCTTCTGTCTCAATCATCACAAGACATTTTACCATGTCCCAATTACTTCCATCTAACCGGTGTGATTATGGAATGTTATGAAATCCATTATGCTAAAATAGATTTTTATAATGTAAAAATTTAGATATAGCTATACCTTTTTTGAGAATATTATAGATTGTTGAGAACTGTATATTTTTGCATGTTATTTTGACTGAATAACTTGTCCCATTTGATTTTTAATTGTTCCTCCTTTCTCAAAAATATGGCACATATATTTCATATTTTTTTCAAAATATGTTTTGTATCTAATATGAATACATTTATTGACATCTTTCTATCTATGAGTCTTTTGAATTTGTCTATCTTTTTTAATAAACACATAAACTTTGCCACAATGTTTCGCAATTGTGTCTAGATTAAGTTGCATTTTGTGGTCCTTTCCTAATTTTTAAAAACATATTGTGCATTTACATTAATTTAAGGTATGAACACTATTTTATGGCTCTACTAGTTTAATGAAAGGAAATTTTACTATCCATTCAAACTTAAAAGACCTTCCAATTGTCCATCTTCTTCTCTTTATTTACATAGATTTTTTAGTGCTTTGATCTATTGTATTGATCTCAACATCTAGAATTTCATCAAGCTTTCTCTTCATTGGTATAAATTGGGGATTTTTATTTTCCATGGAAGTTATTTTTTGATATGTAGAAGTTTATTTTGATGTTTGTATCATATCATTTGGTTTGTCATTCACCATGTCCATGTTATATTCAGGTATGTCTTCAAGTGATGACATATCATCATCAATAATATCTTCAAATGGTGAAGTAATATTGTGAACAAATATTTCATCTAAAAAATCACACTTATTGGAGGGATCTACATGTATAAATATTTTTTTATTATCCTTCAAATGTTAAATAATAGTAATTACAAATAAATAAATAAATTTGAAAAATCATTTAGTACCTATATTTTGCATGGGTGTAGGTTGAATTCTTTTGGTTATTCTTTATAGATTCCCAAAATAAGAAAATAGTCTTTTTTTCATTAATAATTTCACTAATTTACTACCTTTATCACCAAATGAACTTGTAGACTTTTTTTTTCTAGATAAGTTATGGCTTACCACTTCGGTACTATGCAGTCAATTATCCTTTGTGTGTGGCTATTGGTTAGAGTAGCTATAGATTCCAAGAACTACCAATTACTTCTAGTCTTCACCCAACACTTATTGACATCACCCAGTCCTTATGGATTTCATCCATTCTTCTTACTTACCACAAAAATCCTAAGGATGGTGTCTAAACCCTATAGACATCATTTACTCTATCTAGACATCATCAAAATTTGGTGGACAATGTCTAGAGTTTGTAGACATTATTTAGATTGTTTGGTCACTATATATACCATGTGTACAACATCCAAACCCTATGGATATCATCCAAGTTATCTAGTTGCCATCTAGAGAATGTGGATGGTGTCCAAAACTTGTGAATGTTATCCATGTGGTTTGGTCATCATCCATCCTCAATGGATGGCATATAGACCCTATGGAAATTATCCATGCAATTTGGTCACCATCCAATCTTAGTGGATGGTATCCCAACCCTATAGATAGCATCCAAGTAGCTTGGTCATTGTCTAGACTTTGTGGATGACATCTAGACCCTGTGGATGGCATCTAAGTAGTCTAACCACTATGTAGACTATGTGGATGGTGTCCAAACCTTTTAGACACCATCTGGGCTATCTAGTCATCATCTAGACTCTATAGACACCATCTAAGTTGTGTGGTCATCTTCAAGGCTTGGTGGATGGCATTTAGGTCTTGTGGACATTATTTAGTCTATCTAGATGCCATCTAGACCCTTTGGATGATGCCCAAACCCTATGGATTTATTTTGGTTCTAATCACTATATGTGTCCTATTTTCACCACCCTACCATCAATTCCATGTAGTATTTTAAGTATGGGTTGAATTTTTAATATTGATCATCTATGAAATATATTAGATTAAGATTATTTGTATCTAGTGTATAATAGATGTTAGAAAAATATATAGAATGTCCTTCTATGGCATGGCAATTTATAGTCAAAATTATGGAATTAGTTGTCAAGAATAGGTGAGATGACCTATAAATCATATATATAACTCAATTTTTTTGGTGACCTAGTTCTCTTTCCAAGTCTGAAAAAATAGCCAAATCTAGATTTCAAAAAATAGAATATTTGTGAATTAATGAAGATTTGCCACTAAAAACCCCTGCTTCAAAGGTAAATATTGGGACTCTAGAGGACTAAAAGTGGATTAAACTAGGCACTCACTAAGGAGGAACATGATTGTTTTACAACCCTTTTGATAGAATTTATTATCATATTTGCATGGGCTTATTTAGACATGATAGATTTGGACCTCCTTGGTTGTATACCAACTCATTATACATCTTGATACCAAGCCTGCTAAATAAAATATGCATAAGATGCATCCTTTTATTTTTGTGTTAGTAAAGAAAGAGCTAGGAAAATTCTTAGATGTGAAATGCATCTGGTTGATTAACTATTCATAGTGGATTTCAAATATTATGCTAGTAAGCAAGAAATTATAAGCTATTAGAATCTTCATTGATATCAAAGACATCCACAAGGCCTACCTGAAAGATGACTATCCTTTTCCTAATATTGACATGATAGTCGACTCAATAGATGGTTATGAAATGCTCTCTAATGGATGGATTTTTATGATATAATCATATTAAGATCATATCAAAAGACCAATAAAAAAAACATTCACTACTCTATAGGAATTGATTTGTTTTAGATTAAGGTAAAAGCAAGTTTTGAAGGGACCCCGAAACCCTTTAACAAAGATAGAAAGATGATACGATAATGCCCACCAGGAATAACAATCCTAAAACATACTATAAAATAGTATCAAAATCAGGTTTGACAGGGACCTAAAACCACAGACCATAACCATAAGAAAGATCATAGGTTTTATAGAGACCTGGAAACTCAAAAAAAGTTTATAAAACAAAGATCCAACTTTTAGAACCAGTTAAAACATCCAGCAGAAAGGACCAGAACAA
This sequence comes from Torreya grandis, assembly GCA_037957365.1. Lineage (NCBI taxonomy): Eukaryota > Viridiplantae > Streptophyta > Pinopsida > Cupressales > Taxaceae > Torreya > Torreya grandis. The sequence continues at coordinate 486,653 of JARHVA010006506.1, read as the reverse complement.
AAACAATAGCAACAAAGAAGACCTTAGTCTTCTAATTCCAAGATCATCTTCACGATCTCATTTCCAACCATTGTTGTATCCTCTGCCTGGTCCTCTTACTTGGCCCCTCCATAGATTTTATTTCTTCATTAGCTCATTTTACAAGGTTAGTTGTTGCCGCACATATGCTAGAAGTAACCTCCTCCATTTTCATTCTACTTTCCTTGATGAGCCTTCTCAAATTATTCTCATAATCCTTAAGTTTAATTAGAATATCACTCATTTGCTTCTCCAAATTATTTATTTTGATCCTATCAGCTTCCTAGTTATGTTGCATTATTCCTACTCTCTTCTTCAGCTCTATCATTTCCTTGTGCATCCATGAATCAACTTGGAAAATTGCATCCACTTTGATTTTGGCTGAATTCATGAAGGAGATCTTATTATCCCTCTGGTGAGCTTCACAAATGTCATCTGCATTCTCCTGTGGAAAGGACTCATCCTTTCAATTTGGTTCTCCCTTTCCATCATTTTCTCTTCTTTTGTCTCTGTAGGGTCTTTATGCTGGTCATGATCATACTTTTCTTTTTCTCCAATCTCCATGGCAAGATTGGAAAGTAGAACCAAATGTTCCTTTTCTCTTGTCAAAGCTAAATCATCAAGTAAATTATTAGTTTATATAGAGATAGGAAATGCTTTGTTATCAGGTAATTTTATTTGGACTTAATAATGTTAGCAACACTTTCTATAGAGCTATGAAAATGATTTTTCATGACATATGCATGATATTATTGAGGACTATGTTGATGATATCTTGGGTAAATTAAAGACCCATGTCAATCACCTAATCATGATATGAAGAATATTTGAGAGACTTCATGAATATAATATCTGACTTAATCCAAGGAAATGTGTATCTGGAATCACTTCTAGAAAATTGTTAGGTTTCATTGTCTCTCATAGGGGCATTAAATTCAACCCAGATAAAGTTCATGAAATTACAAAAATACCACCATCATCTACCTTGAAATAGATTCACAATTTATAGGGTAAGATTCAATCTATTTGACACTTCATCTCACAATTAGCCAATAAATGCCATCTATTTATGCACTTGCTAAATAAAGGTGTTACATTCCTAGAATGAAGAGTGTCAAAAATCATTTGATTAGCTTAAATAATATCTTATCAACCCACCTATTTTCTTACCATCAATGCCAAACAAGCCATTATTTTTTTTACCTATCAACAACTAAAAATTCCCTAGGGGAACTTTAGCATAGCATAATGAATAGGGAAAAAAGCATGTCATGTATTAACTAAGACAAACTTTGGTTGTATAGGAACATTACTATACATCTATTGAAATAGCCTATTTAGTAATGGTGTTCATAGCCCCAAAAATATTTAATTATATGTTAAACAATAAGACCATTATTTTTCCAAAGTATATCCACTCAAGTATCTAATTTTTAAATCAACTCTATAGGGCCATATGGTAAAATGGATCATGTTATTGAGCAAGTTTAAAATTTAATATGCCAACCAAAAAGGACATTAAAGGGAAAGTACTAGTAAGATCATCTTATTAAATATCCTCTTCAAGATACTTAACCTCTTACATTTGGATTTATAAATGAGTCCATCATGATTATTGAAGAGGTAAATAAACCTCTTGAGGTTGAATGGTGGAAGATGTACTTTTATGGATCATTCACAACTAGAGGATTAGGGGATAAAATATTATTTATTATGCCATAAGGGGATATCATTTCCAAGTCCTTCATATTTTATTTCCCTATACTAATAACATGGTTGAATATGAAGCACTCATTATAGGGCTTCATCAAGTAGTAAAATAAAAAAATAAACATTTATTGGTGTATGGTGACTCTTAGTTAATTATCAATCAAGCCATAGATCAGTACCATACCAAAGATAAAAAGTTGTTACCCTATAAAGATATGTTCAATACTCTCAAATAATAGATTTCAAACATCTAATTTGAGATAATACCTTGAGCCAATAAAAAAATAGCATGTGATATGGCCATGATTAGTTCTATGATCCAAATCATTGATAAAGCAATGGATTATCAATTTCTTGTTGAACATCTCTTAGCATCAACACATGAATAATCATCCATTAAGATGTTTTTTGGAATTATTGGTCCCACATATCCCTGGTACTTAGCTATATATTCCTATCTTTAAGACCAAACCATACCTCCTAATTTATCATGTAAAAAACAAAGGCCTTCACCCATAAATCCTCTCACTATACCCTACTTGGACCAACCTTGTATCATAGAATCTATGATAGAAATTTGTTTCATTATTTACCTTCAATATAATCTAGACTAGCATTGAGGGAAGTCTACAAAGAAGTGTGTGGATCCCACACTAGTGGGGAAATCTTAGCCAAAAATTTACTATTTACTAGTTATTACTAACCAATGATGGAAGTAGATGTAGTTGTATATGCAGAGGTGTGTCAAGTGTTAGAAGCATGCCAATATGATCCATTATCCAACCAAGATGCTTAAACTATTGACAACACCATGGTCATTCTCAACATGGTGAGTTAACCTTATAAATAAGATCAATCCAACATCCTCATATGGCCATAAACACATCCTAACTACTAACAAATACTTCACTAAGTGGGTGGAGGCCATTTCCCTCAATTACATCACTAGTAAGGAAATCTCCAAGTTCTTATTCAACCATCTCATTTGTCATTATGACATCCCTTCTGAGATCATATTTGATAATAGAGGATAATTCAATAATAAATATGTGAAAGCAATTTATTTTCAATACCACATCAAACAACATTTCTATACTACCTATTATCCACAAGACAATGGATTATTTGAGTCTTCCAATAAAACCATTATCAATATTATGAATAATAATGTCAATGGCATTGGTCATAATTAGCACTTGTGACTATTTAACACCCTCTAAGCGTACTATACCACATTTTTTACTCTAACATGAGATATACCCTATTCACTTATTTATGAAATTGAATCCATTCTTCTCATTAAGGTTGAGTTTTATTCCCTAGGAATTTTTTTGTAGCACATCATTGATGACAAAGACTATAGATTGGTTGGCTTGTAGGAGCTAGACCTACTTAATGATAAGCACTTAGTTGCCTTGCATAATCTCCTAGCTTATCAAAACTAACTAAAAGGCCAATATAATAGACACATCAAGAATTGTGAATTTAAGTTTAGCAACCTAGTACTAAAAGAGAATTAAAAAAATGTCAATGTTGAAACTAAGGAAAAATAAAAGTTCCAACCAAACTGGTTATGGCCCTATGTAGTTATTTCCAACTATGGTTATGGAGTATACAAGCTCACTACACTAGAGGGAAATGAAATTGATAAACTAATGAACATAATGCACCTCAAAAATTTCTATGATTGAGGTATTTATATTATTATCTATAAGAACCATCTAAGTTATTCCATATTATACCAATTCTTTATACTATACCCCTTTTCATTATTCCATACCCTTAACCCTTCCCCAAAACATTATTTTTTACCTAACCCCACCTATCACATTTGGCCTTGGTTATGATTCATTTGTACTTTAGATAAATTTAGTGGTTGATGATAGATTTATTTTTAGTAGTTGTTTTAAAATTCCATGTTCGAATGGTAGTATATGAAAGCAATATGGTAGTGATCCTGGTAATTACATCCTTTATTTGTTGTTACATTCCCACCTTGTGATACTAATTATAAATACATATGGGAAAATTAGTACCACTAACCCTTTATCATTATCTCCTAATTATGACTATATATGGGTATATTAGGAATAACACCTTTTTCCATGCATTGCCACATTACCTTGCCATTATTTTTACCATTCACCTTGCCATTTACCTTTATCTAGAACTAGTTGGTACTTAATCAGATGCCTTTTATGTAGGTGGAACTATAGTGACTTGAGGTCTTATGAGAATATGTAGATATTGTCATATTCACATTGAATTCATCTCAATCACCCCTTTGCCATACACTCTCACTATTTTACAAGTTTGGAACATGTTGTATCTCATAATTCTTGATTGAGTTGATATGCCAGAAATTCCAAAAACATTGGAAAAAAATTACCACATTCACCACTAAATTCAAAACTACAATGACTTGAGGTCTTATGGAACTATGTTGGTGGTGCTCAATTTATGCTTAGTCACCCCTAAGCCACACTCTCACCATTTTTTGAGCAACCTAGGCCATGCTCTCATCATTTTGTGAGTTGGATCATTCCGTGTCTCATAATTCTTGATTGAGTTGAGATGCCTAAAAAAGTCCAAAAATATTTTTAACAATTTCAAAACCCTTAAACATTTACAAATATCTATAATATCCTAAAAATCACAAAATCATGAAAATTGGCTTAGAATTTCCATGCGGGATATAAAATCATCAAATTTTTTGGGATAGGCCATCTTTTTTGTTCAATTTATTTTTAGACCACCTTGGTATTTTTAATCACTTTTTTGGGGGAAATACATTAGCCTAAGGTTTTCACGGACTATGTAGGGAGAACTTAGATATATGGGGTATCTTAAATTAGTTCAATCTTACCTTCTTTTCTCTCTTGACCATTTTTTTACCTTAAGTATTCTAGGACCCTAACTATTTCATGAATAATCACTTGTCATTTAGTTTCTCCATACTTATTAGCCTCAAGCCATATGCTCTCATCATTTTATGAGTTTATGTTGTGAGTATTATGTATTTGATTTTGATACACTAATGACCACTTGGATTCATCTTACACTCTTGTCATTTTATGAGCTCATTCTCATTCCCAGCCTTAGATGTAGTAGACACTATGAATTACCAATTCATTTTATTTATGGATACTTGTCTCTTGACATTTAGTTTGGTTTAGCCTAAACCATACTATTGTACTAGCATGATTTGTTTGTGTTGACATTTTCATGATTGTGTAACATCATCCCCTCTTTTCTAATTCACTTGCCATTTTTTGAGACCAATCCTATTTTCCTCTACAAGTTAGTCATGTTTTGTTATCATCCATTTTCTTATATCCCATATATTGGGAGATCTACATTTGGCCTAAAGTTCACATTGGATCTTATGTCCATGGAACTATGTAGGTAATATACACTTACCTATTACATCTGGAGTCATCTTGGCTACCCCTTATTTTTTTCTATTCCACCCCATTTTTTTATCATCTTATTTTTTTTTTTTGTCTCGTATGACCTAGGGGTAATGTTTTTTTGTCAACTTGTTTGTGTCATTGTTTCCTTATAACCTAGGGGCAACCTTGTGCGAATTGTTCTTGTGTTTTTTTACTTGTGTCATTCCCACCTATCTATGGGTCACCCTATCACCAAGAGGAACACCTCTCTTACACATGCACAAACAATTTGTTTTATGTTTGTACTAACATTATGATTAACCATTGTCTGTGTATTATAGTTTGTGTAGCTTAGTTTTTTTTTTTGTGTGTGTGTTTAGATTAGTTTGTTTAATTCACTTTTCTTTTCTTTGGATTTTTTAGTTGTTTTTTATTGTTTTTTTCACTTTATTTGTTTGTGTGTTTTGTTTTTTTTGGTTTATTGGTGTTTTTTAATTTTTGTTTATATTTTATTTGTTTTTATCTGTTTGATTGATTTGTTTGTTTTTATAATTTTATTTATTTATTTGTTTTATTTTTTACCTTTATTTTTCTTAGTTGCCTCAAGACTATTATATTATTTTACACTTCAGTATTGATTATCCATATCATATACTTTAGTTGTGATTTTTTTATTTAGCCTTACACTTAATTTATTGTTTATATTTATACTTGAGATTTGATTATTCATATCTTATTCCTAAGTTGTTTATATTTAAATTTAATTTTCCTTGATTCAAGTATATATTTTCATTTTAGTATCCATAACTATCATGTATAATATCACAAGATAAAACAAAAACATTCATGTGGAGTCTATTCTAGTAATGCAATGGCATCATCTCTCTGTTATATCCTAAAACCAGTCAAATACCCTAACATATGCTTGAATCCATGAGTAATAAATAAGAGAAACAAATGATTTATTATGTGTTTATATAGATGAGAATCTCTAAATAATCATACATATGAGTCATACAACATAATTATATGATAATCTCTAAGGAACATCTCATAAACTAAACCACCTTTCTAGGCCTCCTCTGAGACCCATTTAATAACATGATTTTTCAACCCATATCCCATGTTTTTTTGAACATGAATATTTGAACTCAAATTTAGGATATAAATGTATTGTTATCCTTTGCTAGCTCATTATAAACCTTTTTTATACATTTTGCACATAAGCTACACTTATCCCATTGTGGTAAATTCTATTTTTGACCAATCTAATGATTATAAATTCCTATGGGAAAATCATTATTTTTGCATCATATGCTAATGATTATAACCACCCTTGGGTAAATCATTATTTTTACCCATGCTAAATTAATGTTTCCCATTTTTCATTCTTGATTATAACCACCTTTGGGTAAATCAGTGTTTCCCATTTTTTATTCCTAATTATAACTACCTTAGGGTGAATCAGTGTTTCCCATTTTATATTCTTGATTATAACTACCTTTAGTAAAAGTAGTGTTTCATGTTTTCCATTCTTGATTATAACCACCTTTGGGTAAATCAGTGTTTTCTATTTTCCATTCCTAATTTCAACTACCTTTAGGCAAATCAATGTTTTTTGTTTTGCTATTGATTATAACCACCTTTGAGAAAATTAGTATCTGTCATATCACCCTACTAAGACATCTATTTATGCCACTACTATTAACCACCTTTGGGTAAACTAGTGTCACACCCTTCATTACTAATTATAACAGCCTTTGGGAAAATTAGTGATTCCTTTGTATTATTATTTCTAACTACCTTTAGGAAAATTAGTATCCATCTTACTAAATTATTAGGGTATCTATTTGTGCCACTAATGATAAGTTCCTTTGGGAAAACTAGTGTCATACCCTTCATTATTGATTATAACCACCTTTGGGAAAATCAGTGACTTTGTCGCTATTACTATTTCTAACAACCTTTGCATAATTTAGTCATCCCACCCATGTTACCATCTATATCATGTCATTTTATTCATTTAAAAGGAACATTAAATGATTATTATTTTCTACCTAATCCTTCGAGGGATCATCAAGGGCTTATCAATTACCTTTTGGGGCATGAACTATTTAGATTAATGAATTTTACAATATTTTAAAAGATTTTTTATGCCTATATCTTACAACACCTTATCAAATATGGGTGAATTTTAGACATTAAGTTTTGGCCACTTTATTTCCTAAACTATTATTTAGTTAAATTTATAACAAATGACACAATCCCAAGCCTAAAAATTGCCTAAATTACCCAAATTCATATATGCCCTGAATGCACCAAAAACCTAGTTTAGTTCTAACCCTAGTCAAATTATGACGTAGTAATTTGACACTTTTAACATGTCAAGACATTAATTAATAAAATTTAAAACAACTATGAAAATACAAAAAGCACTAAACAAGATTAATTACATTGAAAATACTAATTAACTTGCCTAAACAAAAATTCCAAATATAATTAGTGAATATCATTTACCAAAAAAGGAATTTTTAGCCAAATATGAAGTTAAAAGGTCAAAGGAGATAATTAAATGATTTATTATCTCCTAAATATTAAAAAATATGAGTCACACCTCAAAAATATATAAAGTGAGTTTTCATACCTAAAAAATATTTGAAATTAAGGTGTCAAGATTTCATGAGTGCGTTAACCCAACCTAGATTTAGACTAACTCAACCTATATTAATTTAGACTCAACTCAATTTATAATTTAACCTAACCTCCATAGGGTTAAAGTTAGTTATTTGAGATATAAATATAAGTGCCCACACTATATTCCAATAATATTTTTTGTGTAAGGTTATTCTGTTGGAATACCTACTTGAAGCCTTTAATAGTAGTGTTATAATGCCCAATTTATGCCAAGATTCACACCAAGCCACAAGTGACTATTGGAGAGATGATACCACTATGGAAGAAAATTTATATAACACTTAAATTATCATAGGCTGAGTGTGAACATCCTTATTCCAATAAGTAAGCATCAAATTTGACAAAGGAGTTAATAAACGTGTATTGTCTTCATCTCTATTTTGTGATCTTGCTTGTTGTGTCTAGTTTTTAGGCAAGAGTGATGAGTCATAGTGTATTATTATGATTTATGTTTTATAATTTTGACTAAAAAGGGACTAATATACATATTATTTACTCTTAGAACACCTAAGGGACACTCCTCACTTTGTTTTATCAACTCCTCCATATGGTGTTTTCACTAACCTTTCAGAATTGCTATCATGTGTTTTACAATAGCTCTTGGAATGAAATGTCATATCTCTCCCTCCCATAAAAGAGGTTGATATGAAATGAACTCTTATAAATAAATATGATTCTAATTTATTATGAAAATATCATAGGGCATCATGCCATACAAAAAATAGATGCATCATCTTAAAACATAAGATACAAGATTTGATAGAGGCTAACATTATTGATGTAAGAACACCTATAGAGGTAGCTAAAGTAAAAAAAATAGAAGATAAGACATTGAAAATATTCTCATATTAATATCAAATCATATCTAAAAAGAGGTAGGATCACTTCAGGTATTCACTACACATATCAAACACATTCACCATCAACATCATATCATACTACTTCAGAGGAGGCACACCCACTACACAATATCATTGGTGTGTACCATGCTATAGTTGTAGCTGGACCACTCATTACCTTATTAGATTAATATGTTTTTGATGATGATTTATATTCATATGTACTCTTTGTACATGCCTACATGGATCATCATCTTATTTATAGTGTTATGGTTGAAAATAGGTCAAGTATTAACATGTGCACCATCACACTTCTATAGAATTTAGGGTATTTAGAGTAGGATATATCTCATATAGACATGATTATTAGTGTTTTTAGTGTCCATGTTCAAAGATTCATTAGGGAAATTATATTTGATAGGACATGTGGCCACTAAATTTTTAGTAGTACCTAGTGTAAGTGTATTTGACATGTTACTACGTAGGCCATAGATACATCACATAAGAGCCATCTCATCCATAGTACATAGATTCCTAAAATATATACATTCAAATTAGGTGGTCATAGTTGAGAATTTTCCATATGAGTATCCTCTACCTATACCATAGGAAGTTGCATCATAGTTACCAGTTACAACATAGTTACTAGTTACCAATTATGACTCTTAGCATAGTTCCTATCATTACACCATAGAGTTATATAGATCCACCAGTGTAGGTGAGGTATACTCCTAAAATACTACCACATATGCATACTCTCCCATTGATACCATTATTAGAGATAACCCTACATCAGTGATATATTATAGATTCTAGAGGGCATCCTTCTACTCACTTTATTCTGAGATCAATCTTATTGAGTTCTCAAGGTTCTTAGTAAAAGGTATCTATACCATCTATAGCATCTTATACCAGATGGCTCCCTAATACCCCTATAATTCATAGGACACCATAGTTGGTGTCATAAATTTATAGAATAACTCCATAGGTAGGTATAGATATACATCACTCAGTGTAGTAAATTTTGGGACCACAGTTACCCTTTCATACAACATGCATGATCATAGTTCCTTTACTTGACATAGGCCACATTGACAGTGAGTCTCTCATGAGATTCATCAATTAGTATTTTTCCTCCCTTTTTGTAAATACTTTCCTTCTCTCTTGATCCTTGTAAATAGTTCATTTTCATTTTGCTTGTACATAATTTATATATATATATATATATATAATAAAAAAACAATATAATATGTCAAAAAAACAAAAACATTCAAGTATTTACTCAAAAAACACAAAATCATAAATTATATACACTTCCATGTTTACATCTCTTATATTTTCCAAACAGTATATATGCTACATATCTTAGTATAGTTGGTTTTATCATACATAAATGCTTCATTTTTTCTTATCGAGTGCTTGTATATTTATATAGAAATAAATTCCACTACCATGATCTATATTTACTATTATCTACCTAGTGGGGGAATCTACATAGATACATGGGTTCTTCATTTGACACATTTGCCCATTTAGGAGAACCTTATACATAATTTTGATTACCAAGCATTGTCTTTTTATACTCTACATCATAGATTTAGCATTTTTATATCTTGATATGATCATGCTACACTTACTCTAAATTTTTTTCTAGCTATTACTACTTTAGACTTAGCATATGTATACCCTTACTCTTACAAAGATTTGTATTACATGTTAATGAATACTTTCACTTTTAGATTTCCTAGTTTAGACTTGATTGTATCTCTATGCTAGTTCTATTAGAGGGCATTTGAATATGACATTGCTCTTTAGATCTACACCACTTATTTTCATAGTATGTATGCTTTGGACATGTGCCCATGTCCTTTTGTGTGCTTTCTTGATTGTGTATGTGTATATTTGAACATGTCTTTCTATGTGTCTCTAATCCAACTTGATTGTTACTTTTGTATGTGGACATTTTAACATGTTATTGTATGTATTATTTTATCATATTTAGTGACATGTTCTCATGTCTCTTGTATTATGTCACCTTGGCCTAATTTACATGCCTCATGTGTATTATGTGTATGATTTCTTATATGCATCATGGACATGACACTTGTATCTTGATTATTACACAATATATTTTTATATTCCATGAGGGACCTCATGCATCTCCCATCCCTACTTGGGTGTTGTGATGGACATCATGCCCCATTGCCATAGGTAGCTACTGAGTTTTTACTCAAATTTATTGTTACATACATTTTTATATCTATCTTGACACCCTTTTGAAGGATAGATATGGCATACATCATAAATTAAAAACTTATGCTCAAATTATATTACATTTTGATGTTATGTATGCACATTATATTACATTATTATGCATATATCATATATGCTCTAGCTAACACACATTTTGTAGATTTTTTTCTTTTGAGGATAGTTCTTCCATGGGTTCAACAACTCCCCTCAAAAGAGGGGTAATTCATAGGGGTTTTTCATGTATATCAAGATCTTATAATAAATTCATAATATATTTATCATCACATAGGCTCATATTATAAAAATTAGACACAGGTAAACACATTGGGAAAATAGTGATAGAAATCAACATAATTGCACAAAAATCAAAGAAAGACACTAATTTCCAAATTAAGACACTATAATTGCATATCCAATAATGGTGATATTATCCAATATATGGCACTACTATCCATTAGCCTCAGTTTCATAAAAAATTAGATAAGTAGGTATAGTATAAGTTTACATAGGTTTAGTTATATATTTATCAATTTTGCTCAGATTCATACTAGTTTGTTCAAATTGGGGGCATCATATAAAATATGACCATTCCCATATTTAGTTTAGATACTTATATATAGATTATTATAACTCAATCTATAATCCATATACTCATATACAAATTATTACAACTTAGTCCATAATCCATATGCGCAGATATCAAATTTGGGTATATGTGTATGACACATTTTCTATATGCTTACTTACACATAAATTGATAAGATGGAATGACAAATTCCATAACATTATTTATGTTGTATACATTCAACATCATATTATAGGTTTCACACCACTTTCATACCTTACTCCATCTGTAGTGGTTGACATTATTGAGTGGCCCAAAGCTATCTAATATACTCGAGTGGTTGTAGAGCCAACATATCCAGTTAGAAATTTCTAGTTACATCATACAATTTCAGTTCTACATGCATCTACTATAGGTGGGTAGGAAATGATGGATTCATAGCCTACTTGATTTATTGAGACACCTACATGAAAGGGTTAGACACACCATCAATCCAATCCAAGATATTCATAGGTAATTATCCACCAAGTAGGGTTTGGTAATGATGGATTCAAAATCAAATTGATTTATTAATCCACACACATATGAGGATTGAGCAAGCCATCAGCTCGGTCTAAGATATTCACTAATTAATCACTATATACATGTTTATACATAGGTTTTCCCTATGATTATGCATTATTTAATGTACCCAATGAGGTGTATTAATTCCTTTCCTCTCTCCTATCTATTTACTCAATTTTACTTAGTTTTAATTATTAACTTATTATAGTCTTTACTTTTTATTTATCTTAATTAAGGATTGATTTATGCATGTTTCACTTGTAATACACACATTGGATCATGCTTCACATACTCATACCTAGTTTCATGATCTTCACCTCTTAGATAAGTCTAAGTATGTTTCATTTTCCTTTATCCTATTTATTTACCTTTGCTACATTTCTAGAATAAATGGGGGAGATGTAATCACCTAAAAGTGGTATTTGAGTGATAAGAGTGTTACTTGAGGCCACCTTTACCTAAATTATCCCTATACCTATCCTATAGCCTATTTTCACACTTATCTAGTTTTTGGGTGGGCCACAAGCATCCCTAGTCATCCCTAAAGCATTCTCACACCCTCATTCTTGCATCTTAACCCTTTATACCTAGTGTTATGACACTTGGACACTAGTACTATAATAAGGATAGTAGCACCACATGGTGTCAATTTATCAATAATGGTGCTAATGTACTTTCCCTCTATGTTTCACAAATGGGTATATTTTCAAATCTAAAACCTCTTAGGTCAGCCTAAACCTCTTTTAACACCTACACAAGCATCAAAATGGTATATATGCATGACTTTTACCCCTCTAACCACTAGATGGAAATGAGATGCAAAATACACATTCAAACTTAGAATAATTTGTGCATAATTAAGGTTATCAATCCATATTATACCCTCCTACATAAGACCATCTACAATGATCCTAAGCTCAGATTATATAGATTTTTAGTCTCGAACACATTCAAAGCACTCAAGGAAACTATCATACTAGCCTTACTTGCACTTGCACCAGAACTTAGGTGGGGACAACTAAATTTAGCTTCATCCCTCCTTAGAGCATTTTTATCTAGACAACTCTCATTATTGTGGGGTGTTAAGGATGTCTATGCTACCCACTAACAAACACACTTTATAGAGTGTATCAACTAGATGCCCTAACAACATGGAATATTAGGGTTTGCTCATAAATTCAATCAGAACAAGTAATATACATGTGTTATCAATAAAATTGACATGCTTGAGTAGGTTTTTCAATCCTACTCACTTAAGTGATAGCATGGAGACACCTTTAGGTAATGGGTGGCCTATTCAATGAGGTGATTATCTATATATGGCTAGCTCCCTTAATGAAATCACCCTAGACTACTACTAGACCTATTGATTGCAAGGGAAAAGGGTTAGAGATAATTGAAAATAACCTAATATAGGGAGTAAATGAACCAAATTAACACCCTCCACTTGACCATAATGCACTAAGAAAATGAAATAGACCTAAATATTATCACACTACTCAATAAGGACCTTCAAGCATGAGTGTTTCAACATGGAGGTCATAAATAATGCATTAAATGAGAGGGATATTCAGATGTCTAAGAAGGATACCAATGACTAAAATCCACTTTAAAACCATGTAAATTTACCTCAAACTCACCATCTAATTTGCAATAAGACAATCCATTTGCAAATAGGTAGGAGAGGACAAATAAGAGAGAAGAAAAACACTAATATAGAATTAATCAATAATCACACAATTACACTAGTTGAAATCATATGAGAAGGTAATAATTACCTTTATTAATCATTAAAATTCATATTAAAAGTGTTTATTTGAGAATTGATTCACCATACTGATCCAAAGGATATATTACAAGCCATTAAAGGTTGCATACATAGAATAATTGAGAAGGAAAGAGAAAAAGAGGCATAGGGGATTCGTAGACAAGTGTCATCCACATCAATTATATTACAAATCCAAATGAAAGATTTTGAAAGAGAATTTTCATCTATATCATAAGCATGTGTTGGCTCAACATGATGAGGAACTTCACCAAGTGGTGTGGGAGCTCTTGTTTGAAGAGTTACAATGTAATTTTTGAAGGAGCAGTTATAACTTTGAATCTTGACACATGGAATCTTGGCCTCATGAGGAAACCTATACATAATAATAGGTATATTAATACTTATTTTCAATTTGGTGGAGCTAAGGATCAGTTTTTAATCTTCTTCAAATTGATAAAGACCTACAAATTTGGTTGAGAAACTTGCCTAGTTGAAGTGAGGATCATAAAATAAGACCATCTTGCCATCTTATTCCTATTATTTATTTGAACATAAATATAATATCTTGAATACCCATATACACCATGTATTATATCATTCCATTTTTTATTCATACTCAAAACATCTTCAATATTGAGGCATAGGTGCATTAGGTCTGATAAGGACTCTTGATTAGATGTTGCTTACCATTAGATGTATTGAGACCTCCAAATGAAGTTATAGACACTATAAACTTATTAATGAGGCACTAATATCATTGAAAACCATATTATTAAAATAATATATAGTTCCAAGACTCTCCATTAGGATTATTTTTACTCAAATTCTATGAAAATCCTCTAAAACCACCTTTTAAAGCCTCAATAGTCACCTTTTAGGCTACATTATATATAATAGCCCTTCACACATGATATAAAAGTTACTTGTTCAGGTGATTAAAGATGTTTAAGTATAATCCAATAATTTTTTAGGTAATTTAAATCTACTTTAGGCACTTATGATGTCCATCTCTTCTATCAGGTCATTGTGAGGGTTTAAGTAGGGTTTTAGGTAGCCAAGTTTCTTAATGATTGTTCATATACTATAGAGCCTAAATACCTAAAATAATTCCAATAATTTTGATTAAAAAACCCCCTTAATACTCACTAATTAGATATAAAAACCATGCATATTCTCAATTGATTTCTCATGTGAGCAAGGTTGACCTTCATGATTGTTTAGGCTTGCTTAAGAACTCAGGAAGAGTGATTATGCATAACAAGGTGAAAAAATTATTAGTCTTAGATATAAAACATTCATTATGGTTTTTTTAAATTTTTATTATATTTTAAAATGGTTTTATTTATTAATTAACCCTTCAAACTTAGTGCTACCTATGTTAGCTCATAGCCAAGGCTTAATGGTAGTTTAGTACAAATAACCCTCATAGCCTATGTTTGCCTGTTTATCATCATTGAAGGAGTCAAAATTTAAAAAAAAAATGGATTATTTAACACCCTCTAAAATTATTTATGCTTCCATTTCACTCTTATCAAACAAATTTTCCTCACACCTTTACACATAGGCCTATGTGTGCAAATTTAGGCCTATTAGACTTAAACATGCTTCTTTAACTCCTTTCTTGCCTTCAATCACCTTAAAACCATATTAAGGTAATTTTTGTATATTTAAATTATTATTATAAATTATTTCCATTCTTACCACGTTATATCTTCACACAAAAATCACACCTCCCTTGATTCATCTAAATAGGCTTGCAGATCGCAGTTTTAGGTTCTTGATTGTCTAGGCTCAAGAATGCCTTCTTTTGAGTTATTATTCTTATCATGAAAGGTATAAAATCCTTTAATATTTTTTAATTTATGTTTTTAAATCTTTATTTACCTCAATATCAATATAAACCTACATATTTCTATATTGTTTTGGGTAGGCAGGTTTGGGGTCTTCAATTAGGCCTATAGACTACCATGCTAGAGTTGCATCTTAGTCATAGGCATCTTTCCACTTTTGTGATCTTTGTAATATATTGATAAGTCATTTAATATTTATACTAACCTCCCTATATCCTTTTTAAACCTCAAGTTCACCTTATACCTATGCCCTTCCCCATTTTTACATAACATAGGCTTATAAGCTGTCATGTAGGCCTTTTAATTGCAAACTTGCATGTAGTATTATTCATGTGTAAATTATTAGTGATATTAAAAATTATATATATATATATATATATATATATATATATATATATATATATATATATATATATATATATATATATATATATATAATGATTAATATTTATATTATACATACCTTTAATACTTCCATTTCACCTTATTTTTATGGCATTTGAGGACACTACCTATAAGGATTGTAGGTGGTCATTTAAGTTCATTTGATTGTAAGTCACCAACCATATATTCTCAAGGTTAAGTTAACCTTATTGAGGTCTTTATATGGGTTTAAATTAATTACCATTTATTTTTTAATCCTAAAAATCATCTCAAATCCTCCAATACCACTATAAGCATGCTTCTTATCTTCTACCTGTTGACATGCATGTAGGTTGTCATTTGGACCTAAAAACCTATTTTTCCCTACTTGGTTCATCTTGAGAAAGAGTATACCAATGATTAAATGTGGAGTAAAATTTAATTTTTTTTTAAATTCCTCCTCATTCCCATAATTTTTTAAGGTCACTTTAAACATCCTTTCATAGCTTCATGATATTTCTTTTGGACTTACATAGTCTTACTCAAGCATACAATCCATTTAAGTTACAAGATGAAATTAAGTTTAAGATAAAAATATTTTTTATGGTGATAAATTATACATAATTAATTCTTAATAAGACTAAATTTAGGTCATTAATACAAACTTTTGATGTTAATGGTGACCTACAAGTGTGCAGACTTGTAGACTCACAGTGCTCTTTTACATAGGCACTTAAAGAGAGACATTATAGCCTCTTATATTAAATTTTGTTATAAATTAATGATTTATAGGAATATTAGATACATTTAATACATTTTACACTTTTTAAACTTAATTTCACTTATTTCATGTAATAAGAAAACCTCAAATTCTTCACACATAGGATTGCCATGCTCAAACTACCAAAATAAGGTTATTTTGACCCTATACCAAACATGATCATGAATAAACATGAAATGAAATGATATTTCAGGGTTATAATAGTTATCAAGAGACCATCACCACTCATTTTCATCAATTCATCTAACCTCATAACTCCACTCTTGAGGAACCTGCAATTATCTTAAAAACTCTTCCTTTATGTGTTGGAGAATGATAAATGACATTTATAAATGAACTCAAACATTTAAAGTCAGTTATAAAATACCTTTAGAGAAAATTTAAATTTAATTATAGGCATTTTGTCATCACCAAGGTTTCAAATGTCTCTAAAAACCCCTTTCTAGAGATAAAACCTTTATATTTTCTCATAACTAGCAAGTGTCATTTTCACATTGAAATGCATACTAAGACTAAAGTAATAAAATACCTTAATCTTATAAAAATTACCTTTAACTCTCCAAAATTCCTTATAAATAATGTGATCAACTTACTAGTTTTGATTCCTTGACCAATTTGATCATCTTTAGGCCATGTTTGTTCCTTATAGGGTTATCACCTTATCTCCTTAGGCAAGCTTTCACATTGACTTGAATTCTCACTTACCTTAACTTTTTCAAATTTACCATAAATAATTTTAGACACAACATTAATACCATAAATAATGACCACTTAATGACAAGAGAACATGACTTGACCTAACTTCTAACTAAACCATCATAAATGATTTTGTAAGATACTAAGGGAACACATTACCTATCAACTTAGATTATTATTGACTAACACAAAGCTTTCATAATGACTATATGAAAATTTAAGATCAAGTAAGTGAAAATTTTTTAATGATCCTCATTCATAGTAGCCAAATTTTGGCTAACAATAAGGTTTTAGAACTCATGCACATAGGAATAGAACTCACATATCTAGACATAGGTGCACCCAAAAACTCTAGATAGTTTTGCATAGAGGACACTACTACCAATATATGGACACTACAACCACATTTCCAATAATGTATATACTATCCAATTAGGGAACTAATTTATAAGAGAGGTTCTTAAACTAAGTTCCAATTTACAACACTCATACTTGCTTCTACCTCAATTTCCAGCTCCAAATCATCTATCTCAGTCATTTTCCATCTAAGTTATTACTTGCACTATTTATTAATATTTTTATAAAGGTCAAATTTATTAAATTACATAAGAAATTAGTGGATGTATTTATTATATATTAATACCTTAATTTAGTATTCTCAGTGCTTTAGTAAACATATGATTTACAAACCCTAAGTCCTAAAAGGTTAAAACACTCATTATGTCAATAATCAGGTCTTCTAATGGACATTTAAGCATCTATAGGTCTGATTATAAACCCATTAATTTCAAAATAAGAGTAACTACATATACCACAACATACTATGTATTTAACAAGTCAATGTGTAGGCCCATGGGTGGTCATTTAGCCACCTACAAATCTATATAAAAATCCATTTCTTTCAATAAAATAAAGGTTGTTATACTATTATGTAATATAAGATTGATATGAAAAAATATAGGCTTATAAGTGGGTGACAGACCTGCATAAAAACATGTTTTCATCAAGATAAAACTTTGAGGAAAGATTTCAAATTTTACCTATGCCCTCTCAAAAACACAAACTTCCTTTCTAATCTTTTCTCACCCTATGGATCACCATTATGTAGTGAAAATATCACTATGTTTTTATTTGAAAAAATCCAAGTATGTCAATCAATAAATTTGTAGGTTTATATTCATTTTAACCCCCTCACATTATAATAGCAAAGAAATTTTTATTATTTGTTTTCATAATCAAAAACCCATAAAAATTATAACTAGATCTAAAATTTAAATGTTTTTTCCATGTTTGAAGTTCAAAACCAATGGCTCAGATTTTTTATAAATGTGAGTACTAGTTATTCCATCAAAATTCAATAGAAACCACACTTCATTAATCAAAATATTAAATCCTAATTTACTTACTTAGATCTACAAGCAGGGTTATCAAAAATCTCTCTTTGCATAAGTTTATATATTTTGTTTTGTTACCCACTCATATCCATATTTTCTCTAAGGATATGTGTTTCCTTTTTATCAACACCTAACTCTTAATTTCAAACATCCATGTTATAATAATTATTTGAGTTTCAATTAATTCCCTAAAATACCACCAAAATGTGAACTTTCTATTGAAATCATAGGCTAATTTTATTTCTTCTTCTTCTCACTAAGTTCCACTCCACTACATGTGACATTTTAAACTCAAAAAATGTCATAGTTTACTCACATGTCCATTTTTACTCTAAGTAAATGTATCTCAAAGTTAACTATTCGATGCACAAAATGGACTTGGCCATTCTAACCCTAATCATTTCACCCAAATGTTTGACCAAAAATAAGTAAGCCATTTAATCACTTTAATTAAAACATGATAAAAAATTATGGTTTTTCAATCAAAAAGATCCAAGGGTGTAATGTATACCAATTTTGAATGTCACTCTTGGGTCTAATGACCCCAACCCCTAAAAAGAGTCTTTTCTATGTTATATAAAACTCACTTGGTTTAAGGACCTTGTTTACAGCAAAGAAACAATATTTGTTTTTTTCCACATGAATAAGTCATAATTTTTACATCACTAATATATATGTGAGTAACATACATCCATGTAGCATAAGAAACCATACAGACTGTCAAGACACGACTATTTTGCACACCGCATAAAAGGATTGCTGAATAATGCCAACTGAAAGTACTGCAATCAATGTGTAACTCATTAATTAATGCAAATGGTCAAGTAAATTCCAAATAAGATTGTTTTTAGTAAGAACCATTAAATAAACAAAAACATACCATACAATAATAATTATTGATGTAATAAATAGTCTGACTATCTAAGGCAAAACACAAAATAATGCAATCATGCAAGTCAATAAAATATATTGAATATGTGTTGGTGTTCTATATTTTTATTTTTTTCTTGTAGTTTATAATTTCTATCATCTTCTCTATTATTATTATCAAAATTTATGGTACTCGATGATGGTAAAGATGCCTTGCATCAACCTCAAGTAAAACAATGTAATTAGTTTATTACTTATTTAAAATAAAAAATAAGTAACATAAATACCATTGTATTTTTCATATCAGATGTAAAATAAACTATCATAATTATTTTATGTCAAACATACATATGTGTAACATAATATAATGATGCAAAATAGAAAAATACAATAATCTATGAAATCAAAAAAATTGCATATGTCCATCTATCCACATGATCCATAAATCTAATTAATCATTAGTTAAATAACTTTTTAAAATCACATGTTGTTTGCTAAGGATTTGATGGGATATATCATCCTCCTCTCCTTAATTAGGTCATCATATTGATGACATTATTTTCAACTAAATATGTCTTAAAATATAAATAAATTAGTGAACACATCAAACAAATATATAAGGGAAAAGTCTTCAAACTCCTCAAGATCTTCCCAAGTGTTGCACTATCTTCAAAATATTGGTCCCATTAGACCTTGAATTGAGATACCTCTCATTATGTAAGATAATATTACATGTATCAAGTATTATGATTAGTTCTATTATTACTACTCCTAGATCCAGATCCTATAGTGCATTTCAATCCAATGCATTTGAGTGGTCATCTACATACTTTTTCATATAATATATATGAGAAACATTATGAATTTATGTTAAATATGGTGTCAAGGCAAAAATTTATGTAATAGTATTAATGACTTCCAAAAATTTGAATGGTCCCACATACATAAGTGCTAGTTTGGCTAATTTTCCAAACTTGATAGACCTCTTTTGTGGTTTGACTCACAAAAAAACCTTATCTCCAACTAGAATTTTATTACAATTATTTTTAGGTTAGCATAAATTTTTTATCTATCATTGGATTCAACCAATTTTTGCTTAATTAACCTCACCTACACTTCCATGTCAATAAGCATATCTAGTCCAGAAAAACCTCTATCTTCTAGTCTATCCCAACTAATAGTTATTCTAAACCTACAATAAAAGGCTCTAAATGGAGCCATTTCCAAATATAACTAAAATGAGTTGATATAAACAAATTCAACTAATGTAAATTATTCTTCTCACTTTTATTTTTTATCAATGCAATACATTCGTATAAGGTCCGTAAAGTCTTAATTCACCCTTTAAATTTGATCATCTAATTCTGGATGATATGTTGTAATGAAGTTCAACTATGTGCCCAAAGTGACATGGAGGGTTTATAAAAACCTTTAGGTCATATGAGGGTTCCTATAAAAAATAATTTTATCCAAAAATCCATGTAATCTATAAATTTATTTTGAAACCCTCTTTTTTAGAACATGTGCATCATCAGTTAGATTTTCTGGAATGAAACATCATACCTTGATGATTTTTCCAACTACCACCAAAATTATAACATGTCAATTTCTTGATACGGGAAGTCCTTGCACAAAGTAAATACTAATTACTTGCCACTTCCACTCTATAATTTCCTATGGGTATAACAACCCAATAATATTAAAATGTTCTAGTTTCACATACTAACATTCCAAACATCTAGACACAAAATCAATTGTGTCTTTCTTAACTCCTTTCTAGAAATAGAATGGTTTAAGTTTTTCCATGAGATTTTTTTCACTTGGAAGACCTGAATAAGGAGTTTTATGGAACTCCCTAAGCATATCCAATCTCAAAATTTATTGATCTAGTACATAAATTCTCCCATCGGACCTTAAAATCCCATCATTCTCAAAATGGATCCTTTATACCTATGCTCTTGGGGATTTTTTGTTAGAACTCTTTTGACTTGCTCATAAAACTCATCTCTTGGAGATAAATTCAAAACTTGATCTTGAAAGTTAATTTTGATAGTAGCCATTGCTTCTATATACCTTTTATGGCTAGGATCATTTGTAACCATATTTTCCATGCCCTTAATATATCTAATATCAAAATCATAATCTGATAAAAACTCTAACCAACACCTTTACCAAGTATTTAGGTTTAGCTAAGTGAAGATATATTTGAGTACTAAATTATTATTTTTGAGCTCAAATGGTTTACCCAAAAAATAATGCCTCCAAACCTATAAGGCATGCATTATTATGGATAATTCCAAATCATGTAGATCATAATTATCCTCATAAGGCTTCAGTTTCTTATACTTTCATGTTACTATTGAGTCTTACTACATTATTACTCCACTTAAGTCACCCCCAAAATCATCTATTATCACTATAAAATGACCATATGGATCTAAAAATCATAAAAATGGTGTCAAAATAATCCTCTCTTTCAAGTATTGAAAGGCTTACTCACACTTATCAATCTACACAAAACATTGTTCTTTTTTTTTTATAAAGAGGTAATTGGGTTATCTATTTTTGAAAATTTTGGTACAAATTTTCTATAGTAACTTGCTAAACCCATAAAACTATAGACCTCATGAACCTTTTTTGGTGTTCTCCATTCCATGATGGCTTTAATCCTTGATATATGCACTAATATTCATTTGGTTGAAATGAGAGACCCAAATATAGCACCTTCCTCTGAAATAAATCACACTTTGACAATTTTCCATAGAGATTATGCTTCTGTAAGCATTGCAACACTAGACATAAATGCTCAACATGTTCTTTCTTGATCTTAGAATAAATCAGAGTGTCACCAAGTAAAATAAACACAAATTGATATAGATAATTCATGAACACATTGTTTACAAGATTCATGAATGTTATAGGTTCATTCATCAACCTGAAAGGAAAATTTATGAATTTATTGGGCCCATGCCTTATCTTAAAAGTAGTTTTAGGAATATCTTAATCTTCTATTCTCAACTAATGGTACCATGCTCTAAGGTCAATATTAGATAAGACCATTACACTTTGCATTTAGTCAAAGAGGTTAAAAATGCAGGGTAAAAGACACTTATTTTTTATGGCTAGTTTATTCAACATCCTATAATATATACACAGGTCAAGAGTTTGATCCTTATTATTCATAAATAACACTAGTACACCCCATGGTGAAACACTTGGTTAAATTAGCCCTTTGGCTAACATATATTGAAGTTGTGATTTTAATTTGATTAAATTTATCATTATCATTTTTTAGGGAGCCTTGGATTGAGGCTTAGATCTTGGGATGATGTCAATTATGGAGGTGAATTATCTTTTAGGAGGTAATCAAAGGTTATATTCTAGAAACACATCATGAAACTCTTTCAAAAAGGGATAGTATTTTAAGGTAGGCTCCTTAAATACTTATATTTCAATAGTCTTGACCACAAACACTTGGCATCATTTTATTTAAGCTTTCTTTAACTGAATGGCTAAAATTTGCCTTAATTTTTAATCTTTCTTATCACCTTATATTTGGGTTTGATTTCCCAAATCATCCAATCATTCAACCTTATTTGATAAGAAATCAACCTTTGCTTTATGCTACCAAATCCAATTCACTAATAGGATTACATAATATGACCTTAATAGAGATACAAACAAGTCTACTATCATGTGAATTTAGTTAACTTCACCTTTACCTCAATAAGGTATTTGTCTACCTTGACCTTAGACTAATTCCCATATTGCACCATCCAAGAATTTTCCATATGACCAGCTTTTCTATGTATTTTATTTAACATACTATGAGAAATAAATAATTTAGTGGATCTATTATCTATCAAAATTGAAATAGATTGCCAAAAAATGTACCTGACATTTCAATTGGGGAGGCCTAAAATTTAGATTGATGATTTTAATGGTTATATGAATCCATTTTTGGAAAGTTCCCTACTATGAAGATTATGTAGAAGGATTCTTTAAATTACTTACTTTATTCCACTATTGATAGACTTTATCATAGTTATCTTCTCCTATAGATGCTAAATCTGAATTATGTATCACCTCAGTCTTATACACTCAAAAAACACCCATCATGGTTGTACTCTTTAGTTCTAAGACATTCCCACTACTAAAAGGCTTGAGATCACAATATTTTTGTGTTAAATTAATTATCTCTTAGTTCATCCATATGTTATTCTAATGACTAGGCCTTCTATGCTATGAAAAAATATTTAAACATGATCATTATCCTTTTTTGCCAGTCTTAGACAATGATCAATAGTTTTGCTTTCTATTTTTAGCATATCTCAGTATTTAAATTCAAAATATTATTTATCTAAGTTTATAAATTAATTAGCCTACTATATATTTATTTATCACCCTTGTGTTTAATCATTTATATATTATTATCCCTAGATACCCCATATTATTAAATTTAGGGTTAAATATTTGGTGAACTCGATGTGAACTTGACGCTTGAGTCTTCATTTACAAACTTAGCTTGATCTAAGGTTTCCAACCTCCTAGGGTTTCTTGATTTGTTATTTTTTTGAATTATTATTTTTGATTTCAAAGTGTTCAAAATTTAAAAATCAAAATTTATTTGCCTAAAATTATGCTAAATATGGATACATCTATTGAGCACTTTTATTTCCAATATCTCATTGGTGACATTATTTTTTGTCCTTTCTACATTATTAGAAATTTTTAAAACAACCAAATTAGAGAATGATCCTAATCAAGACAAAATTCAAAATTACTTTTACCAATCTTGTTACTATAATATTGAACCCTTTCTCATAACCCTAAGAAGGATGATACTTACCATCCCTCTAACTAGGTCTATGATATCATTCCTTTAATGGGTAAAGTAGATTAGATATTAATGCATATTCAATCTGAGGTACCTAGGGTTATTACTTGTGAATATCTAAAATATAAAGTCATCTTTATGATCAATTTAATAGAAAATTTGAAAAAGAATTTTAGTTACAAGATCACGTTATTGGAAAATCAGATTACATATCTATAAAATCCAAAATATGCTAGTGTTAACCATGTGTTTGTATCTTCCTCTAGTGTTAACCATGCATTTGCTTCTTCCTCTTAAAATGTTATAAAAACAAGGTTTCATATCTAAATGAAAATCTATAATAAAATACATCTAATACAACTAATGTAAATATTATACCAAAAGATATTAAGAGTGTAAGTGAAGTTCTTCGAGATTTTTTTTGAAAGAAATTGATCAAACTACCACCTCCAAATCATACAAGGAAATCCAAATACTATTGTGCATATCTTATAATTCATGGGCATCATAATATTATTTTTTAAATTTTAATCTCAAAATATAAAAGACAAATAATAGTGGTGATCATATCATTGATATATCAATCAAGCAGCCCACTCACATTTTGAGTTCATCTCTAAAAGTAAAAGTATTAAAACATGAAATACGGATACCAAAAGATAATTCAAAGTAGAATAAGTTGAAAATGAAATGTTTAGACCAATAAAATAATATAAATCTACCTCTCCACAATGATACTCAATTTTCAAAACAATATGGTTTTGGATAATAATATCTACAACACTTTGGTTATCAAGGTCAAGGATTGGGAAAACATGAACAAAACATCACTTATCCTATCTCTACATCTAATCATAAGTATCTACAAGGATTGGCATATGGTGGAAGTACTAATTAAAATCATTCAAAGATACATTTTGTCAATGAAAAACAATGAGAACTTACAAATGAAAATAAGTCAAAGAATAAATCACAAATAGAAAAGGTAACATTACAAAAATACCAATGGGCACATTGAGTATTTAAAATAGGATTTATATAAAAAGAGGTAAAAAATTAAGAGAAACTTGAAAAATCTAACGTTACAAATATGGATATAAATGAGGCAACCATAAGCCTTTAATAAAATCAGGCCAAATGCACAATACAACAAACTATGTTTTAATCTACTTGGTAACTTACCACATAATCTATTCATACCTATAGGAACGGGTACCTATCAATTTAATCCATCACCTAAAAATGAGAAACCAAATTTAGACAAATTCAAACCAAAGATACCAAGTATAAACTTACCAAAAGAACATGATACACTTTTTAATTCTGCTATGCATGCATAGGGCACATCTTATTTAGGAAATGTTATACATATTCTACTCCTCCCAATTTTTCATCCTCATTTTGAGATAATTGGATAAATTATGCAGCTTCAAATAATCTAGAGCAACTAAACATTTTCATACTACTAATACTCTAAACAAATCTAAGAACACTAAAAAAATGGGTTCTATGAACCAATACATATGTTACTTCTACTCTAAGATCCCATAATCCTATGAGGGATACACAATGTTAATAGATATTTGGTTTTAGATATGACACACACACACACACACACACACACACATATATGATTATTTGTATAATCACCATGTTTGATTCATGATATTCATATCTCATATCACTCCTAGATGAGTGTCCCTTAGATGGGATAATTGGTTAGACTTTTCCTTCTTCAAATATTCAAAAAAACAAATATTCTAAAAATATCAAAAACATTCAAATAATTTTTTTTAAATGGGATAATTTTCTATACTTTTCATTTTTACAATAATTTTAGGATGTGTTTCCGTAATATTTTCTTGGATTGACTCCTTAAAAAATCCAAAAATATGTAGCATTTCCATGTTTTATTAGTTCTTTAGCACCTATGTTGTTGGTTTCATTTTGGTAGATAGATTATCATTTATTTATATATATACACATATTTTTCATGCATAATACCTAAGAAAATATATATGTTGGGCCTTGACACTACTCACATCATTAGTATGTTGGGTGCATCCACTTCTCTAATCATTATACACCTAGGTTACATTATTCTTTGATCATTTTCTAGTATCATGTTTGAAATTATGTACTTACACATCCCTTTATCCATGATTATATATTTTATATTTTAATTAATATTCTATGTACCTAAAAATAAATTCTAACACATATATCTAGGTACTAGTATGATATGCTTGTGTTGGTTGCTTATGACTTCATGTTTTCTTGTTTTTCACTTCCTTAAGTATCTTGACTTGTTTACTCCTATCTTTTTTGTTTGAGAATTTGAATATGTTGCATATATTTTGGCCACCATGATTTTTTTGGCCTATTTTGACACTCAAACATGTCATAATTTGTTGTATATGAACATTTTAATATGTCATTTTATGCCTTGTAGACATTTTAATAAGGCATGTCCCTTTGATTGTGCAACATTTGAACATGCCCCTTGTATGAGGTATCTTTAGACCATTGCCTTTTGTTTTGATTTTGAGTGTTCTTATGTATGTGATTGATTACTTACTAATCTTGTATTTTTACTCTCTATACATTA
Source organism: Torreya grandis (assembly GCA_037957365.1). Lineage (NCBI taxonomy): Eukaryota > Viridiplantae > Streptophyta > Pinopsida > Cupressales > Taxaceae > Torreya > Torreya grandis. The sequence continues at coordinate 459,451 of JARHVA010006506.1, read as the reverse complement.
TCATGATCTATATCATGCATCTTAGGACTTGATGTGATCACATTCTATGTGTTTTAATGATATATCTACCTTGACATGTTCCTCCTATATGCTACATGATCCATACACATATTTTGAATTTATCTTATCATTTTATGATAAGATGACTACCATATTATACCTCCCTTGACCTCAAATCAGGGAATATCAATGGGGGTATGTTAAAAAATACATGACCTCCACACTTATTCAATACTTATCATCTCCAGATCAAAATAGGGGAATGTTATGGAAACATGTCATCCAAACTTACACTAATTTTTATATTATCTATATTTATTTAGGGAATGTCATGGGAACATGTCCTCCACACTTGAAAAAATTTGTAATCGGCCAAATTTCATAGTTATATGATTCATATACACATTTATGGCAACATTTTATACATTGGTACCATTATTATACCTATGTTTCAACTTGAGACACATATGAGTGCATATTCCATGTAAAGGGCACCTAAAATTACAAAATAAAATAAAATTATAGATTTCAAATACTACTATGGACTATTATCATACACAAGATGAAATTTTATAGACTTTTATTTATCCAATCTACTGTAATAGTTGGTTCACCTTTTGAAAGGTTAAGGTGATTAAATCACTCAATCTTACCAAGTTTCTAAGTTAGACTTAACAAAATCATATAAATTCACTAGATTTATAGGATGGAGTGATTAAACCATCCAACCTCACTATATATATAGTGTTATTTGATTGGATCACTCACATGCACCAGGTTATAAGTATGATTGGGTTGTATGACTGCGATAAGCTAAATTATCATGTGGTAACTCACCTTTTCAACAAGGTTGGGGAAAATTTTCACTCCAATATATATGTGCATGTGTGTATGAAATTTTATGTTTTAAAATTTTCCTAATATCAACTCCAATGCTTCATAATGAGGCATCTTTTCAAATCAAATTTCCAAAAGGCAAGATGGTTGCATCAACATATAGGTGTGCTCCTAAATTTTATTTTTTATACTTTAAATCATTTCAAATTATTTAAATTTTAGATTATATACACTAATTATATGTTTTAACATGCTCTTGGTTTTAGTTCAGTCACCAATAAAGCATTAATTTAGGGTCAAGTGAATATGAGTTGTGTTATACACACATAGGTACACATTTCTTTTCCTTTAAATTAGAAATTTTATAACTAGATTATGGGGAATGTAGACACTAAATATGAATTATATATCACCTTAATATTTTACACTTGGAAAACTCCCTTCATGGTTTTAATCTTTATTTCTAATACATTATCACTATTAAAAGGCTCATGTTCACTATCTCTTTGTGTCAAATTATGTATCTCTTAGTCTGACCATATGTATTCTAATGATAAAGCCTTCTATGCTATGAAAAATTCTCTAAACCTGATCATTATCCTTATCCACTAGATTTGGACATGTAGCTATTTTCTAGCTTCCCAAACATGTGTGTCCCAGCTAGATTCCTACATCAATGCAAGTGCCCCTTTCTTAAGTGTATAGTGCCCAAAATTCATTTGAATTACAAATGTAACATATCTTTATGGTCAGCCTATGTGATTTGGTGCAAGATATTTCCAAAAGGGATTGGTATATATATAATATCAATAACCCTAATTCATTCCTTACCTAGAAAATATTGGGAAATCACAAGGCAAATTACCAAGAAGAACTCAATAAAGAATTTAAGTGAGAAAACCTATCCTATTCATCCTTATTTCTATATCAATCATAGGATCAATATTCCTATGGGTCTAAAGTATTGAATGAGTATCCCATGAGCCATATTTTCTAAGTTACAAGCTAGATTATTATATGAACTTGATCATCACATATTTCATCATTATGCACATACAATCCAACACATAGGGGAGAACTACATAAGTCTAAGGCCCTTTTAGAGTGTTGGATATCTATGTAATGCTCATTGATAGAGGTGTCCTTAGGGTAGCTCAAAACCACATTCCCACTAACCCATTTTCACATAGTCACTCCAAAGGCAAAGAATCTAAGATTTAATCATTTGACAAAAAGTGATATCATGTGTACATGATTTGTAGACACCAAAATAAAGGTGAAAGAAAACTTAGAAGGATCTAGTTAGTCACATATAGATCTAATCAATAATCCATATAGGACACCTGCACCTAGTTTATACACTAGTGTTGACACATCTATCTATATCTGATACAAACATCTAAGGCCTTATAATGCAAAATATAAAATATGATGATTATTTATAAATCCTAATCCAGTCCACTTCTAGCTTATTTAAGCCTAGATCAACATTCACACAATAAACTAGCTAAGTAATCTTGTTTTAAATTTATTGTAATATCAATCAATAACTGTACTTTCTATTATTGATATATCTCAGTATTTAAGTTTAAAATATTATTTATCTAAGTTTAAAACTTAGTTGGATTGTTATAGATCTATTTATCACCCTTATGCTTAATAATTTCTATATTATTAACCTTAGATACCCTTGTATGGCCAATTTAGGGTTAAACACCTCTACATGTGAAACATCCACCAAGTGGTCCCTTTCTCTCCAATTGATTGCCTCCTTTGAATCCCTCTTTAAAACTATTACCTATTTTCTTATTTCTTAAATGTTGCTAAACCTAGGATTCTGATTATTAAATCTATTTTTGAAATTCTTATTATGCTTCTAATTTTTATGTTTGAAAGAGGTTTTTGGGACCTAAACTTGTTTCGATACTTATATCTAACTTCTATAAGAGATTTTAGTTTTTCTCATACTTAACAAATTTATTAAAAACTTGATCCATGTTATTTGGTCCATGCACATCCACTTCACACCCAATCTAGCACCTTATACCCATGATGAACTTTCTAATATGAAATCACTCATACTTTGAATACTAGCTAATATAATTTATAAGTTTGGTAAATTATCCCTAATACTCAGTCACAAACAAATCTCCTTGCTTTAAATTTTAGAAATCAGACAATTTTTTTAACAAATTATAGATATGGTAGCCACCATATTATGAATAATGTTACATATTATTCCCACATGGTGGTGGTGGTGGTGTCAACACTGATTTCTAACTTCTTGTTGTCCCATGAATTTATTACTTCATTATCAAGTTGATAAGCTCCAAAAATAACCTTATTGACCTTAGAGTAATTTCAAATATCTAAATAATTTTCCATCTCTATGAGCCAACCTTTAGCTCCATCACCCAACACTATTCCATCAAACTTAGGTGGTTTTACCTTGTTCTTATCATGCACAAGTTCTAAAGCCACTTACACTCTTCAACATGCTCATGTTTTGGTGATCTTCCTAATCAACATGATGTTCCTTATGTTTTATATGTTCCGTATGCCCATGCATTTCTTACTTTACGTTATCTACTCTATCTTGATTTTTCATTAGTTTGTGAGGGTGTAGTCTAACGTAATAGCTTGTTCTATTAATAACTAATTAGGATCATGTTATTGATCCTAATTTGAAGTTCCTAAAACATTTGAATTTGTATGTACCATTGTATCCTGTTTAAAAATAAGAGAGTTAGGTCAACATTTAGTAGATTCATTAGGTTTTAGTGTTTAATAATTTACTCTAATACCACATGTTAGAGCCACTCTAGGTTCATTGCTAAAATACATGTCATTTTTTTTATTATATTGTTAATTTAAATGCAACATTCATTATGTGATCCTAACATCAGATTACAATTATTACACTATATAAACTTGAATTTAATATATTGAATGGAAAAGTACAACTATAAATCATGATATAATATTTCATTTTATATCCCCAAATAAGTCTACATAGTGCATAAACTACAATTGTAGACACTTATTTTTGGCTACTTTCATGCCTAAAATAGATTTTAATTCAATTTCTAGAAAATGACACATTCCAAGCCTATAAATCACCTATATTACCCAAATTTATCTATACAATGGATTTAATTTCCTAAAAACATGGTGAGGCTATCTTATTTGGTGTATTACCATGTATGTATCACTAACGTAGTTCAGTTCTAACCCTAGTCAAATTATGACTTAGTAATTTGACACTTTTGGCCTATCAAGCTATTAATTCATAAAATTTAAAGTAAGTACCAAAATCCAAAAATCACTAATAAAGAATAATCACATTTAAAATCCTAATTAAATTTCATAAACAAAAATTCCAAATCAAATTAGTGAATTTCATTTACCAAAAAAGGAATTTTTATCTAAATATGAAGTCAAAAGTTGAAAAGAGCTCAAAAGTGATTTATTATTTCCTAAATATTCCAAAAATATGAGTTTCACCTCAAAAATATCTAAAATAATTTGTCATGCCTCACAAATATCTAAAACTAAGGTGTCAATATTTCATGAGTGCTTTAATCCCACCCTAGGTTAGACTGACTCAACCTAGGTTAATTTAGACTAAATTCAAGTTAGAATTTAACCTAATCTCCCTAGGGTTATAGTTAGTAATTTGAGATATAAATATAATTTCCCACACCATATCCCAATAAGCTTTTGTGTGTAAGGTTATTCTATTATAATACCTTATTGAATCCTTTAAGAGTAGTGTTATAATTCCCAATTTATGCCAAGCTTCACACCAAGTCACAAGTGACTATTGGATAGATGCTACCACCATGGAAGATCATTTATAGAAGACTCAAATCATCATATGATGAGAAATAACATCCTTATTCTAGTAATTAAGCATCAAATTTGACAAAAGAGGTAAGATATTTGTATTGTCTTCATCTTTATTTTATGATCTTGCTTATTGTGTTATGCTCTCCCTAGTTCTAGGCAAGAGTGTTTAGTTATAGTGTATTTTTATGTTTTGTCATTTGGACTAAAAAGGAACTAATCTACATATTATTTACTATTTGGACACCTAAGGTACATAATGGCATGCCTAGTGGAACCAAACATCTCATATGGCCAAGGATATTGATATGCAACTTTATTTATTTTAATGAATGTATTTAAATCTTTAAGTTTAGAGTTTTAACTTTGAATTTCACATATTTTTTTAACAAGGTTGTAGGGATCGATGATGATTGTAGAAAAAGGTCAATGATTGTAGGAATCAAAAATCATCTCTACAGTGATTGATGATGATCTTTGTGTCAAAATAGAGCAAGTCAAGAACATAGTAAAAAATATTATTTCTTTCTTTCATTTTTTTGCTTAACAATATGTTTCTTGCTTTTATAACCTTTTTCTTGTAGATATGTGAGAAGTTTGAGTTTTAAACTTGTTTATCAACCATTTTTATTTAAAAACACATTTGTTTTTATGTGTGGTTGTAGGAAACATCGATAATCTAACCAAATCAATGTCAAATTTAAGAATAGGCATCAATCTCTATTGTAATCAGTGATGATTTATTTGAGACAAAAATAAAAACCTAAGAACTCAAAATAAATTTTTGTTTATTTACTTGCTTTTGGGATTCTAATCAAGAAAACCCCCTAACATTTTTTAGAACCTAAGGTGGAGAGAGAAAATCTTAAGAATAGTTAAAAAATCAAATACATTTTGTTTGGTGATTAAAATCTACTTAATCACAAACTTGTATTTTATCTTCCAAAGTTTTTTACAAGTGCAAACAAGGCTAAGGGACCAAAATTTCAAAAATAATTTGATTTAATGTTATTAAAAAGAACATAAAACTTAGGTATAACTGTTAAGAGATTTTTCAATTTGTGTTTATTTTTTATTATTAGCTAAATTTCAAATTTATTAGACTAATTTATTTGTTTGTGGTAAATTAGAAACTATTGTATGTATACTCACCCCCCATCCCCTTTAGGGAATTCGAGTAACCAAAAGCACTTAGTTGATTTATGTTGTTTGAAAAGTTATGACATAAATAATGTCTTGTATGCTCTCCCCAATCTCTAAGTGAATTGGGTGACCCAAAACAACCTCTAAAGTCTTTTTATTTTCATTTATTTATTTTTATGCATTTGGATTTTGGGCAAGAGTTCATCACCTCCCCATGAGTTCTTTAGGGATTTATTGACCTAGGGTTTCATCTCTCAACATTGTACCAACCCCAGTCCATAGTGGGGTATATAAATTGGGTAAACATTGGATGAGATAGTGGTGAGTAGTTATCCTGACCATCCTAATAGGTACCTTAGCCATGCAAAAACTAGACATCATATTTCATTAAGCAGTACATGGATGGATTCATTATGAAAATGAATAGACCTTTGTATAGTAATCTAGGTAGTTTGGATCCAATTAGAATGATTGATCCCTTATATTAGCCACACTGGGGACTATATATTACATGAAAAACTTATAGATTTTAGTCAAAACCCCACTTAACATGGAATTTCTTACCAAATGTTAAGTGATCCTCACTTCAAATTTGTGTTACGTATCAATGCTTGAGAGATAGAGGGGGTATAAAAACTCTACCTACATGTGTACTTTAATTTTTGAATTGACATTTAATTCCTCAAAAGTATTGGTATTGTTGTATCCAAATATTTCACCCTAGAAGAGAGTGTTAAATCCTCTTCCAGATTTGTGCAACGTTGGAACATTTCTAGGCATGTGGGTATGCTTATAGATAAAATGAACCTCTAGATTTAAAGGGATAGCTCTCTGAATGTATCTCTAAAAAATAAATTCTATCTAAACTAGTTTTATTAAAAGGAAAAGAGTTAGAGATTATAGAAAAGGAAAACCTACTCTAAGAGTGGTGATACACTAAGATTATCTTCCACATGAATATCATATTCTAGTGCATAATACAACAAAACACAGAGACCATTCCCAAGATCTAAGAATTTTTAACATAAGTATTTTAGTATATAGGTGATATGCATGAAATGATAAAAGGTAAATGAACTAGAAGGTAAATTGCACATTCCAAGAATAATTATACTCTTACAAAAATTCAACACACTTGAACACACATTGTTTAACTTGTTAGAGTAAGAAATTCTTCTCGAGCATTAAGGATAAAGGAAAAAATGATGTAAAATCATCACTTACTATCACTATACCTATCTTACACACCTAGATAATTTTTCAAAAAACTTGAAAGAAATAGACTGGTACCTAATGCTTAAAGGCAAAATGTGACATCAATCCAGTAGGGCTTCACCATACAATGTGTAGTTATTTTTACACTAGCCCAAGGGTTATATTTATAGTAGAAAGGAAGTGAGAGGAAGAGGACTTTAGCACTAGAAAGGGTAATCAATCTATTAGGATTCTCCATCTTTATCTTCAACCATCTTTGTAAATGATGCTCATTTAGGTCATTCGAATGATCCATATCACCTCAAGTGGTTACACAACTAGCTTGCTCTCTCAAAGATGCTTCCCAATGGTTGCACTAGCAGAAATAAGATATTTTTGAGATGATTAATGGAATCAATTAGTTATGAAAATGAGATTCCACTTATAGATTTATCCTAATGCTAACAGCTTCTCATTGGCTTATTGAGGTGTGTAATGGCATAGGGAAGAGTCACTTTCATTCTATTAGCCTTAGAGAGGCATCACTTAAAGTTTACATGTATATCTAATTATTCCTTTCATTGGCCATTAAAAAATGACTCAGATCATGACCTGGTCAATGGTGAGATGAACCCTCTGATCTACTTTGATAGATGAATAATGTGAGCCCTTGGATCTTTGAGCATTTGAATGAAGACCATCAATCTTCCTGGGACCCACTTATTCAAATACCAATATATATCTCATCACATTAAAGTTGACATCCATATAACTGTCATTCTATTAGGACCATTCCCTTAGGGTTTTTGCTTAGACCTTTGCTTTGTCATTTTCACCAAACAATTTTCTTGTGGACCCTTTTCTCTAAAATAAATAACCTTTTGACCCCCTTATTAAACTTATAAGTGGACTTTTATTTTTATATACATACCCTTCAGGACTTTGAAAAGTGCCCTTCAAAAGGCTCAAACATGCCCTTCGAGACTTTGAAAAGTGCCCTTCAGAAGGCTTGAACATGCCCTTTGGAAGTCTTGAACTAGATACTTTCCTGAGAAAAGACCCTTTGGACCTTTTAAGAGTGTCCCTTCACTTGAAAAGAAGCATCCCTTTTCTTGAAAAGTGTCCCTTCTTACTTTTTGAAAGTTTCCCTTCAGAAGAGAAAATACCCTTCGAAATGATTATTTTGGAAAAGTTGCAAGGGACATTTATTTCAAAAATCTTGAAATGTGCCTTTCAAAAAACCTAAAATGTACCCTTCAAAAATATAGAAATATACCAATTATTTGAAAGAACAAACCCTTTGAAAAAGTTTCAAAGGACACTTCTATGAGAAAAAGACCCTTCAAACTTTTTAAGTGACCCTTCAGAAAGCTTGAAATGGACCAATTCCTTCATACTTTTTATTTCAAACAAAAAGTCTAAAATAATTCCTTTGAGACTTAAACAAAAAACTTGAAGAAAAACCTTACCAAAAGAAATAACACTTGCAAAAGACCTAACAAAGGATTCTAAAGGAAATAACACTTGGCATTTTTGTTGTGGGGATAAACCAATAAGGATGTTGCACTTAGCCAAAAAGAAAGATGCAAAAGTTGGGTGTGAAATTTAGCTAACATTCTTGGTGATTCCAAGGGGAGGCATGCCTATTATGCCTAAGACTAGTTACCTAAATCCTTCCATTAGGCATGGAGTCATGCATATAGGCACTCAAAAATGACTTGAATATACTTTTGGGTCAAAAAAACACAAGCTAGATTGATTCACATGCACAAAGGTAGAGATGCACACCAAATAAAAGAAAGGAAACATACTTGTGCTATAAATCACTTAGGGAACACAACAACAAACCAAATGAAACACACACCTAAAATAATATTTAAAAAAATAGACTTTCAAGGACTAATAGCAAAACTTCAAATGTATCCCATTCATAGGGATAGGGAATTCTTCTCCATTCATCTTGGTCAGTTGAAAGGAGTTGTTTTGCTTTCACTTGTTAATGATGTAAGGGCTACTCTAAAAAGTGTCAAATTTTATATGTCTACCTAGTTTTTCTTTGTTCTCATCCTATTTCAGGACTAAGTCACCCTCCTTAAACACTTTTACACTTGATATTTTGTCAAAGGACTTATTCATGAGTACTTGGTGGTGTTATATGGCCTTGTGTGCATTAGTTCTATCAACTTGACTTCCATTAGAGTATATTCAAGTATTTCTAGCTACTATGCAAGTTATAGAGTAGGGAGTTCTTGAGATATGGACAATCTAACCTTTCTCCCATAAATAAGTATAAAGGGAAAGTTACCAATTGATCTCTTAGGAGTAATATTGTCAGCCCATAAGGTTGTCTTTAACTTATTGTGTTATGCTCTTTGATTATTTTCCAATGTCCTCTTGATGATCTTGATGAGATTATTGTTAGTAGTTTCAACCAATCCATTACCTTGAGTTTAATAGTTGGATGAGGTACTCAAGTAAACTCCATTCCTATTTTCCCAATCAAAAGTTTTAGCACTTATGAAATCAAGTGCATTATCAGAAATAATAACATGGGGAACTCCAAACCTTATTATAATTATCTCATATAACTCCAATATAACATTTTCACTTGCCTCCTTCAATGCAATAGCCTCTACCCACCTTGTGAAGTAGTCAGTAGTAGTCAATATCCATTTATGTCTAGGACTTGATGGAGGGTTGATCTGAAATCAAGACCCCATTGCATGAAAGGTTGGTCTATTGGATAGGATTCAATGGAAGGGTTGTAAGTTTTTGTTTGCCTACAAAGAAGGCACATTAAGGACACATCTTAGCCCAATGGTAAAATTCCTTAAAAATAATAGGCCAATAGTAACCATCCCTCATTATCTTTATAGTTGTCATCCTAGGAGAGAAATGACCTCCATCTACACCATTATGAAACTTTTCCAATGGCATATTAAACTGATCACTGTTAACACACCTCAATAACACACTATTCACATCTTTCCTAAAAAGAACACCCTCTAAAAGATAGTAAATAATTATCTACAATCTAAAATACCTCCTTTGAGACTTGTTTAACCCATTGGGGTACTCACCATTTTGAAGAAAACTAATGATGTCTTGTGTCCAACTTTTAACTTGTATGTGATCAGTTGGTTGGGGTTGTACCTAGTTGATCAAGACTTGCTCTTTTGGCTCTTGAAAATCTAAAGCTAAATGCTCACATAACCCTTTTCCTCTTACCAAGCTTGTCACCTTAATATCCACATCATACTCCATTACCTTTGTAATCCACCCAACTCTCTTTTCATTAAGGTCTTTGCTTAGGAGAAACTCCTTGGTGCTAGGATGAGAAACCATGAAATGTATCTTGTTGTTTGAAACCATGTGTCTAAATTTTGTCAAACCTCTTATCACTATTAGAGCTTGCTTCTAAAAAAATGTATACTTGACCTCATGATCTTCCAATCCTTGGCTAAAGAATGCAATTGGCTACTATACCTCTTCATCATTATTTTACATAAGCATAGTTGAGATTGTATCAAGGTTAGTAAAGGTATAGAGTATGAAATATTTGGAAAAGTTTGGGTTCAAGAGAGTAGGAGATTTTGTAGTTGCTTGCTTGATTGCCTCAAAACTACTCTTACCTTCCTTTTTTTGAGAAAAAGCTTAGTTATTCTTGAGCATGGCTATGATAAGATTTACCATAGTTGCAAATCCTAAAATAAACCTTCTTACAAAGTTTATTTTTCCCAAGAATATTTGTAGTCCTTTCTTGTGTTGAGGCAAAGACAAGCCTAGAATAGTCTCAATTCTCTTAGGGTCAATAGACAAGCCTTCTTTTGAAATAATATGACTAATAACTTACCTTCATATATAGAAAATATGCACTTTTTTGGATTAAGGGATATTATATACTCCATACATTTCTCAAACACCTACTTTAGATGTTCCATATGATCAGTATCATCCATTGAAAAAAAAGTTATATCATCAAGGTACACAAGTCAAAACTTGTTGATCAAACCCTTAAAATCCATGTCCATTTCCATTTGAAATGTAGCTCCAGCATTAGATAAACAAAAAGGAATCTTATTATAGGCAAAGGTCCCCTATTTTGTAGTGAAGATTTTCTTGAACTAATCCTCTTCATTCACCAGTATTTGATTGTAACCTAAATAACCATCAAGAAGTGATAAGCATTGAGAACCTAAAATAACTTGTAGAAATTGGTCCATGGAAGGTAGTGGATAATTATCCTTGAGAGACACTCTATTAAGGTCTCAAAAATCCACACAAATTCTGTTCTCTCCATTCTTCTTTATTGGAGGTATAAGATTAGCCACCCAAGTTGAGTGTTTGATAGGAAATATAATCCTAGACTCAATCAACTTGGTTAGCTTTTTTTTCATGAGTTCCTCTATCTTGGGATTGATAGGCCCTTATTTTTGACTAACTGGTTTAGCTCCAAGCTCTAATTCAATGGTGTGATGAGATATACTTAGATCAAACCCTTTTAAATATTTATATTCCCAAGCAAAGATGTCATGGAACTCTTTGCATAAATCAATAAAGGCCTACCTCTCAGACAGAGAACATACCTTACCAATTTTCAAGAGCTTGTCCTTGTAAATCAAGACTCTCTCATAGTTATCTTATTTTGTTGACATGATCACTCTTTATTTCTTATTTTGATCATCTTCATTGAAAACACTCTCCAAATTAATCAACCCCTTAGGTATCTTGTTTGTCTTTAGCTGAATAACTTATTCTTCATATTGATCATGCAGTCTCTTTTGGTTCCTTGAGAAGAATCCTACCTAATTTTGTAAGAAGTGTACAATGTGTTCATCAATTTCAAGCACCTAGTATGACACTTCATTATTTTTAATATAAGGCATCACAATGACTTTGATATGGGACTGATCTTTCTCTTTTCCTACATCAACAACTACATCAAAATATGCTCCTATGACAGCCAATCTATCAACATGTTTATTCAAATCCCTTTGTATGGGTTTTATGTTGAAGGCATCAAAGTAATCAAATAGGCCCCATACCATATGCTTGTAGGATTTAAGTAAGGGATTCTTGGCTATAGCTTGATTTCTCACTTGGTGGATGACCAATTCACTATCCCCATAAACCTTCAAATTCATGATCCCTCTCTTCTTTTCTCATTGAAGGCCATAAACTAGGCCTTAATATTCTACCACATTATATGTGTAACTAAAGTGGAATCTATATGATGAGTAGTATTGATTATTTGATGAATAAACTATCATAATACTAGCTCTTACACCTACTTTGCTTCTTGATCCATCAAAAAACATTTCCCATATTCCTTCAAGTTCATTGTCTTTATTAGTGAGTGAAGGGATAAAAACATCTTTTTCATGCATATAATAAAATCCCAAATCAATATATTTTATGAATATCTATGGATCAAGTACATGAATTTTAGTGTTATACTTATCAAGGAAAAGATCAGAAATACCTTCAATGGGGGAGGATGCTTCACCATCTATAACACCTTCTTCTTTACTAATTAGATAATTTTGATTTGAAATTGTCTCCATATATGGCTCAATATGAAACCTTACTAAGGGATAAGTCCTTATAGTCACCTTGGTTCTATATCTTGTTTAAAAACTAGAAAAAACTAGTCAACAAAAAGGTATCCTCCTAGCTTAGCTGTGAATTCCCTTGACAAGCAAATAGCATATTGAGCTGTAAGGTCTACCACTACAACATCTTGTAAAATGGAGAAAATCAGGAAATCATTTAGAAATAATTTTAGACTTCTAACCAATCCCAATATATTTTTTGGAGTCCCATCAAGGTGAAACACACCTTTAATATGCAATTCATACTTCAATCCCAAAATATCAGCTACTACCTTAGACATGGCAGTGGTATTAGCTCCACTATCTACAATACAATTATGAACTAGCTTGTCTCCCATAATGAGTATGAGGTAAAAGGGTGGAGGCTTTTCATATTTGGTGGAAGGATCTAAGACATGACTTGAATAATTTTTAAGGGCCACAATATTATGTTTTGAACTTGGAGGGGCTACCTAAATGCTTGTGATCTATTCTTGTAAGAGCTCCTTTTGACCAGGCATATGCAAGAGTTCCCAAATAGATATGCTTGTCTTGGTATTATTCAAAGTATCAACAATGTTTACAGGGGAAGTATTCACCTTTTATTTAATTCTTGAAGGTATTGAGGGAGTTTGAACCTATTGCATTGTAGTTTTGACAACATTATTTGCATTCTAAATTTTTTGAGGAGCATGATTGGTAGTAGGTATTGCACTAGGATTCACACTTTATGGCCTTAGATAGGAATCATTTAGAGTCACATGTATCCTAGAACATCTCTCAGATCTCTTTTCTTGGATCTTATGTTGGTTGCAATTGATGTTCTTTGATTCAACACATAATCATCCTTCTCTTGAAAGTTCATCATACCTACACTCTAGTTGCTACCTTCTCCATGAATATCCCTTTGGATGGGAATCACTTCTTTTGATGTCATGTAAGGATTATTTAATTCTTATACCACGAAATCTTGGTTGTGTTCTCTATCACCATGTATAAACTAACCTTGATTTTGTCCCCATTGGTCTAAATGATCTTCTCCTTAGAATAGGTTAGTATGCACTAGAATAACAGCCTTCATGGAAGGAATGGAATTGGGATTATAGGTATTGGGCTACCTATTGAAACCTTGTTGACCTTGTCCTCTTACTTGGTAGTTGTATTTGGGTAGAGATATATAGCCTTTTTGAGGATAGTATAAGGGTTAGGTGGTGCACTTGCCTAAAATTGAGCTTGCTTGAGCTAAGCTCGTAATAACCAAATCTCCTCATCTTTGTCCATAGAATTGTCCACCTTCTTTGGAAAGTCTCTCAACTTGACATTGGTATGAGTAACTTGTGCTATGCTTGGAACTTCAACCAAACTATGAGATAGAAAAGGCATGGAAACTCTTAGAGTTAGCTTTCTAACCTATATTAAGCTATTCTCATCTTCAATAGCTATCTCATATGTGTTTAGTAGAGTGATTCCTCCCATTAAATGTAACATCACCATCGCATTAGTACCAATACCCTTGAGATAAGTGGGGAACATAAATCTTGGAGGAGGTCTCATGATAGGTGGAAACCTATGCCATGTCCTTTGAAATCTTTCATTAAAATATCCCATGGATTCGTTAGGACCTCTCTTTATCACATTCAGTTAATAGATCAATGAATTATGGTCACTCTTATTCTCAAATTTAGTTACCAACAATTCTTGAAAGCCATCCCAACTTGTAATGCAACCACCTTCAAAAGACCTATACCAGTCAAATGCCTTACCTCTTAGAGACATGACAATCAATCTAATGGCTATGTTGGCTTAGGTGACATTATGGAAGATATAGAATTTTTAGATGTCCCTAATATGCTCAAATGGGGTAATAAGACCCTCTCCATTAAAACTAGGGAGACTTTTGGTATCATTGGAATGAATATAGTCATATACAGAAAGTTTTATTAGATTTTGGGTGTAAAAGGCCAAGAAAGGTTGTTGACTATCCATTTCTCTTCTTTAATCTTGATCTCCTATCTCTTTAACTTCTTCTTCTTCAAAAGCCCTTATCTAGGATCTCTAAGCATTAGGAATGGTTCAGGGTGTTCTTCAAGAAGAGCTTTAGCTAAAGGGACTTGGTCAAAAATCCTAGATGACCTAGTGAGGACCATGAAGTATAATGTGGCAAACTTGATCTAAAACTAGATATTCTCACATTTTAGAGTCACCAAATGCTAGATTAAGAATATTTATACAACCTTAGGCTTATCAAGACCAACAGTCACCTTGAAATGTAAATAATTTGTCCCACCAGGCATGCCTAAACTATTGTCTCCAAATCTTGCACCCTAGAAGAGAGTGTTCAATCCTCTTCCAGATTTGGGCAACATTGGAACATTTCTAGGCATGTGGGTATGCTTATAGATGAAATTAACCTCTAGATTTAAAGGGATATCTCCCTAAATATATCTTTGAAAAATAAATTCTATCTAAACTAGTTTTATTGAAAGGAAAAGAGTTAGAGATTACAGAAAAGGAAAACCTACTCTAAGAGTGGTGATACACCAAGATTATCTTCCACATGAATATCATATTTTAGTGCACAATACATCAAAACACATAGACCATTCCCAATATCTAATAATTTATAACACAAGTATTTTAGTATAGAGGTGAGATGCATGAAATGACACAAGGAAAATTAATTGGAATGTAAATTGCACATTCTAAGAATATTTATACTCTTATAAAAATTCAACACACTTTAGCACACTCTATATGACCTATTAGACTAAGAAATTTTGCTCAGGTGTGAAGGATAAAGGATATAAGGATGGAAAATCATCACTTAATATCCCTATACCTCTCTTACACACCCAAAAAATTGTTCAAAATTTTTGAAAGAAATAGACTGGTACCTAATGCTTAAAGGCAAAATTTAACATCAATCTAGCAAGGCTTCTCCATACACTGTGTGGTTATTTATACACTAGCCTAAAGGATATATTTATAGTATAAAGGAAGTGAGAGAAGGAGGTATTTGGTGCTAGAAATGGTAATCAATCTATTAGGAGTTTCCATCTTTAGTTGAAACCATCTTTGCAAATGATGTTCATTTGGGAATTTAATTGATCCATATCACCTCAAGTGGTTACACAGTTAACTTTCTCTCTCAAAAATTCTTCCCTAATGGTTGCACTATAAAAAACTAGATATTTTTGAGTTAATTAATGGCATCAATAGGTTTTTTAAATGAGATTCCTTTTATTATATATTTGTCTTGATGCTAACAGCTTCTCACTAGCTTGTTGAGGTGTGCAATGGTGTAAGGAAGAGTCACTTTCATTTTATTGGCCTTGGAGAGGCATCACTTGGATTCTACATGTATGGATGATTATTCCTTTGATTGGATATTAAAAAATGACTCAGATCATAACCTGATCAATGGTGAGATGAACCCTCTAATTTGCTTAGGTGGATGAAGAATGTGAGCCCTTAGATCTTTGAGCATTTGAATGAGGACCATCAATCTGCTTGGGACCCACTTGTTTAAATGCCAATGGCTAGCTCATCACCTTGAATTTGACATCCATATAACCATAATTCTACTAAGACCATTCCCTCAAGGTTTTTGCTCAAACCTTTGCTTTGGCCTTTTCCCCAAATAATTTTCTTGCAGACCTTTTTCAATAGAAGAAATAACCTTTTGGGCCCATTTTTAAACTTGTAAGTGGACTATTTTTTTGATAGACATACCCTTTGGAACATTGAAAAGTTCCCTTAAAAAGGCTCAAACATGCCCTATAGGATTTTAAAAATTTCCCTTCAGAAGGCTTGAACATGCCCTTTAGAAATCTTGAACTGGACACTTTCTTGAGAAAAGACCCTTCAAACTTTTTGAAAGTGTCCCTTTGCTTGAAAAGAAGCATCTCTTTGCTTGAAAAGTGTCCCTTCAAATTTTTTTAAAGTGTCCCTTCGAAAGATAAAATACCTTTAGAAATACTTTAAAAGACACTTTAATAAGAAAAAGACCCTTTAGAAATAGTGTTTCAAACAAAATGTCCAAAACAATTCCTTCAGAAAAATTGAAAGAGCCAATTCCTTGAAAGAAAGATTGTTTCAAACAAAATGTCTGAAATAATTTTTTCAAAAAACTTGCAAAGTGACCTTCAAAAAAATTGAGAAGGACCAATTCCTTGAAAGAACAAACCCTTTGAAAAAGTTGCAAGGGACATTTCTTTCATAAATCTTGAAATGTGCCTTTCAAAAAACTTGAAATGTACCCTTCAAAAATATTAAAATGGACCAATTATTTGAAATAAAAAACCCTCCATAAAAGTTGCAAAAGACACTTTTCCTTTGGAAATATTTAGAAGGACCAATTCCTTGAAAGAACAAACCCTTTGGTAAAGTTATAGGGGACATTTCTTTTAGAAATCTTTAAATGTGCCTTTCAAAAAACTTGAAATGTACCCTTTAGAAATATTGAAATGGACCAATTATTTGAAATAATAAACCCTTCAAACAGTTTACAAAGGACACTTCTATGAGAAAAAGACCCTTCAGACTTTTTTAAGTGACCCTTTGAAAAGCTTAAAATGGACCAATTCCTTTAGACTTTTTGTTTTGGATAAAAAGTCTAAAATAATTCCTTTAAGACTTGAAAAAAAAACCAAACCAAAAACTCACTGAAAGAAATAACACTTAAAAAATACCAAAAAAAGGCTTATAAAGGAAATAACACTTGGTATTTTTGTTGTGGGGATAAACCAATAAGGATGCTGCACTTAGCCAAAAAAAAGACGCAAAACTTGGGTGTGAAAATTGGCTAACAAGTATATCAATAGAAACTCTGGCAAAAGATACACACACCCATGTTAGTTTTAAATATAGGATGAACCATTAGTGTTACTTCTACTTTTATTTGATTTACATGTGTGTTTTTAGACTAAAATTATTTGTTTGTTTTATCACATAAAAACAAATCCAAAACATCACACTGTTTTCACACCACTTTAGACTAAGAGGTGTTACTATATCTGTTTGTGTAATACTTATTACCTTAGAAATTTGATCCAAAACTATTTGTTTGCTACTTTTTAAAATGGGGCATCATTACATTGCCCATTTCATCCCAAAAATTTTCCTTAGATATTCTAATCCAATATCATTTTCTAAGACATTTGTTTGAAAGAGCATTGTTACGCTACCAAAATTATTCCAATCTCTTGTCACTTTTGAAACCAAGCTATAAGCTATTATTTTTATTGTATTTTTTTAAATGTGTAGTTATGCTCCCCATTTTGGTCTAGCCTTTTTGCCTTACAACATTTGATTCTTTTTGAATTAAATTTGAAACTCAACCTTTTGAAGTGAAAATCCTAAACTAATCAAGTTTACACCAAAGCCAAATCTAATTTGTTTTTAGGTTCTCTAACTTTTGTGTTTGGATTATGTTACTTGGGTTTATTTATTATTTGATCTAAAAAACCCTTGCCTATACCTAGTAATTTTTTTTTGTTTTTTACCTTGTTTAGAGAGTCCTTTTGAGACAAGTTATTTCTATGTACTTTTTTTGAAGTTTATTGTGCCAATTTTTGAGTGTCTTAGGTTCATTGTTCCAAATAGTATTTTTTTAGTTAGTATCGAGTATTTTGTGAGCCAATTAATAAATTTCATCCAAGCCAATTAATTTATTTTAGTTTTATTTTGAGTTCTTTATTTTTGAGTCCAGCCTTATTTTTCACATTAGAATGACTATAACTATCTTTGGGAAAATCATTGTTATATTTTGATCCTAGTTCTCAATTATTTTACTTTGTTTAGATATTTTTGTCACTGATTATAATTACCTTTGGTAAAATCATTACTTTAGCCATAGACAAGTTTGATCTTGTGTTAATTTTTTCATTAATTATAACCACCTTTGCAAAAATCAATATCATTCTATTAATCTAGTCTTGTGTTTATCTTGTTATACATTTTACTAGTTTAGTGTTTATCCCTTTATCCCTATTTTATAGAGATAAAAGTCCTTTATTTTTATACATAATTTGTTTCTAAACCTTGGTTATACAAAAGATCCAAAGGTTCTTATGCATAATAGGTACTAGTGCTAGGAAAAAATTACCTTTCACCTAATGGGTATCACATGTGAAACAAGAATCCAACTACCAACACCTTCAATAGTAGGTATCTATATATAATCATGTTCCTTATATACAATAGGGTTTATCAAGTAAGCATCAAGTTCCCTCCGAAACCCAACAATACCAACACATTCTCTAAATCCAAATGTCATTATTGTAGCCATAATTTACTAGCTAGGGTTATGTAACCAACTTAAACCAAAATGTACTTCAACAATAATGTATTTAGTACCCATAATATAACCTAAACACAAAATTTGGATATATACATAATCATAACTTGGATATATATACCAAAATTAGATTTATTCAACATATACCATAATCATAACTTGGATATATATGTGTACTTGGTCATCTAGATAATTCTACTAGCATCCCATAATATATCTACCCTGATCAAGGTAATCCACCTTTGACCATACAACCTCAATAGAAAAAATCCACTCCTTATTTCCTTGCCCAAGAATTACTATAGATGAAGGATGCAATTTAAGCTATATAGGTTCACAAATTAAAAAAAGAAATTCAAACTACATGAGATCTGTTCTTACCCCTTTAACATGGAGTATCTATAAATACCATTTATTTCAAGTTGTGATCTACCTAAATTCAACAAATATAAAGGCAAAGGTGACCCTAGAGATCATTTTAAGTAATTTTTTATTTCCTACCAGTTGGTGGTATATAGTGATATATACTTTCTTATACTCATCCCAAGGAGTCTAATAAGACAATCCTTGGAGTGATTATTGAAATTACATAAGAAATTTGTACCCAAATTTAATTATCTCCCATATAAGTTTGTATAAAACTTTTCATATAATATCGAGCATGAGATTATTTTTATAGATCTAGGCCAAGCTAAACAAATGAATGGTGAAATCTTCACTACACACTTGTAATATTGGAAAGCACTAGTAATTTGGTTTACTCATAATATGCTAGATAAATAGTTGGTTGTGATATTTTATGAGGATCTTACCTAACAATATATCCTACCATCTTGAGTTTCAATGTACTCATATGCTCAAAGAGGTTATAGTGAAAGTAATACAAATTGAGAAAGCCATTGTGAACAAAGGCATAATCAAACTATCCCCTTATAATCAGAACCAAAACCATAATAAAAAAATAGAACCATAACTAAAACCCAATTTAAATACCAGCTTTAATGCCACCTCAAGCCAACAATAATGAGATACTTAAACCCTATAATTGCAATAAGAATGTTTTTAGCAATGGGGTTACTAAATCATGCCATGTTCAGATGGTGTAAACATCAGATGTCCATTTACCTCCACCCACTAAAAAACTAACTTCTCCATACATTAAAATTAGATATCCACAAAACCAATAGCCATAAAATCAAAACCAATTAAAATCCCATCCTCTGAGGAAAATACCACCCACTACCTAATAATTCAATGACCTTGGTGAGCCTATTGAATTTGCATTCTGAAAATTGGTTCAAATAAATATGATTAGTTAGATGATACCAAAGTCATTTATTTATGGGATTCCTTTTCCTAATTAGTACAAGTAACGTGCACTATGTGAGTACCATCATGTCAGAGGACATTCCATAAGATGGTGTATCCAACTATGACATCTGATTAAGAATATGTTGGAAAATGGAGAGATAGAAAGAGACACCCATGCTCCTATAAATAATCATAACTTGGATATATACCAGAATCTATTTCTTTAACATAACAATAAAAACAACTATCATTAGTACCAACAACAATAGTGGTGGTAAAAAACTCTACCACAAAAGTAAAAACAACAATGCTAACCACAACAACAAAAGAAAAATGTTTAGAACCAAGGGAAAATGATCAAACCAACCAAGGAGGTCATAATTTCATTGCATATACCTATAACAATGTTATATTACATGTTTTATGTAGTCATGTTTCCACCATCACTATCAACCCTAGACCAATTATAAAGAAACCTAGACCTTTGCCCAATAATGTCTATTTACTGACCAATACCCACCATCCTCCTTATGCCAGTGATTATTCTATGATCCATATTGATAATAAAAAACCATACCATCCAATAATCATCACTCCATGCCTCATTCCCTACCCAAAAAATACCAAATCCAAGTTCCATAATGAGATTATGCAATTGCAACTCAATGAGTTAGGGTCACTATCAAAGGACTATAGCCAAATACTATAAATGAGCTTGATCAACCTTCTATGCTTATCATAAATAAATCAACTGACAAATTGAGGGGAAAACCTATGATATTATGGGATGACTTAAGAAAAAACCTACACATATATCCATTGTGGATTGGTTGTGCACACCTACCATTCATAAAGACATCCTGAATGAGTATTTAAACAAATCCCTTATGCCAGATGATATCACTCTAGAAAAATTCCAAGCATGGTAGGACACTTGGCCCCTAACCAATGTCTCACCTTTGACTAAAGTGATATGTCTTATCTAGGCCTTATGTATAATAACCCATTATATATTTAATTTGGTATAAAAAACCATAGATAAGTGTGTCCTTGTAGACAATAGTTCATGTCTCAACATTGTGTCTCTAAAGTTGGTTAAACATCTCAGATATATAGTAGCCAGATTATAGTTAGATACCATCATTATCAAAGCATATGATAACAAATAATGGGAATCTCAAGGTACCATCAATTTTGTAGTGGTCATTGGGCCATTGACTCATGATACTCTATGTCATGTTTTATATATTAAGCTATCTTATGATCTATTATTGGGATGACCTTAGATCCATGAAATCAAGGCTATACCTTCTACATTGCATCCATGTATAAAATTTAATCATTTAAGAATGGAAGTGACTATACCTACCAATATTTAGCCATATCAATATTATAAATGCCTTTAGGCTGAGTATAAAAGCTATAACTACCAATTTGGCATGAATCACATGCCCAAATTAGATGGAGAAAGGGCTAAAAAAGGAAAATCCATTGAATCAAGCCAAGAAGATAATTACATTAACCCAAATAGCTTAGCCTCTACCTCAACCATAATTTCACTAGAAATTTATAACCACTTTTATATAATTGGCAATGGTCTAAGGGAGTATATTACTCATAATGTGTTCCATATTTCCAAATTTCCCAAAAATCTTAAAGCTTATGGGAGGCCTAAGGCTAAAACTACTCACATGGAGTGGTAAACCAAAGGAAAATCTTAGCTAATCAAGACCATTATTTTTAAACTAGCCTCTAGCCTAGAAATGAACCCCTTAGTAGAAGATGATTCATGTCTCTACATTGATGAGCGAGCTGACTATTATTTAAGTGCAAAGTATCATATTCCCAACCTGATTATAGATCACCTAGTTTATGAAGGGATATGCCTAGGACTATATAAATAATTCATGATCAAAAAAGTATCAATGACCAAGTATAAGGGAGCACACGGTATTAGATTTAATTTTATTAGGGTGACCCTATATGCCTTATTCATGTTCCAACACCAATGACTAGTGATGATGATGCTAGAAGTGATGTAGGGTCTGGTTATAGCATCTATGATGAATTTACCACTACAAATTTATTTAAACCCCATGTAGTTTTCACTATTATCCCTATTTATCAACCTTCACATTTAACTCTTTACCATCCAAAATTTATAGACTAAGACTAGTGAGAGTAAAAAATGCCATTAGATGAGTTCGAAAATGATGAGACCATAAAGAACTTTTTGGTTTTGAGGAGTCACATAACTCTTGTAGACCACAAATAGGGATTTGATAATAGATTAGATCCTAATAAATTCTTTATAGGGTGGGTGAAATTATTTATCCAAAAACAAAAATAAAATCAAATGGTGAGGTTTGAACATGAAAACCTTTTTATGATGCTTTCTAACCAGGGAAAAAGTAACAAGAAAGTCAAGCATCTTGGTGAAAACTAGTTTCAGGTTCCATTAGATGGGGATTCTCACCTCTCTTCCTATGAAGCACAAGAGACCTATATCCCATAGTCTATTTATGGATTATATATCAATATTGAGGAGTGATAGGCTTTTACATAGATTATTCAAGAGTGCCCTACGGTATTTTTATCATGGCCAATGCCATCATTAAGAGATTTTGATTCATCTTATTTAGGATAATTAGATGATATAATCCATATGGAGGACTTTTACATTGCCAATTAATTCAATTCCTTTCCAAAAAATTTGGATTATGGTTATACACTTATTATGTATGACACTTTAGAGGTGAATATTGGGACTCTAGAGCACCCAAAGTGGACTAAACTAGGTGCATCCCTCACTGAAGAGGAATGTGAATATTTTACAACCCTTTTAAGGGAATTTGTTGACATATTTTCATGGGATTATTCATACATGCCAAGTTTGGACCTCACCTTAGTTGTACACCATCCTAATACCAATCATATTAACATAAGTTTCTTAAGATGCATTCTCATATTATCATGTTAGTAAAAAAGATTTAGAAAAACTCTTAGACATGAAAGGCATTTGGCCGATTAACTATTTAGAGTGCATTTCAAACATTATGCTAGTGAGTAAAAAACCATAAATTATTAGGATCTATATAGATTTCAAAGATATCAACAAAGCCTATCTAAAAGATGAGTTCCTTTTACCTAATATTGACATGATAGTAGACTCAATGGTTTGCTATGAAATTTTGTCTCTAATAGATGGATTTTTAGGATATAATCAAAGTAGGATTGTATCAAAATTCCAACACAAGAGAGTGTTTACTACTCTGTGGGAAATATTTTATTATTAGGTAATGTCATTTGGACTTAAGATTGCTAGAACCACTTACCAAAGAGCTATGACTATGATTTTTCATGATAGGATACATGACATTTTTGAGAACTATGTTGATGGTATCTTGGTAAATAAAATACTTATGTCCATCACCCAACCATGATATGAATAATCTTTGAGAGACATTACGAGTACAGCATCAGCTTAATCCTAAGAAATGTGTATTTGGCATCACTTCTAGTAAACTTTTAGGTTTCATTGTCTCTCATAGGGGTATTGAAGTTGACCCAACTAAAGTCTGTGAAATTATAAAGATGCCACCACCATCTACCTTGAAGTAGCTCCATAGTTTATAGGGTAAGATTCAATCTCTCAAATGTTTCATCTCATAGTTATCTAACAAATGTCATCCATTTATACACTTGTCAAAGAATTCTCATATAATCAAGAGTGACAAAAAGTATCTGATTATCTTAAAGAATATCTTACCAACCCACTTATTTTGTTTCCACTAACACCAAACAAGCCATTACTTATTTACCTATTAGCAATCAAGAATGCCCTATGGGCACTTTTGGAATAACACAATGAACAAGGAAAGGATCATGTCATGTATTATCTAAGTTTAACACTAGTCATATATGAACGTAACTATACACTAATTGAAAAGGCCTATTTATTAATGATGTTCACAACCCAAAAGTTACATCACTATATGTTGAATTATGATCTAGGAATTTGACTCAAGAGAGGATGGTTAGTATGGTGTTAGTTCTAAAATGAAAACAAAATGAAATAAACACACTAATATCATAACATCTCTAGGCCTAGACACTAGGGAGAGCTTATTTAATAAAATCAAATGAGAAGCACAACAAAAAATCAAGGAATCAAACACAAGAATTCCTTCACCTTCCTTGGATGCTCCAAATGCCTTTGTAGTGGTGGCTTGCTTGGCTTGTGCTCATGAAGTCTTTGAAAATGGAAGCTTGACAACCTCCATCTCTCCTTGGCACCTTTATCTTGTGGCTTGGCTTGGCTTGAAATCAATTTAGCATTATAACACTATTTGCTTGAAGCTTTTTGGAACCAATCTTACATTATAACTTTGTACTAATTAATCTTAGAAATGATGTTGTAAGGCCTCTTATTTATAGATTTTTGGATTTGATCAGAATCAACCTCAACCATCCATCTCAAGATTGAGATGTGTTGTTGAAGAATAATCCAATTTTTGGAATTAATTTTATAATTATCCTCATCATGGCATTGGAAAAAGGGGAAATTAAGAGGCATGGAGGGCATCATGAAAGGCATTTATGAGGCATGGAGGGCATGAATCCTAATATTTGTGGCATTTATGGCCTAGGGATGTCTTCCCAAGAAATGAGGTCACTTGATGATGTAGATATTCAATATTCATTTCCAAAAATAAGTTTTCAACAAGTTTTGATGGAATTCTTGATTAGGCCTTGATTTGGGTTAGTTAGCTCTTAAGCATGATTAAGCACATTATGCACAAATTACCTAAAATGATCCAAATACCTTGTTATTGGTCCAAAATTTGACAAGATTAGAATTGGAAGTCACTTTTAGATATATTGGAACCATATTACCATTTAGGATGTTACCAACAACAAATAACAAAGGCACGCATCTTGTGTAGAATATTTGATAGGAAAAAGCAATCCAGAGCATGCAGGTGCAAAATTGGCATTTTGACTTGAAATGAACTGATCAAAGTTAGTTGGCCCATTAATTACATGGCCCCATTTAGTGATACCCTAGCCAAAATCAGCACTTTAATATGTAATTTTCACATCATTTTACATGTTTTAGTGTTTTTATGCCAAATTATGCATTTTGAGTAGAAATTAGTCAAAAGCTTGGTTGGAGGTTATCGATGGCCAAATTTAGGTGTCTACAGTTTGCCCCTATTTGGGAAGGCATTACAAGCTATAATCATAGTAACATATTCTCAAAAAATGAAAAGGTCATGTATGCCTACAATTGTAATGATGATAAACTAACTATATGATGCCCCCTTGAGGGAATGGTTGGCACAAGGAGGGAAACAAATGGTCCCTCAAAAAGAAATAAGTGAAA
This sequence comes from Torreya grandis, assembly GCA_037957365.1. NCBI lineage: Eukaryota > Viridiplantae > Streptophyta > Pinopsida > Cupressales > Taxaceae > Torreya > Torreya grandis. The sequence continues at coordinate 433,845 of JARHVA010006506.1, read as the reverse complement.
CTAGGGGAGCAAAGAAAGCAAATATGATGGGGTGAAAACATAATGATACTAAAAAAGTAGTCAAAATCATTGAGAAAGAAAGTGGGATGGTGTACAATGGTTTGCCCAAAGGCGGTTATAAGTATTGTACCCTGATAGTGGAAACATGGCATGATAACATAATGATTTTCCCAAAGGTGGTAATAATCATTGAGAAGATGGAGCTGCCCAATTAGGATAGACAAACAAGATAATAACATGCCCATATATAGGTATAAAAAGTAAAGTGGTGACAACACAATGATTTGCCTGAAGGCGGTTATAATCATTAAGAAATGCAAGTGGGATGGTGTGCAATGATTTGCCCAAAGGTGGTTATAAGAATTGTACCCAAAATATGGAAAACATGATAAAATTGGTTGAGGATGATGATAACTTAAGATAAAGGGTAATGATGAACTGGAATAACTTATTAGTAGGGAGATGCTTGTTTGAACTAATAAAGGTTGAAATTATTTCATGGTTAATTACTCTATTAGGGATATGATTGGGATTGAATCAAGATGTGAGTGCTGAAGAGATGCAATCATTTTTTAAAAGACTTATTAAAGTTGAGGTTTTTTGTAGCATGTGATGGTAGGCTTTATGATAGAACACCATAAAGACTTGGCCAAAATATACATGTGGATTGACTCCTGTAATCCAATACCCAATAGAAAATAATGCACCAATGATAGAAACCATGATGATAATGTAAAAATATGAATATGGATAGATTCGAGTATAAGTGTGGGCAAGGAATCACCCAATGAACACACATTAAATAAATCAAGGAAATAGAGCCAAAAGCAAATAAATAGGAAGACAAATAAATAAAATAAGCATAAACAAATAAATAAACAAAGAAATAAAAACCCTATGAATATTGCCCATAGAAAATAGGTGATAATAAATGAATAAAATGGGGGAAAGAAGAAAAGGAAAGAAGTGGCTGAGTTGTCTCCATGTGCACTAGGCAAGTGGATGCTACCTATATAGTTCCCTAGATGTAATATCTGATAAAAAACTTTAGGCCAATGTAGTTCTCCTAGGGAATGGGAAGAAAATAATAACTGATGAAAACAAATATAATGGATGATATAGAAGAATAGGAATGTTCTCAAAAAATGTCAAGTGCATGAGAAAAAAGGGCTAAAAAGGATGGGGAAACTAAATGACAAGTGATTTATTTATAACTTAGTAAGCATTCCCAAAATCCTTAAGGCACAGAAGTGGTTAATGTTTTCATTCTTTTCTAATGATTTTTTAAATATTTTTGGGAATTGTTTTGGAGTGTCTCAACTCAATTAAGGATAAAAAGACACTAAATGGTTTAAACTCACAAAATGGTGAGAGCATTCAAACATAGGTTGCTCACAAAATAATGAGAGCATGGCTTAGGTTGCTCACAAAATGGCAAGAGCGTTCAAACTTAGATTGCTCAAAAAATGGTGAGAGCATTGGGAAAAGGGTGATTGAGATAAACTCACTAAGTATTGAGTGATTTCTACATAGTCCTATAATAGGACCTCAAGTCATTGTAGTTTTGCCCTTACAATGGAGGAATTTGACTGGTGTAATAGCCAATTCAAACAAAATAGGCATAGTTGGTAAAAAGACACAATATGGCATAGGAAGTGGCAAGTTGATACATCAAGGATTAATGTTTCCCCTAGTTTTCCCATAGGCAGTTATAACTAGGACACAATGGCATAGATCAAAGGTACTAATTTTCCCAAAGGTAGTTATAATTAATAGCAAGACTGGTGGTAAGAAAGAATAACAAATGAAGGATGAAACTACTAAAACTTCTATCACACTATCCCAAAATACAATCCCTTTCTAAATTTGTTGAAAAAAATGATGAAATAATCAGATACCTTGATGTTGAAACTACATAATAAAAACCAAGGTCAAATGGGCTAGGTTTTTAGAACACACTGGTTTAATAGGTTGGAAGTAGAAAGTGGATATGGCAAAGAGGATAGATAAGAATGGTATGTGTACAAAGAAGAATAGTGACAAAAATGCATAGCTAAAATGGTCCTTATAAATAATACACCTTAGAATTTAAGCATAATACTACTTGAATAAATAATATTCATTGGCTCTGGAAGTTTTTTGCCATCTAGTGTGGCAAGCTTGTATGCTCCTAATCCATAATTTGCAGTGATGACAAAAGGCCCTATCCAATTTGGTGCAAAATTCCCTTTATATGGTATTTTTTTCTTTGAGAAAAAGATCACCAAGTTTAGATGTTCAATACTTCACATGCTGATTGTAGTGGCCTTTGAGTCAATTATGGTATGCTTGAATATTGATGAGCGTGGTTGTGCATTTTTCATGAAGTATATCTAGCCCTTGTAGGTGAGCTACTTGATAGTCATGATCATCCATAACATGCTTGAAAGAGATGCATAGTGAAGGAAATTAAACCTCAATGGGAAAGATGGATTTAGTACCATAAACAAGTGAGTATGGAGTGGCTCATGTGGGGGTATGATGATTGGTACAGTATGCCCAAAGGGAAGGGAATATTTAGAGGTGCCAATCATGATCGACATCATTAACAATATTTTTGAGAATGTTTCCAATGGTTTTGTTGGATGCCTCAGCCTGACCATTGCCTTAAGGGTAATATGCTATATAAAATTTTTGGGTGATGTTATATTTAGTACATAACTAGTTGACATATTTATTCTTGAATGATCCTCCATTATCAAACATAATGTTAGATGGAATATCGTAGTGACAAATGAGATGGTTGAAGATGAATTTATAAATTTGCTTTCTAGTCATGTAAGTGAGGGGTATAGCTTCAACCCACTTAGTGAAATATTTGGTGGCAATAAGGATATGTTTATGGCTATCAGATGAATTGGGGTTAATCTTCCCAATGAGGTCAAGTCCTCATGTATAAAATGGCCATGGTGTCAACATTATTTTTAGGTTTTTTGTTGAGGCATGAATCAAACTAGCATGTCATTAACATTGGTCACATTTATTTACATATGTAGTTGCATTTGCATCCATTATGGGCCAATAATAACCAATACATAAGAGATTTTTGGATAGGACTACCCCACTAGAATGGGCTCCATACTCCATGAACTTCTCTTAACACTAATGTAGACTCTACCAAAGTTAAATAATAAAGTAGAGTTCCATCAAAACTATGACAATAAAGAGTGGATCCAAGTAATGTATAATGAATGGAATGATGAACAAAGGCTTTGGTTTGTTTTTGAGATAGGTTAGGTGGTATAAGTTGGTCATGAAGGTAGTTTTAAAGTTCTGAGTACCAGATAGAATTAAGACCAACAATACCACAAATCATGGCAATGGTTGAAGGTTCATGAGCCAGTGTTGACAAAATTTTGATAATAAACTGATACTCTTTAGCTTTATCTATTTTTCAAATCAAAGAGTCAATAGTAGCCATGGCATCTACAATTTTGTTACTATCCCTTGGTATATGCTCAAACTGAATGTTGTCAATTTGCTTTTTAAGAGTGTCAACCATGGATTTATATGAAACTAGCTTGTCATCTTTGGTCTAAAAATGATCGGTGACCTAATTGATGATTAACTAATAATCACCATAAAATTGGAGATAAGATATATTCCATTGTACTACTTGTCTAAGTCTTGCAACAAGTGCTTCATTCTCAGCCATGTTGTTTGTACAAGGAAAGCTAATTCTAAATGATTTAGGGATTAGATCCCCCTATGGTGTAATAAACAATAGGCCTACCCCTGATCCATATGTAGTGAATTAATTTATCAAAATATAGCTTCCAAGGTTGCTCTTCAAGGTGTGTATCAATAATGGTCATGATAGATTCATCAAGAAATGGAAACTTGAGTGGTTATGTGTCCATGAGAGGTGCTTCAACAAGTTGATCTATAAGAACTTGTCCTTTGCTTTTTGATTGACATAATCTATGTCAAACTCACTAAGAAGCATGATCCATTTAACCATTCTACCTTACAAAGATATTTTAGATAGTAGATACTTGAGCAGATCTACCTTTGAAATGACAATGGTTTTATTATTCAACATGTAATGATGTAGTTTTTGAGCTGTGAAAACCATAGCTAGGCAAGCTTTTTCAATAGGTGCATAGTTATGTTCATATGTAACCAGGGTATGGCTTAAGTAGTATATATCATGCTCCTTTACATTATCATCATGTTGATTTAAGAGTGCCCCCAGGGCATGACCATTAGCTGATAGGTAAAAAAATAATGGCTTTCTTGGCATAAGAGGTAATAAAATAGGTAGATTGACAAGATAATATTTGAGTTGTTGAAAATATATTTGGTAGTGATCATCCCAATGGAATGCAATTCATTTCTTTAAAAGGTGCATAAATGGATGGCACTTATCTGCTAATTGAGATATGAACCATTGGATTGATTGGATCTTACCCTGTAAACTATGGAGTTGATTTAAATTGGTTGGTGGTGGCATCTTGGTTATAACATGGACTTTAGCTAGATTGAATTCAATAACTCTACGAGACATGATGAAGCCAAGTAATTTGCTTGAATTTAAACCAAACACACATTTCTTTATATTGAGTTTGACTTTGTAATTTTGTAGTCTTTGAAATACCGTGCATAGCACTATTGGACGGTCAGCCCTGGTCTTGGATTTTCCCAATATGTCATTGACATAGTCTTTAATAATATCATGCACCATATCATTGAATATGATAGTCATGGCCCTTTGATATGTATCTCTAACATTATTAAGGACAAATGGCATCACTTGATAACAAAATGTTCCCCATGGAGTGGTGAATGTTATTTTATCTTGATCTTCTGGCACTATTTTGATCTGATTGTATCTTGAAAAGCCATCCATGAGTGAAAGCATTTCATAACCTATCATGGATTTGATGATCATGTTAATATTAGGTAATGGAAAATCATCTTTAGGACAATCTTTGTTAATGTCTCAAAAATTAGTAGAAATTTTGATTCCTTCAAGATTTTTGCCAATAGGTACTAAATTAGAGATCCATTTTAAGTAGTCAATGGATTAGATACATCTTATTTCTAAGAGTTTTTCCAACTCTTTCTTTACCAATATATTAATGCAAGGATGAATCTTACGTAACTTTTTTTACTAGTTTGGTGTCAGGATTAACCACAAGGTGTTGTAGAACCAAGGTGGGGTCCAATCCTAACATGCCATAATAAGCCCATGCAAATATATCCATGAACTCTCTCAATAGAGCTGTAAAAATGTTGTATTCCTTCTTAGTGAGGGATGCATCTAATTTTATCTATTTTAGGTTTGATAGAGTCTCGATATTTACCTCCATTATATCTCATGTTGATAGGACTACATGAATCTCATGTAACCAAGGCCTACCTAGACTCATGTTATATGATAGCTCAATATACAACACATGGTAAAGTGTATCATGGGTCAAAGGTCCAATGATAACTGGAAAACTAATTGTGCCCTATGATTCTATTTCTTGATTATCATAAGCTTTGATAGTTATTGTTTTTGACTAGAGATCTATCATTGTTTACCCAAGAAGCTTGATGAGCTTGAGAGACACTATGTTGAAGCTAAATCCATTGTCTATAAGGACACATTTAACTTTATGCCATATGATACAAACCTCAATATTTAATGGGTTATTATGGAGCGGGCCAAGGGAAGATATATCACTTTGGTTAAATGTGACTTATTGGGGTGGAGCTAGGTGTCCAACCAAAGCTTGAAATTTATCATGGGATATGTCACTATAAATAGTGTATTGGGTCAATAACTCATTCAAGATGTTTTTGTGGGTTATTGATGTTCATAGCAAATCTAAGATAGAAATTTGTGCTGGTGTCTTCTATAATTATTCCACAATATCAAACTTCTTATCTTAGTTAGTAGTGAATGGTTTATTCTAAGGTTGAATGATTGGTTGGATGATAGGTAAAGTGGTGGATGGTTGTGGGCTTGGGATAGTAATATTTTACCTCCAAGTTGTGACTACACAATTAGGATTAAATACTAGACCATTATTGCTATATGATGTTGGAAATGGTGTGGGACTAGATAGGACAAGTCTTAGTTGTTGGTGCACTTACATGTGGTCATGTGGCAAGAATGAGTTATCATTATAAGATATAAAAGTTGGATTCTTGGTTTCTAGTTTGCCTATATGAATTCCCAAGTCAAATAAATATTATCCATGTGATTTGAATGAATATTGTTGTTTAGCAATGATCTAGGTTAATTAGTGTTTGGTCTAGGATTAATGGAGATTGTATTAATGCTACCCCTAAAATATGACCGACAACCCTATTTTAGTCATGTGTAATTGCATGGTAGGTTTGTTGGTTATTACCATTTTGACCTTTTTTCCATTATTCTATCACTATGGGTTATGGTGCTAATTTGGTTGTTTCTACTAGTTTAGTCTTTAATTTTGATACCATTAATTTTGTTGTTACACTAACCATTGTTGTTGTTACTGATTGTTCTACTACTATTGATTGTTATGTTAGGGAAAGGGTTTTTTATAAATCCCAATAGTTTGATTGGAATTGGAAGCACCATTATCTAATTTATCTCCAATTCTCCAACATATTCTTGATTAAATGCTTGATTTGGACACATCTTCGTAGATTATGCCCATTAACCTGATGATAGTCATAAAATTCATTTTCACAGTACCAATCAGGATAAGGAATACCTTGTATATAATGTTTTGGTATGGGCCAACTAATCATATTAGTGGTATCAATCTTAAAAAATATATATTTAATAGGTTATACTAGGTCACTAAAGACATGATGTGCAGGCATGGTTCTCTTAGGAGGAGGGGTTTGTAATGGTAGAGGTTGTTGTATTTATTGTATAGGTCTTGGTTGTTGTGCTTGTAGCATTGTTTAGAGAGGTTTTTAGGTAGGAGTAAGCTAAAAATGTGGTGTATATGATGTCTACATAGTTTAGACATGATTAGATTTAGCTACTCCATTTTCCACAACATTCCTATTATGGTTGAATTGCTTCGATATTTCTTGATTATTGGCTTGTATTGGTTGCAATACTTGCACTTGATTAGGATGTTTCTATTGGATATTTCCATGATTGGTACCTTGATTTTAATTAGTTTAATTGAGCTTGATGACCCCTTTATTGATGAGTTCTTGCTTGATCAATAAACCTTTATCAATGATCTCTTTGAACGTATGTGCACATTGTAATTCCAGATGATAGGCTATCTCACTATGCAAATATTTAGTAAACATAGTAGTAAATTGTTTATCTAGTAAACTATGGGTAAAATGGCTTACAAGGGATCTCCATCACTATAAATAACTTAGAAAACTCTCCCCAACTTTTTCCTTTTCTTGTTTCATGCCCACTAATGAAATCTCATGCTTGAGATTATAGGAAAAGTGTTACACAAATTTATCAGAATGATCATCAAATTCCATTACTAAATTCTTGGGAAACTTTAAAAGCCACTCCAAGGCTTGTTCATCTAGGCTCCTTAGAAATAATATCAAAAGGTATATGTCACTATATGCCACTGGTTGACATGTGAAAAAGAATTCAGTCAAATGGGCCTTAGAGTCACCTTTACCTTTGTACTTATCAAATTTGGGTGGTTTTTATCTTAGAGGAAATGGTATCTACAAATACTCCATGTTGAATGGATAGGAACACACGTCATCCAATTTGAAATTTTTAGTCTACTTCCCTACCTGAATGGTAGAAATCACATCCTTCATCTATTACAATTCTTGGGATAGGAAATTAGAAGGGATATCAGTTTGAGGGAGAATATTGGTTTGGGTAAATGGTTGAGAGGTCACAAGTGGGACACTTTGACTAGGGTATGATGGAGAAACCTATTGGGGTATATTGGCTTGGTTGGGGAATGGATCAGAAATACGCATACATGGATTAGAATGTACTTAAAATTATATATTTGGCTACATAATATTCTAGTTTGGGTTGATGATAAAAGTTTTACTTGGAAGATTTTATGATTGGGATGGAGGGATATAAATATACTATGCCTATTGTGGTTGAAAAGAGACATGCTACCAACTAATCAAACCTTGCTATTGAGTAAGAACTTGTGGACCAAGACCCTATCTCTAAATTTGTGGCACATTTTGAACCAATGGTTGTCTATTAAGTACATTAGAGACATGGGGACCTCTTTGTTGTATGAATCCCTATGAGGAAGTGAAATTATGTTGTAGATTTGGCATTTATCATTGACCAATATTTACATGTTTTTTACTAGTCATTGCTAGGTTTTGGATGGCATTTTAGTCTGTGACTAAAAAGGTATGTTCATCATTACTTGGTGAGGTGGAATATTAGTTGCCCCTGGTTGAGGTGGTAATGTATTCATCCTTTATTGTGTTTTTACACTACACTATGTCTATTATTATGGAATACTACTCGTTACTTGTTGAGGAGTAGAATTCATCACATTATATCATTGAGGTGTGATATTGGTTGTTGTTTGATTACCTAATCCCATAGGTTGTATACTTGAGGAAGTAGTTGGTTGAGGCTGGGGTACAAAAACTCCTATTCCTTGGTATGATGATTTGCTCATGGTATTAACTATAGGCACATGTTATTGGCTAGTTTTTTATATGTTATTACCACTTTGATCAAGATTAGACGTTATTTTCACATTGTCTACTACATTTGGATCACTATTTAGTGTAGAAGCTAAAGACATTTCTTCAATAACTGGCATATGTATCAAGTTATCTATCAAATTAGTTTGTACAAATGGGTCAAAACTTGGATTTTCTTATCCAGTTAATTCCATCAACACTTCTATTGAAGAAGTTAGGTCAACGAGAGGCTTACTTACCATGTTCATCTAATTGAAATCACATGCTAAATTTAGGTAGATTTGGTATGCTATTTGCATTTGTTTAAAGTGATCTTCAATGATGTTTTTTCCTTGATTGGATATATTGGGGTCTTGGTATGTTTTTTGGACTAGAGCCATAGGATTACTAGAAGAAGCCTGTTGATCGAAAATGATATTATGGGGTACTCTTACTAGACTTGGTAAACTTTCATGGGGGAAGTCTACTATAAAATTAGCCCCTACCTCTATGGTTCTAACCAAAATCTTGTCTTTGTTCTCTAACAAATGTCTCTCAAATAAAAATGGATCATACGTGGAAGTTGTATTAGTAGAATATGATTGTTGAAAAATTGGCTCATCCACTTTAGGTATTATAGATAAGTATTGTGTGGTTTGTTCTTGGTTTTGTTCTAAAAAAGGTGGTGTGTTAACCAAATAGTTAGCTAATAGATCTTGTCTTTGTGCCCCTGATTGAGTATTATAAGAGGGACAAGAATTTATCTCATAAGCAATGTTATCCACATAGGGGTCTTACACCATTTATTCATGCACAACTACATTACTAATCCATGGATTGTACATAAGTCCACTATGAATGTAGGAATACATGTTGGGATCCATAGTCAATTCCTTGCAATAAAAGGTCAAAGAGTTATACAAACTCTAAAAAGGATAGAATCTAAAACAAATGATGCCTTCATCTTGGTCTAAATTTGTCAAAAGGATAAAAAGGTTTATTCAAATATTTGTGAGGAAACAAGCTAGCATAAAATATCTAACATTTCATTATTCACACAAAGATAAGCAAGTAAATGGACTAAAAATCAAAAGCTAAACTCTAAGGTCAAAGTGTTTCAAATCAGTCTAATTTAGGAATTTAAAAGTTACTAGATCTTTTGGCCAAACACGGCATCAAAAGCTAGGCTCAAACAAGGAATGTGTTAGGACTCTTGGCCAAACGGCATCAAAAGATAGACTTTGATAATAGATGAAAGTTTTAATCTAATAGATTTGAAACACTAGGCATTAAATTCTTGGACATGAACTTGGTTAACTAGGTATAAGGTATGAAACAAAAGGCACTTTAACCATAGTTTATTTTCTCATAAATTATGGTATAAAACTTGGTTCCTTTGACAAACAAGCTAGACAAAGGTGAATAGTAAAACTGTGCTTTAGACAAAGGATCAAAAGTACACTTGGATTGGCCTAATTTTGTAGGAACAGATTTGAAATTCTATGTAAAAGGGTCTATGAAACAAAATTTGAAATAATTTGGGTAGCATAATGGTGCTATACACCCAAAAGGTAAGATAAAAAAGGTTTGTTTCAAAAAATCTCTTAAGGAAAAGATGTTTTCCTATAGTTTTGGTAGCATAAAAATACCTTTATTGACCCAAATGTTATGGTACATAGACTTAAAGTATAAGTGTTTAGCATAAAATGGCTTATTTCTACCAAGTGATGATAATGATTATGAGTCTAAAATGGCCTTCAACCTAAATTGGAAATTAAACCTAAGTTTCTGCAAGTTTAGTGCAAATGGAGAACCCACTTAACACATCAACTCTATGAACTTGTAAAGGTGTAATTTAAAATTTAAATTATAAGTGAAGGAATTAAACAACTTTGGTAAAGGTCTAGACTCAATTGGGAAGCATAATTGTGCCAAAGTGGATGATATGACTCTCAAACTTTTGATAAACTTTGAACAAGGCAAATGGATGATCTAATCTGAATAGCATAACACCTCTTTATTAAAATGAGAATGAGGACGACGTGTTTGATTTTGGATTATTTTTTACACCAAGTTTTGACTCCACACAAGACTTTAAACTAGGATAAGACCAACTAATTAACCATTCTTAAATCCTAAACTAACAAGGTTGTTTGGTATTGTTAGAATCCATCAATATACATAATTTGAGAGGATTTTAAGTGTTCATCCAAAATTAAATTCACATTATATAGTAGGGTTTTTATGCCCCCACCTTCTCTCAAATGATAGTACTATGACATGGACCTTGCACCAAAATACTTCCATGACAAGTGGGGATTTATCTAAAATATAACAAGTTTTTGAATGATCTAGGGGAATCAATTACATAAAGACTTTCATACCAAAAAATACAAAAGAAAATCATGGATTTTGGGTCTGTATCACTCAACTTGTTGCAAAAAGGTCTAGTCCTTATTGCATCCACTACATCCTACTATTCACTCAATGTAGTGTGATGTCTAAAGTGCCACTACATCTCATGTGCAACTCTAAAAGAGTTAAATGAATTCAATTCTAGGAGATGAAACCCTAGGTCAAATCTTCCCTAAATAACTTGTGGGAGGTGATGAAGTCCCCCTCACAAGATAAGATGCATAAACAAATAAAGCATGAAAGTAGAAAGACTTTAGGGTCATTTTCAAGGTCACCCAAACTTTGACAAGTTTTTTGGGAGTAATTTAGATGACTTTCTTTCTAAGCCTTGGACTAGGCTACTTGCAATAGGAATGGAACTTTTGATTCCAAGGGTTCCCTATATGGGAAAAATGGAAGAGCATACATGTAACACCCCTCTTTTTTCCAAACAAAAATCCAACTAAACAACTATTGCAAGCAAGAATTGACAAGTGTGTTCAATTTTAAACATAAATAAAATGTTTGGTAGTGTTCATTTGACCCCTTGGTCTTTGTTGCAAACTTTGAAAAAATTCACCAAAATATCTAAAAATTCTTTGTTAAACACCAAAACAAGGTTCCTAGTCAAATTTTAAGCATGCAAAAGTGATTTAAACATGTTTTGAGAAACTATCTCACTTGATCCTATATCAAAATTGTTAGCATGTCCTTTAGCTTTGAAGCCTTTTTAAGTTTGAAATAATGAACTTTAAAAACATAGCTCTCAGGTCTATGTTTTTAGAAAAACATGGTAACCAACATCGGTTAATGCCACTGACATCAGTTATGGCCAACTGAGATCTAATCGATGTCGATTCTGCTGATCGGTGTCAGTTAAGTCAGTAATCGATGTTGGTATTTCTACTGATATCAATTACTGTGTGAAAATTGTGGTAACCAAAAATGGCAAAATAAAGTTAAAAAATCAATTTTCAAGAGTTTTAAAGGATCAAATGAATATTTTAAAGTTTAAAAATGATCTCCTTTAGGTGTAGGATGCATCTTGTCCCACTAGGCATGCCATTATGTGATCTATAAATTTGACTCAAGAGAAGATGGTTATTATGGTGTTAGTTCCAAAATGAAAACAAAATGAAATAAACACACTAATATCATAAAATCTCTAGGTTTAGACACTAGGGAGAGCTTAGTTAACTAAATAAAATGAGAAGAACAAAAAAAAAAGCAAGGAATCAAACACAAGAATTCCTTCACCTTCCTTGGATGCTCCAAATGCCTTTTTAGTGGTGGCTTACTCAGCTTATGCTCATGAAGCCCCTGGCAATAGAAGCTTGATAACCTCCATCTCTCCTTGGCACCTTTAGCTTGTGTCTTAGCTTGGCTTGAAATCAATTTGGCATTATAATACTAGTTTCTTTAATCTTTTTGGAACCAATCCTGAATTATAACTTTGCACTAATTAAGCTTAGAAATGATATTATGAGGCCTCATATTTATAGATTTTTGGATTTGATCAGAATTAACCTCAACTGTGCATCTCAAGATTGAGATGTGTGGTTGAGGAATAATTCAATTTTTAGAATTAATTTTTTAATTATCCTCATCATGGAATTAGAATAAGGGGTAATTAAGAGGTATGGAGGGCATCATGAAAGGCATTGATGAGGCATGGAGGGCTTGAATCTTGATATTTATGGCATTTATGGCCTAGGGATGTCTTCCCAAGAAATGAGGTCACTTGATGATGCATATATTCAATATTCATTTCCAAAAATAAGATTTCAACAAGTTTCCATGGAATTATTGATAAGGCCTTGATTTGGGTTAATTAGCTCTTAAGTATGATTAAGTATATTGTGCACAAATTACCCAAATTAATTAGAATACCTTATTATTGGTCCAAAATTTGACTGGATTAGAATTGGAAGGTGCTATCAGATGCATTGGAACCATATTCCCATTTAGGATGTTACCAAAAACAAATAACAATCTAGAGCACACAAGTGTAAAATTGGCCTTTTGACTCAAAATGAATTGATCAAAGTTAGCTGGCCCATAAATTACATTACCCCGTTTAGTGATACCCTGGCTAAAATTGACACTTGAATATGTCAATTTCACATCATTTTACATGTTTTAGTGTTTTTAGGCCAAATTATGACTTTTGAGTAGAAATTGGTTAAAAGCCTAGTTGGAGGTTATCAACGGCCAAATTTAGGTGTCTACATGAATAACATGACCATTATTATTACCAAAGTAGATCAACTCAAATATCTATTTTATAAATGAGTTCTACAAGTCCATATGGCAAAATGGATCGTGTTATTAAGAGATTTTTAAATTGAATATGCTAACTATAAGGCCATTAAGGTTCAAGTAATCACATATCAACGTGCTAAAGCTCCTCATCAAGATACTTAACCTCTTCCATTTGGATTTCTAGATGAAGCCATTATGATTTTTGAATAATCAGATACACCTCCTAAAGTTGAATGATGGAAGATGTATTTTAATATATCATTCATGACTTGAAGATCAATGGCTATAGTATTATTTATTACACAAGGGGATCTCATTCCCAAGTCCTTTCACATTGGATTTCCATGTACCAATAACATGTCTGAGTACAAAGTGTTCATTCTAGGGATTTTTCAAGTAGTACAGTGGAACATTTAATATTTATTGGTGTATGGTAATTCTTAGTTAATCATTAATCAAGGCATAGCCCAATACCAAACTAAGGATGAGAAGTTGGTACCCTATAAAGAGATAGTCAATACTATTAAGTATCAAATTACCAACATCCAATTTACGATAATACCTTAGGTCAATAAAAAAATAGTTGATGTTATAGCTACTATTGGTTCTATGATTCAGATCAATGACAGAGCTAGGGATTATCAATTTCTTCTCAATCATCTCTTAGCACTGGCATATGAATAATAAGCCATCTAGATGCTTTTTGACATTATTGGTCCCATGTTTCCCTAGTACTTAGATATATATGCCTATCTTCAAGACCAAATCATGCCTTCTAATCTATCACATAAAAAAACCTTTTCCCATAAATCCTCTTTCTATACATTACATAGACCAACCTTGTATTGTAGAAGCTATGATGGAACTCTGCTTCATTATTTATTTTAGGCAGAATCCAAAATAGAATTGAAATAAATCCATGGAGTGTGTGGATCCCATAGTAGTAGGAAAATATTAACCAAAAATTTATTGTGTAATATTTATTATTGGCCAATGATGGAAGTAGGTACATATTAATATGTGAAGAGGTGTATCAAGTCTTATAAGCATGCTAATATGATTCATGATCTAGCCAAGACAATTAAATGATTGACAACACCATGGCCATTCTCAATATGGGGACTCACCTTCATTGGGAAGATCAATCCACATCTTTAGATGGCCATAAACACATCCTGACTGCTTTTAAATACTTCATTAAGTGGGTGGAAGCCATTCCCATGACATCAATGGTAACTGTATACACCTAAAAATGGTCACCAATAACACTTTTGACTAATTTTTATCAAAAGTGCACAATTTAGCTTAAAAACACTAAAACACATTAAAAGATTTAAATTTTTTATATTCAAGTGCTAGATTTTTTTAGGGTATCATTAAATGGGGTAATGTAATTTATTAAGCAACTAACTTTTATTAGATCATTTCAAGTCAAAATGAAATTTTTGCACCGAGGTGCTTTGGATTGCTCTTTTCTATCAAATTTCTTATACAAGACACGTGCCTTTGTTATTTTTCATTGGAAACATCCTAAATGGGAATACCATTCCAACACATATAACATTGAATTTGAATTCAAATCTAGCCAAATTTTAGGCCAATAACATGACATTCTGACCAATTTGATTAATTTGTGCACAAAGAGCCAAGGTTTGCACCAAAGTGACTAATCATGTGTAAAAGATAATTAATTCAAATCATGAGTCTAATTAAATATTCCATAGAACTTGTTTAATATTTATTTTTAGAAATTGATAATGAATATTTGCATCATCAAATGACATCATTTCTTGGAAAGACATCCCTAAGCCATAAATGCATAAAATATCTCATCAAGCCACCCCATGCCTCATTAAAATGCCTCCCAAACATCCAAGGAAAGTGAAGGATTTATTTGTCTTTGCATTCTAGTTGTGTTTCTCATTTGGTTTTATTAATATGCTCCCACCTTGAGATAAGATTAGGGTGTTAGCTTAATGTGTTCTTTGTTTGGATTTGATTTCATTCACTAACACCATACTAATATCCCCATATTGCAATTCTATGTTCACAAATGGCATGCCCTATGGACCTAACTTCACAAATTTGGTCAAATTGCACCTAAAATCAACATACTAATCATTGTCATGGAGGATCTTGGAGTGTGGATGAAAACATGATAAAAATTTGAGCAAAAATCCATTTTTTCTAAGTCACAATTTTATTCTCAGGACTATGCAGCCCAAGTCACCTATGTAGCCCAACTCACTTGTGTAGCCCAACTTGCCTACCAACCGAGCTCACCTATTAACCCAACTCACCTGTCAACCTAATTCACCTACCAACCCAACTCGCCTATGCATCCCAACTCACCTACCAACCTAACTTGCTTGTCCAACATAACTCACCTATCAACCCAACTCACTTATCAACCCATCTTGACTGTCAACCCGAGAGATAAATTCTTAATGTCATTTTCTACAAATCCTAAGTGCTTCAAAGTAGATCATTGTAATCTTATTTATTTATATTGAGGGGGTAGTTTGGAAGTAGATTTAAATGCTTTTGACTAACCACACACCTTTCAAAGTGGGTTTAAAAAAAATTGATCAAAAATCATGCACACTTTAAATTTGGCTTAAAATGAACATATCATGTTTCTCACACATTTGAATTGGTGCCTAAAATGAACTTAAGATTTAGTTAAGTCTTAGGTACTTTTAATTTATTGCTTAATACACATCATAAATCTTGCAACATTTTTAATTTGGTTTTTTAATCATGAATCTAAGATAAGTCTTGAATTTTTAATTTGGGTTTAAAATGAACTTAGGTTTTTATTGCTTCATGTGGTTATTTTGTGAAATATTTTCCATTTTTGTACTAAAGCTAAAGGGATAGTAATAAATATAAGAAAACATTTTCAATTTGGTGCAACAAATTAACTTCACTTCAGTTATTGGTAAGCTTGCTTGTTGATTATGTGTTTTAGTGAAAAGAGACATGCATGCATGATCTCCCATCCATCCCCTTTAAAGAAGTTTTGGGATAAAAAGTGACATATCATCACACTTTGAGCCTATTCCAAGACATGAAAAAAACATCATTTAAATCCCTCCCCAAAAACTTGCAATATTATTGGGTGATCTTGAGGTGACCATAAAGTCTTTCTATTTTAAGTCATTTATTTTATGCAAACTTGGCTTGTGAGGGGGACTTCATTACCTCCCACAAGTTCTATAGGAAATATTTGACCTAGGTTTTCATCTCCTAGCATTGAATCCATCACCCCCACTAAGATTATAGGTTTGAGTGGTTAAACCACCTTTTAGTGTTGGGGTTAAGCACTAGGATGTATTTGCAATTTAGACATTGCACTACACTGAGCAAATGATGTATGTAGTGGTTGCAAAAAGGGAAAGACCTTTTTGTAACAATCCAAGTGCCATGGACACCTAATTAAAGTGTGATAATTTTATATTCTAATGTGAAATTCATATGCATTTGATCCATCTAGAGCATTTGAAAACCAATTAGTTTTAGTCAACCCCACTTTGCCATACCTTTGATAGGAATTTGGATGATTTACTTGTATTTTATCATTTTCTTGCTTGGTTTTTTTAGACTAAAAATAATGCTTTTGTTTATAAACCTGTCAAAACCAATTTATTTATACATCACTCTTTTATCTAAAGAGCCATTATGTTGTCTATTTTACACCACACATATCCCTTGAAATTTTTGCTAAGCTTGTTTGTGTGTGTATCAATTGAGTTTTGGAGGGTAGTGTTAAGCTACCAAAATCATATCAAACCATTTTTACTTTGAGTCTTTGAAAAAAACCTCTGATCACATCATTAAAACATGCTAACATTTTTTAATCTACTCAATTTGTTTCAAAACTTATTTACCATTACACCAAAAACCATTTGTTTCAAACCATGTAACATTAACCATTTAGACCTTGCTTATGCATCATCATGCTATCCAATCTTGTCTAGATTGTTTGGTCAAATCCTAGTTTTCAATTAACCTTGTTAAGTTTGGATTCAAACATTGATTGATTTCTATTTAGGCCTCAATTCATGGGGTTGATACACAAATATTTCTATTTTAGGTTACATAACTTTGGTTAATCAATTACCCAAATTTGAAGACTATTTATTATTTGTTTCTTTATAGAGCCTATCCTTATCATTGTTTGTGTCTTTATTTGGGAAAAAATAACCTTTCTCTAGGTTCCTTTTGCCTCATTCCTTATACCAATTGATCATGTTTATGTTTGATTCTATGTGTCAGGTATATGTCAAAGATTATTTCCAAAATTGTTAAATTAAATCAAATTCACATCATGCCTTTATTTCAAGTCTATCTCTTGATGTCATTTGGCTAAAATCAATAGAAATCTTATTTGATCCTAGATTTTAACTCTACATTTACACAAAAGACCTAGCAACTCTTTTCCCTTTCCTAGTTTAGACCTTGGTTGGAATACTTTGACCTAGACCTTTGACATGCTAGTTTTTATTCAGATGCTTTTCCTTTTGTGTGTATGATAGTTGATGTTAGAATATTTTATTCCAAGTCTTATCACAAACTATTTTGGAGATACAACTCCACTTTCAAACCATGTTGGAGATACAACTCTACCCTTTTAACCAAGTTTGAACTATTTGTCCTTTGGACATAGTTTTTCAAAGTTTGCAGAACTCTAAGCCTTTTATTTTAGATATTTCATAATTTATTCATATATGTCTATCTAAAATTATGGTGAAATCACATACAATCTAATTTATTATAGAATGGATGCACAAATTGACTATAACCAAATGCCTGCTTATGATCCAACTTGAGACCTTGATTGGTATGAAGAGGTTTGTGAGGAGGAATTTATTAAATACCCAACTATAGATAATGTTGTTTGGGATATGGATCCATACCCTCTTTATGATAATCATTACATGAAACATAGTCAAGAACCAGCTTATGATCTAACTTGAGATTAGGATGATATGGTTTATGAGGACTTCGATGCTTTAGCTTGTGTGAGCTACCAATATCCATAGTACCCCAAACTTATCCTTTAAGGACCTCATCCTTAGGATTTTACAAGCAATCAAGCTCCACAATGCCATACCATTTCTATACCAAGACCTAATCCTTTAGCTTATGTGAACAACCAAGCCCCGTAACACCCTATTGTTATCATTTTAGGACTTCATCCTTTGGCTCATGTGAAAAATCATGCTCCACAATTCCCTATCACTATCCAACCACTGATCATTATTCATCCATTGCTAATAGTTCCTCACTTTATAAAAGCACAACTAATCTAACCATAACCTCAACCAATCCAATCATTTGAAGACCAAGTTGTGTTTAACACTGGTATTTTCCAACTCATTAGAAACCAAGGCCAAAATAACCAACCAATGCAAGATGATTTTATTGAAACAACCATTTATGATAAGTCAACTTGTGATGAATCACCTTTCAATCCTATACTAATCATCAAGGAGTCTCACTCTAATGAGCCAAGATTTACTGAGTCACTTCTTAATGATTATAACCAACTTTGGGAAAATCATTACCTTGACCATATGCCTATTTTTTAAGAGCCTCACTTTGACAAGCCAGTCTCTAAATATTTGTCTCTTAACCTTTTTCCCACCATTGAGGAGTCTCGCTTTGACAAACTAGTCTCTATGGAGCCCATCATGCTATTATAGGCCATCACTTTTCTACTACCAAGAATTAAATAAGAAATCATGTAATAGATTACCCATCTAATGAAGAATTAAAGTTAGATTTAGGTTATTTTCTTAAACCAACATTAGATCATCAGTCTCAACATTGGATTTAGAGTCCCTTGAGTTATAATGATTAATATATTCATGATTGTTACAATATTGGTTATGCATGCCTCATAGATTATTTTGAATACACTCATGATCCTTAAATAGTTTTTGAAGATTATTAGCATCACCAAAATTTCTCCTAGTATATTTTATGAGGATTGTGCATCCTGCCCCATTCCATTACCATCAACCAACATAACAATATTATTTAAATTCCTTCTCCCATGTGTTTCAATTGGGAATAATAAAATCATACTTTGTTGAACTACATCCATGGTGACATAATAGTTAAATAAGAGAAAGGAGGCCAATACCATATTCATGTATCCAAAGAACACTATCCTAGTGAAACCTTTTTACAGGCGCTAGGGGATAATCAAAGTTCAAACTCAACATCTTCTAGTGAAACTTATTTAGAACCACTAGAAGATAATCAAAGTCAAAAGCTAATGCTCATTAGTGAAACCTTATTAGAGGCACTACAGAATAATAAAGATAACTTCATTGGTATAAATCTCTTTAAGGCACCAATGGATAAGAATAAAAGTTCCTTACTATTTAATGAAAATAATATCAAAGATCAAATCAAAATAGCTTCCACTCTACAGCCTAATCAAATGGTATCTACTTTCAAGCCCAAACAATAGAAAATTTTGGTGGTCCTTTCAAGAAAACAAGTCTTTGGCCCTGACATATCTAATATTATGTCAAATCTGACATTAACAGCATTACATGTGACTAAAAATCTTCATCTTCATTTGTTTTCCAACCATTACACATTCCATTATAATTTACCATTCCATTTTATAAATAAACCTATCAACCATTATTTATCCCTATTTACCATCCATGTTGTACTTTATTTTATAGAGGCTACAAAGGTACCTTGTATTAATGTTTGAAGGAAATAGATTCATCAACCAATAGAGATCATAATGACATTCTTGGCATCCAAATCTGTAGCTAGTTCTTGATAGAGAAACTATTCAAATGAGATATGGGGTAGAAATTAACATGATTAATTATTCTAATTGTCTCATTTGCTAATCAAGACGTGTATTTCCACTTTAGCAAGAACAACATAATCCAAAACCACACCCAAGAAAAAAGCATGTACCATACCATTTCATTTTCCATATCTATTTGTCATTGTCACATATCCTAACCATTCACCTTACCACTTGGGGGCAACCCTCTTTGCATTCTATCCAACTTTCTACCAACCCTCTTACCATTTTATCCAATCTATCAAAAACCATCATTATCCTAAATAAATACCATGTCAACCTATCATTCCATTCCTATCTAGACCAAATCATGTTTTTATCCATCCTACCTGATCCTTTTTTGATCTTGGTTCTTTTAGTTTTTCCTGTACCTTTTCTAAGGGGATTCCAATAAAGTTTTAAGAATCAATCAAATCCATTTTTAAATGATAGTCTATGAAAGTAGTGTGATAGTTAATCTAGCAAGATATCTTTCATTTTCCTTCCTATATCAAGTTGATTTATGTGATCTTGTTTATAACCACTTATGGGTTAATCAATGTTTCACCAATCTTGATACTAATTATAACTGCCTATGGGAAAATTAGTGTCATTGACCTATTATGTTATATCCTATTTATAACCACCCATGGGTAAACTAGGGGCAACACTTATCTATCATGTATTTCCACATCACCTTACCATTATTGTTTTCATTTGACTAGCCATTTGCTATATTTGAGAACTTGTTGTTACCTGATCAATTTTTTCCTCACCTTTTATGTGGGAGGAATTATTATGACTTGAGGTCATTTTAGGACTATGTGGGCCATGCTCAATTCATGTTGAGGTCACCTAATTCCCCCTTTTCATGCACTCTCACCATTTTGTGAGAAACCTAATCCAAATGCTCTCACCATTTTGCCCATAGGTATCTTGTCACTCCCTAACAAGTTAAAATACCTCAAAATTCCAAAAAACATTCAAATATTTCAAAATCTAAAAACATTTATCCTATCTAATCTTAGTTAGTTATCCTCAATCTACCCTACTGGGGTAAATTCATTATTAGGATGCTTTATTTTAATTTTGTTTTTATGGATTTCTATTTGTTTATTTATTTCAAGTTGTTTGCTTGTTTGTGTGTTTTCTATTTATTTATGTATTCTTTATTCTTGCCTATTTATTTGCTTTTAGCACTATTGCCTTGACTTTAGTTTATGTGTTCACTGGGTGATTCCTTGTGCACATTATTATTGAGTCCATCCATATTCATACATCAACATTTTCATCATGGTTTTTATCATTGGTGCATTATTTTCAAGTGTTTATTGGATCAAGAGTCAGTCCTCATGCATATTTTGGCCAAGTCTTCATGGTGTTCTATCATGATGCCTACCGTCACATGCTAAAACAAAAATTAGATTCAATAAGGTGTAAAATCAATGGAGACACATAATTTTGTCCTTGGTACCTTGGCAAATCCTTCTACCCATCTTGATCAAATCTTATTCTTTTATCCTTCCCTTTCATCACTTTGTGCATCCTTGTGTGCCTAATTTTTTGTGGCTTCTTTAGTCATTAGACCATCACATCTACATTTTCACCCACTCATCCTTAATCTATATTCCAAGTTATATCCTTAAGTTATGCTTGCCAATTATCCCTAACTAGGGCATAATCATACTTTTTAAAACAATCTAGGCCCTCTTAATGATTATAACTGCCTATAGGTAAATCAATATTTTTAACTTTTATTTCTGATTATAACCACCTTTGGGAAAATCTATAATTTTTAAATCAATGCATACAAGCATTTTCTCATTTTGATTAATCTCAACCATAGTTTAATCTCACCCTTCTTCTTGCTTTTTTTCAAGATACCATCCATCCACATATGTGATGGCCACTCCCTCAAGGGGGCATCATCATAGACTTCCCAAACACCATTTTGAGCTCTTTCTTCAATTAGCATCTTATTTTTGGCATACAATCCTTTTCTCAGTATTTGAGAATACATTACTATGCCTATGGTTGGCAACATCTTCCCAAATAGGGGCAAACTATAGACACCTAAAATTGGTCATTGATAACCTTCAACCAGGCTTTTGACTAATTTCTATCAAAAGTACACAATTTGGCTTTAAAACACTAAAATGCATTAAAAGAGTTGAAATTTTTATATTCAATATCCAATTTTTTTTAGGCTATCATTAAATAGGGCAATACAATTTATGAAGTAGCTAACTTTGATCAGATCATTTTGAGTCAAAATGACATTTTTGCACCTAGGTGCTCTAGATTGCTCTTTTCTATCAAATTTCTTGTATGAGACATATTCCTTTGTTATTTTTCATTGTAAAAATCCTAAATGGGAATATGGTTCCAGTGCATTTAACATATACTTCCAACTCCAATCTAGTCAAATTTCAAGCCAATAATATGGCATTTTGACCAATTTGATTAATTTGTACACAAAGAGCCAAGGTTTGCATGAAAGTGACTAATCATGTTTAAAAGATAATTAATTCAAATAATGAGTCTAATTAAATATTCCATGGAACTTGTTGAATATTTATTTTTAGAAACTGATAATGAATATCTGCATCATTAAATGACACCATTTCTTAGAAAGACATCCCTAGTCCATAAATGCATAAAATATCTCATCAAGCCACCCCATGCCTCATTAAAATGCCTAATATGCCTCTTAAATTCCCAATCTTCCCAAATATTTATGGGGGATATTTATGAATTTAATTATATAATTTGGATTGATTCATGGCCACACATCTCAATCTTAAGATGGATGGTCATGGTTGATCCTAAACCATTTCAAAAATCTATAAATAGAAGAGCTATGAACATGAATTTTAATCTTGGATAATGTAAATTTATAATACATAAATAATTCCAAAATCCATTGCAATTAGTGTTATAATGTTAAATTTTTGATCCAAGCCAAAGCCAAATCCATCACAAAGGTGCCAAGGAGAAGAGGAGATAGCCAAGCCTCCTTTGATGAAGACTCATTGAGCACAAGCCAAGCAAGCCACTTCAACAAGCTATTTGAAGCATCCAACGAAGGTGAAGGATTTATTTGTCTTGTAATTCTAGTTGTGTTTCTCATTTGGTTTTTTTAATATGCTCCTCCTTGAGATAGTCTTATTGTGCTAGCTTAGTGTGTTATTTTATTCACTAACACCATACTAATATCCCCCTTTTGAAATCATATGTTCATAGTAAGCAGGTCTCTAAAATCATATTCAACCATCTCATTTTTCATTATTGTATCCCCTCTGATGTTATATAATATAATGGTATATGATTTAAAAATAAATATGTGGAATCACTTTGTTCTCAATACCACATCAAACAACATTTCTCTACCACTTACTATTCACAAGGCAACAACCAAGTTGGGGCTTCTAATAAAACCATTATCAATATTCTAAAAAATATTTTTAATGATGTTGGTCATACTTGGAACTTGAAGATATTTAATTCCCTCTAGGCATATTGTACCACATTCCATACTCCAACAAGAGCTACACCCTATTTACTTTTTTATGAAATTGAATTCATTCTTCCCATTAAGGTCAAGTTCCCTTCTCTCTGAATTTTATTACAGCACATCATCGATGATGAAGACTACATAATGGATCATGAACAAGAGCTAGACCTACTTGATGTTAAATGTTTGGCCACCTTGAATAATATTTAGGCTTATCAAAACTGATTAAAAGGCTAATAAAATAGGCATGTTAAGCATCATGAATTCAATCTTGGTGACCTAGTACTAAAAGAGAATCAAGAAAATGTCAACACTAAAACTAAGAAAAAAGGAAAGTTTCAACTAAACTAGTTAGGGCCCTATGTAGTTATTTACAACTACGGTTCTATATCATACATTCTCACTACACCAAAATGAGATGAACTTGATGAATCAATGAACATAATTCACCTTAAATGTTTTTACGCTTGAGGGATTCAAATAATTGTTTACAAGGATCATTTAAATTATGCCACATTATACCTATTCTTTGTGTTATTCCCCTTTTTTTCTAACATATCCTTAACCATTTGATATCTATTTATTTTTTCATAGCCTCACCTATCACATTTTGCCTTGGTTCTGATTCACTTGCACTTCAGGCACATTCAATGGTTGATGACAAATTGAGTTCCAATAGTTGTTTTAGAATCAAATGTTTGAATGGTAGTTTATGAAAGTAGTATGAAAATGGTCCTAGTAATTTCATCTTTCATTTTTTGTTACATTCACACCTCATTCTACTAATTATAACTATCTATGGTAAAACTGGTACCACTGACCCTTTGGCATTGTTTCCTAATTCTAACAACCTATGGGAAAATTAGGGACAACACCTTTTACAATACATTATTGCATCACCTTGAAATTAATGTTATCATTTATCATTCCATTTTCCTTTATGTAAACTTTATATTGCTTAATTGTATGCCTTTTTTATAGGCAAAACTACAATGACTTGAGGTCCTATGGGACTATGTAAGTAGCACTTGATTCATGTTGAGATCAACTCAGTCACCCTTTTTCCATGCACTCACATCATTTTATGAGTTTGGGCCATGTTGTATCTTTTAATTCTTGATTGATTTTATATACCAAAAACATCATAATCATTTATCACCTTCACCATTGAAGGTAAAACTACAATGACTTGAGGTCTTGGGGACTATGTAAACAACACTTGATTCAAGTTGAAGTCAATTCAATCACCCCTAATCCATGCTAATGCCATTTTGTGAGTTGGACCATTTTATATCTCATAATTATTGATTGAGTTGAGATTATTATAAAATTCCAAAAACACTTTAAAAAGTTTCAACATCCTTAAACATTTGTAAAGATCTTAAAAATCTTTAAAAACATAAAAATTGTGAAAATTGGCTTAGAATTTCCATGCAAGATATCAAGCCACCCAAAATTTTCTAAGATGGGCCAACTTATCTATTCAGTTTATTTATATACCACCTTGGTATTTTTTCTCCTATTTATGGGAGAACAACATCGACCTAAGGTCTCACAGACTATGTAGGCAATACCTGGATACATGGGGTATCTTGGGTTAGCTCGATTACACCTTCCTTTATTTTTAGAGCACTTATTTACCTTAAGGATTTTAGGACCCCTAAATGTCTCATGAATAACCACTTATCATTTAGTTTCCCCATCTGTATTGGCCTTTATCCTACACTCTAACCATTTTATGAGTTCTTATTATGAGTATTATATATTCAACTTTGATACACTAATGACCACTTGGCTTTTATTACGCTCTCATCATTTTGAGATTACTCTTTATCTCAATGATCTCATCATTTTATGAGCTCATTCTCATTCCAAACCTTATATATCATAGATAAAATGGATTATCATTTCATTTCATTAGTGGATACTCATCTCTTAACTTTTAGTGTGGTTTTATCCTAAACCATACTCTCATGTTTGTATGATTTGTTTGTGTTGAAATTTTTATGATAGTGGAACATCGTCCCCTCTTTTCTCATGAATTCATAATTTTTTGAGATCATTCCTATTTTCCTCTACACATCAATCATGTTTTCTTATCATTCATTTTCTTCTATCCCATATCCTTGGAGAACCACATTTGGGATAAATTTCACATTGGATCTTGTGTCCATAGAACTATGTAGGTAACATCCACTTGCCTACTATATCTGGAGTCAGATTGAATACCCCTTCTTTTTCTTCTACTCACCCCATTTTTTTTGTTATTATTTTGTTGTCTCCTATGGCCTAGGGTCAATATTTCTACCATCTTATTTATTTTGTTGTCTTCTATAACTTAGGGGAAATGTTGTTATCTTATTTGTGTCATTATTTCCCTATAGCCTAAGGGAAACCTTGTGCTAATTGTTCTTATGTTATTTTACCTATGTCATTGCTACCTAGCTTAGGGGTCACCCTGTCACTAAGAGTAACACCTCTATTACACATACACAAATAATATGGTTTCTATTTGTACTAATATTGTGATTAACCAATGTTTGTATATTTCTGTTTGTTTGGATTTATTTTTTTATTTTTGTGTTTAGAGTAGTTTGTTTATTGCACTTTTATTTGATTTGGATTATTTAGTTTTTTTTTTTTTCACTTTATTTTTTTGCACATTTTGTTTTTTTTTCATTTATTAGTATTTTTTTATTAATTTTTATGGGTATTTTATTTATTTTTATATTTGTTTATTTAAATTTTATTTATTTTTATCTGTTTATTTTTATCTTTCTATTTTTTTTCATTCATTTTTTTTTGACTTTTTGTTCTTTGGTTTCCATAAGATTATTACATGTTATTTACACTTAAGTCTTGATTATCCATATAATGTACTTCGGTTGTGAATTTTTATAGTTAGTCTTACACTTGATTTATTTGTTATATTTACACTTAGAATTTGATTATCCATATATTATTCCTAATTTTTTTATATTTATGATCATAAAAATTTAAAAAATAGAGAGTAGGTTAGAACAAGTGTTAGTTTCACAAAATAAATGAAATCAACACACTAATAAGCTAACATCTCTAAGCCTAGATTTAAGGTAGATCATGGTGAAAAAAATATATATGAAATCACAACTAAAGTGTAAATAATGAAAAATCCCTTACCTTCCTTGAGATATCCATGTGGTTTATTCATGGCTTGTTCAAATTTTACTCAAAGAGTCCTTGGAAATGGAGTTTGGTTACCTCCTTCTCTCCTTGGCAACATGGTTAACTTGCTTAGTTTAAACATGGAATGGGCTCAAACCTAACCTAAGAAAGTTAGTTAATCCTATTAGAGATAAAATATGTCAAAACCTCATGATTTTCAATGAATAGGCATATGTGAGATATTTTTAGATATTTGCAAAGGCTTGATAACTCACAAAAGGTAATCATGAAAAATTAGGATATTCTTGATTTTTGAATTTCCTTTTTTATAATTTCATTAACTACTCATGGATAATTCTTAGGTTTAGAATTTTAATTAATTCTAATTAATTTTTTATAATTTCCAATATTTTATTTAACTTCATGTGTGCATTTTCTCCATTTAATAGGTCTATAGGTCAAATTACATGTGATGCTAAAAGATGAGCAGAGATGAATCTGTGAGAGCTTTTTATTACTTATGATAGGGTACCCCACTCAAGGATGCTGTAAAAAGATTTTAATCTTTGATGAATGAATAACAAGAAAATTTTGGATTTTTGTTATTTCTTAATCTTAATTTAAAAAGGTTGGTAAGAATTAGTCTAAAGTTTAGTTAAAGCCATTAGTGGCTAGTCTTAGATGTCTATAGTTTGCCCCTATTTGTGAAGGCATTGTAAGCTCTAAGAATAGTAACATATTCTAAAATAATGGAAAGGTATGATATGCTTATGGCTTCAATGACAATGGATGAATTATAGTTACCCCCTCAAAGGATAGACTGGCAAAGGGGTAGGCAAATAGTCCTTCAAATGAAGGAAATGAGTGGACCAAAGAGATGAAATAGATTAGGACTAATTTGCCCATAGGAATTTATAATTAGTGTAATATGGATCTAATCCAAATATGGTAGATAAATAAGATGATTTTCTCATAGGTAGTTATAATCATCGACATAGGTGGGATAAAAAAAGTGATGATTTACCCAAAAGTAGTTATAATCATCAAAAAAGGCTTAGGGTAATAAGAGACTAATTTAACCAAAGATGGTTATAATTATTTAAAGGTAAAATAATGATTTTTCCATAGGCATTTATAATCATTATAAAGATAAAAATATGACCCAATTGGGTAGATAGAGATAATGATTTTCCCAAAGGCAATTAAAATCATCAACCCTCAAATAGATGGAAACACATTGATTTACCCAAAGGTGATTAAAATCATTATTAATGAAAGTGGGATGGTATAAAATGATTCATCTAGAGGTGTTTATAATAATTTTACCCTAATAGTGGAAAACATGATATGGAAGATGATGTAAAATTGGTACAAGGGATAAAGATGAATTAGGCAACCTGCTAGTAAGGAGATGCCCATCTAAACTAGCAAGGAGGAAAATTATTTCATTATTTAATTACTCTATTTAGGATATGATTTGGATTAGATTTGGAATGTTACTAGGTCAAGGAAATGTATGAATGATTCATTACCATGTATACTCCTAAAGTTGATTTTTTTTATAGCACATGATGGTAGGCATCATGATTGAACACCATGATAACTTGGCTGAAATATGCACAAGGTCTAACACATGATATAGTACTCAATCAAAAATAATGCATCGATGATAAAAACCATGATGATAATGTGTATATGTGAATATAGATGGATTTAAGAATAATTCATGAGGAATCACCCAATGAACACACATAGACTGAATCAAGGCACAATAAGAAAGCAAATAAATAGTCAAATAAATAAATAAACAAAATAATACAAAAAAGAAAGAAATAAACAAAATAGAAAAAATGAATGAAATAAAAAAAACAATGGTTAATCATAATTTTAGTAAAAATAACATGACACAAATAAGACAATGAAATTTCCCTTAGATGAGAGGAGATAATTAAATAAACAAACAAAATAAAATGAGGAAATAGAAGAAAAGTAAGGGGATGGCCAAGTTATCTCTAGATGCACTAGGCAAGTGGATGTTGCTTACATAGTTCCATGGTCATAAGATTCAATAAAAACTTTAGGACAAATTTAGTTCTCTTAGGAAATGGGATATAAGAAAATGATGACAAAAAAACATGATGGATGTGATATAATAATATTGAAATGAACTCATAAAGTGGTGAGAGTGTGCGATAAAAGGACAATAAGGATGGGGAAACTAAATCAAAAGTGGTTTTTTGTGACTCGGTGATGGTTCCCAGAATCCTTAAGCCAAATAAATGGTCCATGTTTTTGGATTTTCTAAAATGGTTTTACAAAAAAAAATGGAATTTTTTATGTATCTCAACTCAATTAATAATGATGAGATACGAAACAATCCAAGATTGCAAAATGGCAAGAATGTTCAAACGTAAATTTCTCACAAAATGGTGAGAGCATTAGTAAAATGTGACTAAGTTGACCTCAATGTGAATCAATCACTACCTATATATTCCCATGATGGGACCTCAAGTCATTGTGATTCCACCTTATAGTGGAGGAATCTAACTAGTGCAGTAGCCAATTTAAACAAAATAGACAAAGTTGGCAAATGGCATAATACAGTATAGGCATGGTAAGGTGGTAATTTAAGGCATGATAAACAAGTGTTTCCCCTAGTTTTCCCATAGGAATTTATAACTAGGAAATGAAAACATAGATAAATGATACTAATTTGCCCATATGTGGTTATAACTAGTAGCATGACTGTGGGACACTAATTTGCCCAAAAGTGGCTATAATCAGGTGTACTTGGTATATAACAAAATAATAAATGAAGGATGTAATTACAAACCACTATCATATTTTTTCAAAATATAGCCTTCTATCTAGAATATTTGAAACAACTACTAAAACTTGATTTGAATCTTCATACTGAAAGTGGTTGCAAAACTAATGGCATGAAACCAAGGTCAAACAAGCTAGGTAGGTAAGGTAAAGACAACTTGGTCAATAAAAAAGGTATGGTAGAATAGAATGGTGGAAAAATAAAGTGATATAATGGTAGAATGGTATGGTATAAATAATAATGTTGATAATATGGTATAATTAAAATGGTCCTCATAGATAATACACCAGGTCTCTCAAGTGAAGTAACACTTGAGGTGTATAATGTTCATCGACTCATCAATTTCATCCATGTCTGGTGTAGCAATCTTGTATGCTCTATCACCATAGTTTGAAACAATGAATAAAGGACCTCCCTAGTTAGGTTTGAAACTCCCTTTGTGTTTCATCTCGGCCATGGTATTCTTTTGGTTTCTTTAAGTATAAGATCACCAAGCTCAAATTCTCTATGTTTCACACATCGATTTTAGTGGCCATAGAGTTGGTTATAGTATGCTTGTAGATTGTTTACTATAGCCAAAAATTTATCATTAATTATATATATTTCTTTTAGATGAGCTACTCGATAGTATTCATCATTTATGACATGATTTAAATAGATGTACAAAGAAGGTAATTTGAACTTAATGATAAAAATGGCCTTAGTGTCATAAACAAGTGAATATGGAATTGCTCCTATTGAAGTATAATGATTGGTGTAGTATACCCAAAAGGTATGGAATATTTTAAGGTGTCAATCATGTTTGACATCATTTACAATATTTTTAAGGATGTTGATAATGGTTTTGTTAGATGCTTTAGCCTAGTCATTACCTTGTGGATAATATGCCATGGAAAAATATTGTTTGATCTTGTACTCGACACATAGTGATTCAAAATCATTGTTATTGAAAGATAAGTCATTATCAGATATAATGTCATAGGGGATACCATAACAAAATATTAGATGGTTAAAGATGAATATGTAAATTTGATTTTTAGTCATGTAAGTGAGGGGTATAGCTCAACCAACTTAGTGAAGTATTTTATGGTTGTAGGGATTTATTTATGGACATCAGAGGAGGTAGCGTTTATCTTCCCAATGAGATCAAGGCCCCATATAACAAATGGACATGGTCTAAGAATTTGTTTCAAATTCTTATTTGAGGCATGAGTCACACTAGCATCTTTTTACATGTGTAATTGCATCTGCATCCATCATTAGCCAATAGTACCCAGTATGTATGAGATTTTTATAGAGGAATACCCCACTAGTATGGGATCCACATACTTCTCATGAACTTCTCATAATGATAATTTATATTCTATCAAAGTTAAAAAATGAAGAAAAGTTTCATAAAAACTACAACAGTATAGGGTTAGTTCAAGTAAGGTATAATGTATATCATTATGGATAAAGGCTTTGGATTGTTTGTGAGATAGGTCTAGTGGAATTATTTGGTCATGAAGATAGTCATATAGGTCTGAATACCAAGGAGAGATGGGACCAAAAATATCAAGATCATTACAATAGTTAAAGGTTCATGAGATGACACTAGTAGATTTTTAATGAGAAACTAGTATTCTTTAGTCATGTCTATATGTCAAATCAAATATCAAATGGTAGTCATGGCATCTAATATTATATTAATGGCCCTTTGTATATGTTCAAACTAGACATCAACAATATGTTATTTGAGAGTGTCAACCATGTCCTTATATGGTATCATCTTGTCATCCTCAGTTTAAAAATGGTCTATAATTTGATTGATGATTAACTAAGAATCACCATAAACTTTTAGATGTATGTTCCATTGTACTACCTATCAAATACCTATGATGAGTGATTCATATTTATCCAAGTTGTTAGTACATGGAAATATGATCCAAAATGATTTAAGGATTAGATCCCCTTGTGAAGTAATAAATAAAAGGCATGCCCCTATTCCATGTGTAGTGAAGGACCCATCAAAATACAACTTCCAATATTACTCCTCAAGAGGTGTTTCAATGATGGTCATAATAGACTAATCTAGGAATTGGAGTTTTAATGGATTTATATCTACAAGGGGTGCTTCACCAAGTTGACTTGTAAGGACTTTCCCCTTGATGTCTTTCTGGTTGGCATACTATATCTCAAACTCACTGAGAAGCATGATCCATTTTTCCGCATGGCCTTGTAAATTTGTTTTAGATAGTAGATACTTGAGTGGATATACTTTTTAAATGACCATGGTATTGTTATTTAACATGTAATTTCATAGTTTTTGATCTATAAATACCATAGCTAAAAAGGCTTTTTTAATGGGTATATAATTGTGCTCATACGTGACTAGTGTATGGCTTAGATATTACACATGTTACTTTCCATTATCATCATATTGAGATAGAAGTGCCCTCAAGGCTTTGTCAATTGTAGATAGGTATAGGAGGAATGGTTTTCCTAGCATTGGAGGTAATAAAATAGGTGTATTTGATAGATAGTCCTTTAGACATTGAAAATCTTTATGGTAGTCATCATCCCAATGAAATTCTAACCCTTTTTGCAAAAGATGTGTAAATGGGTGGCACTTATTGGCCAATTGAGATATGAAGCATCTAATAGATTGTATTTTTCCCTATAAATTGTGTATTTGTTTCAAATTGGTTGATGGTGGCATTTGTGTTATGGATTATAATTTGGTTGAATTGACTTCAATGCCCCAATGAGACACAATGAAGATAATCAATTTGCCTAAAGTAACTCCAAAAACACACTTATTAGGGTTGATCCTAACTTTTTATTCATGCAGTCTCTCAAATATTCTCCTCAGTCTTGTTGGATGATCACCCCTAATCTTTGATTTACCTAGTATGTCATGGACATAGTCTTTAATAATGTCATACATCATATCATGAAATATGATGGTCATGGCTCTTTGATAGGTGGACCCTACATTTTTGAGACCAAATGGCATAACTTGATAACAAAATGTTCCCCAAAGAGTGGTGAATGCTATTTTATGTTGGTCTTCTAGCACAATTTGAATCTGGTTGTAGTTTAAGAATCCATCCATTAGTGAAAGCATTTCATAACCCAATGTGGAGTCAACAATCATGTCAATGTTTGGTAGAGGAAAGCCATCTTGGGGGCAAGCCTTGTTTATGTCTCTAAAATTAGTGTAGATCTTGATTCCTCTTAGCTTCTTGTTGATGGGTACAATATTGGAGATCCACTTTGAGTAGTCAATTGGTCAAATACATCTCACTTTTAAGATTTTTTCCAACTCTTTCTTTACTAATATAACAATGTGAGGATGCATCTTACACAATTTTTGTTTCACAAGTTTGGAATCAATATGTACCACAAGGTGGTTTAAAACTAAGGTAGGGTCCAAATTTTTTATGTTAGAGTAGGCCCATGAAAATATATCAACAAATTCCCTCAAAAGGGATGTAAATACTTCACATTCCTCCTTAGTGAGGAGCATGACTAATTTTATCCATTTCGTATCATCTCGAGTCTTGATGTTAACCTCTATTGTGTCCTCCATGAGAAGGGTTAAACCATCATCTATAATAGTCAGGAAAGATTAAAACTAACCTAAAATAGTAGAATCCTTTATTAGGACTGGATCTTCAAGTTCTCCTAGGCATGATGAATCAGAATCTGCCAATGGTAGGGATGGCCATGTAATAAACACTATTGGAAACTCTTGAATTATTCGATCAAAAGCCTATTGTTCTTGAATACTAAAATTAGACCCATAGGAAATTTCATCATTGGTGGTCTGCTGAGCTATGCTTGAGGAAGGTTAAACACCCCCATTTAATGGTGCCTAAAATAGGTTTTCACCACTAGACTGGCCTTTCTCTTTACTATTACCCTATTTCAAAAGTGCCTCAAAGATGTTTTCACTTTGGGACCTCAATGTTTTATTTAATTGTTTTTGGATAAAGATGTTCACCCATTCTCCAAAATAGGTTTTATGATCCAAGTTGATTGAGAACCCTTATTTTTGGTCTCCCAATCAAATATTTTCCCTAAGGCCTAAAAAATCACAGAAGGATTCATCATTATAAAACTCATCGAATAATATTGTTGATTATTTTTGGACCCAATATATTAGTTAAGGGTAATATAATGGAAGCAAATTATGGAAATAACTAGTCAAAGGGTAAAACTGGAATTAGTGTCAAACAAGTTGGTATGAGATAAATCATTGAAAGGGATATGATCAGACATTGCTTCATTTTTTACATTGTCATCATTAGTCATTGGTGTTATAACTCAAATAAGATATGTTGGGTCACCCCTAGGTGGTTTAAATCTAAGACCATAGGTTCTTTTGTATCAAGTGGTAAATATTGGCTCAAGTGGACCTTGTTAATTCATCCCAAGGGCTCCTCCTTCATAGGCATGCCTCTCTATGATTTTGTTTGATATAGGATACTTTGCATTGATATAATAATTGACCAATTTGTCATTATATAACCATGATTCACCATTTACAAGAGGGTCTTATTCTTGGCCAAATGCCAGTATAAAAGTGATAAGTGTTAGACTATGCGGTTTGCATTTTCCTTTTCTTTTATATTTCATGCAAGGTCTTTTAGCTTTAGGTCTTCTAAAGGACTTGGGGTTTTGTGAAAGCTTAGAAATGTGGAAGGTATCATGGGTCAAATATTCTCATTGGCCATTAGCTAATTTGGTTTAATGATTAGACATTTTAGGAGGTAGCATGTGAGAAAGTGAATCAAGGGTGTTAGGGTCAATGCAGTTGGCCTTTATTGAATCAATAAGCATTTATTTCCCTTTGTCTTTCTTAGAAACCATATTCAAGCTGAAATGATAGTTATAACTCTAGTACTTGGCCTCTAAATGTTTATAATGCTTGTATGGTTACAATTCCCCATGAATGATGACCTTTATACCTAAAAAGGGGAAATTGATACACTAGTGTAATGTTGACGAGATTACAATAATCTCATATATCCATAGTCTACCCAAAAGCATATTATGTGAAAATTCAAGGTCCAACACATGGCATAAGGTAACATGGGTCAAAGACCCAATGATAACTAACAAGATGATAGTGCCCTATGATTCACATTCTTCATTATCATAGGACTTGATAGTGATTGTTTCTAGATGTAAATTGGTTATTGTGTACCCAAGAATCTTGATGAGCTTTAGAGATATGATATTTAGGCCCAATCCATTGTCTATGAGGACATGTTTCACTTTGTGCCAAATTATAATAACTTTTATGTATAATGGGTTATTATGCAGTGGGATAAGAGATGACATATCACTTTGGTTGAAGGTTAATTATTGGCTTAGAGCTAAATGTCCAACCAAAGCTTGAAATTTATTGGGAGATATGTCATTAAGAACTTGGGATTAGCCAAGGAACTCTGTTAAGATGTTCTTATGGATTGTATATGTACATAAAAAATATAAAATGGAGATTTATGCAGGTGTCTTCTATAGTTTTTCCATAATATTGAATCTATTTTCTTAGACAATAAGAAATGGCTTGTTTTTTTCTAGAACAGTTGGTTGGATGGGTAAAGTGGAAGATTGTTGTGGACCTAGTATAGTAATATTTGACTATCAAGTTATGACTTCACAATCAAGATTAGATATAAGACCATTATTACTAATAAATGATGGTGGAAGGGGACTAGATAGGATAAGTCTCAATTGTTGATACACTTATGCATGGTCACAGGCTAATGATGAGTTATCAATATAAGGTCCAAAAGTGGGAATCCCTACTTATCAGTATGCATGTATGTGGTCTTAGGTCAAGGAAGGATCACTAACATGGGTTGGTTGATTGGAATTGATTAAAAATTGTCTTATTTAATTGGTATTTGGTCTTAGATTGATGGAGATGGTGTTAAAGTGACCTCTTAAAATATGGCCCACAACCTTATTGTAGTCATGTGTAACTACATGATAGGTCTATTGGTTTTTTGAATCATTTTAGCCTTAGTTCTATCCATTCATTTTACATTTTTTATTATGTTTTTTATTTCATTAGTTTTATCGATTTTTCCTTGGTTGTTGATATTGTTATTGTTGTTATCCTAGCCTTTGGTGTTTTTGTCATTTGTTGTTATGTTGTGGAAAAGGATTTTGATAAATGTTGAGGTTATAATTTGATTTGGAAATTCCACAATCCAATGTGATCTCTTCATTTTAAAACATGTTCTTAATAAAATGTTTTATTTGTGTATAATGACACAAATTATGTCCATTAACTTGATGATACTCATAAAACTCATTTTACCTATACCATTCTGATAGTTAATGCCTCAGGATAGTGTTTTAGAATAGGCCAATTAATCAGATTAGCTACAATGAAATTGTGAAACATAGATTCAATGGGATCCCCAAGGTTACTAAATATGTGATGAGTAGGTGCATTTCTCCTTTGAGGAGGGGCTTATAAAGGCATAGGTTATTGCATTTGTTGTGCTGGTCTAAACTATTATGCTTGCTAAAGAGGTTATTGGTGAGTAGTAATTTGGATATATGGTATAGTTTGAGTAGACAATGTTTACACCATTTGGACATGTCATGACTCAGTTACTCTATTCTTTAAAACATTCTTATTGTGATTTCATTGCTTGGTTTTATCATAATTGTTGGCCTAGGCTGGTGTAACACTTACGCTTGGACTTGGTTTTGATTTTAGCCATTATTCTATTTTTGGTTCTAGCTTATATTTGATGAGGTATATTTAATGATCCCTTTGTTAATAAGGGCTCTTTCAATCAACAAACCTTTGTCAATTATTTCCTTAAAAGTGTGTGTGTGTGTGTGTGTGTGTGTATTGTAACTCCATATGGTAAGATATCTCATCATGTAAATTCTTGGTAAACACAACAGTTAGTTGCTTGTCTAATAGACTATGGGTAAATCATCTTGCAAGGGCTCTCCATCGATGTAGATAACTTGTAAATATTTCACTAGCCTTTTGTTTGGCTTGCATTAAATCTAACAACAAAATCACATGTTTGAGATTTTGGGAGAAGTGTTGCACAAACTTGTTTGAAAGATCATCAAAATTAGATACTAAATTCTTGGACAATTTTAGGAACCACTCTAATGATTGTCATGCTAGGCTTCTTAGGAATAATAATAAAAGGTATATGTCATTATAGGCCACTAGTTGGAATGCAACAAATAATTCCATCAGACCTTGGGGTCACCTTTTCCCTTGTATTTGTCAAACTTTGGTGGTTCATACCCTAGAGGAAATGGTATTTATAAATACTTCATGTTGAAGGGGTAAAAAACACATCATCTAACTTAAAATTCTAGGTTTGTTTCCTAGCTTGGATGAGGGCAATTGCATCCTTCATTTGTTGTAGTTCTTGGGATAAGAAACTAGTGGGAATATTGGATTGAGGTGGAAGTTGATTGGTCATAAGTGGAATGTTGGTTTGGTTTGGGAATGGATTAGGAACATTCATGTGTGGATTAAGGCATGATTATTTAAATTACACATGTTGTTGTGAGATATTCTAGTTAGGATTAGGTATATGGGCCTAGTTTTTGGGAAACTATGGTTGAGATTGAGGGATATGGTCATACTTTGCTTATTGAGGTTGAATAGGGACTTATTTCTGACTAGTCAAACCTTGTTGATTAAAGGGAACTTGTGAACTAAGACCATGTCATTAAACTTGTGGCATGTTCTGAATAAAAGGCAATTATTGCCTAATTGGTACTTATGGAACATTGGAACTTCTTGGTTACACGAATACCTATTAGGAAGTAGATACATGTTATAAATTTAACATTTGTTGTTGACCAATATTTATACATTATTAATTAAAAATCATTTTTTTGTATTGGCATGTTGGCTATGACTGAAGAGGTATGTTCATCACTACCTTGCGAGGTGGAACATTAATTACCCCCTATTGAGGTGGTAAGATGTTTTACCTCTATTTCATGGGTATGTTATATGGTGCCT
The DNA here is from genome assembly GCA_037957365.1 of Torreya grandis. Classification (NCBI taxonomy): domain Eukaryota; kingdom Viridiplantae; phylum Streptophyta; class Pinopsida; order Cupressales; family Taxaceae; genus Torreya; species Torreya grandis. Next base: position 396,242 of record JARHVA010006506.1, on the reverse strand, counting down.
TTTATTATGGAATGTTACTCATCACCTATTAGCATAGAATAGCATTCACCACATTTTTTGAGGCATGGCACTGGTCATTGCTTGCCTACTTAATATTTGTTATTGTATGCTTGAAGAAGTAGATAGTTAAGGATTAGAGGTAGTTTTTTGAGGTTGGGAAGTAGAAGCTCCTACCCCTTGAGTTTGTGAACCACTCAAGGTGTTGATTAAAGGCACATTTTGTTTTTGACTAGTTATTTGTGAATTTACACCATTTTTGTCTAGATTGGACATTATTTGCACATTGTCCACTACGTTTGGATTTTTATTTTGCATAGAAGTAAAAGATACTTCCTTGATAGTTGGGGTATTGAACATGTTTTTTGCTGAAGTGCTTTACACAAATGGGTTTATACACTAATTTTCTTGGCCTATCAATTCCATTAAGACTCTTGTTGAAGGAGCCATCTCAATAAGAGGAGTACTTGATAAGGTCATATTATTAAATTTGTGTGCTAGGTTCAGGTATGTTTGGTATGTTGTCTGTATTTTCATGAAATGATGTTTGAGGAGGCCCTTTCTTATGAAAAGCATATAAGGGTCCCAATATAGCATTGACATAATGACATGAAGGTTTCTAGAAGAGGCATGTTCATTATTTTGACTATATGGTATGTTGTAAGGCCCTCTTACAAGACTTGGCAAGTTTTCATGGGAAAGTTTGAAAAAAATTTGTCCCCTACCTTTGCAGATCTAATTAATAATTTCTCCTTGTTAAAAAGTAAGTGAAAATCAAAAAAATATGGGTCATAAGCTGATGGAATAATAATGTAGTAAGGTTGTTGTTGAACTTGTTCTACAACTAAAGGTACGTTAACCAAGTATTATGCCATATGTTCTTGGTCTTGCTCTGAGTATGGAGGTGTGTTGACCAAATAATGGGCCAAAGGGTCTTAACTTTGTTCCCCTATCTAAGCATTATAAAGTGGAAATGGATCCATCTCAAAAATTACATCATCTCCATATGGGTCTTGAACAAAGTCTTCTTATGTGACAACATTTACATACCCTAGATTATACATGACACCATTATGTGTATAGTGAGACATGGTTAAATCAATGGGTGAATGCTTCATGATAAATGGGACTAGACTTATACAAACTCTAAAAACAACTATGTTAAAAATATAAAAGGTTCAAACTAGGTCTAACTCGATCAAAGGGATGGAGTTGTATCTCCAAAATGGTTTCTGGCAAAACTTGGTATAAAATAGTATAAATTTAAATGTTTAATCTTAAAGGTCTCACACAAAAAAGGTCAAGAGGATGAAATTAAAATTATATATATAATCTAGGTCCAAATTGTTCCAAATATGTCTAATCTAGTAAAGGAAAAGTTGTTAGGTCTTTTGGCCAAATGCAACATCAAAATCTAGGCTCAAACAAAGGCATGTTCTAGGACTTTTGGCCAATCACGACATCAAAATATAGACTTAAAATAAATGGGTATTTAATCTAACAAACTTGGAACACTTTGATATAAACTAGGCACTTGATTCGAGACACAAACTTGGTCAAATTAGTATGAGGCACAAAACAAAAGGCACTTATGGATAGATTATTTTCTCCCAAATAATGATAAAACAAATAGTTTTTGAATTTAGGTAAAGAATTGACCTAAGTTATGCAATATAAAATATAAATATTAGTATCAAATCCCCAATTAGACAAATCTCAAATAAAAATCAATCAATGTTTGGAGTTGAACTTGTCAAAGTTAGTTAAAAACTCAACTTAAGAAAACTAGGATTTTTGAATAAACAAGGTAGACAAATTTAAAGGCATAATGACACTATAAAAAGACCATAAAGGTATACATGGTTTGGTTCAAACGTGAAACTTGGACATAAGATAAAACAAGTCTATAAAACTATTTTATCATAATAATGGTGTTATTACTTCCTAAAGGTATAAATAATGGTTTATTTCAAAGACTCCATGGTACAAAAATTGAATTGATTTGGGGAGCGTAACATTACCCATTTCAATCAAGTTACACACACAACATTTTTGACACAAAGTCTAAGGCAAAAATTATGGTGTCAAATGGATGGCATAACATCTCCTCAAATAATGGAGTAATGTCGATAAACAACTCATTTTGATGTGGCATAAAAAAATAAAATTTTAGACTCAATGACTAAGAAATAAATGAAAAATACCAAATACAACTAAGTAAATCATCCTATGCCCTAAACTGACAACATTGGTCAAATGGGTTTGACTAAAACTATAGTTTTTAAACATCTAGATGGATACCAAGTATGATTAACACTAGATAAATAACAGGTCAATTGAGTTCATATCAATTAACATATTATTCAAGGGTCTATTCCTTTACATAGTGATTCCATCCATGTAGTGCTTAGTGGAATCCCCTGATTAACCAAACCTGACTTGGGTCTTCATTATGAAAGGAGAGGTTAGCCACTCAACCCCCTAGCTCTCATAGTATGTGTGCCCTAATTTATATAACCCACCATAGAGTGGGGTTAAAACACTACTAGGATATGAAACTCTAGATCAATGCTTCCATAAATAACTCATGAATAAGCTATAAACTCCCTTTCACAAGACAAATTTCATGAAATAAATGACTAAGTGGAAATACTTTAGAGGTTGTTTTTAGATCACCTAAACCATATGGGTTTTGGGGAGAGCCTAGACAACATTCTTTACATGCCTTGGACTAGGCACAAATTCTAAGTGAAAAGGTGCTTTTGGTCACCCAATTTCCCTATAGGGGATGGGGGGAGAGCATACACACACTCTTCATTTTTCACAAATAAACAAGTAAGAAATAAACACTTTCAAAAAATTGAAATATAAGTGAATGTTTATTTTGTGCACCAAATTGGGATTTTTGATTAAGTTCTTTGGCCCCTTGGCTCATTTGAAAAACTTGTAATAATTTTCATAAAATAACATTAAGTAAAAACACCTATGTTCATTTTAAGAAATAAATGTCAAATGCTCAAGACTTAACAAATTTATTTTAGGCACCAAAATGAAGTGTTCAAGACTTAACAAATTTTAGGCTCCTTTTAAGCACTAAAAATCAAATGTTCATGATTTAACAAATTCATTTTAGCACAAAAATGAAGTGTTTAAGAGTTAGCTAAATTTGTTTTAAATACCCAAAATTAAATGTTCATATGTCTAAACTTGAAAATTCATGCTCTATTCCCATCTTGGACCTACAAAGGTTAGAGAGTTTCCCCCTAATTTGAAGCACTTTCAATGATGAGCAAATAAGATTTAGGAATATATCTCTCAGGTTTCTTATTTTAAAAACATAGATATTGATATCAATCCCCTATGACCAATGCTAGTTATTAGGGAACCAATGTCAGTTGGTAATAACAAATACCAGTCGATAAGGACTAAGATCGATTGTCTGTGAACCTAAAGGCAAAACAAACATGACTAAAAAATTTTAGTTAGCTCAAATTTAGATAAAACCTTCTCAAAACCTACAACATAGTAATTACACAAAGAGTATAATGGTCAATGAAACCAAAAAATAACTGGTAGGAATGCTAAAAAGATTCAAAATGCAAGTTTTGTAAACCGTGTATTCCCCTACACCCTAACTTAGGATGATCACCCACAATCAATCTTAGGTAGAATCGATGATGGTTAATCAAAAATGATGCCAGTCATGCATGACTGATGTCAGTCTCTATGTAGATCTGAGTTAAAATAAAAGTAAAAAAATATGATAAAAACAAAGCTAACACTCTAATTTTGAAGATATTCAAGCATTCATTTGATAATTTATGAGTTGTATCTTGGTCTCCTTGGCAAATGAGGTACTTAGTTTCCCATCGGGCATGTCATTTGTGATCATAAGAATTTAAACAATAGAGAAGATGTTAGAACAAGTGTTAATTTCACAAAACAAATGAAATAAACACACTAACAAGATAACATATTTATACCTAGATATTGGAGGAGTATGGTGAGAAAAATACATATGAAATCACAACTAAAAGAATGACAAATCCCTTATCTTCCTTGAGAGCTTCATGTGGTTTTTAGTGGCTTTCTTGGCTTGTGCTCAAAGAGTCTTTGGCAATGGAGTTTGGCTACCTCCTTCTCTCCTTGGCACCATGGTTATCTTGTGGCTTATGCTTGCTTGATGGTTTAGCTTATGATTTTGGCATTATAACACTATTTCTTTCAATCTTGTTATAAAATCTGCATTATAGCTTTACTCTATTAAATCTCTCCAAATGAAGAGGTAAATGCTTGTATTTATAGGTTTAGAAACTAACCCCAACTCAAGGTGAGTTAAGGTGTAGTTTAAACATAGAATGGGTTCAAACCTAAATGAGTTAATTTAACTCATTTTAGTTAAAATGTGTCAAAAACTCATGATTTTTAATGAATAGACATGGGTTAGATATTTTCAAAGTTTTGACAACTCACAAAAGGCAATCATGAAAAGCTAGGATATTCTTGATTTTTGAATTTCCTTTTTTAGAATTTCATTAATTTACCATGGATAATTCAACTAAGAGTTTATTTAGGTTTAGAATTTTAATTAATTTTACTAGGATTTTAGCATTTCCAAGATTTGATTTAACTTCATGTGTGCATTTTCCCCATTTAATAGGTCTATAGGCCAAATTGCATGTTATGATGTCACAAGATGAATAGAGATGACTATGTGAGAGGTTTTTGTTGCTTATAGTAGGATACTCCAATTAGGGATGTCTCAATGATATTTTGAGTTTTGATGAATGATGCACAAGAAAATTTGGGATGTTTAGTGATTCTTGGGCTTAATTTCAATGATTATAACCTCCTTTGGGCAAATCATCACCTTTTTTATCCCACCTATGTCGATGATTTTACCCCACCTATAAATAATTTTTAGAATTCCTTTTTTATAATTTCATTAATTTATAATGGATAATTCAACTAGGCATTTAATTAGGTTTAGCATTTTGATTAATTATGATTAGGATTTTAGCATTTCTAAGATTTGATTTAACTTCATGTGTGCATTTGTCCCATTTAATAGGTCTATAGGCCAAATTACATGTTGTGATGTCGTAGGATGAATAAAGATGAATATGTGAGAGGTTTTTATTGCTTATAATAGGATAACCCAATTAGGGATGTCTCAATGATATTTTGAGCTTTGATGAATGATTCACAAGCAAATTTTGGATGTTTAGTGATTATTAGGATTAATTTGTAATGGTTGGTAAGAATCGATCTAAAGTTTGGTTAAAACCATTGGTGGCCAGTTTTAGGTGTTTATAATATTCACATTTAAATTAAGTTTTTCATACCTTGGGTATATATTTCCATTTTAGTTATCCATATCTATCATGCATAATATCACAAGCTAAATCAAAACCATGATCACATGAGTCTATTCTAATAATTCAAAGGCATCATCTCTCTGATATAACAAAACTAGCTAAATACCCAAACATATGCTTGAATCCATGAGTAATAAATAAGATCAACAAATAAATTATTATGTGTTTATATAGATGTGCATCTTTGAATAAGAATTCATATAAGTCATACAACATAATCAGATGATAACCAATATAACATCTCTTCAACATGGCATAGGCAATACATAAATAGAGCATACATAAGCATAAACATACATAATGTTAGAAATCTATAATGTTAATCAATGTTAAACATGAGATAATAAAGATAATAAATAGGGAATTGTATAGTTCATTATATGCACTCTAAGAGGTGTATTTTTCATGTCTTTAGTCTGTTTGCATATCATTTGATCCTATGTGCCTTATTTTTAGTCGTATTGTAACTAGGCCAACTTTTTAGGCCTCTCTTATGACCTATTTAATAGCATGATTTTTAAACATATATCCCATATTTGTTTGAACATGCATCTTTGAACTCACATTTAGGCTATAAATGTGTTTTTATCCTTTTCTAGGTCATCATAAATCCATTTTATAGATTTTTTGCATAAACTACCCTTACCAATTTTCTATTTGTGGCAAATTCTATTTTTGACCAATTTAATAATTATAACTTCCTATGGGCAAATCATTTTTTTTGCATCCCATTCTAATTATTGTAATCAATTTTGGGAAAATCATTATTTCCATTCCTGATTATAACTGCCTTTGGGCAAATCAGTGTTTCATGTTTTGATCTTGATTATAACTACCTTTGGGTAACTCAATGTTTCCTCATTTTCTATTCTTGATTATAATTCCCTTTGGGTAAATCAGTGTTTCCCATTTCATTACTAATTATAATTACCTTTAGTTAAACCAGTATCAATCCCACTACCCTAACAAGGCAACTATCTATGTTACTAATTATAATCATCTTTGGAAAAACCAATGTCACACCTTTTGTTACTAATTATAACTGTGTTTGGGAAAATTAATGAATCCATCACCATTACTATTTATAACTACCTTTGGGAAATTTAATAATCCCACTTCTGTTACTATCGAGATCATATCATTTTCTTCATTTCAAGGGAATATTCAATTATTTTATTTTGTCACCCACTCCCTCAAGGGGGAATCAAGGGCTTATCAATTGCCCTTTGGGGCATGAACCATTTAGATTAATTAATTTTTAATTATTTGAAAATACATTACTATGTTTGTGTCTCATAACACCTTCTCAAATAGGGGAAAACTATAGACACTTAGTTTTGGCCACTTTCATACCTAAACCAGCTTTTAGCTCAATTTCTATCAAACAACACATTCTAAGCCTAGAAATCGCTTTAATTTACAAAATTCATCTATGCAAGGGATTTAATTACCTAAAAACTTGATGATGCTAGCTTATTTGGTGTATTATCCTATATGCATACTAACTTAGTTCAGTTATGATCCTAGTCAAATTATGACCTAGTAATTTGACACTTTTGTCCTATCAAGTTATTAATTTATAATATTTAAAATAATTTCCAAAATGAAAAAAAGTAACTAAGAAAGACTAATCACATTTTGAACCCTATTAACTTTCTTAAACAAATATTTCAAATCTAATTAATGAATTTCATTTATCAAAAAAGAAATTTTTATCCAAATATGAAGTGAAAAGATCAAAGGAGATAATAAAGTGATTTATTATTTCCTAAATATTCAAAAAATATGAGTCACACCTCACAAATATATAAAGTGAGTTTTCATGCCTCACAAATATCTGAAATTGAGGTGTCAAGATTTCATGAGTGCTTTAACCCCACCCTGGGTTAGACTGACTCAACCTAGGTTAATTTAGACTCAACCCAAGTTAGAATTTAACCTAAGCTCCCTAGGGTTATAGTTAGTTATTTAGGATATAAATAAAAGTTCCCACACTATATTCCTACAAAATTTTATGTGTAAGATTATTCTACTGGAATACCTTCTTGAAACCTTTGAGAGTAGTGCTATAATTACCAATTTATGCCAAGATTCACACCTAGCCTTAAGTGACTATTGGAGAGATGATACCACCATGAAAGAGCATTGATAGAAGACTCAAATCATCATAGTTTAAGCACAAACATCCTTATGCCAAAAATAAAGGAATTAAGATATTTTTATTGTCTTCATATCTATTTTATGATCTTTTTTATTGGGTTATGATCTCCCTAGTTCTTAGGCAAGAGTGTTTAGTCCTAATGTATTATTATGCTTGATGTTTTGTCATTGGGACTAACAAGGGAATAATAGACATATTGTTTACTCTTAGAAAACATAATTTATAGTAATCATGTTTACATAATCAATATGTTAATAAATGACTTATCTCTAATGAATGAGATCAATAATACATCAATTTATTAATAATAAAATGTTGTAGCCATTGTTGTGGTAAAGTGATCAATAATTATTATACAAATACCCACATATATAAATATATTTATAATAGTATTAAAATGGATCTTTATTTAAATAAATCATTCATTTATACAATATCCATGAGTAAACATCAAAATAGGTTCATATGCAATTATAGAGAGGGAGATCATCATTTGGGCTCTTTTCCTCCAACCATAAATTGATGGTCCCACACACACCTCCCTATTGGGAGTTGATCCAAAACTTAGAAGTCTTGGTTGAATAATATTTCAAGAACACACAAATAATAATGCTATCTCTGAGAAGAGATGTTTTATTACTCAAAATTGTAGATACAACATATGCCTATCTTTGGGAAGAGATGTCTATTTTACTTTTCAAGATACATATCTATTTATACCTATTTTTTTAAGGTAGGAGGAGGATGTGGAAGGTCAAAAATATTGAAGGAGATGAAATGGTTTGACTTCCATGAATTAAAATAACATAGAATTTGAGAAATTGCTATTTTTAGAAACTTAGTATTTTTAGACTACACTACTAAATTTGAAATTTAGGGAACTTCCATTTAGTTTTCTAGGGTAAAAACCCATTGATCAGAGATTATTTCCATATCATATTTTTTTCCTCATTCTTATATTTCCAAAATTTCAAATGGAGAGTCAAACGGAGCCATGGTGCAAAATTTATGGCTCCTGGAAGTTCTGCCACCAATTAGGGTAGGACCATCACTCGAAATGTCACCTGAAGTGTTACCTAGATCATTTCCTTAAGTGTTATTCAAATTATAAGTGGCCTTTCCATTCATAAATGGGTATATAATGGTGATCTAAAAATTAATAACTCATCTATAATAGTATGTATTACCATCATTATCACATGTAGTAGTCATATAGACCATAGACTATATCCTCTATCTAATATGAATTCAAAAATGCATGCAAAATACATAGTACACTGAACAATGTATACAACTATAACATTAATTTTTCCAAAATCTTATTATAGTTATAGACTTCAAACTAAGTTGGGTCTTGTCTACTAAAACTATATTCTCTACTAAAATGCATAAGGATCTTTATCCTTCACATTAACTTATGATGAGTGATATTTATAAAAATATCACTACCTATCACTCATCCTCTATTTATGTGAGTGATATATTATTACATCCTATTAAATATATATATATATATATATATATATATATATATATATTAAGGTTCATACAACCATAAAACAACCAAATACTAATTTCAACATTCATAGAAAAACCATAATAAGTAAAAATAATGTATTCAACTCACAATTTTAATTTACATGTTTGCTATGATTGATCATTATGGTCACATATCCTGATATAATAAAGGTTATACATCCATAATTAGTTGTTCTTAAAAATCATTCATCATTCACACATTATTTTTAACTTAAGAAATTAGATATATGTTTGTCTAAATTTGGTACACCTGATTCAAGAAATAATAAAACACATAACAGGATGGGTTTCATCTTACTTAGTCTATTTAACAAAAGATAATGAAATATAGTTTTATCTACAAATTACATGACTTATATTGCATTTTGATTACATGTTTTCAAGTTCCTGTAACATCCAAAAACTATTTGAAACTAGTCAATTTAAATCCCAGAAATAATATGATTTTTATTATCTTATATGACTGCATAGTTTGAAAATAATATAATTTAACTACCAAACATAATTGCATTGGTTTTAATCCATTTGAAATGTTCAAAGCTATAATATCCAACTCATATTATACCATTTTATGTATTTTTATTTTTTTTAAGAAACTATCTATATATTAAAAGGCATACTTTCCTAAACATAAAGACCAAAGATTATAACTACATGCAATTATTTTCCTCCTTTGGATTAAGACTAGTTTAAATGCTTGTTGTAATTCTCAAAATTAAAAAAATAAATGATTTTTGGTTAAATATGATTATAATTAAAAATAAATTATGCCATCTATTCCAACATATGACCATAAACCCATCAATAATGGTTATTTCCTTTACATGTTCCAACTAGTTTTCACAACTTTAAAATTATTATCCTTTTAAATATCTATAAATACATATTTCTAACTCATTATGTTGATAATCAGACATGTAAGTGGTCATTTAACTACCTATATGTCTACTTCTACACCAATTTATTTCAAAATAAGGTAATTATATATACAACAACATATTGTGGACTTTAACAAGTCAATAAGCAGGCTCGTAACTGGTCATTTAGCCACTTGCATGTCTATATAAAAACCCATTTATTTTAATAAAATAAAGACTATTATACTATTTCATAATATAGGTTTAAAATTAAAAAATGTAGGCCTTTAGGTGTTCATTAAACCACATATATATCTACATAAAATCATGTTTTCATCAAGATAAAACTTCAAAAAAATCTTTTATAATTTACCTACGCCCTCTCAAAAACACAAACTTATTTTTTAAGATTTTCTCACCCCATGGGTTGCCATTATGCAACAAAAATATCACTATGGTTTGATTTTAAAAAATCCAAGTATTCTAATAAATAAATACACACGTTTAAATTCATTTTTACCCCCCATAGTTTAATAACAAAGAAAATCTTATTATTTTTTTGCATAATAAAAATCCCTTAAAAATTATAACCTTATCTAAAATGTAAACATTTTCCCATGTTTCAAGTTCAAAACCAACAACTATGGTTTTATTTAATTGCAAGTGCAACTAGTTATTCCAATTGAATTCAAAGTAAACCCCATTGCATTAATGAAAATAATAAATCCTAATTTACTTACTTGGATCTATAAGTAGGGTTAGTAAAAATCTCTCTTTGCCCAAGTTTCTTTCCTCTGTTTCATTGCCCACTCTTATGCTCAATTTTTCCAAGATCGTATGTTCATTTTTTTTCTCTTTTTTCCATTTTTATCAACAACCAACTCTTCATTACAAACCTCCATTTCATAAAAATTGTTTTTGTTTTTATTTTATTATTTTTGGGAACCTAGTGTGTATTTCCTAAATAATAGAGGGTTTGGATTAAGGGGAAAAATCTAGTTTAATAGGGTAAAATATAGATTATTATCAAGTAATTTCCATGATGAAGAGAATAAACTTATCTAAAAATGGACTAAAATTAATGATTTAGGAGCTATAAATTGAGGTGCAAGATTGGGACACTATCTAGAATATGGATTTAATCTTCATTTTTTGATTGGATAGGAACATCAAAAATGGATAGTAATGGCACCAAATATATAGTCCACCTCTACCACTATTATCCTAATGATATAAGATTTTTGGGGGCCTTTCCCAAATCTCTATTTATTTGGCCTCCCTCTTCCTTTCCCTCTTCCTCTTTTGTTTGTTAGGTCAGTGTTTGTGAGCCTGTGTACCAAATTTTAGAGGCTAAAAGTCAATAGAGCTCATTTTAGGTCTGTTTTAATCTCCAAAACCATATATTAATCTAAACACATATAAATAATAAATGCATCAAAATCAAAATGGTTAAAAAGTAGGTTAGGGGAAGAATGATCGCATTATCTAGAACCCTTGATATCCTGGTCAGTACCTACATTAACCCTCAAGCTAGGGTCTTAGATCAAATGTAATTTTCCCTTAGGGAATGTGCATGATAGATGCATGAATGAATTTAACCTAGGCCCTTCCTTGATGAAGCATGAAAGTCTATGTGTGATGAAAAATGTTGAATTATACTATTGACTAATTTTTATTGTCTCATGTGCCAAAGTAGTAAGTGATATATATAAAATGCCTTGTGAAGTCATTTATATAGGAGACTCTTTATTTTGAATTTGGTAGATTTATTTACATTTGGTATACATGGTAAAACTTAAGGATGAAGATAAGAAAAGGGGTAAGACTCAACTAGCAAAATAAACTGACCTTTAAAAATCAAATTGGCCTTAGACAAAAGCATTAGAAATGGACACTAGTAGCACCAGTGTTATAGTCCAACCTTAACACTCCTGTCTTATAGTTCCAAGACCTAGGTGGATGGAAAGAGGATAGAAAACCTAACCTAGATAAGGTGGAATGACTATTTGAAAGGATCAAGATAATCAAAAATAAGCAAAAAGGTGAATTAAGTATAGAATAAGACCAAGATGATAGAAATGAAAGACATAGCTAAATGTGAACAAAGCTCATATTCTCTAGTCAAAGTCTCCTATGAAAAGACTATGAAAAGACATGATATATGTGGTTGATTGACCAATTTAGTTTTTATACATTTCCCCCCTTTTAATCTAGTGATGCAATGCAATGAAGTACTAGAGTAAAATAAAGAAAATAAAATGCATACCTGAACCTACCTACGTGGAGACAAGTGTGTTGAAAAAGAGTCCAGCTCACTTCTTGGCTAGGGAAGTGGATGGAGAGATAAATAGTGCCTAGATAAAGAATGAATCCCTAAAATAGATTCCCCCTATATTGAATTTGAAATTAGAATCTATATAACATGGAGAAGGAAGGTAATGCTTGACCCTATGTTGAATTTGACTAGAATGAGAAATGATTAGAGGCCCAAAACTAATGTGTATCCCACATAAAATAATGTAATCTAGAATGTGTGCATAGAATTTGTATAATATGAATAGAAAAATCTATCATGCCCCCACTCTGAATAATCTGAACTAGAACTGAGAAGTGCTTAAAGGTCTGAAACCAATGTCTACCCTCTATCCTACACAAACTCATATAATCTAGGTCTAGGTAATGTTAGGGACCAACTGATGAAAATAATCATATGGTCTAACCTGGTGAGAACCTAGGTATAAATGGGTGTAATCTATAACTCTAGTAAATGTGTAAGAAGAGAATGACATGTCTTGCCATTTCAATATGTATAATCTTGGATGATGAAGAACATGAACATATGTGCCATTCCCCTAAATCTGGTATGTGAGTGATGTATATGTATAGTCTAGTAATCTGTATAACCACATGTGATATGAGCTATTGTGCCATGTCCCATGTGTAAAATTGGAGATCAAAAACAATATGATCTATAATATGCATAGAATCTACTATATGGTCCTTTAACTGTGTCATGCTATGTGAAGTTGTATTTATGATATGTGTAGTATGTACATGCCCCCAAATCTGGTATATGGTCTAAACCTATATTGAAGTCATTATGAATTCATATAATTTGAACCACTATATATCTAACTAATTTCTATATTTGTAAGATGATGATATATCCCTCTAAATATCTTGAGTAATGCTAAGTGACCCATGTAATGTGAATCATTGTATATTTTGACCAATCTAAGATTAATATAATAATCTAAATACTAGAGGTGTATGAATTTTGGTGTATCTATAAACTAAAGTTGTATCCCTCTGAATGTCTTGAGTAATGTTAAATGACCCTTGTAATCTAAATCACTATATATCTTAATTGGTCTGAGTTGAATTTGATAATATGAATACTAAAAGTGTATGAATTGTGGTGTATCCATCTATGAGAGTGGATAGGTATGTTGGATAAGTGTAGGAATAGGAATAGTAGGAATGATTCCCCCCTTTTGGGAAGAGGGATGAAATATGTGATAGAGGAATTAGAGCCAAAAGTGATGACTAGTGGCATAATGATAGAAGCAAAGTTGGTATAATTTGAAATGATTAAGAAGTTTCTTGATTGATTGGACTAAGTTGTTTGATAGTTGAATGAGTTATTTATTGGTTAAGCTAAATAGTTTGATAGCTGAATGAGTCTTTGATTGGTTAGGACCAAATTGTATGTATGGGTAAAAAATTGGTATAGAGATGTGTGTGCTATAGTAGGTAGATGATGTAGTAAAATAATTGGTTCATGTGATATCAAAGTTATCATTATTATGCTTTCATAAAACAAAATGGTTTGTAAAATGGAGCTACAGGGTTGAAGTTTTAGGGAAAATGGTATTTTTCTTTGAATGAGAAAGTTGTTTGATATAGAGAATTGGATTGATTCTTGATTTATTTGAGTGTTGACTAGGTTGAGATTTGGAGCTCTGAAGTAGGAAATATGTTAAGGAGATGAGCACCTATCATGACCCATTTTGAGTAGTTGGTAACCCAGGTGGAGGTTGGTGGGGAGGTTACCCTGGTAAGTAGCTAAAATGTGTGATTTTTTCCTATATGGAAGCTTGTTTTTGATGTTTTTGAGCTATTTTGAAGTGTTTTAGAAAATTTCCACTAGTTCTAGCACGCATGTCTAGGAGTCAATGCTCCTATCTAGTGTTCAGCACTGCTATCCAAGTTTTGGCACTATTGTCTAATGCTAGTGTCCTTTTGTAGTGCTATTGTCCACTGGGGCTAGTTTTCTAAGATTCTAATTAGATACTATTATTATTTAGCTTGGTTGTTTGCTTTGGCATATTTGACTGATACATATGTTGGTTTATAGTGTTTTTGTAGGGTGAAGTACAAATGAGGGAGTTCCATAGAGGCAAAGTGATGGAGACCCTAAGATTGTTACCTTTGTCAGTTGATGAGAGAGCTATGATGGAGAGGGCAAGGTTGGGTCATGTGTGTAACCTAGGCATTATGTAGTGGGATACGTATCTGATTACCACCTTATGTGAGAGGTGGAATGTAGACACATGTACTTTCTAGCTTCTTACTAGAGAGATTATGATTACTCTGGAGGATGTTTACCATATTTTGCATTTACCAATTAGTGGATGATGGGTGACATTGTAGGATGACATAGGCACAAATGTTATTGATCATTCATCCTTGTATTTTATTGGTGTGCCTTCAAGCATACATAGGATAGCTAGTGATAACAATGTATTATTATCAGTTATTATGTAATCAAGTGTTTCACATCTATGGAAGTGGTTGGTCATGTTTTTGGCTTCAATTGTTGTTATGGATGGGAGTGGGGTATTGATTGCATATAGGATGCATAGGATCATGTGCAATGTAAAGGTGTATGGCATGGTGTTCTCATGGGTTACAACTATGCTTGTCCATTTATATAGAGATATTTATAGGTTTACTCATGAGGTATTCAGTGTTGATGTGAGTGTGGCTACTTTACTACATTTTTGGGCTTATGAGAACATAGTTTTTATGCAACTGATAGGATTATTGAGGGAGAGGTGTTCACCTCCATAGCCATTTAGAGAGTGATGGATGAGTATATTGGCTATCTAGTCTCCTAGGATAGATCACTATAGATGAGTTTTAGATGAGTATATGAGGGTCATTTATTGGTTACATGACCATTAGGTTAGATTTTATGAGTTATTTCAATATGAACACATGAATAGATAGTTTGGGGTACTACAGGATGTGCCCCTTACAATATGGGTATAGGTGAGGAGTGCACAAGCACCATTGAGGGTAGGAGCTCATGGGATGCATACTAAGGCTGAGTTAGCACCATTCCCATTGGATGAATGAGATGTGGCTATAGATATTCCTAATGTAGATTATGTTGGATGCATAGAGCCATATACCACATAATAGATGAGGCATCAATGGGCTCCATTATATCCTATTGGTGGAGGGGATGCCCTTGAGTATGAGGATCTTGCTCTAATCTAGATGATGGGAGGTAAGTATTGATTATATTTGAATTATGTATAAGTTTTTTATTATTTTGAAAGCATATGGCTAATTTAATGCTTGCGATTTTTCATGTAGGTGGAGTGGAAGATGCTCAAGATGAAGCACCTATTGGGGTAGGAGGTGGAGATGATGGGTTCTATGAGACCATCATTGAGTCAACACTCTAAGAGCTCATATGGAATTTTATTGATGATGAGTTGGAGAAGGTTTTGATAGAGTGAGTGATAGTTACAATTGCCATTTCTACTCATTTATTTGATAGGGATGTTATAACTATAGCTACATATGTTAGAGCAATGAGAGAGAGATGAGCTAAGGGATGAGCTAGATAGGCATAGGATACCTCCACCTAATTATGGATCAATGAGTACATAGATTACGTATGAGTACATAAATATTTAGAGGTGGTATGCATGTTTGCATAAGGAGAATGGGTGGTTATTGAAGTGATATAGTCAATGTAAGAGGTATTTAGGAGCTTGAAGAGGTGCAGGGTCATTGAGTGTTAGGCTAGACTATGGGACTAGTACTAGAGGAAAGAGTGAGATAGAGTGATGGAATAATTCCCATTCATGATTGAATATACTTGATATAATGTATATGTATTTTAAAACTTGGTTATATATATAGATGTTGGTTTGATTTTGGATTCATGCATATTATGTTGTGTATTTTGGAATGGATAATTATATTCATTACATATGGTTGTTTTAGAAGTATTTGATTTGGTATTGATGTTAAGGTTGTTTATGATTGGTAAAATGGTACTTGGGATATGTGATTTGATTATTTTTATAATTGTGATGTTAGTTTTGTATTTTTATTTGTATGTAAGTAAAAAAAATTATTTGGTTTTTTATTATTGTGAGCAAAAATTTTGTTGATTTTGCAATTGGTACATTGTTGGGATAAATTGTACTGGTTTGAGATTAGTAAATTGTGTGGATAATTTGATTTGGTTTTAATGATGGTAAAATATTATTTGGTAAGATCTGTATTTTTGATAAGTTAGTTTTGGCTATGGATTGTTATTGGGAACTAGGAATGTTAGTTTTTAGTATGTGGGGATGTAATATAGCATGCTATGTGTATTACTTCCTTGAGAGTGGCTTAATAATACACTTGTTAGTTAGACCCTTGGTTCCATCATTGCCCTAATAACTAAATCTTATGAACTAAAACTAGTATGACTATGTGTTGTGTCACTATCTGAATCTTGTTGGCTAACTGAACAAATGACCATACTATCTATAATATACTAACTATAGCTATACATATAGATTATAAAAAATGTAACTTTATTGGTCATGAAACTAAAACTATGTGCTGTAAAGAAGGATCATTTATCCATAATAATATACTATGTGGCCTCTACTATGATGTGTATGACTGAGCCATAGATCAAGCTGGAGCTAAAACATGTGATGTGGGCTTGTTTAATCTTAACCATAGTCGATTGCTATGTGAGATAAGACCTAAAAAATATGGTCATAGTGAGTATTTATTATGAGAAGTACTTTGTGATGTGGGTTCATTTAATCTTAACTATAGTAGATTGCTACTTGAGATAGGACCTAGAAAATCTAGCTGTAGTGAATATTTCTCATGAGTAGTACTCTAATGTGGTGCTTCTGACTCTATTAGATATATATATGGAACTACACTATGTACTCCTTATACTATACTACTATATATAGGTTTCTCTTACTATACAGGTTTCTAAACCTTTTGAATAGGTCAAATAAGATATCTCCTATGAAACTCTATCCATAACCCATATTTCTCTCACGATGAGTGATTGATGATTCTTGTAAAAGTATGTCTTAGGATGACTCAGTCATGGATGAATGAGGTCTATGGCTCCATGGTGGAGGATATCTTGGTGCTCCTTATGTGAATGATATGATGTCATTGTCAACACATCTATTAATGCAATCTCTGAGTCCATAAAAATCATTATCTCTATGTCCACATATATGATGATAGTTATAAAAGGGTCGATGAGGCTATTTATATAGGAGATGTGGATCTCATCTATGAGTAGAAGTCAATGTGATTAACCTCCTATATAATAATGTTGATAATAGGATAAGTGGGCTATCCTACTCTAAATCAAATTGTAGTGGTGCTTTGATGTTGTTCTCTATAGTGCATATTGTAGGTTTTACTCTAGATATTATCTCTCTATTTTTAACTAGTTGATTTTTTGGTTTTAGTCTCCAATCTTATTTAAGACATGGTGGATGCTAGATTCTAGGAGCTGGAGATACTATCATGAAATCTAGATTAATATGATCAAATGAATCTACCTCAATCAATCCTAATTCCTTTTCCAATGCTAAGATTATATAGCATAAGTGCTAAAAGAGGACTTTGTTTGATATAGTATATGCTCAAGGAGATGTTGGAGAATCCCCTTAATAAATATATGCTAAATATATAAATCTATTAGTTTGTATATCAATCATAACATGTGATTCTTGAAAAATAAGATATAATCACTAACTGGCTCTGAAGTATTTTGATGTAAAGTTGTAAGATTCTCATATGTGACACAAGGGCCTATGTTTGCTATGTAATGTTTGAGAAATGCCTCCTTTAAGTCATTATATGTGTGTAAGGATCTAATGTGGAGTAGATGAAATAACCCATTCTATACTTCCCCCACTAATGTTTGTTGGAATAACTTGAGTAGAATCAAAGGACCTACATGAGATGGTAAAGCCTTTTGAAAGGCCTGAAGGTGAACGAATGGATATCTAGTTCCATCAAAGTGAGGAAATGATGGTATCTATAAATGCTTAGGAAATGAATCTTTTATAAGTGTCTTTAGAAGAGGCTTACCATGTAGATCATTGGAATCAATCCAAGACATATTGGCTTTGTTTAGCAAGGTAAGGAGATGTACTTGGTTTTTTAATTCACCAACTGCATGCATCAAAGAGAGAATCTCCTAGGATGTTACATTAGCATCTTAAAGTGTTTCATTTAATCATTGAATTTGATTTTTAATTTTAACCATGAGAATGCTACATTTAGTAATTAGATCATAAATAGTGGGTGTGTTCACTTGAACCTTGGGAGTAATGGTAACTTGGACCTTACTAGAGGGATGTGGGCTACCATTCTCTTTAGGTGAAGAGTGAGAAATGGTTTCTATTATAGTGAGCGGTGGCTTGGGAGATTCATTGGTATCTTTATGTTTTAGTGTATCACATTGAGTAGAAGTTGTGTTATTAGCATGAACATGTGCATTATTTGAAATAGAATCATGCATAAAAGTAAAAAAAAAATTGGTAATGTAATATGTTTGAGAGGAGTGAGAGAAGAGTTAGAAACATGAGATGCATATTATTCTTCACTATGTACATAATAATCATCATTGTTCCATGCATTTTCATCATTGGAATATTTTTCATAATCACTCTCATTTTCATATTCATTTTCATGTTCACTATCATATTCATTATCACTTTCAATATATAGGGAGAGGTGTAAGATAAAAATTTAATTATTTTCTAATATGTAATAAAGTATCATTTGAAATTGGAATATCATGTGCATCTATGTTATCTATGGATGAATTGCATGCTTTGTTTTCATGATAAGTGAGAGAAAGATATTTATCATTACAATCTTATTTTGACACAATAGATTTAGGAACATTAGATGTATCATTTGAACTATGCATTGACAATTTTATTCTATTGTGTTTATATTTTTATAATTTGAACATTGAAGTAACAAAAGAGAGAGAGAGAGAGATTGGGTTCACATGGAAGAAAATTATCACCAATAAGAAGTTCACTTGGAAGTGCATGACTAATTTGTTCATTTGGTGTATTGTTTATAGGAGAATAGGTGAAAAGTACCTTTCCCATTTATCAAAATTATTTTCTTTAAAAGATGGAATAAAAGAGATAGGTTTGAGAGAATAAGATGCATCTATTTTTACTTCACTATCACTATCACGTATATCATCATATACCTAATTACAAAAATATTAGTTATCTTCATTATAAATAAAATCATTTTCCACATTTTTATCTAATGTTCAATTTTGCAAATTTTTCCATTTATCGTCATAATTATGAGAAAATTTTAGAGATTGATCTATGGGATGAGAGGGAATAAGTGCCTTAGTGGTCATTTTATTTATTTCACCAAAGAGAATTTTGAAAATTACTATTAAGAAAATAAATGTAAAAATAACTATGAACATAGATATTTTGAAAGTATTTTTGGCAATTTAAACAATGTGCAAAAATTCCAAAATATTTTCCTACATATTGTAAGGGAGAAAACTTGGGGTTTTAGGACCTAGTTTGGAAATCTAGGGTTTTGAGTTAGGGGTCTAGAATTTTTGAAAATTATGCCAATAATTTAAATTCTAAAAATAGTTTTGAATAGAATAAATGCAAAAAAATTGATACAAAAATTAGAGATTTGAAATTAAATTTTTGCATGAGAAAACTATTAATATTGAAATTTTGAATTTATTTTTGACAAAGTAAATAATTTGCAAAAATTCCAAAATATTTTTCTAAAATTTTCAAGGAAAGAAGGCTTGGGGTTTGAGGACATATTTTGGAAATCTAGGGTTTTATAATTTCTAAAAATTATGCCAATAATTTAAATTCTAAAAATAGATTTGAATAGAATAAATGCATAAAAAATTATACAAAAATCAGAAATTTAAAATTAAATTTTTTGCATAAAATTTGAATGGAAAACCTTAAGGATACCTAAGGTTTTATATTTTTTATTCAAAGTAAGTTAGGTTCACCAAAAAATTATTGTTTTTGAGAATCTAGTGTGTAGTTCCTAAATAATAAAGGGTCTGGATTAAGGGGAAATTTCTAGTTTAATAGGGTAAACTATAGATTTTTATCAAGTAATTTACATGAGGAAGATAAATAAACTTATCTAAAAATAGACTAAAATGAATGATTTAGGAACTATAAATTGAGGTGAAGGACTGGGACACTATCTACAATCTGGATCTAGCCTTCATTTTTTAATTGGATAGGAGTGCTGAAAGTGGACAGTAGCAGAACCAGTGCTATAGTCCATCTCTACTGCTATTGTCTTGATAATATTATCTTTTTGGGTTTTGTTTTTTAGGTTAGTGTAAGCCTATGTACCAAATTTCAAATTCTATAAGTTAATAGAGCTTACTGTAGGTCCCTTTTAATCTCCAAAACTCTATATTCATCTACAGACATACAAACAACAAATGCATCAAAATCAAATGATCTAGAACCCCTGTTATCATAATTACTATCTACATTATCGCATGATCTAAAACCCCTGTTATCATAATCACTACCTACATTAACCCTCAATCTAGGGTCTTAGATAAAATTTAGTTTTCCCTTAGGGAACATGCATAATCAACATGCACAATAGATGCAAGAATGACTTTCACCTAGGCCATTCCTTGATCAAGCATGCAAGTCTATGTGTGATGCAAAATGTTGAGCTATACTATTGATGAATTTTTATTATGTTTCATGTGCCAAAGTAGTAAGTGCTAGATATAAAATTCCTTGTGAAGTCCTTTATATTAGAGACTATTTATTTCAAATTTGGGAGCTTTATTTGCATTTGGTCAACATGGGAAAACTTAAGGACAAAGCTAAGAAAAAGTTAAGACTCAACTAGTGAAAAAAATTGACCTTTAGAACTCAAAATAGCCCTAGATAAGAGCACTAGAAATAGACACTAGTGGCATTAGTGCTATAGTCCAATCCTAAAACTCCTATCCTACAGTCTTGGGACCTAAGGAGATGGAAAGAGGATAGAAAACCTGACTTGGTTGAGGTGAAATGACTATTTGAAAGGCTCAAGATGATCAAGAATAATAAAAAAAGTGACTCAAGCATAGAACAAAACCAAGATGATAGAAACAAAAGACATGGCTAAATGTGAACAAAACTCATATTCTCTAATTAAGTTATCCTATGATAAAACATGATATGTGTGGTTGCTTGACCAATTTAGGGTGTATAAAGTTTTAATTCATCCCCCAAAATGCCACCAAAATTTGAACTTCCTACCTTAATCATAAGCTAATTTTATTGTTTCTTCTCACTAAGTTCCACTCCACTACATACAACATTTTACCCCCAAAAAATGCCACAGTTTACTCACAATTTCCTTTTTAATCCAAGAAAATGTACCTTAAAGATAACTATTTTATCCACAAAATGGACTTGGCCATTCAAACCAATCATTTCACCCAAATGTTTGACCAAAACTAAGTAATCTACTTTAATCATTTTAAGAAAATCATAATCACAAATTAATGATTTCCCAATTGAAATGTTTCAAGGGTGTAATGTATAACAAGTCTAAATGTCATTCTAGGTTATAATGACCCCAACCCATTTAAGGAGTCTTTTCTATGTTATGAAAAACTCACTTGGGGGTAACAACCTTGTTTTCAACAAAGAACCCATATTTTTTGGTTTTCATATGAGTAATTCATAATTACTAAATTATTGATAGACATGTGAGTAACATAAAACCATGTACCATAATAAACCATAGATATTTTCAACACACAACTATTCCACACAACACATAAAATTATTGATGCATAATGCCAATTGAAAGTATTACAACTGATATTATACTCAATAATTAATGCAAATGGTCGAGTGAATTCTACATAAGACTATTTTTAGTAAGAATACTTAAATGAACATAAGAATACCATACAGAGACAAGTATTAATGTTATAAACACTCCAAATATCTAAGGTAAAACACAAAATAAGGAAATCATACATGTTAAGAAAATCTTTGTGATGTGTGGGTGTTCTATATTTTTTTCTTTTTGCTTGCAACTACCATAATCTATCACCTTCTCCCCTATGTTATTTTCCCTTTGTGGTACTCAATAAGGTTAAAATATGCTTTGCATCAACCTCAAGAATAGTAATATAGTTAGTTTGTTACTTTATTTTAAAACCATAAATAAGCAACATAAATACCATTGTATTTTGCATATCAAATGTAAAAGTAACTATCATAATTATTTTCTATCAAACATACATATATGCAATGTAATCCAATGATGCAGAATTATAGACACTAATTTCACATACGCTACCTAATAAGTGTATTTATATGTCATAAATCCCCTTTTTATTATCCATCACCCTTGTTTACATTTATGTAAGGTAATTACTTTGTTAATTACTATTTATCCTCACCAACCTCCCAAATCTCCAAAAATCTATTAAAAATACATAAAATCTAAATTATCCCTCCATCCTAACAACTTACCCTTAATGAAAAACCTTTGAAATAATTTTAAAAATCCCCTCCTTAAATTAACCCAAGATTATAACCACTTTAGATGCATTTTTCCAAGAAATTATAAAATCATTAACGATTCCCTGATATCGGTGTCAATTATATTTGATTAGCATTGATTATTTATACATGGCCTTAGCTCACCCAAATAGATCTTGAAACTATGTTGGAAGGTATATAGAACACTCTAGAGATAAACAACACTCAAGATAATTTATAGTGTAGACATTATGTTGTCTCATCAAAGCTTTAAATCTTTGGTATGACTCTATGGAAGTTAGAATACATCTCCAATCCATAGCACCATCCAAAGACATTTGAAGGGTTATTAGTGTACTTTATTTTAGTATAATTTAGTTATTTATCTTACTCTATGTATTAATATCATTAGTTTTCTCCTTAGGCCACCTAAATTATCTTTGGAATCCATTTTCTTAAGACATAATCCATTTTCTTAGTTTTCTTGAAAATTTTAATATAATTGGCATCAATCATATCATTCAACATCAATCCTAATAAATTCAATACCAATTGTATGAATCAACATTGATCCTTGTCAAAACTATTAAGTTGTAGAATTTGAGCCCATTTCTATGGATTTTTACCACAGTCTTGGTCTCTTCTGATCATTTTATTTTCCTACAAATGTGGACTTTGCATTTAGATGACCATTACTAGATAATCTCATGAAATACTTAGCATTTTTATTTACCAATCATTCCGTACCCCTCTTTTTTAATTAAAGTGATATTGTACATGATTTTAGTCTCTATACCATTATGTTCACTCCAAATATTGATTACATCTCAACCTAGCTAGAAATTATCTAAGAAGATACCGAAGTCACATAGGATTACTGGCTTGACTATTTTGATTAAATTAATGAAATATAAGAATAATAGATATTCTCATTATTATATTTTATCTAATTATCATCAAGTATTTGTGATTTTCATTATCATTTTTTATCAGTTTAATTGTTAAATAGGTGGATTGACTCCATGAAGGGAAGCTTACACCTTCTTAGAACTAGTATTTTACCTTACAATCCACTATATTATTTTATTAATCTATCTTGTCTAGTTTCTCACTTGTGTGCAGGTATTCCTTCCTAGCCAAAAAGGAGAATATCTTGGTCAATAATGCATAATAGATCCTATAGGTACAAATCATTTCATCTTAAACCCTACTTTTATTTTGAGTTTTTGTTAGTTCATTTTATAAAATAAATTCACATAAAAACTACTTAAACATTATGGCATGCCTAGTGGGACCCTTTTTGGGCTTCATAGTCATTAATTTTATCATTCTAATTTTTTTTTACTTTGCATTTTTAGCAAATTGTTCATTATTTTTTATCAAAAAAGAGAAACAAAATCCAGCTTTCTTTTAGAATCTAAAAAGAACTGCATTCATCAAATTGCTTAATTAGGTTATTCACATAGCATAATTAGGTGAGTTAATTTATAATTTTAGTCACAATTCTCTTTAAACCAAACCATGAAACTATTAAATAATCAACAAAAATAATCCTACCCAGGTGGACCTACTTGGATTTCATCACCAAGGGGAAAACTAACTCGATGTTCTAGCTGAGTATAAAGAATTGGTTGATGGTATATCAACTAATATCTCGACACCCTTATCACTATGGGGTCATAAAGTAAGGGTTTAGGCCCTAATATCAATCTACATACCATCACCAACATAAAACTAGACCTCGCATACCTTCAGGTATATCGAGGATACTAGTCTTAAAGAGACTTGAAACCAAACTTAGCATACCATTTCATAGGCCCTTTGTTAAGCCAAATGCCCCTTCATATTCTAAAGTATAATTTTTAGAAAGAGAAAAATATTAGGAATGTTTGATTAGATTGTGTTCTTTATATTCATTAAAGAGAAGAAAAAGAAAAGATAATTTCTTTTTTCTTTATTTGCATTTGTCTTTATTTCATTAGTGTTACATGGTTTTAACTAGGCAACAATCATAGAAGTAAAATAATTCACACCTATCATCTTCATCCATGGAATATTCACCAAGTCCTCATACCTCTCCCAAATCATTTGGGGAGGGTATTCCTAAATATTATCCATAAGGAGACCTAAACTTTGCCAACATACAGGATAATAATCCACTCACCCTAGTCATTACCTTACTATGTGATCCATATGCATTATCATTTATCCTTATGCATAATCCCCTTAATTCATCTATGGTATGCCACTAGAAGGATCCAAAAAAAAATTGATAGACATGGTGACCTCTTCAATATGTCAACCACCACTAGTAACTCTCAAGTGCAAATACGGGTTCCATTCCACCCCCTAATACTAATGTGTCACAACCCATAGTTATCAACCACCACTAGTAACTATTAATCCATCTACAACTTTTGTTCAAACCCAAATTTTTACCATAACCTAACTCACATCCACCCAACCACCCTCTTCCTCACTCCAAAATTTAGTGGTCTCAATCCTTTCCACTCAAACACACGTGACCACAAACCCAACTCATTCATTACAACCTTTATGGAAAATTCCTCTATGTCAAACTCTCCAACAATAAATTTTACCACCATCAACCACTCAATGCCTTTTCCCATCAAAAATATTTATAACCACCTATTTTAATCCATATCACCAATAAATCCTACCCCCTCTATTCTCATAGTATCCAACTACATCTCAACCAATCATTGCCACCTCAGTTGGGTATCCTCTTTCATAGCCACATCCTACTTTAGACCCCCTTCACTAGCATTTGCAATAGAACACTTTAAGGGGTATACATCAATATAATACCCAATATGGCCTCATGTGTACTCTTATGGATAGGATGGTGAACCTCAAATATTCTAACTCTAGGTAGAATAATATTTTATCACACAAACAAATATATAATAAACCTATCAACCTGATTGTCCCTATTAGATCTTATCCTTCACAATTGGAATTTCCCAAGTTCACAAATTTTAAAAACATGGAGGACCCTCAACAACACATCAAAATATTTATACATGTTTGATACCTTATATCCCACGATGATGCTCTCCTCTTGATAACATTCCCCATGTCACTAGTTGAAACAGATTTGGATTGGTATAATTCCATTCCAAAACACTCTATTCTCTTTTGGCCAACTATCCCAAATCTTCCTAGATAATTTTTTAATCAATATCTCAAGAATGCCAACCATTAATAATTTATATTCCATTAGACAATTCAAAGATAGATCGATTGTTGATTTTGTTGTAAGATGGTGAGGACTTATAAATGAGTTATCATTTTCCCTCTATTAAATAGAGTTAATTAAAAAAAATTCCAAGTCATTTGCCAAGCACATATCATCCATGCTTTAGGTCCAATCTTTAAATACCTTTGATGAAGCCTTTACCATGGCTCATAAGTTAGAAATCCAAGCCCTAAAAGAAGAAATTTTTATAATGAAATAAAAAATTTAACCTGATCCTTGTAAGGGGTCCAAAAACTCTAAACTAAAAGGAAAAACAAATGTTTTTATCCTAAAATTAACCCCTCCATCAACAAAAAACCCAACACATCATTTTACATCCCAAACACAACTTTAGAAAAACTTAACATGATTTCCACCCAGGCAATACATGCCCTTGGGAAAATCTTATAGTTCCATCCTGGATAAACTTTTGAAAGCATCAGTTATTGAACTCCCTCTAAGTAGGCCCATTTATTAATCTCATCCTAAACCTAATTGGTATAAAGAAATTGAATTTTGAACCTACCATTATGTACCTATTCATGAGATCAATAGATGTCAATATTTCAATAGCTTGGTCCAAAACCTTATCAATTGAGGGGAACTACATCATCCAATCTCTTGATATCTTTAGACAATCATTCCCAAATCATCCAATTTTATATAAATAAACACCAAAAACATAAAATATTAGGAAGCCCATGTAATAAATACCCTTCATAATCAACTTCTACATAAATAAGTTGGTAGCACATCTAAGTCCTCTTCTAAAGTAATAAAAAATTTAGACCTCTTTAAAATAGATAACTTATAAAAAACTAAGTAGGTCAAGCCTATTTATATCATTAATTTGAACCTTCATGATCTCATTACATGGTATCCTCCAGAGGAGGTCCTATTTAAACATGCTCTAGACTACATATAAATAATAGAGGGTAAAAGGGTTACTCTATCCATATGGTATAAATATAGAGATCCCTAAACCATCCACTCCAGAACTAAATGTTTCCATTTTATGGATAGCTCAAAACATAATGCCTCAAAATTGATATAGATATTAGTTCTAAATTAGCTCCATCAAATACCTATAAATATGTCTCTATATGAACTTATCCAAAATTTCCCACAACACTGTTAAGGTGTGATAAAGGCACTACTAGCCATCTATGTACACTTAGATGAACTTCAACCTCTATCAAATTTTATAGGATCTTTACAAACATCCTCATCCATTACCTTCCATGATTCTGAAGTATCCTCACTATAACTTGAAGACTAAGAGTCACCTTTATTCATCACTACCCAATTTGACCAAACAATGATCAAAAGGGTCATTATTAATAATAGGGATAACATAAACATTATCTCATCACACACTTTCAAACAAATCTAGTTATAGAAAACCATCATAGCTCAATGCCTACTTATTTTGTAAGTCTTTAACAACAGGTAGCTCCTACATTAGGTATTGTAATCCTCATTATCCATATAGGTGTATGTACCCTCCCTAAGATATTTTATGTGGTAGAAGGTGAATTTTAATATAACATCCTACTAAGGCATCTATCAATCTTTGTTATGCAATATGTACCATCCACTCTACATTGATGCCTCAAGTATGAGTATGAAGGTAAAATCCACATTGTCCTAGAAAATCCTCATCCATTCAAAACATGCAATTTAACCTATCAACATAATGATGTTTTATTCCCTCTAAAAGACACAACCCCATCATCATTAAGTGAGACAACATCTAGTTCATTAATCCCCTCACCTTGCATTCCTAATTATTCCCTTGACTCCACACTTTAATATCTCTCACTGGGGGAATATCATCTATTGATGCTTAATACCCTACCTACTCCTTAGGAATATGGCCACCCAAACAAAAAGACCCTATAATATCCTAACCTTGGATAGGTCATCCCCTTCATTCCTCCTCATTTTTATACTAGTTTAATTAGTATAGTGATCTATCAATCCCCTTTATATCATGAAAATAAATCCCATTAAAAACCATTTTCCTCAAGTTTCTCTTTCCTTGATAAACCACACTTTGCATAGACTTATTTTCAATAGTGTGCTTGGAAGGGTTTCAACACAAGACATTATGATCAAGGACCACATGAAGTCACACTAAGTGATCTTAAGAAACCACATGAAAATATAGTCTAGGTTTCAAAAAAACCCTCCATTGTCTCATAATCCACATCTTCACACCAACACCTTATCATCACTACCTGACACTGATTAGGATATCAATGAAGACCCATCATCATCATCACCTAACTCTCATTCATAAATTTACAATCTCATATCCATCCTGCATAATTTTTTTTATCAACAATGTCAACCTAGGACTACTCATATATCAACATAATAAAGAAACTAGATCTATTCCCCTAAATATCCATAACATGATAGAGAAATATTCTCCATCATTTATTATTATTTAATGTCAAGATAATCAATCTATCTTAATGTATTTATGGGTAGGATATATGTACTTATGAAATTCCCTTCCTTCTAAAACTCCTAGTCTCTTAATCAAAGTCACTATTGATATTAATATCAAGACACGATGAGCCCTACAAAATATCAAAGTTAGTCAATCCTTATATTCCTAAGAACACCAATATTTCACTACATTCTTAGCTAACCATATCCAAGCTTTTACCTAGTCTTATAAGGACATGTCAAATATCAACCTACTATATTTTTTCATAACATCATCACCACCCTTGAAACTAAATTCGTAAAATAAAAACTATGAAAAATATACCCATGTGTGGCACTTTTAGTCAAGGAAGAACAATAATGTATTCTATCAATTAATTTTGTTCAACATATTGATTAACCTTAATGGGTGTCCAATATTGTACCTATCACAAAAGTGTCTAGGGGAATACACCTTTATACATATTTTCATGACCTAAATCTAGCTTGTCCTAAAGATTATTTTCCTCTACATAATATTGATAAACTTGTAGACCTCATGGCCAACCATGAAATGTTATCTCTCGTGGATGGATTATCTGGGTATAATCAAATACTTATTTCCCCTGAATATCAATACAAAACTTCCTTTATTAACCCATGGGGAAATTTTTTTTATAGGGTCATGCTTTTTGGCTTAAAAAATGTGGAAGAAACCTACTAATGCACCATAACCTAATGCAAAAAATTGTTGAATATTATGTGGATGATATCCTCAATAAATAAAAACTTAATAAGGACCATATCTATATTCTCTAGATATTTTTTGCTCATTTAGTCAAATACCATGTCCATCTCAATCCCCACAAGTGTTTTTTGGGGTCTTATTAGGCAAGCTCTTGGGTTTTATTATCTCTATCCATGAAATATAACTTGATCTAGCTAAAATTAAGGCTATTTTATAAATGCCTCCCCTATTTAATCTTAATCAGATTCATAATCTATAAGGGAAATTATAGTCTATTTATTGCTTTATCTCATAGTTATCAGATCGATGTCATCCATTCCATCACCTTATTAATAAAGACACCCAATTTCTATGGGATACAAATTATCAAAAAGCCTTTGACATTATTAAAAACATCTTCTTTTTCCTATGTCCTTATTCTTCCTGATGAGGGCCAACCA
Organism: Torreya grandis; assembly: GCA_037957365.1. NCBI lineage: Eukaryota > Viridiplantae > Streptophyta > Pinopsida > Cupressales > Taxaceae > Torreya > Torreya grandis. Next base: position 366,597 of record JARHVA010006506.1, on the reverse strand, counting down.
TTTTATTTATACATCTTAGCTATAGTTCATGCCCTAGGTACCATACTTACCCATCAAGATGAGTAACACAAAGAGTAAGTAGTTTATTACATAATTTTCACTCTATTGAGTATGAGACTAGTTACACACATATGGAAAAACTAAGTCTCACCTTGGTATTTGTAGATTCTAAGATTCATCATTATTTACTTAATCATAAAACATATGTGATTACCAACACTAACCCTCTTAAGTACTTACATTCAAATCCTTATCAGAATCAATGAATGGTAATGTGGTTTATGTTCCTCACTAAATTAGATCTTAAGTTACTTCAATAAAAATAAATTAAGGGATAAATCATTAAAGACCAGTTAGTAGAGGCACATCTTACTAATAATCAACTATCTAAGAATTTTTAGACGAATTTATAACCTCTTTGTCTCATTTAGATATAGAAAATCAAATGACTTTGTTATTTGATAGATATATGTGTGAGGATGGGGGCTGATACTGAATTCTTTTACTACCTCTAGAATGTCCCCCTAAGTCATTATCTTTCAAAATCAATTTTGATTACACCAATAATATGATAAAGTATGAATCCCTAATTATAGGCCTTAAAACTAATTTATACCTAAAAATTAAAATGATTAATATTTATGGGGATTATAAACCAGTGATCAATCAAATTAATGACATATATCAATGTAAAATTGATATTCTCTAGAAATACAAAATCTTGGAAAACCAATTATTGGCATCATTTGATCACTATATGATTAAATCCACTCCATAATCAACTAACAAGTTTGTTGATACCATGGCTTCTCTAGCCTCTTTCATCCCATCATCCTCTTAGGAATATAAATTTTTTTTATTATTCACAAAATAAACCAACCTTCTTATACTAATGTTTATTTCCCCTCTCTCTATAGTGTATAAGAAAGCTCGTCAGAACTATGGTTCAAGCAAATATACAATTATGTTTCACTAGGTATAATCCCTCCCAATCTTTGTAAAAATGGTAAGTGTGCCTTCAAAAAACATACTAATCATTATGAACTACTAGGGGGAATTATGTATAAATTATGTTTTTATGGCCTTCTCCTTCGATGCCTCCAAGGTCTAGAATCAACCCTAGCAATCAAAGAAACACATGATGGAATTTGTGGAGTATATTTTAGTGGCTTAGACATTGCTAAAAGAATTTTATGATTATCTTATTATTGGCCCACCTTAAATCAAGATTGATTTGAATACATTAATAAATTCCCTAAATGTCAATAAAACACAAATTTATCACATGTACCTAGTCATGCTTTGCAATTGGCTAAAGATTTTTGGCCATTCTCTCTATGGGGGTTATATCTCATTAGTCAGATTAACCCTAAATATTCCCAACAACATAGATTTATCATTACCTCTATAGAATATTTTATTAAATGGGTATAATTTATTCCTCTTATTTCAACTAAGGTGGACAAAATTATTTATTTCCTCCACCATCACATTATCTATCATTTCAACATTCCTCATAGGATCATCATGGACAATGGAGAATATTTTAATAATAATAAAGTCCAATATCTTTGTGATTATTTTAGTATCATTCTTATTTTTTCATCACCATATTATCCAAAATCCAATGGATAAGCCAAAGCCTCTAACAAAACTCTCAATAAAATCATAGCTAAAGTGGTCAATGCAACTGGGAAAGATTAGCATCTCCAAATCCCTTTCGTACTATGTGGCTATCAAATAAGTATTCAAAATCCAACAGGTTCTAGCTTGTTTTCTTTATTCTATGACACAAAGGTTGTAATTAATATAAAAATACAAATCCCTCCTCTTAAAATTTATCTTAAAGACATCATTTTTGAAGAAGACTACCATCAATAATGACTAACCTAACTAGAACTATTAGATGAACATCGAACAACATCACTTGACCACCTACACATTTATTAAGAAAGAATAAAGCATGCATATAATCAACATTTAAAAGAATGAGAATTTATTATCGGTGATCTTGTCCTTAAATAAAATAAACATGTCACAAATATGGAAAGGAATAAATGAGGTAAATTTTCTAAAAAATGGCTTGGACCATATATTATTATTCATAAGTATGGATCTAGGGCATATCACTTAGCCTCTCTTGAGGTAAAACTAGGGCATGATCCTTTTGATGATTTTCATCTACATCCTTTCTATTGTTAATAATATTTTAATATCCATAATCAACATAATTTTCCCCTTTGGCCAAAATCCATATCCTAAAATCATCATATTGTCCCAAAAAATACACAATAATGATATAGAATCATGTGGTTATCTATCAGAACACCTATTTCATACTTAAATATGAACACTTTGGATATGTTCATGGCATATTATAATTGGATAATCTCCACTTATATCTATAAGGATCCTCGAATCATTATTTACCTAATCCCTCACATTGGTTAGGTAAATATTATTCGGGATAAAAATATCATCTTCTGTGATCACTTTGTTAGTTAAAACATAATAACTTGGGTTACCCTAAGCCAATCCATGACAAAAACTCAAGTTGGGATCAATATAAAAATTAAGAAAGGGGAAAAAACATAGATTTATCCCTTGAAGGATATTTGTTCATACAAGTACAAAAATATATCCAAAAATATAGACCGCTCCCTTGAAGGATGGCTATCTAAATATGTATATCACATAAAATTTCCCATATTCGTTAGTTCTCTATCAAAAAGCATGCATTTAAAAATATTTGAAGTCAAAAATAAAAAGTATCCCTTGAAGGCTTCCCACATTTATCATCATTATTAAATTTTTAATGACAAAGTGGTGATGTCACTGATGAAGGATGATATCATGAAGTGACAAGAAGGCCTTGTGTGCTTGATAAGTGAGCCATGTGGTTTGATTTGTATTGATTAATGGAGAATGATATGATAGGATTTAAATATATTATTAGGTATAGTGAGATGTTTTTTAAGATATAGGAGTGGTCTTATAGAAGCTCAAGGTGGTTTGGTAACATGGAAGCTTGAAGATAGATCATTACTTTGGCAGGGTCATGGCTCATAGAGATAAGATGGAGATAAGATAGAACAATATGAGATTGAGATTGACCATGGTAATTTTGGAGTATGTGTATGAATTATATATTTATTTCATGACTGTGAGATATAGTAGTAAGGCCTCATTAGGGGCTTGCATCTAGGCTTAGCCTAATGACCTTAGGTGGCCTAATGAAGTAATTTGAGTAGGATTGGTAACTTGTGTGATAATGTGAGTTGTTTTAATGATATAAAAAGTTGTATCTAGTATATATATATATATAGTTATAGTTCAAGTAATAAATACAAAGGTACATGAATAGTGTCTTTATGATCTCAAGGGTATGCAAGCCTAGGTAGATCTAACCAAATGAGATAGGTTGATTAGTTATAAGTACAATATGCAAAATTTGAGTGTTGATAGAGATATTTTATGTTTTCTTGGATGTTTATACTAAGTTTAAAGTCATAATTTTTTATCAAAATACATAAGAGTGGTTTTGAAGTTTCTTGAGTGCTTAGAATGAAGATATTAGAGCTTGAGAAGAAAGTTTTGATGCTCATTAGCATATGTAGAATTTTCATGGTGACATGATCATTTTATAAAGATTTAATATGGAACTAATAAGGTTTTCCAATCATTTTTATGGGTTTCAAGAATAGATCTTTATGAATATTCATTAATAATGTAAACTAGTCACAACCCTCCTATAAACCCTCTTAATTACCTGATTAGATAAAATTTGTTGGATAGTGCCTAGAATGGATTGAAAAAGATTTTTTTATGATTTTATGTATTATATTAATCCTTTAGGAACCTCCAGGTGGTAAGATGTGTCAGGGCAGTGAGTCGAAGGTATAGAAAAGTGCTTCTCTCTAAAGATTTTGATGCCACAGATAGGGTTGAGTGAGTAAATGCATGAAAATTGATGGAATGTGAAGTAGATACTTGTTATTTATTCAATGAAGTTATTTTGTAAATAAAAATCATATATTTAAATAATTTTAAACAATAAATATGACCTATCACTAGATTATAGATAGTGAAAATAATGAAGGAAACTAGGATTGAGTGAGAACCTATTTAGGGATGATGTGCAAGTGATTATGGATAAATAAAACTGATTAGGGTCATTTTTTGAGACCTATGATTCATTTTTACTCAATTTATTATTTTTTATGATGATCCTACATAATAAATTTATTGATCTCAAAATGACCTATCTGTGTGAGTGAAAACTGTGAAGGTGTGTGTTTCAGAAGTTGATCCATATATTCATTATTTGATATTACAAATACATAAATTTGTGATTTTAGTTTATATTAGTATTTTTAATTATCACATTAATTAATTTTAATATCAAGGAAGTGTCTTCATAAGTGTTAGATGTCATGTTCACTATGACTATGTTTTGGGCTAGTTTGATTTCTTTTGGTAGGTAAGGTGAGATGAAGTGTTTGAGGTCCCTTGAAAATATGTGATGCATAAAATATACATATTGTTGTGGTTTTAAACATAAATTAAACATTCAAGTTTTATGTGGGATTAAGATATAGGTTAAGTTATTTAATCATGAAATCCAAAAGGGCTTGTCTAGTTGTGTATGCATAGTGTGAGAGTGGTCTAAGAGATTGGTCTATTAAACCAATTATTGATGCCAAGACAAGAGATATAACTAATGTATAATGATATATATATATATATATATATATATATATATATATGAAACATTCATGTTGATTATATGTCATTAAATTTTTATTTCAAGTGCAAATGACAAGTTGTTATGACTATACTTTTGGAGGCTATGGGCAGTTTGAGTGGTCAATTTTAAGAAGTGAGTTTCAAGTTAGTTGACCTAATTTGAGGAAATAAATTAATTTTTAAGATGTAAAGGAATATAAAAATTTAATTATAATTCATTTTAAGTCATATTGTGTTTATATTCAAGTTTGGAGAGACAAGGTGCTTGACTATACTTTGATTGTGTTTGCCCAAAACTAAGTAACCCTATTACAGAGATGATTTTAAATGATTGGAACATGAGTGAGTGAGTCCAATGGACATGGAGATGTTTATAAATTCATTAATTATATATTCATGTGTTTTATCAAGTGTTTTTTTATAAAATTTATTTTATGCTTTAGTTATAAGAGATAAACTTTTCTATGTAAGAAGGCCTAAAAGGTGAGAAGACCTAATTGACATGTTCAAAGTGTGAAATGGAGTTGTAGCTAGTAAGGACCAAATAATAGATTAGGAGGGACCTATTAAAGTTATATGTGAATTTTTTAAATAATTTTTTGAAGCTAAATATTCTAAAATAAGTTCAAGGGTAACGTGTGTCTTGAATAAGGGCTAATTATATTAGGTCTCTATTAGGAATAATTAAGTTTTAGCCTCTATAGGTTATAACTGATCTATGGAGTGTCTGGTTATCATATGTAAATTGTGTATAAAAATATTTTAAGTGTGATTCAAGTTTTTTAAGGATATTTTCAAACCAATATGGGTTAGATGAATTGTGTGTTATAAAGGTAAGGCCTAATTGGCCTATTTGGACTAGTTGAGTGTGAGTGGACTTAAGAGAATAAAATAGCTCATTGGAGAAGTAGAGGTAGGAAATTAAAAGATTTTAGAGGATAATTCATGAATATATAATCAATTTTATGTAGGTTTATGACCAGGTCATTGGACCTAATGAGCTTAGAAGAGGTATATTAAGTGCGTAAGTCATAGAGGTTGTTTGAGTGAGAGTGAAGAGGAAAGAGTATAAACAAAGGAGGTCATCATCAATTAAATATTAGAAATAGGTGTTAAATATGATCAATATTTCAAGGTAGCTAATTTGGTTCTTGTTTTCCTAGGGGTTGTAGCCTCCTTTCAAGTTAGATCTTGTAGAAGACTAGTTGGGTGGGGGCTCAACTAGGTAGGGGTTGGAGCTCCTTATGAAGTTGGAGCTTCACTAAACTTTGGATATTGACATTATAGGATAGTAGCCCATGTGCATGGTTTAATGTGTTTTATCCCCCATAAGTTTTTCCCATATAAATCTTCTATTCTTTTGTATGATTATGTAGTTTTTTGCTTATTCATTAATCTCTTATGTGAATGTATGCATGGAATGGTAAATGGAATTGAATAATCATTGTTGTGTAACTGATTCACCCCTCCCCTCAGTAGCTACTTCTAATAACTAGTATCAAATATATACCTTTTGGAGGAGGTTTTATAGCCTATAGGTGATCCTAAGTAGCTTAAAGTGTGATGAGGACAAAGTTCATCTTGTTTTTAGTGATGGATAAGTTTATGAAGATCATAATTTAAGTCTACATAATGGTATTAGCAAGGTTAAAGAAGAAGGATCATGTTGAAGCTAAATCCAAGATAAAACATAAGTTTATAGACAAAATGACTTTAAATACATATTAAGAGAAAGATATAGTCAAGGTAATCTAAGGTGGTTTCTTGGTTAGCTAACATGATAGGTACGGGTATGTGGAAGTGTCCTAAAAGGTAGAGGTTCATAAGAGTTGATGATTGGTCCTCAAGACCAATATCTTCTTGGTAAAGTTATTTTCCTTGAGTTGTAATGACTATAGATGTTTCAATGAGTGATTGAATTATTTTAAAGTTCATATAAATATCTTAAAACCTCTTAAAATGACAAGTTCTATGTCATCATAAGCAAAATCTGATTCTTAGTATATAGAAGATCATTTCTCTGGTCAAATTAAAGAGTATCTTGAAGGTTACAATGTTCTAGATGCATCAAGATGAATTCATAAGGTTATAGAGAATTGTGATGGCATGTTTTTTTATGTCATATGAGGTTATTATTTGTTATGAGTTTCTTGATAGGATTCTAAGTGTGCCTATTGTAGAGAATGTTGCTTCAAAAGTTGCCTTTGAGTCTGTGCCTTGTAGATGAGATGTTTCAAAAAAGGAGAAAGATATAAGGATCATTGAATGTTTGTTGATGCTATTATGAGTTACTTTACCATGTTTTGAATTTGTTAAATCCTACTTGAGGTGGTATAATTGATCTAAAAGGATAGAGGTAAGTGAGAAAGAGTGGATCCATGTTTATTAGGTCTCCATGAGACCTATTGGTAACATGAGGACTAATGGTTCCTTTATAATGATAACAAATGATTGGAAGTTGTCTAAATAATGGAAGATGATTATGGAGTTTGGTAATGAAGTATTTGACATGGTTTGGTACCTTAGTGAGGGAAGTATGGGCCATTAAGTTTCATTATTTGTTTGTTGAGGAGACTTGTTGAAGATGACTTTTTCCAAATGGAGCATGGAGTTAGGGGGAGATAACTCAGATAATTTGAGAGGCTTGAAGAGATGTGCATGATTTGAGAGGGATAATATGTAATATGTTCAATTTTCAAGTTTAAGTCATGATGGAGAAGTCTACTACAGATGTAATCTCAAGATCCAAGTCATCAAATTTGATATGATGACTTGATCAAACCAATTCATAATTTTTAAAATATATTAAATCTTAATGTATGGACATAAGGGGATCTTGTGAGATTTGTAAGTAAACATGTCTAAGGATAAAATAAACAAGAGTGAGTGAGAATCCAAAGACAAGATGCCCAATAAAAGAACAAGAAGTTACAAGTTTGGTACATGAAGAATATGATCAAGATGTTTATCTCAAAGGGAGAGAAATTGTTCATCTATATGCATGTAAGGTAGGTGAGTATCTTGAGCACCTAAAGTATATTTGAATACATGCATGATGTTAGGGGGATATTATTTTTTGTTTATCCCACTTTGTCATTAATGATAAAGGGGGAAAAGGAGAAAAAGAGGTTTCCATCAATGACAAAGGGGGATATTGTTTGTAAAAGTGTTGTCATTGATGTCAAAGGTAATGATAAAGTGGTGATCTCATTGATGAAGTATGATATCATGAAGTGACAAGAAGGCCTTGTGTGCTTGATAAGTGATCCATGTGGTTTGAGTTTTCTTGATCAATGTAAAATGACATGATAGGTTTGAAATATATTCTTAGGTATAGTGAGATGCTTTTTAAGCTATAGGAGTGGTCTTGTAGAACCTCAAGGTGGTTTGGTAACAAGGAATCTTGAAGAGAGGTCATTTCTTTAGTAGGGTCATGGCTTGTAGATATAAGATGGAGATAAAATAGAAAATTATTATCTTGATATTGAGCATGGTACTTTTGGATCAGGTGTATGAAGTATATAATCAGTTCATGACTCTCAAGAGTGAGCTACAATAGCAAGGCCTCATTAAGGGTTTGTACTAGTCTTAGCCTTATAACCTAAGGTGGCATAATGAAGTATTTTTAGAAAGATTGGAGACTTGTGATATAATATGAGTTATTTTCTTGATATAACAATTTATATTTAGTGTATCTATTTAGTTATATTTCAAGGAATGAAGACAAATTTGCATGAATAGTGTCTTGGTGATCTCAAGGGTATGCAAGCCTAGGTAGGCCTGACCAAATGAGATAGGTTGATTATTTATAAATATAATATGGAAAAGTTGAGTTTTGATAGAGATATAGTATGTTGTCTTAGATGTGTATAACAATTTTGAAGTCATAAGTTTTTATTAAAATGCCTAAGAATGGTTTTAAAGTTTCTTAAATGCTTAGAATGAAGAGATGAGAGCTCAAGAAAATAGTTTTGATGCTCCTTGGAATGTTTATAATTTTCATGGTGACTTGATACTTTTAGGAGAGATGAAATATGGACCTAATAAGTTTTTCCAAGAATTTTTTAGTGGTTTTAGGTATAGATATTTATGAATATTTGTTAAGAATGTAAACTAGTCAAAACCCTCCTATAAAACCTCTTAAAGACCCAATTGGAAAAAGTTGTTGGATAGTGCCTATAATGGATTAAAAAATATATTTTTATGATTTTATGTTGTATAGGACTCTTTTAGGAACCTCTAGGTGGAAATGGTATGTCATGTTAGTGAGCATAAGGTATATAAAAATGCTTCTTTATGAAGATTTTGATGCCATAGATAGGGTTGACTAATTCATTGCATGAAAATTGATGGAGGATGAAGTTAAATACTTTTTATTAATTTCCATAAAGTTATTTTTTCAATAAAAATCTTATATTTCAATCATTTTGATCAATAAAGATGTCCTATCGCTAGATTGCAGATAGTGAAAATAGTGAAAGAAACTAGGCTTGAGTGAGAACCTATTTATGGATGATGTGCAAGTGATTAAGGATTAATAAAAATGATTATGGTATTATTTTATAAATATTCATCATGTTACCTTAATTTATTAGTGTTTATTATGCCCATACATAATCAATAAATTGATCTCAAAGTGAGCTCTCTGTGTGAGTAAAAACTATGAAGGTGTGTGTTCTAAAAGTTGGTCCATATATTAATTATTTAATATTAAACCTCCATAAATTTGTGATTTTATTTTATATTATGATGTTTAATGATCACATGAATTCATTAAAATATCAATTAAGTGTCTTCACAAGTTTTATTATGACTATGTTTTGGGCCAATTTGACTGCTTCAGGTAGGCTAAGTGAGCTGAAGTGTTTGAGGTACCTTGACAAGATGTGATGCATAAAATGGACATATTGTTTTTTTTTGAAACCTAAATGGACCATAAAATCTTTATGGTTGCTTAAGAGATAGCTTAATTGATTGACCCATGAAAGCCAAAAGGGCTTGTCTAGTTGTGTATGCATAATGTGAGAGTTGTCTATTAGACCAATGATATATATAACAAATAACAAGTTATTCATGACTATACTCATGGAGGCTACAGGCAGCATGAGTGGTCAGTTTGAAGAAGTGATTTTGAAGTTTTTTGACCTAAGTTGAGGAAAAAAATGATTTTAAGGATGTCAAGTATCAAAGGTTAATTAAAAGGTATTTTAATTCCTATTGTGTTTATTTAAAATTTTGAAGAGACAAGATGTTTGACTGTACTTTGACTATGTTTGACCAAAACTGATTAAGCCTATTACGGAGGTAATTTTGGATGATTGGATCCTAAGTGAAGGATTACAATGGATATTTATAGGTTTATGAATTTATTAATTATGTATTCATGTTTTTTTTCAAGTCTGTTGTTTTATTAAAATGATTTTATGCTTTAGTTCTAAGAGACAGACTTTTTTATGTAAGAAGGCCTAAATGGTGAGAAGACCTAATTGATAGGTTCAAGGTATGAAATGGAGTTACACATAGTAAAGACCCAATAATATATTAGGAGGGACATATTAAATTGATATTTTAAGTTTTTTAATCATTTTTTGAAGCTAAATATGGTCCAAGAATTTCAAAGGTAACATGTGCCTTGAAGAAGGGCTAATTCTATTAGGTCTTTATTAGGCCTAATTTATTTTTAGCCTCTATAGGTTATAACCAACATATGGAGTGTTTTTTCTCATATGTAACATGTTTAAAAACCTATTTTTAATTTTTATCCTATTTGTTAAGGATATTTTCAAACCAACATGGGTTAGATGAAGTGTGTGGTATAAAAGCAAGGCTTAATTGGCCTATTTGGACTAGTTGAGTTTGAGTGGACTTAAGTGAATAAAATAGATAATTTAAGGAGAATAGATAGGTAATTGAGAACCATCATATATTTTATAGTATCATTCATGAATATATAATCAATTTTATTTATGTGGATGACTAGGTCATTGGACCTAATGAGCCTAGAAGAGGCATATTGAGCGAGTAAGCCTTAGAGGTTGTTTGAGTGAGAGTGAAGAGGAAAGAGTGGAAACAAAGGAGGTCATAATTTTTTGAATATTATTAATAGATATTCAATATAATAATTATTTCAAGGTATCTTATTTGGTTCTTGGTTACCCAAGGGGCTGGATCCTCCTTTCAAATTAGAGCTTGCAAAATACTAGTTGGGTGGGTGCTCAACTAGGCAAGGGTTGGAACTCCTTTTGAAATTAGTGATTCACTAAAATTTTGATCTTGAAATTATAGGATATTAGTCTATATGCATGGTTCAATGGGTTTTATCCTCCAATAAGGTTTCCCACATATATCTTGTGTTCTCTTGTACGCTTGTGTATTTTTTTATTTATGCATTGATCTCTTATGTGAATGTATGATTCATGGAATAGCAAATGGAATTTAATGGTAATTGTTGTTGATCTAGACAACAATTCAGATGACAATTCGGGTGATGAGTCCACCCCATTTGATGGCAGAACTTTCAGGAGCCATAACTTTTGCACCATAGCTCCAATTGACTCACCGCTTGAACCATTGGAAAGATAATAATGAGGGGAACATATTGAGATGGCATGGAGAATTTCTCAATGAATTTTTACCCCATAAAACCCAATGGAAGTATCCTAAATTTCAATTATAGTAGTGCAGTCTAAAAATAGTAAGTTTCTAAAAATAGTAAGTCCTCAAATTTTGTATTGTTGTAAATCATGGAAGTCAAACCAATTCATCTCCCTCAAGATTGGTGACCTTCCATATCCTCCCCACAACTTCAAAACATGTATAAATGAGGATGTAACCTGAAATTTCCAGACATCTCTTCTCAGAGATAAGCATATGTTTAGGTCTGCAATTTTGATAAATAAAACATCTCTTTTCAAAGATAGAATTATTTGAATTGTGTTTTTATTATTTATAAATTATATTTCAACCAAAGCTTTTCAAGTTTTGGATCAATTGTGTAACTAATTCATCCCCCCGCTCTCATTAATTAATTCCAAATGTAGACATATAAAATTGGACACCGATGGATTTATACCTAAATTTAGATCAATTTATACCAACCTCTAAAAATCTAGCCTAAAAATATCTAAAAGTCTCAAATTTGGCTTCATAACATGTTTAATTGGCCTAAATATCAATTAAATAAGTCAGATGCACACATTGAATTAAATCAAAATCTTAAACATTAAAAAATCCTAAAAAATAGTAATTAACATTCAAATCCTAATTGAATTCATCCATGATCAATTAAAGAAATTATCAAAAAGGGAAATTCAAAAATCAATGAATATCCTAGGTTTTCATCATTGGCTTTTATGAGTTCTCATTTTTGGAAAATATCCTTTCCATGTTAATCATGACCATTTGACACCTTTTAACCCTAATAGGGTTAACTAAGCCAACCAAGGTTAGGATTTAACTCATTCCAAGTCATTTCAAAGCCTATAAAAGCAATCCTAGATATCATCATTTAGAGAGCTTGGAACATCATAGAGTTATAATGCAGGATTTGATTCATGAATCAAATACATAGTGCTATAATGCAAAAATCAATCCAAGCCAAGCTACTTTGAGAAAACATCAAGCCAAATCCAAACAACCATGGTGACAATATAAGATGGAGATAGCCAAGCCCCATTGATGAAGACTTCTTGAGCATAATCTGAGCAAGCCAATGAATAAATCTCTTAGAGAAATTAAGGAAGGTAAGGAAGTTGTCATTTCTTTGCATTTTAATTATGTTTCAATTGGTTTTTTCATTAATCTCCCTCCATGATCTAGGCCTAGAGATGTTAGATTGTTAGTGTGTTGATTTCATTATTTTTTAAACTAACACCATACTAACCTCCTATCTTGAGTCAAATTCCTTGATCACAAATGGCATGCCAGGTGGGACCATGAGTACCCCACATAGCAATGAGATCATTATGTAGGTATTAAACTAAGAAATTGATGCTTTAATCTTGTTAAAATTTCATTTCTAAATCTATATTTGGTTTTCTTTTTATATCTTAGATCTATATAGAGACCAACGATGATCAGGTATAATCATTGATAATTTGGCCTAAACTACCAATGGTTCTACCCAATCACCACTGATTCTATGAGACCACTGATGGTTAGGTTTTAGGGGAAAATGGACCTAAATATTGCATTTTGATTCTTTTTTTCATCTCATTCCTTGATTTTTAGGTTTCAAGATCATCTCAATTCATCAATTAAACTTAGACTTGTAGGTTTTATTATATTTCATCTAACCAAAGTCTAACTTAACACATTTCATCCTTTGTGGTTTTACCTTTAGGTTCACAAGTTATCAGTGATGGTCTTTATCGATTGACATTAATTTTTATTGAATAGTAATGGTTGCCTATTAATTGATCGATTATAGTTTCCTGGAAACTATAGACAGTCACCTGTGACTTTCAATGATCACTATGTAAAATAAAATAAAAACTTGAGAGCTCTTATTCAAACATCATTTTCCCAACCAAGAAAGTTATTCAAAGAAAGGGGTTATAATCTAACATTTTTAGGTTGAAGGATTGATATGAAGACAAAATTACATGTTTTTGACTAAGCAAATACTTTTTTTTGGGCTTTAAAAAAGAAATTAGTCAAAATCATGCACATTTCAATTTGGGTCTAAAATGAACATGTCAAAACTTACACATTTGGATATTGGTTCTTAAAAAGAACATAGAATTGGTTAAGTATTATAAACATTTTTTTTTTGGTGCTTAAAATTAATCTTAAGTCTTGAACATTTCCAATTGGTGTTTTAAAATGAAATTAGGATACATCTTGAACACTTGGACTCTGGGATTAAAATTAACTAGATGGTCTTACTTAATTTAGTATTTTGTGTAAATATTCTTTCAAAAAAATTCACTTAATCCAAGGGGATAGTAAATAACAATGTCACATTCAATTTGGTGCTTAAAATAAAACTTCACTTTAAATTATTTATAACTTATTTGTTGATTGTTTGTTTTGTAAAAAGGGTAGTGTATGTATGCTCTTCCTCAATCTCCTATAGGGAACTCATGGGATCAAAATCACCTTTCCATTGCATTTAGTGCCCATTCTAAGGCATAGAAATAATTTTCCTAATATTTCCCAAAACTTACATAGTATTGTGTAATCTAAAATCAACCCTAAAGTCTTTCTACTTATTTTGTATTTTCATGCATTTTGGTTTGTGCCTATCACAATTTATTTGGGGAAGCATTGACCTAGGGATTCATCTCTTGATAGTGTTTCAACCCCTCTCCATTTGGGGTATAAAAATTAGGATCGCCTTACTAGGGTGGTGGTTTGAGTGGTTAAACAATCTCCATTAGTGTCAAGTAAGCCTAGGATGTATAATCAATCTGCACATCACACTACACTAAGTAATTAATGGATGTAGTGGTCATGAAAAGGAAAATACCTTTTCATAATAATTTGATCGATATAGACTAAATTGATGTGTTTCTTCTCTTATGTGCATATGTTAAAGTGTGTACACATGGGATCAATATATATGGTTGAAAACTTGTAGGTTTTAGTTAACCCCACTTTACCACACCTTGATAGGATTTAGGATTATATACTTAGTTGTATTTTGTCATTTACTACTTGGTGTGTTAGAACTAAAACTCTTGTTTTTTAAACCATGTAATGAATGAGTCTTGTGTCCAACATTTATCTCTTATTTGAGGAGGTGTTATGCCATCCATTTGACACCTTGATTTAACTCAGAAAAACTTTTTGTGTCAAAATTTTGAGTGTGTTACTTGATTAAAATGGGTCACATTATGCAACCCAAATAATTTCAAGTTTTTTTCCTTATAATTATTTAAAATAAATCATAATTACATCTTTTGGAAGTGATAAATTCATTGCACTTGCCAAACTATTTTAAAAGACTTGTATTGTCTTGTCTCTAAGTTATCATTATTTAAACCAATCATTTGAGCCTTGTTAGATCTTTGTTTAGCATAGTCATGCTATTAAAATTACCTAACTTCTTGTCATCAAATCATATTTTACCTTAGTTGATTTTTTTATTAACTTTTACAAGTTCAAATCTAAACATTTATTGATTTTAGTTTAGGCCTCAACATGTAGGGGATGATACACATATATTTATTTTTTGGGTTGCATAACTTAAGTTAATCCCTTACTCAAATTTGGAAACTTTATTATTTATGCCTTTATTTTATATAATCATTCCATATTCAAAGTGCCTTTTGTTTTGTTTTTTATACTACTCAGATCATGTTTATGTCTAGAATCAAGTGCCTAATCTTTGCCAAATTATTCCAAGTTTGTTAGATTAATCATCATATCCTTTGTTTCAAGCCTAGTTTTTTATTCTACATTTGGCCAAAATTCCTAGCACAACCTATTTGAGCCTAGATTTAAAATCCATGTTTGGAAAAAAGACCTAGCAACATTTTCCTTTCATATTTTAGACCTATTCAGAATATGTTGGCCTTTAGATTTTGGCATCTTATTTTTAGTCCATTTTATTTGACCTTGTTTATGTAAAATAATTAATGTTAGACATTTGATGTTATACTATTTTTACCAAATCTTTGCATCAAAATTTTTGGAGATTCAAATCCACCCTTGACCAAGTTAGTTAGAAAGTTTGAACCTCTTTGTCTTTTCAGAGTTTGTAAAACTCTCATCCTCTCTTGTTACAAAACATTTGTCATAAATTTGGCCATGGCTCACTACACATGTGGTGGAATTATGTACAATATAGGATATGGAAATGTTATCATGTAAGAGGAATTTGTTTAATACCCTTATAGAGATGATGTTATTTGGGATATGGATTCCTATCCACCAGACAACAATCAAATAAGGGAACAAGGTCAAGATCCTTTAGCTAATTATCTGGTTAGCATGCCTCCTTACACAAAGTAGGACCGACATTAGATAGATCAATATTTGGCTAGTTTACCCTTGGTTTCAAAAAACTTCCAACAACAACCCTATTATGATATAATTCCATCAAACTATGAGGTAGGGCATAACAATTTTTTAAGTCTATCAAGAGGGCCTTATAACATGTCTTATCATAACAATGATTAGGAATCTTCTATCAATCCTAATTCCATGGTACCAATACCATATCAAGATCCACATATGCTTATCACACAAAGGAGCCTCATGGAAGACCATTTCATTCAAATATAGATAACATACCAGATATATCAAAACCTAGCACATAATTTTAACAATTTGACCATGATAAATACACCTCTAATTCAGTCACTCCCTTCAATAGGAGTCTTATTTGAGTTGATAGGTCAATAAAATTAAGTTTTTGACCCAATTACGTAGAACACTTTAGTAAAAAATAGGTTCAATACCCAAACTATTGAGGAGGTGTCTTTTATTTCTATACACAACAATGAGAAAAACATAGTGGACAATACACTAGTAACATCCAATTTAAACCAAAGTGGTGTTAGTACACAAAAACATAGTCAAAAACAAAATGTGCCTTTAAATATCACCATTAGTGGTTCTCAAACTTAGGGAATTAGAGTTTTTATGTCCCAATCTCAACCAACTACCTCTAATCCTCAATTAGCTACTTCTAATATGCAACAACAAGGATTAAGTAGTCAACCAATGACCAGTGTCATGCCACAATAGAATGTGATGAATCTTAATCCACCCCAACAAGTTACAAATAACATTCCACAATGTTAGGCACCATCAAACATACCCATGTAGTATAGGAAAAAATATATTGCCATCTTAATAGGGGTAACCAATGTTCCACCTCACCAGGTAGCAATGAACATACCTCTTCAGTTGTAGACTAACATGCAGATCCAAAACCAAATGATGTCTAACCAAAAATGTATAAATGTTGGTCAGTGATAGATTTTGAATCTCCAACATGCATCCACTTCCCAATAGGGATTTATAGAACAAAGAGGTTCCAATGTTCCTCAAATACCTAATAGGAAATAGTTGCCTTTTATGTATAATGTGCCATAGGTTAAAAGATAGGGTACTGGGTCACAATTTCCCCTTAATCAACAAGGTATGACTACTCATTATCATATCCCTATTCAACCTCTTCAAGAATATTATGGATATATTCCTCCATCCCAACCATAGTATCAATCCTACATCCCCAATCCCAACCAGAACATCACACAACCTCAAGTGAAATTTCAAAAATCATACCCAAATCCATGTAATCATTTTCATACTCTATTTCCTATCTAATCCAACAATCCTTATCAAATACCTCCACTCTATCCTAGTCAAAGTAATCCAATTTTGACTACACAACCTCCACCTCAACCAACCAATGACCCCACTAATGTCCTTGCCCAAGAACTAAAAAATATAAAGGATGCAATTTCCCTCATGTAAGTGGGAAAATCGTCCAAAAATTTCAATTTGGATGATGTGTGTTCTTACCCTTTCAACATGGATTACTTGCATATACCATTTCCTCCAGGGTATGAGCCACCAAAGTTTAACAAATACAAGGGGAAAGGTGGCCCCAATACCCATGACATATACATATTGTTTTTATTTCCATGAATCCTATTAGGGCAAGTATTGGATTGGTTGCTAAAGTTTCCCAAGAATTTAGTACCCAATTTTGATGACCTATCAGACAAATTTGTGCAACACTTTTCTTATAATCTCAAGCATGATACTTCATTGGTAGACTTAAAATAGGCAAAACAAAAATTTGGTGAAAGATTCATAAGTTATCTATAGTGTTGGAGAACCCTTACAAGATGATTCACCCAAAATCTACTAGACAAACAATTAGCCACTGTGTTTACCAAAAATCTACATAGCGAGATATCTTATAATTTGGATTTACAATGTGCACATATGTTCAAAGAGATTATTGTCAAAGGTTTGATAATTTAAATATCCCTCATTAACAAATGGATCATTAAACTAGCCTCATCAAATCAAATCTTGAATCAAAATTAGAATAATAGTTAAAATCAACATCCAGTCCAAACACAAGCATCACAACTGGCACAGGCCAATAATAATTAGAGACCCAAAAAATTCAACCACAATAAGAATGTTGTAGGTAATGGAGTAATAATTTCATGATATGTCCAAAAGGTACCAACATCATCTGATTAGCCTATGCCACCTTTCTAGCATATTCCTAACAAACAACCTTTTCAATAGCCATAACATGTGTAGCAAGCACAACAACCTAGACCAATGCATCCAATGTAACAAATATAGCAACCTATGCCTTTGAAAAACCCTCCTCCAACAACAAAAAATGTAACAACTCACCATGATTTTACTGACCTTGTAGAGCCCATCGAGTCAATATTTCTCAAGCTCATAACAACTAACTTGATTAGATGGCCTATTCTAAAAGATTAATTTCATGAACATGCTAACATGCTAGACTGGTACATGCCAAAAAAAAATTGTGATTTTTATAAGGTTAATGGCCATAATTTGTAGCATTGTGTGAAAATTAGAAATGTAATTCAAAATATGTTGTAAAATGGAGAGATCACATTGGATCATGGAGCTTCCACATCCAATCAGAGCTTTGGCATTTATCAAAATCCTTTTACCTAACATAAAAACCAATAAAAATAAAAATAATAGTGGCTAATGCAACATCAATAACAATAGTATCAATAACCAAGGCCATAATGGTGTGAACAATCAATAGACCTACCATGCAATTGCACATGACTTCAACTTAGTTGTAGGCCATATTGCAAGAAGTTACATTAACACCATTTCCATCAATCCAAGACCAAGTATCAATTAGACAAGACTATTGCTAATCATACCCAATCAACCAAACCATTATGGTAATCTTTCTTTATCTTGGGACCACACATAAGCAAACTAGTAAATAGGGATTCCCATGTTAGGACCTTATACTAATAACTCATCATTATCCCATGACCATTAATAATTACATCAACAATTAAGACTCATCTTATCTGGTCTCCCTCCATCATCATTTGTTTAAAATAATGTTTTTTAATCTATTCCTGATTATGAAATCATAACTTAGTAGTTAAAGATTACCATACCAAGCCCACAACCATCTTATACTTTGCCCATTATCCAACCATCCATTCTACCTCAAAACAAGTCATTTACCACTGTCTAAGAAAAGATGTTTGACATTATGGAATAATTATATAAAAGGCTAGCACAAATATCCATTTTATATTTGTTATGTACATCAACCATCTACAAAAACATATTAACACAGTTCCTTGATCAATCCATAGTTCCAAATGACATATCCCCTAAAAATTTTCAAGCTTTTGTTGGACACCTAGCTCCAACCCAACACGTAACCTTTAACAAAAGTGATTTGTCATCAATTGGCCCACTACACAATAATCTATTATACATTGAAGTTTACATAATGAGGCACAAAGTGAAACATATCCTCATAGATAATGGATCAGGTCTAAACATAGTGTCTCTAAAGATCATCAAGCTTCTTGGAGATATGACCACATATCTCCAAGTAGAAATAATCACCATCAGAGCCTATGATAATAAGGAGTGAGAATCCTAAGGAACCATCAACTTACTAGTTATCATTGGGCCCTTGACCCATGATACACTTTTCCATGTGTTAGATCTTAACTTGTCATATAACATGCTTTTGGGTAGACCTTGGTTACATGAGATTCATGTAGTCCCACAAACATTGCACTAGTGTATTAAGTTCTCCCATTCAGGAATGGAGATTACTATTCTAGGAGATTTGCATTTATACAAGCATTGTAAACATTTATAGGCCAAATTTAAGAGCTATAATTGTTGTTTCAACATGAATCTAGTTGTCAAGTAGGATAGGGGAAAACAAATACTGATTGATTTACTAGAGGCCAATTGCATTAACCTTGATACCCTTGATTCCCTTTCCCACATACCACCTCCTGAAATGTCCAATCATTATACCATCTTGGCTAATGGTTCAAGAAATTATTTGATGCATGATACCTTTCACATTGTAAAACTTCCACATAACCCCAAGTCCTTTAGAAGACTAAAATCCAAACCACTCATGCAATGGCAAAGAAAAGGCAAAGGCCATCAGCATAGTCCACCACCTATCACTTTCATACTAGCCTTTGACCAAGTATAAGACCATATTGAAGGTGATGAATCATGGCTATATAATGACAAATTGGTTGATTGTTACAAAAATGCAAAGTATCTTATTCCTATAGGATCATGAATAATTAAGACTATGAAGGAGGAGGCCTCAAGAAAAATTAATAGGGAACATTTGAGCCAATTTATATGACTAAGTACAAAGTAACCTAAACTTATATTTAAATCACCTAGGGGTGACCTCGCATATCTTATTTGAGTTTTATTACCAATGACTAGTGATGATGATGTTGGTAGTGAATCAAAGTCCAATCATAGCTAATTTAATGACTTAGCCCAAACAAACGTATTTGACCATAATGTCATTTTTACCCTTCAACCAATCATTTATCATAATCCACTACCATTTATTATCCCTAATTAATATATTAGGGGTAATAATAATCTAATGTGCTAATTAATGAGTTTTAGAATGATGAGGCTTTTTGTGATTTTCTAGGTATTAGGGATAATGTTATGTTGGGAGACCATAAATTAGGGTTCTAAATCAAACAAAATCCTAAAGGCTATTTTTTAGATTAGGTGAACACCCTTATCCAAAAACAATTAATTAAAACATTAAGGTCCTAAAGTGAAAACCTTTTTGAGGCACTTTTCAACTAGAGAATAAGTAAAGATAAAGGTTAGTCTAGTGGTGAAAACCTATTTTATGCACCACTAGATGGGGGTGTTCAAGCTTCTTCAAATTTAGACCAAGAGACCACCAATGATGAACTTGTCTAAGGGTCTAAGATTAATCTCAAAAAAGAATAGGATTTTGATCAAATCATTCATGATACCAATACCAATTAACTTGTCTATGGGTCTAAATTTAGTCTTGAAGATTAACAAGCATTTGATCACATCATTAAGTATTTCCCAATAGAATTTTTTACATGGCCATCTCTCCCCTTGGGGGATTTTAATTCATCATGTCTAAGAGAACTTGAAGAACTAGTTTTAATAGAGGACTCTAACATAGCCAAATAGTTCAAATCTTTTCCCACTATTCTTGAAGATAGTTCAAATCTTTTAGTGGAAGACACAATAGAGGTAAACATCATGTCTCTAAATGACCCAAAGTGGATTAAATTAGGTGCATCCCTCAGTAAGGAAGAGCATGAATTCTTAATAACCCTATTGAGGTAATTTGTAGATATATTTACATAGGTGTATTTGACATGCCTGGTTTGGACCTTGACTTGGTTATTCATCACCTTGTGGTACATCCTGATGCTAAACTAGTGAAGTAAAAGTTACACAAAATGCATCCCCATATTGTTAAATTGGTAAATAAATAATTAGATAAACTCTTAGAAGTGATATGTATTAGGCCAATCAATTATTTTGAATGGATTTCTAATGTTGTACCTATCAATAAAAATTTAGAAGGAATCAAAATTTGTACTAATTTTAGGGACATTAAAAAAGCTTGCCCTAAGGATGAATTTCCATTGCCAAACATTGACATGATTATCAACTCTACCATGGGTTATGAGATGATTTCACTGATGGATGGATTCTCAAGCTATAATCAGATTTGAATAACACTAGAATACTAACACAATATAGCATTCACCACTCCATGGGGAACATTGTGTTATTAGGTTATGCCATTTGGTATTAATAATGCATGAGCCATCTATCAAAGAGCCATGACATTCATATTTCATGATATGATGCATGACATTGTTGAAGACTATGTCAATGACATACTAGGCAAATCAAAGACCAAAACTAATAATGTAGCAGTATTTAGAAGGATATTTGAATGACTACATAAATACAAAGTCAAGATTAATCCTAAGAAATGTTTTTTTAGCATCACATTATGTAAATTTATTGGTTTCATTATGTCTCATAGGGGCATATAAGTCGATCTAACCAAAGTATAAACCATAATAAAGATGCCACCATTGACCAATTTAAAGCAACTCTATATTTTACATGGAAAAATCTAGTCTATTAGACACTTCATATCTCAATTGGCTGACAAGTACCACCCATTTAAACACTTAAAGAAAAAGGGTGTAAAATTTCTTTGGGATACTGATTGTCAAAAATCTTTTCAATAGTTAAAGGAATAATTTAAAAATATACCATTTTTATTACTTCCCATTCAGGGAAAACCATTATTGTTATATGTATTAGCTACCAACAATACCCTGGGGTCACTTCTAGCTCAACACGATGACAATGGATAAGAGCATGCAATGTACTATCTCAGCCATACATTGGTCATGTATGAACATAGTTATACACCCATCAAAAAATCTTATCTCGTTATGGTCCTCATAACTTAGAAACTATGACATTACACATTAAACAATAAGACCATGGTCATTTCAAAATTAGATCCACTCAAGTTTCTAATATCCAAAATAGCTTTATAAGGCCACATAGAAAAATGGATCATGCTTCTCAGTGAGTTTGAGATAGAATATGTGAACCGGAAATCTATCAAAGGATAAATTCTTTCATATCAGCTTGTTGAATCACCCCTTATAAACATAGAGCCATTAACATTTGAATTTCCTGATGAATCCATCATGACCATCATTAAAAAACCTCTTTAATAATAGTACTAGAAATTGTATTTTTATGGTTCATTCATAGTACATGGATTAGGGGCAAGACTTTTATTTATCACTCCATAGGGGTATCTAATCCCTAAGTCATTCAAAATTAGCTTTCCTTGTACTAATAACATGTATAAATATGAATTACTCATGGCAAGGCTTCAATAGGTAGTAAAATGGAACACACGTCATCTAAAGATTTATGGTGATTCTTAATTAATCATCAATCAAATTACATACCACTTTCAAACCAAAGATGATAAATTGGTTCCCTACAAGGCCATGGTCAACACTCTCAAGCAGCAAATCATCAACATCCAATTTGAACATATACCAAGGGTTAGTAATAGAATAGTAGATATAATGGCTACCATTGGATCTTTGATTTGACATGCAGACATAGCCAAAGAGTATTAATTTATCATTGAAACTCTAATAATGTCAACTCATGAACCATCAACTATCATAATGATCTCTGATATTATTGGTCCCATCTCTACTTAGTATTTAGACCTATATGCCTATTGACATGATCAAATACTACCACCAAAATTATCCCAAAAACAAACCAAAGACTTCATCCATAATGCCCAACATTATACATTACTTGGACCAACCCTATACCACCTTAGTTTTGATGGAACTCTTCTTCATTATTTACCTTCAGTAGAATCTATACTAGCATTATGGGAAGTTCACAAATGGGTATGTGAAACCCACACCATTGGGGCCATCCTATCTAAAAAGGTCCTGCATACTTAGTATTATTGGCTAATAATGGATGCAGATTTAGATGCATATGTAAAAATATGTGATAAATGTCAATGGCATGCCAATCTGATTCATGCTCTATCCAAGACTCTAAAACCAATAATGACACATGGCCATTTTATACATGGGGCCTCAACCTCATTACAAAGATAAACCCCACCTCATCTGATGACCATAAACATATACTTATCACCACAAAATATTTTACTAAGTGGGTTGAAGTTATACCCCTCACATGATTGGAAATCAAATTTCTAAATTCATCTTTAACCATCTCATCTACTGCTATGGTATCCCTTCTGACACTATATCTAATAATGGTAGATCATTTAATAACAAGGATGTTGACAATCTATGTGTCGAGTACAAAATCAAACAACACTTTTCCATGGCATATTACCCTTAAGGTAATGGCTAGGCCAAAGCATCAAACAAAACCATTGTCAATATCCTTAAAAATATTATCAATGATGCCAGTCATAATTGGCACCTTCAGATATTTCATGCCCTTTGGGCATACCATACCAATCACCACATATCAAAAATAACTACTCCATACTCACTTTTTTATGTTACTAAAGCCATTATTCCCATTAAGTTTGAGTTACCTTAACTATGCATCTCTCTCAACAAGCATGTCCTAGATGACAATGGCTATCGAGTAGCTTACCAATAAGATTTAGAGTTACTTGATGAGAAATACATGGACATAGTGAAAAATATACAAGCATATCAAAATCAACTTCTATGGTCACTATAATCAGTGCATGGAACATAGATAATTTGAGCTTGGTGATCTTGTACTTAAATGAAACCAAAATAATACCATGGCCAAGAAGAAACATAAAGGTAAGTTTAAACCCATCTAGGTAGGTCCCTTCATCATTTTTATAGACTATGGTGCATGAACATTAAAGCTCTCCATATAATAGGGATGAACTTGATGATTTGATGAACATTATACACCTCAAGTAGTACTACACTTGAGTGATTGGGTGTATTATCTATGAGGACTATTTCAAGTTGTACCATATTCTCAACATTCTTCTTTATATAATTCCATCTTTATCATCCTATCATTTTACCAGCCTATCACTATTCTATTCTACCATATCCATTTTATCAACCTAACATGTCTTGATCCTTCCTATCCTACCCTTTTTCTCCTTGGTTCATCCATTAGTTTCACTTTTTATCATGAATAATTAGATCAATTTTAGTAGTTATTTCAAACATTCCAGATAGAGGTAGTATTTTGGAGTATTATAATAAAAAAATTGGTAGATATATCCTTCATTTCTTATTCCATTCTAATCATGTTTGTTTAGGTGAGCTTGATTATATCTACCTATAAGGGAAATTAGTGTCTCACCAATCTTGCTACTAATTATAACCACCTATTGGAAAATTAGTATTTGATCTGATCCATTGTATCTTAGTTATAACCACCTATGGGAAAACTGGGGCAACATTTATTTAATGTGCCTTGATATACCAACTTTCCATTCCTATGTCACACTATGCAATCATACCAACCATGCCTATTTTTTTTTTAATTAGCTACTACACTAGTCAAATTCCTCCATTTAAAGGTGGAACTACTATGACCTAGGGCCATTTTAGGACTATGTGGGTCATGCTCAATTCTTGTGAAGGTTAACTCAATCCCCCTTTTCATTATGATCTCACCATTTTATGAGTAACCATTTCAATTTTGAATGATTTTGTTATTTTACAAGCTTGGACCATTTAGTGTCTCATCATTCTCGATCGAGTTGAGACACTCCAAAATTCTAAAAACATTTACAAATCATTTATAGAAAATAAAAACATTGACCACTTAGTTGCCTTAAGGATTCTTGGAACCCTCACTAAGTCATAAGAAATCACTTGTCACTTAGTTTCCCCTTCCTATTTTTTCCTTGTATCCCATGCACTTTCCATTTTGTGAGTTTATTCCTATTCTTCTATCATAGCCATCATGTTTATTTTTTTATTATCATCATTTTCTTCCCATTTCTTAGGATAACTACATTCAGCCCAAAGTTTTTATTGGATATATCATCCACAGAACTATGTAGGCAATGTACACTTGCCTAGTGCATATGGAGACACCTCGATCACCCCCTTCCTTTTTCTTCGATTTCCCCATCATGTCTGTTTATTAAGTTGTCACCTATTTTATAGGGGTGATGTTCATCACATTATTTATACTAACATTGGGACTAATTATCATTTATTTCTTTGTTTTTTTATTATGTGTTTGTGTGCCTATTTTTTTGCTTTCAGTACTATTTCCTTGATTCAGTATATGTGTATCCATTGGTTGATTCCTTGCACACTATTCTTGAATCAGTCCATATTCATACACCAACATTTTCATCATGGTCTATATCATTGTTGCATTATTCTCCTTTGAGTATTGGATCATGGAATTCAGTCCTTATGCATATTTTAGCCAAGTCCTCATGGTGTTCTATCATGATGCCTATTTTTAAGTGCTACAATAAAAATCAGCTTTGAGAAGTCTACACAGTAATGGAAATATAAACATATCCTCAACACTAGCACTAAAAACAATCCCAATCATATCCTAAATAGAGTAATTAAACAATAAAAGAATTTTAACCTTTGTTAGTTCGAACAAGCATCTCCCTACTAGTAGGTTGTCTCAATTCATCTTTAACCACTATATTAAGTTATCATCATCATGTTTTCAATCATCATATATCAATATTGTTTTCCATAATCAATGTACAATGCCTATAACTACCTTTAGGCAAACCATTGTACACCATCCCACCTACATTCTCAAATATTCTAGCTTCCTTTGGTCAAATCATTGTTTTTTCACCAATTTAAGGGGTAATGATTATATCTACCTTTAGGAAAATCATTCACTCTCTTCTACTCAACTGGGGCATATTTTAAACCTATTTCTCTGCCCTAACTTGGGTAGTTCCATCTTCTCAATGATTATAACTGCCTTTGGGAAAACCATTGTGTTATCATACCATGTTTTCAACTATTAGGGTGCAATGCTTATAACCACCTTTGGGAAAACCATTGTACACCTTCCCACTTGCATTCTTAATGATTTTGATCAAATTTGGCCAAACCATTATGTTGTAACCCCATCTTTTTTCATTTGTTTGATCCACTCATTTCCTTCTTTCGAGGGACCATTTTCTGACCCCCTTTGCCAACTACTCCCTCGAGGGGGAACCTACACTTCATTCATCACTGTTAAAGTCATAAGTACAAAGAACATTTTTATTCTTTGAAAATATGTTACTATTCTTATAGCTTGCAACACCTTCCCAAATAGGGGAAAATTTTAGACATCTAAAATTGGCCACCAATGGATGTATACCTAACTTTAGAATAATTCCTACCAACCTCTAAAAATCTCTAAAAGTCTCAAATTTGGCTTCATAAGATATTCAATTGACCTAAATATCAATTAAATAAGTCAAATGCACACATTAAATTAAATAAATATCTTAAAATTTTCAAAATCCTAAAATAGATTAATTAACATTCAAATTCTAATAAAATCCTAATTTAATTCATCTATGAGCAAGTAAATCAATTATCAAAAAGGGAAATTCAAAAATCAATGAATATCCTAGGTTTTCATCGTTAGCTTTTATTAGTTATCATTTTTGGAAAATATCCCACACATGTTTATTCCATGCTAATCATGACCATTTGACACCTTTTAACCCTACTAGGGTTAACTAAGATAACCAAGGTTAGGATTTAAGTCATTTTAAAGCCTATAAAATCAATCCTAGAGATCTTCAATTATAGATCTTGGAACATAGTAAAAATCTTGAAACATAGTAGAGTTATAATGTAGGATTTGATTTATGAAGCAAATTCATAGTGTTATAATTCCAAAATCAAGCCAATCCAAGCCACTTTGAGCAAACATCATGCCAAATCCAAACAACCATGGTGATAAGAGGAGATGGAGATAGCCAAGCCCCATTGATGAAGACTTCTTGAGCACAATCCGAGCAATCCAATGAATAAATTTCTTTGAGTAATCAAGGAAGGTAATTAAGTTGTCATTTATTTGAATTTTAATTTTGTTTTCAATTGGTTTGTTCACTAAGCTCCCTCCATGATCTATGCCTGGAGATGTTAGATTATTAGTGTGTTGATTTCATTATTTTTGGAACTATCAAATTCCTTGATCACACCAACATTAGCTCCAAAAAGGGTGCTAAGATCATTAATATAAAAATACTTAGTTATCATACACATGATGGGAATATACTCCTAAATTAAGATTAACACTTGAATCATGTGAAATTTATTTCATCTATATTTCCTAAAAACTCTATTGCAATAGGGTTATTAAAATACCTATTAAAACTAGATAAAGGATGCATATGCAAATACTATAATATGCCTATCTTTGGTTACAATCCAAGCCAATTTATGAGTTAAGAACCTCTTTTACTCTTTTATAAACAATCATAATTACTATCCAACATTCAATAAATATAACATGTTACATCATCTGAAAAACATAAAAATAATATACATTTACATAACATCATCCATCAATATTAATGCAATATAACATCATAATCATGATCCATGATCATATCAAAATTAAAGTATAACATAATCATAATATATTCAATAACATAACCATATGACAAAGTAACACATGTTTATATACATGAAATAAAGTATGCACATCATCATAGTATCATATATACAAAATCACATATACAATATAGTCTTCTAATTAATAAAAAACAAATAATTTGTAAACTCTAGGAGGCTCATATCAATACCCCCATCTCCTCCCCCATATCCCCCTATCCCCACTTCCTTGACCTGTTCCACACTACCCATACTAACTAACACGGTTGGTGTCTAGTGTGAGGATCTAACCTAACTAGTGATATAAGTTGCATATTGTGGCACCTCAAGAAGGAACTCTCTCATAATATACTCATAGTATCATAACTTTGCTAGCACATCCTTGTACTTTTCCACACTCACCATCCTTGGTGGTCCCATCTATGTACCTTGTTCTCCTCTTCCACCTATCCTTAATGTTGTCATATTGGCCAATCCTCCTAGTCCATGAAGTCTATCCTTTTAACTCCTGTACTTGTCATGATCATGGGTCACTTGATCATAAATTGTCTATAAATCCACATGATTGGTCTATAATATGGTGAGCTATCCATATAAAGTGACACATTATGACCTTAGTGCATCCTTCTCAATAGTAATCCCCTATACATATACCTTCTCTATAGGACCCTCCTCTCCTCCTCTCTCCTTGACATCCACCATATTCTCATCTTCTCCTCCTATCATGATTGTACACTCCTCCCTCATCTAGATCCTATCCAATCTCCCTACCATAAAAATAATGTTGGTGTATATATGGCATCATCCACATCTATCCCACCCACCTCCTTTATTAATATTTGTATACCTACAAAATAAGCCTTTGGTTGTTCCACCTTAGAATCTTCCCATCTATATAGTTATGGTACATCTGGCGTATCCTATGTCAACCCAAATTGTCACCTCACCCTCCCAAACTAAAATAACTCCAAATGCTCTAGTCATTTTCTCAATAACCATATACAATGTTGTCTTACCACTAGCTCTCACTACTCTCTAGGCTAGGAAGGAAATCTCATATATAGTCTCCAAATCACATCCCCCTCCTACAACTCATCCATAACTCATCTATAATAAACCAAGTCATGTATAAACCCATCACCATATGATCTCACTAGATCATCTTTACTTCAAAATAACCTTACACTATAAGTTGTTTGGTGCCATATCATCCAAAGAATCCTAGGTGGTTGCACTACTATGATGTGTTCATACCTCTAACACTATAATACAAATGTAATATCAAATCCAACTATCTACCATATCTACCATCCCCATACCTATTTGTATACCTATGATAAAAATATAGGTTCCTAAATAAACATTTTGTAATGATCTAATATATCTACCACTACCCTTGTCAAATTCTAAGGAAACCTCCCTCTTTCAGAATCTAGTAGTGCATAGTAGGAGATCACCAACATCATCATAGTCGTCACTAGTATCCTCTCTACATCATGATTATATAAGGCCTTCAATGTAAACCCCCCATAATGAAGCTGATGTCTACAATATCCTCATCATATAATCATGTCAGCACCTCCCCACATCCTATCTCATTACTGGTATAATGACTACTCCCTATATCAGTAGGTATAGGATCCTATATATATACTCCACTATGAGGGTCATCTCCTAAGTCAAAAACCATAAAGTCCCTATCATCACATCCCACTACTCCAATAATTTCACTAGTATTTATATGTTTCCATGTATCCTCAAATAATGGCATAGTCCCTTAAGATTGATGACATCCATATGGGCCCATTTCTCATCACTTATAACATCTTACAACTACTCCAATAATGGTGGCACTCAATCTCATATCTTTAATATCTCTCTCACATATAAAGCATAAATTAGTAACATCCTTTTCTTACCTCTATCCTAAATCCTACAATGGATTGTCATCAATTCCTTAATCCTTATAGATCAATCATGATCCATACCAATTTATGTCGATCTCAACACCAATCATCAATGATCATATACAATCATCATTTATTCTATGGGATAAATCATATTTCCCTTTCATTAATCAAAAAAATATGAATTCAAAGTAAATCCCCTAATTCTCCATATGACCTCCATATTTTTTATCTGCTTCCACTTGCATCCATCACCACATGTCATCTCTTTATCTCTCAGCTCAAGTGATCCATTGTATGAATTTTCAAATCAGCCTTTCCAATTTTGGCCCGTGATGTATATAACAGTTTCCTCAATTGATGTTGATTCATAATATTAGTGATGATTCTATAAATCAACACCAATCTTATAAAATCATTGATGATTCCCTTAGATCATTGTCAATTATTTCCTTTACATTGTTTGGACCCGTTTCCACACAAAACCTTTTATTTTTAGGCTCCACAAGTTTCCCCATTCACCTAAACTTTTTTATAAAACACCCTAGATTCATGGAAGTGATCCACTATTGGTCCCACATCCTATAAAGGCATACATTATATTGGTAATGTATCCATTGTGGATTCCAAGACTATATTTCACCATGAGAATAACTACTTATAGGTCACACCACATTTTCTCACACTGGATGCTTTAATTGGTCTCTCTTATCCTTTATTCTCTTGGTCACCTTTTCTTACATGCCCACTTGTTCACACTTGGGTAAATTTGTTTCCAAGAATGCCCAAAGGCATCTCTATGTGTCATTATCCCTTTTTTGACAATGCAAACCTTTTTACTCATGCAACCAACCCACATTTTTGGCATTTTTTTATTGATCACATCTCCACCTCATCTTCTCATCCCAATATTTTCAAACCCATCACCACCTCCTTCCATTATGATGGCTCCCAATTCGAGTGGTAATACTTCCTCACTTAGACCTAGGGCATCCACACACTTTAGGTTTGTATCTCACGGTTGATTATTATTCAACCACTCACCAAAATGAGGCAAATGTAGACACTAATTTCACATACATTTTCTAATAAGTGTCTTTATATGTCATAAATCCCATTTGTTTATTATCCACCACCCTTATTTACATTTACACATGGTAATTAATTCATTAATTACTATCTACCCTTACCAACCTCCCAAATCTCCAAAAATCTATTAAAAATCCATAAAATCTAAATTATCCCTCCATCCTAAGAAGTTACCCTCAATGAAAAAATCGTGAAACAACTTTTAAAAATACCTCTTCAAATTACCCAATGGTTAGAACCACTTTAGATGAACTTTGCCAAGAAAAGGTAGAATCATTAATGATTCCCTATGATTGGAATCAATTATATTTGATTAGCATCAATTACTTATACATGACTTCAAATTACCTAAATAGATCTCAAAACTATGTTTCAAGGTGGATATAATACTTGAGAGATAAACAAGGCTCATGAAACTTTCTAATAAAGACATTATGTTGTCTCATCAAAGATTTGAATTTTTGGTACAACTCTTTGGAAGTTAAAATACATCTCTAACTCATAGCACCATCCAAAGACATTTCAAAGGTTAGTAGTGTAATTCATTTTATTATAATTTCATTATTTATCTTATTTTGTGTAGTAATGTCTCTAGTTAAGTCCTTATGCCACCTCAATTATCTTTGGAATCCATTTTATAAATCCATAATCCAATTTCTTAGTTTTTTTAGGAATTTTACAAGAATCTACATTGATCATATCAATCAACATCTAACTTGATTAAATCAATACCATTTATATGAATCAACATCAATCCCTATCAAAACTATTAAGTTACATAATTTGAGCCCATTTTGGTGGATTTTTACCATAGTCCTGGTCTATTTTGATCATTTTTTTCTTGCAAACATGGACTCTACATTTAGATGACCATTCTTAGAGAACCTCATGAAATACTTAGCATGTTTTATTTAACAATTATTCCCCAACCCCTCTTTGTTGATCAAAGTGATATTGTGCATGAGTTGAGTCTTTGTGTCATTACATTCACTCCCAACATTGATGACATCTTAGCCCAGCTACAAATTATCTAAGAAGATATTGAAACCACACATGATTATTGGCTTGACTATTTTGATTACATTAATGAAATGGAAGAAGAATAGATATTCTCATTATCATATGTTATCTAATTATTAGCAAGCATTTGTAATTTTCAATATCATTTTTATCAACTTAATTGTTAAACAAATGGATTGACATTCGTGAATGGAAGCTTATACCTTCCTAGAACTATTATTTTACTAGGAAATTCAACATATTATTTTATTAATCTATCTTTCTAGTTTCTCACTTGTGTTTAGGTAATCCTTCTTAACCAAAAAAGAACTGTCACAATATCTTGGTCAATGGTTCACAACCGATCCTAAATGTATTCCTAATTTTAGCTTAATTCTTTTGAGTTTTTGTTAGTTTTTTTTATAAAATAAATTCCCATAAAATTTAATAAAAAAATATAAAAATACAATAGTCTATGAAATCAATAAAACTACATATGTCCATCTATCCACATTATCCATAAATATAATTAATCATTAGTCAATTATTTGTTTAAAATCGCATGTTGCTTGTTAAGGTTAAGATGGGATATAACATATAGATTTCTACACCATTTTTCACACACAAGGTAACACATAAGGGAGAACAACATACGTCTAAGTCCCTATTCAAAGTATTTTCTATGTAGGTAGTACTCATTTATAGAGATGTCCTTGAGGTCAACTCGACTTCATGAGCCTATTAACCCATTTTTGGTAAGGTGACAAGACCTAAGAAGGGGATCTAGGGTTTGAAATATATTATAATATCGAGAACATATATGCATGATTTAGACACATAATCTAAAAGGTGACATGAAACCTAAAAATACCTAAGTGGAATTTTCAATTAGCATTCAATTTTTTGCACATGATAGATGCATTGAAGTATGGATAGTAGTGTCGATACAAGTGTTTGAAAGGAGATTCAAATGTTTTTGCTAAAAAAAAATTATTTTTATAATTTTAATATTGGATTAGAATCTTCATATAATCCATTTTTACACCTACATTAATCAAATTTACGTGTGCATTAATGTATAAACAATCTACAATTTTATCCTTTATATTACTATTATCAAAATATTGAATGTTGTACTTTCTATATTTAGCATATGCTTAGATTGAATATTTCTAATCAAAATATAAATAGAAACTAAATTCATTAATTGGACTACTTTTTTGAATAGCTTGTGCCTTACTTGGATTAGGCTAATCTTTTATTATTAATCCTTATTTCCACCAATGTTACATGTTTTAGGTCAAGATGTTATGTGTTGTAGATCTAAATATTTCATTATTAATCCTTATTTCCACATCTACACTAGTATTATGTGTTCCATATCTAAATGGTCATTTTTTTATGGTAACATTTGAATTTGGGGATGGTATAGGTATATTTATGTTGTAATAATTCTTAGTAGTAACTTATAAATCAAGGAAATTGAAACCTTTGAAGCCAATTATGTTCCACATCATGTATAATTGGCTACCATAGTGAATGCTTTGTATTTTTGGAGGATTTATCTATTTTTAAAACATTTTGATCTCAAGACAAAATCTAGGTGGCAAACTAACCAAGGTGGTAGGTTTTATTATGGGAAATTTGATGGATGGTGTACTAGTTTTGGTAAAATAGTTTGTGTAGGAAATTCACATGTTGCCTTGCTTTTCAAAGAATATCATTTTTGATAGAGATACATGTATGACCTATATACTTTTTAAAACTCTTAATATATCCTTGGGAGCACAACTCAACTTTATAACACCCTATCATCTTGAAATAGATGAACAAACAAAAAGGGTAAATCAGGGTTTAGAGGATCTTTTAAGGATGTGTTGCATGGACCAACATTACAAGTGGGAATAATATATTTTGTTAGTTGAATTTACTTAGAATAATTATTTCCACTCTAGTATAAAAATGTCACCTTTTGAATCCTTATATGGTAAAAAAATTTATAATGCCTATATGGTATAAATTGTATAATGCCAACCAAAAGTATTGCAACTAATATTCAACTCAAAAATTAATGAAAATGGTCAAGTAAATTCTAAATAAGAATATTTTTAGCAAGAACACTTAAATAAACATAATCATACCATATAGAGACAAGTGTTTATGTAATAAATACTCCAACTATCTACGTTAAAACACAAAATAAGTTATTAATGCAAGTCAACAAAATATTTTGTGCATGTGTGGGTGTTTTGGAATTTTATTCATTTTTCCCATAGCTTCCACTATATGTAGCCTTCTCCCCTATGATTATTTCCCTTTATGGTACTTGGTTAGGTTAAAATATTGTTTTCATCAACCTCAATCATAATAATGTAGTTAGTATGTTACTTCATTTAAAATAAAAAATAAGAAACATAAATACCACTATGTTTTGCATGTCAAATGTAAAATAATCTATCATAATTATTTTCTATCAAACATACATATATGAACTATAATCTAATGATGTAGAATATAAAATAACAGTAGTCTATGAAATTAACAAAACTTCATATGTCCATCTATCCACATGATCCATAAATATGATTAATCATTAGTTAACCACTTGTTCAAAATCACATGTTGTTTGTTAAGATTTAGATGGGATATAACATAATAATTTTACACCATTGTTCACACACAAGCCAACACATAAGGGAGAAATAAATATGTCTAAGGCCCTCTTTAGAAAAAAAAAATATGTAGGTAGTGATCATTGATAGAGGGGTCTTTGAGGTCAGCTTGACTTCATGAACCTGTTAATCCATTTTCGGCAAGGTGACAAGACCTAAAAAGGGAATCTAGGGTTTGATTTATATTTTGATATTGAGATCATTTGCACATGATTTGGACACATAATCTAAAAGTAAACATAAAACATATATATACCCAGTGTAAGTTTCATTCGAAAGTCAATACTTTGTACATGATAGATGCATTGAAGCATGGATAGTAGCATCAATACAAGTGTTTAAAGGGTGACACAAGTGTATATTCTTACAAAAAGTTAATTTTTAAAATTTGATTATTGGATCATAATCTTCATACAGTCCCTTTTTATACCTAAATTAATTATATTTACATGTGCATCAATGTATAAACTAAGTGTAATTTTATCCTTTGTATTACTATTATCATAATATTGAATGTTGTACATTCTATATTTAGCATATGCTTAGATTCAGTATTTCCAATCAAAATATCAATAGAATCTAATTTCAATAATTGGCCTAATTTTTTGAATAGCTTACACCTTACTTTGATTAGGATACTTTTTCATTATTAATCCTTATTTTTTCTAGTGTTACGTGTTCCAGATCCAAATTTTACATGTTTTAGATCTAAATGTTTCATTATTAATCATTATTTCCACATCTACAATAGTATTGCATGTTCTAGATCCAAATGGCCATTTTGTTGTGGTAACATATGTATTTTGGGATGGTATATGTATATTTATGTTGCAATTAAGTCTTAGTAGTAACTTATAAAGTAAGTAAATTGAAACCTTATGAAGCCAGTTATATTTCATATGATTTAGAATTGGCTACCATAGTGCATACTTTATCAATTTGGAGGTTTTATCTATTGGTAAAACCTTTCAATATCAAGACTGATAATCTAGGACTTGGGTATATCTTCATGTATTTGAATTTGAATGTTAAAAAAAGGTGATGGCTCAATTTTTTATTAGACTATGAATGT
The DNA here is from genome assembly GCA_037957365.1 of Torreya grandis. Taxonomy (NCBI): domain Eukaryota; kingdom Viridiplantae; phylum Streptophyta; class Pinopsida; order Cupressales; family Taxaceae; genus Torreya; species Torreya grandis. The sequence goes on along the minus strand of JARHVA010006506.1, from coordinate 330,953 downwards.
TATATAAGCTACATAAAAGGTAAAGAGAATAGAGTTGTAGATGTTCTTAGCTGTAGAAGGCAATACCATAAATGGATACTATTATAATTGCCTCTAGAGATCAGGTTCTAAAATTTTCTCCATGAGATGAACTCTATGAGTAGGTTAGGAAATCCAAATAGAAAACCCTCAAGATAATAGATATGAAGGATTACATTTTGATAAATATGGACTCCTAAGTTTCAAAGGGAGAATGTATGTACCAAAAAAATATAATTTGAGAGTCCCATTGATTTTAGAACTATATAACACATCATATTCTAGTAATCTAGGAGTAACCAATCTAATGACAAAGTTAAGGCTATTATATTTCTATAAAGGAGTAAAGAAAGATGAAACCAATTTTATGTCAATGTGTCTAAAATGTCAACAAGTAAAAATAGAACATGTTCATCCTATGAGATTATGGTACCCCTATGACATTATAGAATAGAAGTGGCAAGTCATTAGAATGGAATTTGTCTAAGGACTACACATGTGTAGAAAAAATCATGATATGTTTTTGGTGTTAATTGACAAACTAACCAATGTGGCTCATTTATTATGTGAAATTTGATAGATTATGCTCTAGTTTTGGTAAAAAGGTTTGTGCAGGAAATTGATAAGTTTCCTAGATTTTCAAAGAAACTAATTTCTGATATAAATACATGTATGACCTCTAGATTTTGGTAAACTCTTAATGTATCCTGAGGAACATAAATCAATTTTACAACATCATATCATCTTGAAATAGATGAGCAAAAAAAAAGGGTAAATTAGGGTTTAGAGGATATTTTAAAGATGGGTTTCATAGACCAACATTACAAGTGGGAAGAATATATTTTGTTAGTTGAGTTTGCTTACAATAATTATTTATACTATGCTTTAAAAAGGGCACATTTCAAAGCCTTATATGGTAAAAAATGTATAATGCCTATAATTTAGGATATATTATAGGATAAAGTAATTTTTGGACCTGAAATGCTTATTGGAATGGAAGAACATATGAGGTTGATTCAAAAAATGGTGGGTGAAGCCAATGATAGTTATAAAAGTTATTCTTATTATAAAAAGGATAGAAAGGTAGTTCTTAATTAGAGACAAAGTTTTTATTTTATCAACCCCTAAAAGAGCTCAATCAAAATTAGAAAATCAACCAAATTATCACCTAGATATGTACTACATTTTGAGGTTTTAGAAGTGATTAATCTTGTTGCATACAAACCTACTTTACCACTATCACTTTCTCAAATTCAACATATTTTTTATGTGCCTTATTTGAATAAATATGTGTTCTATCCCTCACATGTGTTTTATTATATTTTTTTATAGATATTGGATCTAAAAATGGTAAAAATATAACCCCTCATAATAATTGATACACACAAGCTTAACTTGGGTAATAGAGATGTCACTCAATACAAGTTCAAGTGGGATCAATATTTTGAAGACAACACCACTTGTAAGGATTATAAATAATTTCATAAGTTATTTCCTCATTTATTTGATTGATAGATTTTGTTGAGCTTATGACAATTATTGTATATTTTTTTAATAACATCATCAGGATAATGACTTTTCCAAGGGGGAAGATGTTACATCCCAATTTACCTTGGTGGAAAGAACATTGACAATTATAGTAAATTTTAACCTTAGAGACTATGGTTTGTTATTTTATCTTATTGTGTTTAGTTAGATCGTGGTATTACAATTTTTAATATGAGTTTAAACATTTCATTGGTTATGGAAATTATATGTTGATGTGATTATTTTTTCATTTTTAATATAAATGTGTTGGGTGAATATTTTGTCGTCAACTAACTGATGACAAAATGGAGATATCAGCCACAGCATAAGGGAGATTTACACCACGAGGAGTGTGGCTTTACCAGATCTAGATGAGGTAAATCTCTCCTCTCATCAAGGGGAGGTTCCCTATCAATATTTATGTGCCAGATACATAATTAAGCAGAAAATAACACATGAGGGTGGTATAACAGCATCTACTTCTCTTTTTTCAAAAGTAATGTATAAAGAACAAAAGGGGGAAAATCTTGGTCTAATGCTAACAACATTCCTCTTCTTTCAGGAATGATGTCAAACTAAGAGCAAGAGATCACCTGAAGTAGCAAAGTCACAAGAACGCTCACGCAAGCACAAAGTCTTCCATAGCTTCTCCATAGATTCAGAACAAGTACAACTATAGAGTAAAGTGAAGCACAAAGTCTTCACCTGAAACTACAAAAGATAAAAGAATCTCAAAGGTAAAAGTAGCACAAAGTCTAATTTCTACCCTCAAGAAGTGCCCTCAAATAATAATAACACACCCACTTGCTTATTAAATCAGATAAACAAGATGTTACCAGGAAAAAGACATAAGAACTATTCCCTAAATAACACAGACAATCTCAACACAAAGTCTGAAATAACCTGTTTCTCATTCATTCAACAGAATATGATTTACAAATTTGAGCACAAAGTCTCAAAAGTTACTTCAATTTCAGCAGAGTGTTTGCTATTGAATTTTCCCAGATGAATTACAAATGAGGTCTCCACTATATATAGGGAGAAAATCCTCAAAAATAGAAAATAATAAAATATAAAATATCTTGGTCAAAGATGACTCATCTTTGACTTTTAGATATTTTTCCAAAAAATTTACAAGTAATTACATATTACAAAATCGCATGCATTCTGCACAAAACAAAAATGCATAAGGATAGAAGAAGAGAGAAGGGGGAGAGAGAGTGTCAATTCTTATTGCCGGACTTCTTCAGATGAGCATCGTACATGGCGATCGATGCCTTAATTCCTATGATTTTTGGTGCAACTGCGTTCTTGGAGATGACCCTTACTCTGATCAGTGCGTCTTTCAATGCTATGATGGCTTTAGAGTGGCCAGTTAACCTAGATTTTAAATTCTTCCAAAGTTAACTAAGCATCCAGAATGTTATCCACTGAAGTCATTGAGAAAGATGCTTCTTCAAAATCTTTCCGGATTATCCCTTTGAAATTTTGGATCATTTCTTCTGGATTTTGAAGATCAGTGACTCCTTGATCTCAACATAGGAGTCCTTACTGGAGATGGCACCAACAGACATCAGAGTGCTCTTCTTGGGATCTTTCATTTCTTTCCATTTGCTGAGATCTTTCTCCAAACTATCAATCTTTATTTTTAGTCTTCTCCTTGGTCTTGGACTGCTTCAGGGAAACTTTAGTGACCTGGAAGAACTTCTGCTGAAAAGACGTCAATGAAGAGGGACCCTTCACAAAAACTACAGCAAGAACCATGATTATGAAATCAAAGGAAGAAAGTAGCAATCTGGAAAAACTACACATTCACTTGTCATGATCAGGGAGATGCATTTGAAAGGGATGAGATGCGAGCAGGTCAAAAAGAGGAAGAAAAAGGGGAGCGGGCGCAGAAAATGAAAAGAATGAAGTTTTCTCCAAAGCTGGAGAAATGTGAGTTCCAGATGTAAGGGCGGTAAAAATTGCCGCCACTGCACGAGCAGGAGAACTAATGGTGAACACTGTCAACGTCGGCAAAATTGCCGACCACGGCAGACAAAAGCCACCGATGTCGGCAGACTTGTCGACCACGGCAGAAATCGATCGACCACGGTAGCAGCGGCAATCGACGGCAAATTTACCACCCACTGCAAGGGTGGTGAAAAGGGGATGTAGAACATAGGGAAGGGCAGCAAAATTTGCTGCCCTTGCAGGGAAAAGCATAGAAAAATGTAAAGGCAGTGAAATTTGCCACCCTTGTAGGGAAAATGGAAGAAAAGACCAACTCCAGAAGGAGTCCAGGGGAGGGAAAATTGGCTGGGATGAGATGGTAACCACTTCTCATTCTGAGGCCAAGATGAGAGCAAATATGAAATCTATCTCGAAGAACGAATAGAGGGAGACGAAAAGATGAAATGGACAAGCTCCGAGGAGAGTTCTAAAAATAAGCATAGCTGATTTTGGGAACAACAGCTGGCTCCATTTGGGGAACTACCTCCTATTACAAAAAGTAATTGAAGGGAGTAGAAACCAAAATCTCCAATTCCTTAGAAGCGTTCCATTGGGCCACGGAGTCAAGCTACTCAAAAATAAAGGCTCCAAAAATGAAAAATAAATGAATAAAACAAAGCTAAAGACTATACAAATATACAGGTGAATTTATTTGGCACTTCAAAAAATGAAGCACCTCAGATGCTGCCCCTTTAGAGGCAGTGGAAATGACGCTATGTCTTGATAAACCAACAAGAGGCCATTTTCCCCCCAAAATGGATGATATGTAAATGGAAACCTCCACCAGAAAACTAACTTCTTGTGCCATCCCTTTAATTTTCTCCTCTTGCCCCACAGCAAGATTTGTCTTTTGACCAAAAAACCATGAATCTTTATTTTCTTGGTGAAGAGTTCTTTTTCCTGATCATGATGCACAGTAGTATGGTCATCTACCATAATTGGTTGCTCTTCTAGTTCTATCCAGCACCTGATTTGATTGTCTTCATTTGACACCCACCACCGATTGGCACTATCAGGTCCACTTGTCATTATTTCAATTGAACCAATTTTTGGGTTGGCATTCTCAAGGGCTTTAACAGGTTCTTCATGAATGTCTTCTATGGTCAGAAGATAAATACCCCTGCCAAAGGACTCAAACAAAATCTGAGCTGCAGGAGATGATGTTTGGGTGACCACGTACTTTGTCTCTCTCTCAGGGAGCAGCTTTTGCATCACGCCTTTCACAGGAATCTTTGCCTAGGATAAGTCCATGCTCAATTCTCCTCCGACATCTTTGCAAAAGTTTTGCCCAAGCAAAATGCCATATGAGGCTGGGACGTCAGCTACCAGTACTGTCATCTTAATCCTCTTGTCAGGGAATGCTATAAATGTAAATTGGGCATCTTTGATTTGCCCCAATAGTGGTACTTATTTGTTCTCCATGGAGAAACATCTCCCAAAAGTTTTAGTCAATGTGAGACCAAGAGATTATGCCACTCTAGCAGGCATAACATTGTCAGATGCACCAGAATCGATGATGTAGTTGCTCAGCTTGCGATCGTTTATTAACAGAGAAACATAGAAAGGTTCTATTTTCTCTATTTTCTCAGGAGCAACTGGAGGAGTCATGACAAGATTGTTTTGGGTGGATATATCTTTTGGGGGATCATGAGTTACCCTCAAAATTTCTTGTCCTGCAGGGATGGCTGTACCTTTCACATATTTCACCAATCTGTCCAGCTGTTCAGGATGGGCTTGTAGAAATTCAAATTCAGACATTTGAATTTTAGTCTTTTTGACATGCTCAATTATATCAAATGTCAGTATTAGACTAGGCACAGAGGATGGGAGTTCACTCTTTTGGTTTTTGGGATGGGAAGGGCTGGTTTGTGAAGTTGAAGTAAAGGGGGCAGAGGTGCTTAGGGTACATACCTTTTCAATAGTCAACGGGTCCTTTGGTTGGAAGGGCAGAGTGGTTCCCCACTTGGCAATTGAAACTGCTGGTTGAGGTTGCTCCTCTATCATCTCTTTATCAGCTTGTCGGGCTGACTGTTTCTGGGACCGGGTGAATACGACATATGATCCTTCAGTTGCATTCCCCTCACTTCTGGGTTCATCTCAATAATTCAGGTAGCCAATGACGGAGTCACTAGCTAATTCTTCTTCTTGCTCTCCAAAGAGATTAGCATCATATTGTTGGTCCAACTCAAGTTGAAAAGGGGAAGCATGTTCTATTTCCAGATATCCAACCATTGAGTTGGTTGGAGGGGCTTCAAGGGTGAGGTTCCTCTATGGGGGAGGAAGATGATTTGGCTGCCCTTGATTCCTAGCAGCATTGCCTTGGTATGCTTGATTCTGAAATGTCCTCCTTGGCATATCCTGATTAGGAGAAGTAGACATAACTTGGGCCATCTGTCTTTTGAGAGCTAGCATTTCATTTGCTAACTTTTGTACCATAGGATCTGTATTAGCTGTAGAAGGGCTTTCAACAGATGAAGGGAATTTATTTTTACTTGGGTCTTTTTTGATCTTACCTACCAGGATAAGATCATCTTCAATCTCAGTAGCCAAATTTTGAGCCAATGTTAGATCCATAGGGCCAACTCATCTTAACAGGAAACTTACCTCGGGAAGCTACGAGTTGATGAAGAAACACTTGAGATTTTCTGACGTGGGTTGAGCCACAGTTGGAATTTGATTCCTTAACTTGTTGAATTTGGCTATGAAATCCCTCATGGGCTCTTGGGATTCTTTTTTCATCTGTGTTAGCTGAGCTAACAAAGCATGTGCATCTTCAGCGGGTTTAAACCTAGCTTCAAATATGGACTTTAGTGTATTCCAGTTAGTCACTGACCCAACCTGCAAGTGAGAAAGTAGCAATATGCTCGTCGAGATGAACCTTTCCATCACCAAAAAACTTAGGAAAATTTTTCCTAGAACTACGAGGTAGTTCATGCAGAGGTGGGGTCAAGTTAAGAGGGCCGAAGGAATTACCCCATGGGCCTTGAGCCATTATGATAAGAGGATTAAAAGGTGGGATAATAAACCTTGGTGGAGTGTTTATAGGTAGGTGGCGATTGACAACGGGAAAAGGAGTTCTTCCTTGTGTTGGTGACCTGACAAGGCTTGAAGGAAAACTCCTAGACCGTCGAAGAGAAGCTGATGGAGGAAACAGATCAAAATTACTCTATTGCACCAACTCAAACACAGGGTCAACAACACCTTTAGATCTCTGACTTTTGGTATAGCATGGATTTGCCAGGTTTTTAAAACAAAAATGGGACCGAAACTATTTCAAATTGAAGCTTGAGGCTTCAAAATGCACATTCTCCCTAACGGCTCTGGTTTGATAGACTAGATAATGTAACGTAGGTAGGTGGTAAGGCTAGAATGAAAATAGGTAAGATATAGAACAGAGTCACTAGACTATGCAATGGAAAAGGGTAAGGACTGCTTCAATCTAAAACTTGAGGTTTTAGACTGCACATTCGGTCCCCAGTGGAGTCGCCAAAAATTGTTGGGTGAATATTTTGTCGTCAACTAACTGATGACAAAATGGAGATATCAGCCACAGCATAAGGGAGATTTACACCACGAGGAGTGTGGCTTTACCAGATCTAGATGAGGTAAATCTCTCCTCTCATCAAGGGGAGGTTCCCTATCAATATTTACGTCCTAGATACATAATTAAGCAAAAAATAACACATGGGGGTGGTATAACAGCATCTACTTCTCTTTTTTTAGAAGTAATGTATAAAGAACAAAAGGGGGAAAATCCTGGTCTAATGCTAACAACGTTCCTCTTCTTTCAGGAATGATGTCAAACGAAGAGCAAGAGATCACCTGAAGTAGCAAAGTCACAAGAACACTCACGCAAGCACAAAGTCTTTCGTAGCTTCTCCACAGATCCGGAACAAGTACAACCGTAGAGTAAAGTGAAGCGCAAAGTCTTCACCTAAAACTACAAAAGATAAAAGAATCTCAAAGGTAAAAGTAGCACAAAGTCTGATTTCTATCCTCAATAAGTGCCCTCAAATAATAATAACATACTCACTTGCTTATTAAATCAGATAAATAAGATGTTACCAGGAAAAAGACATAAGAACTATTCCCTAAATAACACAGACAATCTCAACACAAAGTCTGAAATAACCTATTTCTCATTCATTCAACAGAATATGATTTACAAATTTGAGCACAAAGTCTCAAAAGTTGCTTTAATTTCAGCAGAGTGTTTGCTATTGAATTTTCCCAAATGAATTACAAATGAGGTCTCCACTATATATAGGGAGAAAATCCTCAAAAATAGAAAATAATTAAATATAAAATATCTTGGTCAAAGATGACTCATCTTTGACTTTTAGATATTTTTCCAAAAAATTTACAAGTAATTACATATTACAAAATTGCATGCATTCTACACAAAATAGAAATACATAAGGATAGAAGAAGAGAGAAGGGGGAGAGAGTGTCAATTCTTGCTGCCAGACTTCTTTAGATGAGCATCGTACATGGCGATCGATGCCTTAATTCCTATGCTGTCTGGCGCAACTGCATTCTTGGAGATGACCCTTGCTCTGATCAGTGCGTCTTTCAATGCTGTGATGGCTTTAGAGTGGCCAGTTAACCTAGATTTTAAATTCTTCCAAAGTTAACTGAGCATCCAGAATGCTGTCCACCAAAGTCATTGAGAAAGATGCTTCTTCAAAATCTTTCTGAATTATCCCTTTGAAATTTTGGATCATTTCTTCTGGATTTTGAAGATCAGTGACTCCTTGATCTCAACATAGGAGTCCTTACTGGAGATGGCACCAACAGACATCAGAGTTCTCTTCTTGGGATCTTTCATTTCTTTCCATTTGCTGAGATCTTTCTCCAAACTATCAATCTTTATTTTTAGTCTTCTCCTTGGTCTTGGACTGCTTCAGGGAAACTTCAGTGACCTAAAAGAACTTCTACTAAAAAGACGTCGATGAAGAGGGACCCTTCACAAAAACTACAGCAGGAACCATGATTGTGAAATCAGAGGAAGAAAGTAGCGATCTGGAAAAACTGCACATTCACTGGTCATGATCAGGGAGATGCATTTGAAAGGGATGAGATGCGAGCAGGTTGAAAAGAGGAAGAAAAAGGGGAGTGAGCGCAGAAAATGAAAAGAATGAAGCTTTCTCCAGAGCTGGAGAAATGTGAGTTCCAGATGCAAGGGCAGCAAAAATTTCTACCACTACACGAGCGGGAGAATGGATAGCGAACACTGCCGACGTCGGTAAAATTGCCGACCATGGCAGATGAAAGCCATCGACATCAGCAGACCTGCTGACCACGATAGAAATCGGCCGATGATGGTAGCAGTGACAGTCGGTGGCAAATTTACCGCCCACTACAAGGGCGGCGAAAAGGGGAGGCAAAACACAGGGAAGGGCGGCAAAATTTGCTGCCCTTGCAGGGAAAAGCACAGAAAAACGCAGAGGCGGCAAAATTTTCTGCCCTTGCAGGGAAAATGGAAGAAAATACCAACTCCAGAAGGAGTCCAGGGGAGGGAAAATTGGCTGGGACGAGATGGTAACCACTTCTCATTCTGAGGCCAAGATGAGAGCGAATATAAAATCTGTCTCGAAGAACGAACAGAGGGAGATGAAAAGATGAAATGGACAAGCTCCGAGGAGAGTTCTAAAAATAAGCACAGCTGATTTTGGGAACAACAAAATGCAATAGTTTATTTAATGCATTAATTTATGTTAATATTATAATTTATTTTATGATGATAATGAACTAACTATCCTATTTATTTAACTAAAGTAGATGTAAGTTATCCTATCCATTACCTCATAGCATAATCCTAAGGGAGGGCATCATAGGGGATAGGTTGGTAAATCATGGTATTTGGGAAAAAAATAGTAAATCTAGAGTAATGACACACCCACAAAGGTTATTTGAGTGGTATTGGGTAGTATAATGTCTTTCTATATTGTCAATGATTGTTTAAATCTTTTGATACTCATGTTGTGTGATTTTACTCTAGATGGCCTGTACATTATGGTTCTGATTGCATGACTATATTCAATTTTACTTATAGGTCATAACCTTGTATTGTTTGAAAACTTACCTTGTTTGTTGAGTGTATTCTCATGTTGCTTGAATATTTTTTGAGTTATATTCATGTATTTCCTACATAGTCATCTTTATAAAAGGTAAGGTATTAATGCATAATGGCTTGCTTTATATCATAATCACTCTATTCATAGTGTCATGATTGAATAAAACTTCTTTTGATGGTGATTAAAGTATCTAGAAGGCACCCAAACCACCATGGGTAGTATACATTACATATCCATGTGGATAATATGAAATTATTAGTGGTGGTAAGTCAAAGATTTTAATTATCACTCTTTGAACTTAGGATAAGGGATCATCACTTGGTGCATGCTTCAAAATTTGGAAAAATATCAACATCATTACAAAATCAAATAAGGTTTCCAAGCCTCAAGGGAACAAAACATGAAGTGGGGAAGATTCTAGGGTTTTGACATTATAGTGAATCAGGTTTTGAGGAGTTCATTTTGTTTTTAGAAATTATGCATGGTGTTTTAGCTTAGTTATATTGGAAAATTTGGTGATTGAATTAACTAGTTGTTAATGCATGTTGTTGTGGTCTTCAGTTACATTCAATAAGAACCATTTAAAATTTAGGATAACATAGTTAAGTATGAACAAATAATGTGGAGGAAAGAATGGTGGCATGCAATAATGAGGATATTATAAAAATGAAGAAAAAAGGATAGAAATAAAAGAGGAATAGTATGGGTAATATATAGTGACTATGGAGGAAAAAGGAGAAAGAAGCTAGTAAGGGGAAAAATTTCAAGTAACACCCAACTACCACTTTTTATTTCTCCTAGGCAAGTAATGGTTTCAATGTTATGTGTATGGGATTTTATGGTTTTTCTTATTTATTTAGAGTTTAAAATAGGTTGTAGTTAAGTTACTTCTCTTTTTACCTATAATACTTCAAACTACATGTAAAGAATGAAAATCCTTTTATTGAAATACATGAAACCTTGTGGTTATATAAAATGGTATCCATGATATTATCTTTATATTCATGGTTTTAGTTGCTTATTCTATGCATGTTTGAACATTCCAAATGTATTATAAATTTGTATTGAAATGATAAAAAGGGAAATAGTAGTTAGCTTTTATATTGGTAAAACTAGACTTGATGAGATGATTTTACTATGCCAAATTTGGTATATGAACTTCTCATTAAGACTATGTTGAATCCCCTAAAGAAAATGAAGGTTGTAGGGAAAATAGTGGTTGGTTGTGTTATCACATTTCTTTGCTACTTAGATATGTTGATTTATTGAAGCTTAAATACAAATCTTCCACCATATATGGACTTGGGTGTGAGAGCTTACTCTCACCCACAGTACCATAAAGGTTATTACCATATCAAAGTAGCTTTTGAGTAGTTGAAGTTATCAATCTTGTAAAATAGTATTAAGGCTTCCATCATGGTAATATGACCTTAGTAAATTTTAGGAATCATGAAGTTTACCTACTCTATACCTGTTTATTTTTAGGATGAACACATATAGGCCTAGGGTAGGTAAAACATCAACCTATAGATGGTTAACTTGATGACTTTTGAACATTTTATGCTACATAAAAAGAAAAAGAAAAAAATACTAACTAACAAGAAATGTGGTTGTGTGCAGTCCTCCTCATAAATTTTTAACATTGAATCTAACCTAGCTTGGTTTAAAACATTTACACAAAGTCTAAAATTGTGATTTTTACTAAAATATATTAAAATGAATATCAATTTATTCTTAGTGTAATTTCTCCTCATAAGTAGGGATAAATTCAACATATGTGTCATGATAAGTGGATGGTTATAATAATATAATTTAGGAGGAATATTCAATTAGTATGGATCAACATTGAAAATTATACCTAAAGGCTAAAATTGTGTTTTATTTTAAACATATAGAACATTCATTGAGGATATTAAAGTATAGGGAATGGAAAAATATATGTTTGTAAGGAATATATGTAATTAATTTGGAGATTCCTTTTCATTACCTAGGTTATTGTGAATCTCATTAACTCTTGAGGAATTTTGTATAAAATAAACTACTAGACTCAATGGATTTATATTTTTTACAATCTTTTTTATAAGGGTTATGAGATAATATAAAAGATACACTTGAAAATAGGATGTATAGGCATGTAAGATGCTAGTAGACTATGATAAAATACACTTCAAGTGGATCAAACACAAACTATAAACTAAATTAAATAGAAAAAATTTAAGTATGAATCAAGGTAATATTTAGATCAAATATATTATTTAAGCATGGGTATGTATGAGTGTTAATCTATTGAAATATGGGTTATAGATGGTATTATCAAGAAAATAACTATATTTATTTAAAGGTAATATATAAGAGTACTATTCTTATATGGTTTCACTTATAATTAGATGGAATGTTTATGTGATGAATGTATAAATGGGTTCATTGGATTAGTTTAATAACTTATAACAAGCTCATACTTTTAGTACTTTTATGTGAAAGACTTCAAAATAGAATCTTGTTAGTATATTTTATTTGGACTATTTGGTGTGAGTACATGATGATTAAATGTTTATTGTAATTATCATTAAATAGTCATCCTTATTTTTAAGGGATGATGTGTGATAGGCAAGGAACCTCTTTTAAGTCACTTATAATTAGTTAATCAAAAGGATAATGTCAACTATATGGTTATAGCAGAGAGTATTGTTGATGTGGACTATGACCTAACTTATTTTAAAGTCTAAAATTGATAAAATTATTTTTCCAAATTAATATTATATTTGTATACATAATATTCCCATTTTAATTTATAGTTTACATGTATACTTGGCATCATATTTGATATAGGAGCATCCATGGTTTATATGATTAATGCATGTAATCATGATTATACCCTCACAGTGTTATTGATTAGTTATTGATGTTTGCATTGCCATTATCTACCCCTTCATAAAGGGAAGGGCCACTCCCAATGGGGAGGTGTGTAGTGGATGATTGGTCTATGGTTGGAGGTAAAGTTCCCAAATGACGATGTCCCTCCTTACAGATTATTAGAACTAGCATCAATTGCATACTTGTAGTTATTTAGGAGTTGATTGTTCATGAATTTATTAAATGTGTGATGTATTAACTTAATATAATATTAACTAATGGTTGATAACATTATTTTATTCTAATATAATATTGTGTTGAATTATACATCATAGGTTGTTATAATATTAATTGTATGACAATGTGTCTTATTATATTTTTAGTTGATTTTATAGTATTATACCTAGGTTTTTGTATTATTGAGCTATATAATTTATATTATTTTATTGTTGTTATTTTTACCATAGTGTTTAAGTCATAAGAAGATAGATTTATGTTTAGCATGTGACTTAGTGGAATTTGATTATAATACCTTTATATGTTTAAACTACATTAGTTGATAACTAAACAAAAACTTAAACAATGCTAAATTAATTATACATGAATTAGTAATGACATTAAATGAAAAAAATGTATGATAAATTTTAGTTTCAAACTAATTTAATTGTAACATATTTCCAAGTATCAATTAATAGATTTTAACATCTAAAAATGCCTCCCTTTTATTCTAGTATTGAAATGCAATACAAATATTAGAGTAAAAGGATAAATAAATTCACCTGAGTGTGTAAAAAACACTTTGTGTTTGAGAGATGCTCTAATCATTCAACCTTCTCTAAGAAAAATTGAAATGAAAATGTAATATTGAATGTCTATAGAATAAAATCTAAAAATTCATAAATTAAAATTTGAATTTGAAGAGCAATGAAAGAGTACACATGTAGTTAGGTGAATTGTGTTGCATTGTAACTAATTCAAGATTATGAATCCTTGTTGAAGCATTTTATAATGGTTCTTCTTGATAAAACCTTTGGATAAGGGGTGATAACTCACCAATTTGTTTAACTAAGGTAAAGGTCATGGATTGGGAAGGCATATGCCCTCAACACTCATTAGAAAATAACAAAAGGAATAGTGTCAAGACTATTGAATTTCATAAAAACCTCAACCACACTCACCTATGTAGCTAATATTTCTCTAATATTGTTACCCAAATATGGAATATGGGAGCCACATATTGGGCCAAAAACATAATACCAAGGCTATTAAGGGTGTTTAATCTCAACTGCATTACTCATTTAAACATGAATCAACCATTGAAAATGGATTTATATATTTAAGGGTGTTCATTGATAAGTACCATGCAATGTTTTTGGAATATATAAATTATAATATTGAATGTGCATGAAAAAACTTCATGCCAAATAATTGGTGCTAAAATTAGTAAATTTTGATAAGGTTTATGCATGAAATCATTTCATGCCACATAATTTGAATTGTTTAATTATAATATGATATAAAATGAAATGCATATATATTCCATTTATGTTCCATATGTGAAAAAACTAAAAAAATATAACTCGTGTCTTTTAAAATGAGTGAAAATGCATGGAACATGCCCCTAATTATATCTAAAAATGTGTATATATAAAAATATTATAACTTGTAGCCTAAAAAGTGAGTACATATGTATGGCATAAGCCACACAAATATGTCTAAAATGTATCAATATCTATCCCAATGTGATATCTCTTTAATATGTATAATATATTCTAAATATTTAATTTATGTTCATGGAGGATTATGTGTTTATGACAATCCCACTAATATTATCCTCTTTTGAGATGAGGGATGTAGCCTGCAAATCACTCATCTCAAAATAAAGAGTTACTTTTATCAAGTTATATTTGAAAAATGTAATCATGTATAATTACATTAACATGTGGATAATATGTCATCATAGTAAGGAATATTTCATCAAATCATGCATGAAACATATGTAAGGTATATAAGTGTCATATCATGTATATATAAATTAGGCACACAATAGGAATTATCACTGATAAATGTATTCAATAATACTATACAATAAAGGTGCATGATATGGATCATAACATTGTAAAAAATGTGAAGGTGCATGATATGGATCATAAAATTGCACAAAAGGTGAAGGTGCATATCACAACACCCATAAACTAACAAATCACAACAAGCTCAACAAACAATGTCACACAATAGAATTGCACACTATGTCACACATAAGGGCAATGGGTTATATACAAGGGATAATAAATGTTTCACAAATAATGTTAAGGAGCCACAAACAAGGGGTAATAAATTTTTCATACATAATGCTAATGATCCATAAAAGGGGTCAATAAATGTCACTCACACATGGCTAATAAACCACAACCTAGGGGGAAATAAATGTAATGCATACAAGGATAAGGAGCCAAAACCAAAGTGCCATAAATGTCACACAAATAAGGCTAGGGGAACATAAATAAAGGACAAAAAATACCACATAGACAAGGATAATTAGATACAAATAATAGATAAGCAAATATTATCCTATTATAAAGGAAAAAACATCAAAGAAGCATAGAACATGTAAGTTAGTCTAAACCATCCAAGTATAAAAATGTCACAATATAGTAAAGTAATATATCCTTGTATAACTACATAAATTATGAGAAATGTCAAGGCATGTATAATTAATCAAGGTAGATCAACAAGGTAAATGATAAGGTCGTATAAATATATAACATGTTATAGTGTAACCTATGGAAGAAGATGCCCCCACCAATGACATGGCCTCTAGGTATAGGAAAGGTATATCATCTATGTATCCATGTATCATGTGTATATGTATGCTCTGTATATCACTCATGTATACCATAAAATTTATGTGTATATAAAAAACACATGTAATCTACCATACATGTGATAAGTAACATATATGAAAAATGTAACTAGCCATCATGTCATGCTCAAGTCTTGATTTTTTATTTTTTGGAATATTTGAATATTTTTATATTTTTTACTTTTTTTGTATTTTTGGAATACATGATCAAGGAATATGCTAACCAATTAACCAATATATGGTATCATTGTAAGGTCATGTATTAAACATGGTAAGGTCCACCTTATGGGAAGTAGTGTGACATGTAGTTGGATATGAATCTAGATCATAATATAAAAAATGATCTTGTGTTTTACTATAACCCTTATCATCATCATTCATAGAGTCATGTGTAAAATTATAAATTTGAGGATGCAACCCATCCTTTGATATATAATGTATAATAGGAGATCCTTGTACTTGTATTCACCATGGAACACACTGAAGTGTCATTAACTATAGTTAAGGATGTGGGGTGAATACTAGTTATCACAAGTCCTAAATGACCCTTTGATGTAATGGATGTTATAACCCCAAATATTCTCCTCTAGATGGTCTACATAAAATAAATTTGAGTAGGATGTATAATTGACTATGTAGAAGAGTCAAGGTTTGTGGGGTAACTGCCTCTGTAACATAATCTTAAATAGGTGTAGTAACTAAATTTGTAGAGTGATCTTAAATAGGTGTAACAACTAACTTATATGGTGGTGGGGATGGAGATACATATGGATGTTATTATATTTAAATGCATACAATCATATTTAATTTTAGAATAAGGGATGTATGTGTGAAAACAACCCATGAAACCATCAAAATCAATAATTTGTGATGAACACAAGTTATTCGACCAACCACTGGTGAATAAAAATGTAATATAATATAAAAAAGGTGGTTGATATGTCTCATTCATAAAAAATTTAAATGGTTTTTTATTGCTTTTATTGTGTAATATTGTTTAATTATATCAGTCCCTAATCTTTAATTGCTTGACTTTTTTGGGTACCCACACTTGCATTATACATGATAGTCATATTATTGCTATCAAAATCTACTCCCATTTATTAAAACCAAGTTTATGCCAATGTGACATTACCTTGTGCAATAGTATTGTGTACATATAATAATGTATCAACTACCTTAGATCTTGGAAATTTTGGAATAGTACTATGGCCTATAACATCTTCATGTGTATGTTACAAATCTCACTCATTGTATCCCAAACTCTTAAGAGATACAATTGTGCATGTATTTTGTTGATGCTTATGATTAAAAACAATACCTTATATATGTTAGCCTCTAATAAAGCCTTGAATAACAATTGGATCTTTAAGAGGAATGTCCTGGAAAACATCAATCCTTGTGTAATGTGAAATAGAATATATTCTCCTAGTAATTTCATCCTTAGAATCCTGATGGACCGTTGGATCCTTTGGAGAAACATTCTATAATATATTGATCTTCACTAGATAAGTACTAGTAAAATATGGAGAAATGGATCTTGGTGACCTAGGGTCCACTTTTCCAAAAATAATAACCCCTATATCCATAAGGTGTTCAATATTTTGTCATAATGTATAATCATTGTTAACATTAAAACCATTGATACGATGATAATTACAAATATATATTTCCCCTACTCGATCTAGGAGATGAGGAGGATGATAGTAATTAGGTGGTAAGTATACAACCTTTTATCAAGTAATGCATGTAGAATAGTGCTTGGTTGATATTTGAAATTATCAAACTTAAGGGGTTGATTCTTTTTTATCATAGGTTCCTTCACTTTGGATTTTTCCTTGTATACCTACCTTTTATTAAGGACTGTAATTGGACTCTTTTTGTTGTGTTCAATAATATGTTTTATTTGTTTTGAGATTAATATGGTTGTTAACCTTTATTTAAATATATTTTTTGTAAATTAATATATATTATGATATATAAATTAAATTACAAATCTAAATTAAAATCTTGAAACTAATTTAACAATCTAGTTTACTAAATTTAGAAATTACAATCCAAAGATAATATAATTAGCATTTAACTATTGGGTGAAGGACTGAGACTATAGACAAATGGTATGAAGGATGGAAAATTGGACTATGGGCTACTCAAATTAGGGTCTAGATCTTTATGTGTGCCTAGACAATATCATCAACCTTAGATTGGTACTGTCAAACATTATGTCCTCAGTTTGATTATTATACCTTTATGGATTTTATCTTTTTTGTTTTTATCTATGAAGGTGCACCTATTAATTTTTAAGGTCTGTGTAAGGCCCTAAGATCTGATTATATGTGTGACACACATAAATATATCTCCTTCATGTAAAACCCTAGGTCCACTTGTAATGACATAATTAGGCATGTATAATGGGAAGAAAGGTGGGTTGGGTTAACCCCAATTAGTTCTAATTGAATGTTTGAGCACTATATACATATCCAACACTCTAAAAAGGGTAGTCAAACCATTTGTAGTTCTCTCTATTAGGTGAATGTGTGTAATAATGGTCGTTTAAAGGATGAAAACTATAATCTAACTCTTGTTACTTGGTGAATGATAACTTTGGCCTGGCTCTTATGTGATTTAGACTTGGATATGGCCTACTTATAATGATTAATTGATAAATTGGGAAGAGTATGGAAATATTCTTGAATGTGAAAATGTGTATAAATATATCTTTGATAAGTGTCAAATAGATAATAGGTCTATACATATTTTTATTTATAAGAAACTCTTTTAGTACTTTATCATGCCACTGACATGTGAAGTGTATGGGCTTACCCTTAAGGATGATTTGAATTTGAAAATTTTATGGTTACTTTACATGAGATGAAACTATCAAACTTAGATGATACCATAAAATGGTATGTTATACATTTTATTACTATCCACGAGACATGAACATTGATATGATGATTTAGAAATGTCTGAGTAAAATAAATAATTGGATTGACATAGACTGTGGGATTTCCTATAAGTGACTAAGAGTGACTTGGGAAGGTTTATCCTATAGAAGGGATGTGGATGTAATATAATGATGAATGAGAGTTATATGAATGCACAAGTCATATAGGGTGAAGGTAATTCAAAGTTAACATTGTCAAGTACTTTCTTTGTGCACAGTTATTGCATAGATGAACACACTATTTATTTGTTATACTATAAAAATATCACACCTCTAATGCAACCATGTACACTCTTTTGATTGAAGTTTTCTCAAAACCTTATGCACAAGTCTTATGCCTACTCACAAAATTTCATGTAATGTTTTCCATAGATCATAGACTATGCACTCTACATTGTGTAGCCCTATACACTTCATGAACATCTAGTCATAGACTCATTAATTACTTTGGGTTCCACCTCAGTGAAACCACATGTTAATCTACCCCAACTGCATGATTCAAAATGTGGCCCAACTAGATGTTAGCTACCAATCCAAGATCATGGGATTATGAACCATTAAAGATAACCTAGACATTAACTATTCAAATAATTTCTAATTACCACATCTGATAAGAGATCGATGCACCTATCAACATCCTCCTTGGTAATTTTATAATAGTTATCACTTTTCTTGTATCATGCATGTTAAATATGTAATATACACATCTAACCAAAGGCAATAGCCATGGTTGATGTAATACATAGTCATAACATAGTTAGCTTACTCTATGCATCTACTCTATTTACATGCATTGTATACATTTTACTTTGTATTCCTTATTCTTTGATTTATGAATATAAGTTGCATTTACTACAAGAAAGACTTATATTCCATTGAATGTGTGTTTGATTATTATGTCTGAATACTCTATTTGCATTCACTCTACACAACTAAACTCATTTATCCCTCACACACTCAATCATGGGTAGTAAGGATCATTTAGTATCAGAGTTTCACTTTATTCTTTTTTATTCGTATAACCACACAAGCACAATGATAGAGAAAAAGTTTTATAGTTAGTCTTATTTTAGATAATCCAAAAGAATGTCATAGAAAAATCAAGATGGTTGACACCCAAAATCAACTTGAAGCAACCCCAAAAGTTTTAAGGCTCATCATTGATGCAATAGAGGCATTGTTGACGATATTTTGGCCCTTCAAGTCAAAATTGGGCACACCTATTGGAAAGCTTAACCAATATGTATATTTTCTTCAAAAGAAGTGTTCTTTGACAAAGCCCACAACAAATGTATAATTATAATTCTTTAAAAATGTTTGGTTTTGGTATTTTTATAAGCCTTTGAATAGTAATCATTTTGGGTCTTTTGTTTTTAACTAAGTGTTATTTCTTTCAGACTTTTCCTTCAGCCAAGTGTCAAATTATTTCAAAAAAATTATTCAAGATAAATTTATCGAAGACAAAGACTAATTTTTTTGAGAAAATTGTCCAAAAAAATTTCCCCAAAAGATATATTTCCAAGCTGAAAGGGTCATTTACAACTTTTTTGAAGGGCACTTCAACTTTTCTAAAGGGAACCTCTATCTTTCTGAAAATTTCATTTTCAACTTTTTCAAAGGGGTCAATTCAACTTTTCCTAAGGGACATTTTTAAAAGGCCAAAAGGTACTTTAAAAAAGTTTGAAGGGACATTTCTAAGTGCTGAAGGTTCATTTATAGATTATCAAAGGACCATTTCTTTCAGCCAAAGGATCATTTCTTTCAGCCAAAGGGTAAAAAGACAAAAGTTCAAAGGAATTCTTTCAAAAAGATTATCTAAAGAATTCTTTTGAAAAACTTATCTGCATCAAAAAAAGAGGTTAAATCCGAATTATTTTGGACATTTTTTCTAATATAAGGGAAACAAAAGTCCTGAAATATTGTTTGGGAAGATTGTCCACAGGAATTACCAATAAAAATCTTGAATGAATTATTTCAAGAAAAGTGTCAAGACAAAAATGTCTAAGGGAAACAAATGTTTGAAAGAAATACCCAAGGAGTGATGGCCCTAAAAACATCAATTAAAACTATGTAAAATAGTTATTGATTTCAAAAGACTTGGTGGGAACATGAGAGAAAACATGGAAGTAATAAATGGTTGAATCTCAAGCATCTGGTGCAAATAAAGCAAGAAAAATGGACAGGTTGATGGTTTGAGTCATTGTCGGTAGCTGACCAAATCAAATAGCTTCCATGAAATCAACAAACACAGGTGTCCAAAGGATGTTTGGTGGTTAGGAAAATAATTTTCTAACTATCACCATAAGTCTCATTTCCCTTAGTGTTATGTGTCAGTTCCTCTGCTTTTCAATTTTAAACACTCATAGATGATTTTTGATAAAAACCATTTCTTGTGTCAATTTTGAAGGTTTTATGCTGCTTTTCACCATTTTTATGACTAGTTTCAAATAAATAGACCTCTTGACATGGTGTATATCCTCCCACATCTCTTCCATATGTAATTATAACTAATTTTAATGTGTGGACACATGTCTAAGTGACTCTTAAACTTCCTTTACTTGACCTCTCTCTCAAAAGCTATATATATACATTCTTTTGACTTGTTTTAGTAGCCCTTATTGGTTATTGGGAAAAATCTAGATAGATTTGTACACGAATAATTCTTGAAGAAATATACAAGTGTTTTTTCCACTCATATGCTGCAATATTAAGTAATCACTTGAATCTTTTTGGTCTAGTCTAGTGAAAGATTATATTTTCTAACTTGCACTCTTGATGGTCTAACACTTACAGAAAGGAGATTGTTGCAGGTCTTTGCTAGTATTATTTTATAAATGTAGAGATATACTATAAGTGGTCCATGATTGTATCCCTCTTTGGAATCATTCATTCCCTTCCTAAGAATCATATACCTTCTCAAATCTAGCGTATGAAACATTGATGTAGCAATGAATCCTGAGTTGTTAGTTTTGTGAAAAAACACTTTGTTTGTCTTTAAGTAGTATTTTTAGTCAATTGGTAGGACATTATACATTGTTGCATCACCATTTGGTTTCTCAATCATTTTTCTTAATCCATTTTCATATCCAATTATTAAGTTAGAGAGAGAGCTTTAAAGGTGCATCAAGGAGAGATAGTCCCTTATCTAGACATTCATTTCTTAATATTGTCACCCATAAGAAGAGAAATTTCTCCATGGTGCCACTTGGATGAGGATATTTAGGCATCTCCTCAAGGGTGTAAATCAAAGTTTCAACATTTTTTTCACACCCAGTTGGATTTCTAAGTCCTACAATATTATTCAAGGTTGGTGCCGGTCTTGGCATAGTTGAAGATGAAAGAAGCATCTACATTCAGTACCTAGTGACTCTATTGAAGAATTCAAGTATTTGGTTGATGATCAGTCATATTTTCCATACCAAAGGTGACAACTAGATCTGGTACTAAAGAGACACCCTTTGTGTTTGTGTAACTACCTCCATATTCCACCAAAAGGTTTAGGTTTGCCAACACTCATCCTTACAAAAGAGATTTTGTGTTTAAAGCTTCTAAGTTTGTGTTACATTCCATTCCTAACATCCATAGTGATCATTTCAAAATGGATATAAGATAACATTTTATGCCTTTCATCAGGTCATCTCCCTTGCATGTTGCCCAATATGATCAAATTCTAGGAGCAACCCTCAAAAGTGTCTCATCTTTTAGTGGGGATGGTCCTATTACTACCATTAAGCACATTAAGAATATAAAAAACTTTTTTAATATCCACAACATCACCCAAGAAAATTAAACTATTAGGTTTTTTTCCTTGTCTTTCAAAGGAAAAGTTTTGGATCGGTATGGGACTCTACCTATAAATTCCATTAGCTCATGGGATGAATTGGGAGATTTATTGACTAATAGGTTTGGGGAGAAGATTGAATACCTATATCTAGCTAAGAAATTTACCACAATAAATAGGTAACCACATGAATTCATGCAAGACTTTAATACTAGGTTCCAAAAAACTTGGGATAGAATCCTAACTCTTGTGACGCTAACCTCAAACTATGCATTTTTGTACTACTTGAAAGCATTGAATAGTGACATTGATATAATGATTCAATATATGGGTGGAAACACATTACCTAATACCTATGAAATATCCACAAATTCTAATATTTTTCATCTCCAATTGGGAAAGATATCTCCTAGACCTCCAATGCCACTATTCCTTGATTTGCATTCTCCTAGTCAAGGTACATTGCCCACTTTAGCCCATTTGCCTAATCAATAAAGGCATACCATTACTCATTAAAATTAAATCCATGAAGTTAAAATATTACTTAAAAGTGTTTCAAATGAGTTAGTTTCCCTCAAAATACAAGAAGCTCAAGGTTATAGGCCATAGTAAACATACAATCAGTTTGGGCAAATAAGTAGACCTCCTTTCCAAAACAATGCACAAGGACAAGGCCACATCACCCATATAAAGCCTTATCAAAGCTATAATATTAATGATACATCATCCTCAAAATCCCTTTTCCCCATGAAAAACAACTTGGTCCAAGAATAGCCCAATTATCTATCTTTCAAACATAGTCAAGAGCATGTTGCTTATGTAAATGAGACGCACAATCAAGGCATGGTAATGCAAGATAGTCAATCTTACCAAGTTTCAAATTTGAAGGATATATGCAAGGAGGGGTGGAAAATGGAAAATACCAAACTGATGATACCCTCATAAATCATTTTTAAGGTGATTTTTGTGCCATTAATTACTTTGGAAATACAAGCATTCAGAATATTAGTGTTGCCTCTAGTATTAAGTCTATAAGGAAGGATGTTGATGAAGCTCAAGGAGATAATAAAGGACATATTGTGACTCCCAAATCATCTCCTATGGTAATTTGGTCTAATATATCTCTTAAAATATAATAAAATTAGAGGATTCCAAATTTTAGGCAAGCTGTTATAACTCTACCTCCACAAGCTACATCACAAGGTGCCAATGTTCATTTAAAGAACCCCAAGGTGAGTAATCCTTCCATCAATGTGGTGGACCAGATGAAGAAGATCCATATGAACATTCTCATTATGGGATTATATATAATTAATAGGGTATAAATATATGCTTCAAAAGGAATTGCATGAATTGGGTAAACAAGCTAGCCCATCTAGAAATGACAAGTGGTTTTAATCAATGGAACTCAATCTATAGATGGTTAAGTGAAGAAAGATGAGAATACTCCTCATTTTTACCTATCTATAATAAATGGTGATTTGTTTTTTCATAATTACATCTTAGATAGTGGATCAAACACATTAGTTATACCCAAATGTATAGTAAATAAGCTTGGCCTCAAGTATGAGCCAATGACTAAAGGAGTTTTGAAATTGGATGGATCACCAGCCAAGACTTTGGGGGTATTTAAGGGTTTTAATTCAATCCTTCATGATTTTAATAATTTTTCAATTCCTCATGATGTGGTGGTGGAATATTTACCTCCCTATGTTTTTCTTTGTTTGTCAAGATACTTTACATCCAAGATAGGTGTATATTTGGCAGCCAATTGGTCCTACATGGTGTTTAAGATAAAGTATGTCACTAAAGTTAAGATTGAGTCAGAACCTATTCATAGATATCACTATAAACCATAATCACCTAAGGTGTAAAATGTTAATTATGCTATCATTGATGAAGAGGAA
This sequence comes from Torreya grandis, assembly GCA_037957365.1. Taxonomy (NCBI): domain Eukaryota; kingdom Viridiplantae; phylum Streptophyta; class Pinopsida; order Cupressales; family Taxaceae; genus Torreya; species Torreya grandis. The sequence goes on along the minus strand of JARHVA010006506.1, from coordinate 306,985 downwards.
ATTCATATTGAGTAATCTCCATCATCTTCCCTTGAGGGAGTTTCTAACTTATTCCTAGATGAGTGGGGAGATGTGCACTATGAACATGATCCTTATAATTTTATTGAATAATCTAGTCTTGGGGTATATTATATACATAAGAAGGAATATTTCATTCCTAATTTTATGAATTCAAGTGATGATGTGAACAGATTGTGGTAGCTCTTCTTTGATGGGTCTAGAAGCAAGATTGGGGCAGGTGGTGGAGCAATGTTGGTTTCACCTTCAAAGGAAAGGTATTTTTCAACCTTCATGTTTTAGTTATATTTCACCTATAATGTATCATAATATGAAGCCCTTATTTATGGCCTTTAATGGTCTATGAAAAGATGTGTCAAATAATTTTAAGTGTTTGGTGATAGTGAGCTTGTTGTCAATTAGGTTAGAGGGCAGAATTTGACAAAAAACTCTTTGCTTAAGTCCTATAATCATAGAGTGTGGGATCTTGTCAAATATTTCAAAGCCTTCATCATTAATTCTATCTCAAGAGAATATAACAAGCATGTTAATAGGTTGGCATCAATTGGAGCTCAGTTTAATGTTTCAAAAGGGATAAAAGAGGACAAGAACCAACCTCATCTAAAAGTGATTGCAAGGCCCTCCATATTAGATAATGTCACTAATTGGTAGGTGTTTGATTGTGACCAAAAAATAACACTTTTTATATAGTAAGAATCTGAGTTTTCTTCCAAGAATCAATCTAAACTATAGCAATAATATGGATGGTAGATTATGCAATTGAATTCTAACAAGCTTCCTAAAGGCCTAGTCACTCTTGAGAGCATATTCAATGATGATGACCAGCTGAATAAAGAGAAGTTAAGCATATATACCAAGAAAGAAAACTATGAGAAGGTTTATATTTTCAAATATAAATTGCTTTCACTTAGGAAGGTATGTACTATCGAAGAGAAGCATGCTTTTATTGAGTTATGCAAAGAATTTGTTGATGTCTTTACATGGGAGTATAGTGATTGAAATGGTTTTGATCCAAATATAGCTCAGCATAATATAGAGTTATATGAGAATGCTAAGCCTATTAAGAAAATAAAAAATCTAATTAATCCTAATATTGAGCCTCTCATGAGGAAAGAACTCACCAAACTGATTGAGTCTAAAATCATCTTTCCCATTAAGCATTCATCTTGGTTGGCAAACCTAGTTCCTATCAGGAAAAAGAATGGAGAGATAAGGTTATGTGTTGATTTTAGGGAATTTAATAGAGTGTATTTGAAATATAATTACCCACTCCCTTCCATGGAACAAATATTGCAAGTTGTGGCTGGTAGTGAAAGGTTTTCTCTCTTTGATGGGTATTCTAGGTATAATCAGATACTGGCGAAAGAAAGTGACCAATATAAGATAGATTTTACTACTAAATGGGGTACATATGCTTATATGAAAATGCCTTTTGGGTTTTTTAATGCTGGAGCTACTTTTCAACGTGTAATTGATATGGATTTTCAAGGAATAATCAATGACATTGTATTGGTATATCTTAATGATGTGACAATTTTATCCAAGGAAGCAAGAGATCATTTGAAGCACTTAAGGCATATTTTTGAGTGGTGTAGATATTTTTAGATCTCTCTTAACCCAAATAAATGTGTGTTTGTTATCCATGAAGGTAAACTATTAGGACACATTATTTTCAAAAAAGGTCTATCTATTGATCCCAAAAGGGTAAGTGACATCTTGGTGTTACCTTTGCCTAAACATAAAAAAGGTTTGTAGAGTTTCTTTGGAAAGATAAATTTCATAAGGAGATAATTCTTGATTTTAATAACTTGGTCAAGCCCTTGACCTCCATGCTGAGAAAAGATGAAGTGTTCACTTGGATGAGAAGGAGGAAGGAAAGTTTTGAGGAGATTAAGCAATCCATTACCCAAGCCTCTACCCTTACAAGTCATAACTTATCCAAAGAATTAAATTTATACACCTTTGGGAATGATGAGGTAATCTCTACCATGCTTACTCAAGCTAATGATGAAAATTTTTAACAACCTATTGCTTTCTTCAGTCAAGGTTTAGAAGGTTATGAAACAAGATAAACATATGTTGAGAAATAAGTGTTTTTAGTTATAAGGAGCTTAAATATTTTTAGGCATACATTGTATAGTAACAAGATTCACATTTTTTTGCCTCATCCTAGTGTGAAAGACTTTTTGTTGAACATATATTTGAATGAAAAGAGGTTAGGGTGGATCACAAGGGTGATGGAATATGATGTGGAGATCAAAACTACCAAGTTAGTGAAATGAAAAGGGTTGTGTGAACATCTCACTATAGACTTGAAATAACAAAAATATTTTTTTTTGGTATTTCATGATGATTTGTGATATTTACACCTTCATCCATGAGAATTTAGACATAGGACATGATCCATTTCCTTCAAACTGGTGAGTGTCCACAAGATCTTGATAAGACCAAGAGAAGGTAATTTACACTGTAATCCATTCTTTATGTACTTGTTGATGGAGTGATTTTTAGAAAGGACTTTTTAGGTGTGATTTTGAGGTGTCTTGATTTGAATTAAATTGACAAAGTATTGTTTGAATTCCATGATGGACCATTTGGTGTTCACTTTGCTTCAAGAACCACAACTACTAAGATTATGAGGGTTGGTTAATTTTGGCCTAGCTTGTTTAAGGACACTCACGCTTGGGTAAGGAAATGTCAAAAGTGTGCTCTTTTTAATGGAAAAAAAAACTAGTTGCCTTGCCTCTTCATCAAATCAAGGTTGAGTAACCCTTCATGTAATGGGGTTTGGATTTCACAAGTCTAATCAATCCACCTTCTAGTTCTGGTCATAAGTGGGTGTTGATAGCCACCAATTATTTTAAAAGGTGAGTGGAGGATATAGTTCTTAAGGAGGAAAATGAAAATTTAGTCCTAGACTTCTATGAAGGTATAGTAATAAGATTTAGAGCTCCTTCAACCATAATCTCAAACAATGAATTAGCTTTTCTAGGATCAAAGACAAGTAAATGGGATTTAAAGCATGGTATCTATTTCATCATCTCCTCCAACTACTATCCTAAAGGGAATGGACTAGCTGAGTCTACAAACAAGAACTTGATCAAGATCTTTAAGAGGACAATGGAGGAAAATCAAAGAACCTGGCATACTAGGATAAAGATAGACCTTTGGGCTAATATGATTAAACCAAAGAGAGAAATTGGAAACTTGCCCCATGCACTTGTGTATGGAAGGGAAGCTAGACTTCCAATCTCACTTGAGTTACTAGCTTTAGATCCTACCTATCAGTTGCAATTGATGGAGAATGATAGCATAGAGGTCAGCTTATGTGAGTTAATGGATCTTGAAGAGGCAAGAAATAAAGCTATATACACCATGAAAACTCACCAAGAGCAAACAAAGAAGTATTTTGACAAGAAATCCATGCCAAGGAGCTTTAAAAAAGGAGACCTTGTCATAAAATGGGATGAAGATAGGGCCAAACCTAGAAGACACATAAAGTTTGATACTTTATGGAGTGGCCCATATGTGATCACACATTGAAAATAACACAATGCTTTCCAACTCTCAAATTTAGATGGAGAGGATTTGCATATCCTAGTCAATGGGATATATCTAAATCATTATTACTAAGGTTATCATTTTCCTTTGTACATAGTTTCCTAATTTCTTTATGTTCCCTAAGTGCTTATGCACATGTGTGAGTTGTCTTGTGTCTCACTTTGTTTTGTGTCTTGTTTTTTTTGTTTGTGTTGTGTCTTATGTCTTATGGCATGGGTTTTCCTTCCAAGTTTGGTGTGTTTTTCAAGGTTTTGAGTCATGGCCAGTGCTTCCTTGTTTGAGTGTCCTTAGATGAATCCATACCCAATGGACTAATTTGGCTACTATTCTAGTTAGTATATAAAGCATTCTACCCCTATGAGTCACCAATTTGTTGACCAAATTTTGGCCCTTCGATTCAAAATTGGGTACTCCTATTAGAAATCTTAACCAGTATGTAGATTTTCTTTAGAAAAAGTGTTATTTGATAAAGCCTATAACAAATATACAAGTATAATTCTTTCAAAAAGTTTGGTTTTGGTCTTTTTTAAGCCTTTGCATATTAATCCTTTTGGATCTTTTATTTTTGACTAAGTGTTATTTCTTTTGGACTTTTCATTTGGCCAAGTGTCAAATTCTTTTGGATAATTTGTTCGAGAAAAATTTCCCAAAGATGAAGACTAATTCCTTTGAGAAAATTATCCAAAACAATTTCCTTAAAAGATATCTTTTCAAGCCAAAGGGGTCATTTGCAACTTTTTTCAAGGGTACCTCAAATTTTTTGAAGGGTACCTCCATCTTTCCAAAAAGGTCATTTTCAACTTTTTGAAGGGGTCACTTCAACTTTTCCAAACGAACATTTTTAGAAGGCTGAAAGGTACTTTACCAAAGTCTGAAGGGCATTTCAAATTTTTTGAAGGGACATTTCCAAGTACTAGAGGGTCATTTACAGATTTCTAAAGGACCATTTCTTTTAGCCAAAGGACCATTTATTTTGATCGAAGGGCAAAAAGATAAACATCTGAAGGAATTCTTTCAAAAAGATTATCTGAGGAATTCTTTCAAAAAACTTGTCCACATAAAAAAAAGGTCAAAGCCCAATTATTTTGAACATTTTATCTAATATAATGGAAACAAAAGGCCTAAAATATTTTTTAGGAAGATTATCCATAGGAATTTCCAAGAAAAATCCTGAATGAATTCTTTCGAGAAAAGTGTCAAGACAAAAATGTCTGAGGGAAACAAATGTCTAAAATAAACACCCGATGAGTGATGGACCCACAAATGTCAATTTAAAACTTCATAAAATATACATTGATGTCAAAAGACTTGGTGGGAACATAAGAGAAAATATGGAAGTAATAAATGGTTGAATCTTGAGCATTTGGTGTAGACAAAGCAAGAAAAATAGATAGTTTGATGGTTTGAGTCATTACTGGTAGCTAACCAAATCAAAGAGATTCTAAAAAATCAATAAACATAGGTGTCTAAAGTATGGCTGGTAGTTAGGAAAATCATTTTATAACTATCAGCATAAGTCCCATTTCCCTCATAGTGCTATGTGTTGGCTCCTCTACTTTTTAATTTCAAACACTCAAATGATTTTTGATAGAAACCATTTCTTGTGTCAATTCTAAATGTCTTATGCCACTTTTCACCATTCTTATGATTGGTTTCAAATAATTATACCTTTTTACATGGTTTATCTCACCCCACCTCTCTTTCACATGAAATTATAACTGATTTTCACATATAGACACATGTCCAAGTGACTCTTGAACTTCCTTTGCTTGACCTCTCTCTCAAAAGCTATATATATGCATTGTTTTGGATTTTTTTAGTAGCCTCCATTGGTTATTGGGAAAAATCTAGCCATATTTGTACTCAAAGAACTCTTTAAGAAATATAAAAGTGTTTTTTCCACTCATATGCTATAATATTGAGTAATGACTTGAATCTTATTGGTTTAGTCTAGTGAAAGATTATGTTTTCTAGTTTGTACTCTTGATGGTCTACCATTTATAAAAAGGAGATTGTTGTAGGTCTTTTCTATTATTATTTTCTAAGTATAGAGATATCTTATAAGTGGTCCATGATTTTATCCCTCTTTGGAATCATTCATTCCCTTCATAAAAATCATATACCTTCTTGAATATAGCATATGAAACATTGATGTAACAACGAATCTTGAGTTGTGAGTTTTGTGTAAAAAACACTTTTTTATCTTTAAGTAGTAGTTTCATTCAATTGGGAGGGTATTATACATTGGTGCATCACCATTTGGTTTCTCAGTCATTTTTATTAATCCCTTTTCATATCCAATTGTTAAGTTAGAGAGAGAGTTTTAAAGGTTCATCAAGGGGAGATAACCTCTTATCTAGAGATTCATTTCTCAATATTGTCACCCACAGCAAGAGAAATTTATCCATGGTGCCACTTGGATGAGGATATTTAGGAATATCTTTAGGGGTACAAATACAAGTGTCAATAGGCATAATGGACCAAAAAATTTAGTCAATTTCATGAGTTAATGATGTAACTTAATCCAATGTCTTCCCATTCTTCTCAATAGTTTATTCCACAATGGTTTTAACAACAATCCCCATTCAAAGTACAAGTCAATATTGGTATCCCTCTATTTAAAGGAAAGATTGATTTCAAAGTAGTGAATGTTTAGATTCAATAACTCAAGGTTTACTTCTCATTCAACTACTTCATCGATGCTGATAAGATCACCTTTAGAGTATTGAAGATGTCCATTCTAGTTGTCCACTAGTGGGTAACCTTCACTACACAATGTGAATAGGAGTGTATTCTAATTAAATCATGGAAAAATTTTGTTGGTTCATTGAAGGAACAATAATACCCTCTATGATACTTTGAATATGAATACATAAAATTCTAACAACTATGCTAGTGTAATCATTTATCAGTGGAAGACTACACCAACATATTCCATGACTACTCTACATGTTAAAAGAGAAATTGAGTGAACAACATAGGGTTATAAAGTACATCAATGAACTCTCACCTTATATTTATGTAAATCTAAAGTTCTTAACTTTATACACTTTTAGATAAGAGTATCACAATGTTACCAAGATCAAAGCTAAGTCAAAGATGAAGTAGCATACAACCTCTTCATCTTAAATAGTGCACAATACCCATCACTCACATAAATACATGTTGTATCCCCTTGAATAAAATTATTATCCTTATCAAATAAGTGATCTTTAGAATATTGTGTAACACTTGAAGGATATTGTGCATTTTTATTTAGATAAAGGTAAGAATAAGTTCAATGATAAGTGGTGTCATCACCATCAGTCATCCACCCATGATTACTCTAAATGCCATGCATATTAGTCCTTGCTCACTTAATCTACATCAAAACCCACACCAATGGATAACATTAATCTAGATGCCTCTTATCTAAGCACCATTACCATTGCAATCAACATCTTTGAAGAGAGTGAATTTCTCATTAACACCAAGTTCTAGCTAAAGGGTCAACCTTTCCACATCATCATCGATAGTGGTAGTCATAATAAAATCATTATGAAATCCACATCTAAATTCCTTAGTATTTCTAGTACTATGCACCCTAAGCCATATTATTTTAGGTGGCATAATAGGGGAAAGATATACAAGTCTAATGATATTACACTATTTAGTAAAAATTTAAGCCTATGGATTATAACACCACTTGTGACATCACACCTATAGATGTCTATCGTATCTCATTAGTGAGACTATATCTATACAGCCATGAATCTACATATCAATTCAATCCATAATGTTAGACTATATGTGCATAAGATCATTTCTACCACTTATTTAAGTTATGTGCACAAGATAATTTCTACCACCTATTTGAGTTAGTGCCCATGACCAAAGTTACCTTGGTCTTTGCCAAATAATGTCACAAACTTATCTAACATGAATAGAAGTTTGTGTTGCTCATGGTCTATCATGGCACACCTACACAATAGATGACAAATCACACATTATTAATGCACAACACTCATATAATATAATATAAATAATAACTCAATAAGTTATTGGAGTAATGTAAAAAAATCTTCAAATAACCTGAAGGCCTTCCAACACACTACATAGTAAAACACTACATTAATTTGGTCCCTAGATCCCCTCTTCTGAATATCCTCTATATCACATCTCAGTTTGGGAAAATGATGAAATTTGATCCCAAATATAAAATCTCCTTGATTAGGGAAAGATCAAGCCTAAATATTTACTTTATGGGATTTTGTTAGTCCTCACACCCAAGAAGGATTGGTTTTGGTGACTCTGCATAGACTATCAATATCCACTACCATCATAGGGAAGAATCAATATCCACTACCATGGATTGATGACCTTTTAGACCAACTCTGAGGCACTCAATAATTCACCAAGATTTATTTGAATTAAAGTTACCATTAGGTCCTAATTCATATTGAAGACATATGGAAAATATCATTCAAGACATAAGAAGGATTGTATGAATGGTTGTTCATGACTTTTGACCTAGCTAATGTGCCAACCACATTCATGCACTTGATGAATGATCTAAATGTGGTTGATGGATGATTTAATTAATATTTTCCTTAATTCCATCATCATCTAATTATATGACATTTTCATCTTTATCAATATTTAGGAAGAGCACTTAGATCACATTTCACATGTCGTTGACACCTTATGTCAACATAAGTTATAATCCAACTTATCAAAGTGTACATTTAGTACTATGTAGATCCAGTACCTAGGCTACATCATTAATCATATGGGCATCTATTAGATCCAAAGAAGATCAAAATATTACAATATTGGCCTACTCCACACAACCTTATATAATTGAGGATTTTTCTTTGACTTTCTGACTTCTACCATAGGTTTGTCCTTGGTTTCTCACACATCTCTTAGGATCTCATCCAGATATCATGTGCAAATGCAAAGTTCAATTGGAATCATGTGTAATAGTGCACTTTTGAGTCACTTAAATAATTTTGATGCATATTGCTTATTCTTGTAATGCCTAACATTGTGTATTCCTTTAAAATTCACATTGATGCATCTAACTGCACACTTGACATAGTGCTCATGTATCATGTATATCTAGTTGCATAATACTTAGAGACATTTAGTGACATGGTGTAAAGGTAATCCACTTATGATAAATAAATATGCATTATTTTTTAAGCAATTAAGTAATGATGATACTAAATTCTAGGGAAGGAGATAGTTTTTCATTCAAACCACAAGCCACTTCAATTCTTATAGACATTGAATAAGAGGGAAAATGTGTGGCACATGAAATGGATGAATTACCTACAATATTTCTACCTCATGATAAATTACAAAAAATGGAAGGATAATAAGGTATTATATTACCTTACCTAATCATTGGTTCACACTCTCATCATGGTATTGGACATGCATGACCATAACCTCATAGACTAGGTACCTCTCTAATCAGTTTCATAGGACTTCACACTAACTTACACTAGCATAGTACAAGTTAAACAAGTTCAATATTTTTACTTTTTTGACCAGCTTCTCTACAAGCTTGAACATCTGTGTGTTCCTAACGTGCATCTTACCAAATACTCATCTTAGAGGCACACTATGCTAAGACATCGAGACACTTCAACATGATAAAGAATCTAGTGGTATTACAATTATACTTATACTAGCTACACATATGCATAAACATGGAATGCCACATCAAGTCTTACATTCCTTGTTGCATTACCAAGCCCACAAATAGGAATCTAGGACTTTCCACACCTCTACTAATTCCATCCAGACTATTGGAATCTATTAACATGGACTTGATGATTGGGTTGCCTATGGTGAGATGTTATCATGATGTTATGTTTGTTGTGTTGGATAGGTTTTCTAAGATGGCTATCATGGTTTCTTATAATAAATCCATTGACATAGTTGGCACTATGTAATCTTTCTTCAACCATGTTTAGGTTCATTTTGGGTTTCCAACATCCATCATTTTTGATAAACATTTGTGCTTTATAAGTATTTTTTGGTAAGAATTATGGGACTTTATGGGTACATGACTAGATTTATTGACAAATTTTCATCTATAAATAGATGGAAAAACTAAGGTGGTCAATCACACACTTGTTTATCTTCTGTGAATGAAAAATTTTGTACATGCTCACATTTGGGAATATAATCTCTTTTATATTCAACATGCATACAACAGAGCATTGTACAACTCTATGGGTCACATTCCATTCTAGACATGTCTTGGGTTTCAAACTTTGTAACCTATAAACATATACTATAATGCACTAGTCTACATTTAGCCATGCACATAGGAATATGAATTAGATAAAGCTGAGAAGTTTCTATGACACATCCAATATATTCATTAACAAGTTCAATAGATCCTCCCACACACATAAATAAATTACAAAGAGTTCCATGATGCACATCACATACCTCATATATTCTAATTTGGTCATAAAGTTTACATGGGTTAATAATCTTATATATATAAATCTATACCAAAACACTAAATCAACATTTTTGGTAAAAGTACTTACAATTTATTTATTTATTTTAGCCTCGAGTTGAAGTTTTTAAGTTTTCATGACATATACATTTTTTAACTAAAATTATATTAATACAAAACTAACCCTTAATTAGATAAAACTAATGGAATCATATTTAAGCTATGAATTATTATAAATAATCATAAAACACAATTTTGAAAAGTATATTTGTAACAATCAAGTTTGACAAGTATACTGACAAATGAAAAGGGATAGAGAAAGACTTATCTTATTTATCACGCTGCAATAATTTATTTTAGGTTGACCAATTGACTAAATTCAATGTGTGATCACTATGATTTTTTCATTCTAGAAAATGATTACTATTTTAGCTTTAGATAGGATTGATAGGGTTAGATAGGTACAATAATTGATTTTATCCTTTGGTAGTATAGATTTAAAACTCACCCAAGATATGTGGATACTTTATTAATGTATTTTCCCACTTTTCTAATCTTTTTTATTGTGTGTGCACACTTGAAATATTAAAAATCAGCTTCCTACACAAATACTTATAATATAAAATTGGGGGTTGGGTGAAAGAGATTGACTTTGACTAACCTTGGTTAATCCCTATTGAAATACCAAGCATTTCACTACATTTCCAATTCTCTATATATGTCTCAAACTCAAATTTAGTTCTCCCTCCTATGTATGTGTGTGAAATGGCAATATGTAGATCTAGATGCTTCTTCATCTAGTTTACCCTTAGCACAATCATGCAAATGTAACAATACTTTATAATATATCTCTAGTAATTTAGTATCAGTAATGTATAACTTTTAATATATCTTTTAAATTTGATAATACTTGTGCCAAAATGTCTTATAATAACTTTGTTTATATAAGTATTTCTTAGAATATGAATTAAAAATGTAGTAGTGCACATAAGGGACCAAAAAAAACTTAAAGGAGACTCAAAATACTTAAATTGGGAACTTAAAAGAATTAAAACGGGTATATGGAGACATAAAATAATAAAATAAAAGGGGGAAGATGAGAAAAATGTAGTATTAAGTGTTTAAATATAAGTTTTTTTATTAGCTAAGGGTAAACACTTTTGGTAAATCTGTAGACACCTAAAAAGTGTCTAACCCTTGGTCCTTTCTCCCTCTTAGTCCTCCTTGGTCCCTAACCCACCTAAGTCTTATTAATTGGAAATAAACATCTATTTTTAATTAAATAAGGCCCCTTTTTCCCTCTCCTTGCCACCTCGCCACCCTAGGATACCCTCCTTGGATCCCCTTTATTCCCCACATGGCCATTTAATGCCTTAGACTCCCATTCCAACCTCTCCTCTCGCCCATTTAACCCCCGTCGACCGTTTTATCCTCACATTCATTTGACCCGGCCGTTGGGAAATGGATGAAAGGCTATTTTTAGCCTTTCTCCAGCCTTTCAACCGCCGACGTCGGTCACCCTTCGGTCGACGTCGGCGATATTGCCGGCGTCGGCACCCTTCATAACGGTTTCTTCACCGTTTTCTTTCTCTCGATCCTCTGATTCCCCTCTCGGTTTTCTCTCTTGACTTCTCTCGCATCTCTGCGTTTCTCCTGGGCATCCCGACTCTTCAACCTTCGTATCAGACCCTTGTATCCACCCTTTTACTTGACCTCTCTGCCAATCAATCTGACTCTCTCCCTCAGGAACACAGCAAGCTTCTGCAAGTGGACAACAGGGATTCTTCATCAGCAACAGGTCTTCAACAAGCGGCAACAAGATCAACACCTTCTTCAGCAGGGCACAGGTATGTTGTACTCTGTTTGTTTTTATGCTTTCTAGTCATTTCTGAACTAGATTCAGCTCTTCTTTTCCCCAACCCAGACTTCTAACCAAATCACCCAGACCCGGATTCCTATCTCCCTGATTGGTTTCCTCTACCTCTCTGTCCCTTTCTGTCCATTTGACTCCCCTGTATCTCTGCATAGACCCCCTGACTGCCTCAAATCAGACTCAAACCCATCCACAGACACGTCCACAGACCATACCTCAGACCAGAACCTGACCAGACCCGTCTAGAGGCCATTGCCCCGACCGACGCCGGTCATTACCCCCACCGACGTCGGCAGACTAACTGACGTCGGCAGACCCAAAAACCGACACCGGTAGGACCACCGACGCCGGCGACTGCAACCAGTTTGACAGCTTCTTCCAGGTAAGCCTTTGCTTCCTTTTCTCTTTCAGTTTACTATCATTTTAGTCCTTTTCAGCATTCTGTCTTTTTATCAGACTTATCTTTTATCAAAACAGTGGGTTGACCTCCCTTAAGGAAGTTCTCATACTTCTGGGAACAGGCTTTTGCCTGGCAACCCACCATCTATCCATCTAACGCCTTTTCATCCAAGTTTTCTTCTTTGCAGGTGTCATTCCTCCACAGCCAAAGAGGAGTGCTTCACAAGCGTCTGGATTTACGGTGCGCAATCTTTAGTCTAGGTACTTCCCAAGCCTTGTCCATTACTACTTTTTAGTTTCTTCTTTCTCTTAAGTTTGAAAAGCAAAATTTTGAGGTAGAAACATCTCTGGCACGCCCGGTGGGACCCTAGGTTCCTCCTGGGTTCCTTTTCTTTTTCATTCATTTAGGAGCATTAGGTTCTTACCTTTTCTCCTCCTTTTCTTCTCAATGACACTATAAGCAGGACTAAAACGAATCTTTCTTCCTTGCATTCTAGACTAGTCTAAACATCATACTCTCAACCCTTTCTCAAACTTGTCTTCATAACAAACATCACATTTAGACTTGGGCATTAAAACATATTACACTTTCATTTCTGCTTGTGCTTGCATTAGTCCACATCTAGTAACTTAGGCGCATATTGAATAAATCGTAGACACTTGATGTTACACTACCTGACCACATGCACTAAAACACACATAAAACTTACCTGAGACAAGGCTCGACTGGGAATTCATCCCCCAGCGGATACCTTACCCGTCCCGGTGACCCTACTTGGATTTCATCACCAAGGGGGAAGCCCACTCCGTTCTCTGGCGGAGTCTAAACTCTAGGCGAGGTATATCTTGGCTAAGCGAGACCAGCTAACCACTGGAATCGTGAAGTGAGGGGAGCTTGCTCCTTAGCACCAGGCCACGTACCAGACCCTAACATAGATCTTTGAGCACCTAAAACAACACCTGAAACCATCTTTAGACTGCCTTCTTCTAGGACCCATTTTTCAGCCAATCTCCCCAAACATTCATCTAAGGCATAAGCCAAGCTTCTAAGGTTAATTCCTAGGATTTATCGCTTAGGCTTGTCTGTCTCTCTCTGTTTTCCTCTTCTCATCTGTTTGTTTGAGTGAGTGAGGACGCTTTCTTCTTTGTTTTTCCAAGAATCTTTTTGTTCTCTGGAAAACACAGTCACCGGCATCGGTTCTTCCACCGACGCCAGCTTTCCTGTCTAACCGGCATCAGTTATCTGACCGACGTCGGCTATCTTCCTTACTGACATCAGTTTTTCAACCGACATCGGTCTCTGTCACTGTCCTTTTTCTTCAAAACTAGCATCCTAAAATCTGTCCATTCTCTGTCAAAACTACATTCTAGTTTTTTGAGACTGTAAAAACACAGTTTCTGGAACCAGGACTCTCTTCTTAACCACTTTAGCCAACAACCGCTTCCGTCTACCTCGTCCCTAACCAAGTCCTATCATGGAGTTCCACTCGGAGACTGAAAGAACTCCTACAGGACCGACCCCGACCTCGACCCCGACTCAAATTCCCATCATCCCTGAAGGGGACCAGGATTTTGCGAGATTCTTAGACCTCAACACCGCAGCCCTCCAAAATTATCTCGCGAGAAACCCAACGCGAGACCTTTCGGGTGACATGGCGACCACATCCACACCATTCGCCACCCAACCCTTTTCGACTCAGCCTTTTGCCTCAACTATTAACCCAACCATGGCCAATACGCAAAGTTCGGCCTCCCCGTCTATTTTTAGACCGACCTCCATCAGGGTTCCATTCCCCCCTCAACCACCTGAAATTCAACCAAGTTCTACATCATATCAGAACTTGATTATCCCAACCCCTCACACTCTTGCACCCACAAATGTAGGAGTGCCAACCTGTCTTTCTACCAGTGCCGCCATTCAACCACCTTTGGCGGTGCCCAGTCAACCTATACCTTCGACCTTCATAATGCAACCACCTTTAGCCTCCACTTCCACCCTTATGACTAGTCATCTGTACGTTGTACAACCGACTATGTCGCACGCCTCCTCTAGCCTCTTTCAAGTGCCTTACAACTTAGGGGGTGCACAACCCGCCAATTCGTCAGCGGATCTTATCAAGATGCTGATGGATAAAATGTCCAGTCTCGAAGCCTCCATTTCCAGTTCAAGCAATACTTTGTCATATGACCAAATTCGCAACGAGCCCATCCATCCTTCCATCCCTATTCGACCATACCCTAACCATTGGGAGCTTCCTAAATTCACTCGCTTTCAGAGTAAGGAAGACCCTCAACAACATCTATGGGCATTCAGACATGCCTGTTATCTTATTTCCCATGACGATGCATTGCTTTTAGGCACGTTCCCTATGTCGCTTTCTGGCCCAGCCCTTGACTGGTATAGTTCTCTTGGCAGACACTCTATCTTTTCATTCATTCAACTCACCCAACTGTTTCTTGACCATTTCTCAATCAACATCACCAAACAAGTCTCAATCACAGACCTTTACTCCATCAGGCAATTTGACGACGAATCTATTGTCGACTTTGTTGGTCGTTGGAGAGGCCTGATCAACCAGCTCTCCTTCTCTTTGCCTCAACCCGAGCTCATCGAGCTCTTCTCTCGAGCATGTGGTAGACACATCTCTTCTACCTTGCGGATTCAGACATTTCACACTTTTGACGAAGCTTTCATCATGGCTCGAAAGCTCGAACTCTGTGCCCTTGAAGAAGATAAGGTCAAATTGCGTCATACCAACGCTAAAACCAATGGCCATTCTTCTTCCAGACCTTCTTCTTCTGCCAATTCCGAATCTAAAGGAGTGGCCAACACTGTGGTCGTTAGATCACCATCATCGACGTCAACTAATCAATCTCAACCTTCGACATCTCCAAGCATCACCAAACAATTCCAACAACGGTACATTCAGCATTTTTACACTCCACTTGGAGAACCATACGCTTCCATTTTGGAAAAACTTCTCAAGCAGGGGGTCCTCAATCTCCCTCCAATCTGACCACCTCAATTCGACCCTTCAAAAGCCATCCCTACATGGTATAAGGAGGCCGACTTCTGTCCCTTTCATCGCGTCCAAGGCCATGACATCGACAACTGCCGAACCTTCAAAAACATCGTCCAAGACATGATCGACAAGGGGGATCTTATTTTAGATAACCCAAACGCCCCTCCTAACCAACATATCGACATCTTCAAACAACCATTTCCAAATCATCCGCCTACTCAAAACAACGTCCAGACTTCGACCAATGACCCTCAAGACCATGACATTCACACCATTAGCACTATCTTGCCTCTTGTCCTTGACCAACCTCTTCCATTAAAGGATGAGGAACCTTCTTCTCCTACTAGTCCTCCATCTACCTCTCTTGCATTGGAGGACGCTTTGACCACATCAACGCCATTAAACCCACCTCCATCCGAAGACCCTACCTTGCCTACTCCTCAACTACAAGTAGAAGGCACGATCATCCATGCCCTCTGCCCACTTGAGGAGCCGCCCTCTCTTATTTCTTCTCCACCAAGAGAAGAACCAGTCTCTCCACCCATTTCAACCGAGGAAGACCCAGTCACGGTTTCCTCCTGCCGTTTGCCTGAGATTGCTATATCTCGCTCACCTCCGTCCACATCTAAACCCAAACCAATATCTAACCTCACCTCGCACAATGGTGGCCCTCGACCCAAACCAACAAAGACTAATAGACCACATCGGAGGATTCCTCCCCCACCTTCATCATTGCCCTCTATCTTGGGCCCGCATCCGTCTACTTTAATAGGAGTGCTTCCCACTCCCATCCTTCACAGAGGCACATCACCTCCATTACTCCCTCATCCCATCAGACATACATCTCTCCCAAACCTTCGACATATATCTCCTCCGAACCCTCAACCAGCGTCACCAACCCCCACTGCAATAAAACATCCAAACCCGTTAGCAGGCTCATATGCCTTGCTCTTACGGCAGTTGTTACGGTCCTCTCGTATCGACCTCCCGCCCCTTAGACAATATCAATCTCTCAGACCTAAACCACCTTGGTTCGACCACACTTGCATTTGTGCGTATCATCGCATGCCTAGACACGACACGGAGCATTGTCATGCCCTCAAGGTCGCCATTCACCAATGTTTGGAGAATGACACCTCTCTTCTCGACCACATCTTCAGTAAACCTTCAACACCAATCCACTCATCAACTCTCAGATCAAGGCCCTCTTGGTTCGACAACTCTACATTCTGCCACTATCATCACACTCTGGGACATGACACTGAGCGTTGTTGCGCTCTTAAAGCTATCATTCGTCAACACCAGAAAAAGGATTCCCTTCTCACCAAGGATCCTCTTGACCACCTCTTCAACAAAACATCAACCCCGACCCATGCCTCTCCAACTTCATCGCCTAAATCGGGATCTCCACGTTGGAATATGGTCCCTTTGCTGCCTTTGACCCCCTTATTCGACATTAACACCGTCCATCTGACCACTAAACCTCAACCGACCTTAACCAATCCTTCAAACATTCTCCCTACCCGCTGGGGGAATTCATCCTTCATCCAAACCTCGACCAGCTCTTCAACCCAGTTTCTACCACATATCAATCACTCATTTAATCTTACATCTCGACCAAGTGTCCATCGACCCAACCCCTGACCAATTATTCGACTAGTCTCAACCAAATATCAATCAACTAGACCTCTCGACCAAACATTCAACCTTTTTCAACCAACCAACGACAATGTCAACCAACTTCACATCCATCAATCAAAACCTGACCAATCTGGAAAGAGGCAAATGGGGCAGGCTTGCTCCCAATTGACTCAGACCTTAACATACAAGCATGGCCCAGAGTCTTATTAGACCTTAAACCCCTTCTTATGTCTTGCATCTTCGACCATTCTTCTGTTAGTCGAGTACTCCTCTACTTGACACGTAACTTGAGCTCGTCCCTTGAGCAATCCTCGTCCTCTTAATCCTCATCCCTTTCAACCCTATTCCTCTTAACAAGCCCTCTACAACCCTTTTAGGATGCATGGATGCTTTGTCCTAATAAAAGTGGCGTCTTTGAACTTCTACAGTCCTGTCCGTGACTCTCATTTCTATCAATATATACAAATCAAGATGTCAAAACATATCCATGGTCACTAAATCAAGTCAAATCAAAAAGACAGACTGATCCCTCGAAGGACAGCTGTACTATCATTGCTGTATTACTAGACTGATCCCTTGAAGGACAGCTAGGCCAACTTTTCAAACATTATCAAGCAAAAATATAGACCACTCCCTCGAAGGATGGCTATGACTAATCTGGCAATAAACAGCACTATTTTAGAAGCTTCCCGCATTGATCAGCTTCACAACATGACCATTACATCAAATGACATATTTATGCAGGCTTCCCGCATCGATCAGTCTGCACCAAAAAAAAAAAAAAACGAGTCACGGACATTGGCTTGTAGTTGTCTCAGGGTCTCCTATAAAAAGGGGCAAGGTTATTCCTGCTCTTAAACTGGGTTACCCTATCCTCCTCCTATCACCTGCTCAAGGGACTTCGAGCTCACTTTAATGTCAAAGTGATTCGATTACCGTTCTAACACCATACTAGTCAACGACGTGATGCATGAACGGGGCTTTTGTTCTAATAACCCCTATCTATGCTTCCTTTCTGGTCCTTGTCAATGAAAGAGCAATTTGCCTTTCACCTTTTCTCTACACTTTGGTCACACTTTGATCACATCAATTGTCGACTCATCTCAAACCCAGCCATTTTCATCATTTTCAACTGACACCAACCTCGACACTTTCAACATGGCATCAGGCATCATCCTTGTCCATTTCATATAGTTTCTATGGACACCAATACACATGGAAACTACCGACCAGACCCAATTTATGTTAAGCATAAACCAATACTTGCTGAAGCATAAATAGACTCTCCATTCATTTTTAGCATGCATCCATCGCGACTATGGAAACTTGCTAGGAATGAAAGACTCTCGACCAATTCTATGGAATACACCATCTGTAGCATCCTTTTATCCTCATCTTCCCCTCGTCATTTCAACACATGACCAATCTCATCATCGACCAATCTTCTCCATTCGTCCGAACTACATTGGTCTGAGGCCCTATGACCAGGGCTATGTAGGCAACACTCAGATACCACATCTTCTGAGGTTAGCTCGACCACCCCCTTTTGTTCGTCTCTATGATGGACAAACCTTCTCTTTTTTCACTCTTATCACGCCCAACTTCGTCACCTTTGACCAAGACCTTTGACCAAGACCTTTGACCAAGACCAATCATAGACCTTTGACCAAGACCAATCATCGACTTTGACCAAGACCAATCAATCCCTCTGACCCTTCCTCCCTTTTAGGGAGAACTACATCGGCCTGAGGCCCCTACGACAGGGGCTATGTAGGCAGCACTCAGTTGACATGGGGTCTTCTGGGGTTAGCTCGGCCGCATCCTTTCGTCCATCCATCCTCTTGACCCATGACCATTGGAGATCATGCGTATCTTCTTTGACCTTCTTCCAAGCCAATGTTGCCTTGGTTGTTTTTGCGTGTATGCTATTCCACGGCTGGTTAGCAGAATTGTCCACAGACTATTTTTGACCCTTCACAAGTATAGGATCGTGAGCCAGTTGATCCCTACTACTTGTGGCTTTTTCGTGTTTCTAGGAGCACTTCCTGAGCCCTGGATACCTGGGACACGACGACCATTTGGAGCTTCAGCTTAGATTGAGTGACCCGATCAGCAGACGACTAAATGCTGGGGCCCAGTTACTTCAATTTTGGCACTCCTTGACCCTTGACCTGCGACACTTTTGACCTGACCATCTTGTGCAGTGGTATGCACGCAATCATGACTTTTGCAGCATTTTCACTCACTTTTCCCCTCTTTCTCATCCACCTTTTGTCAAATCATCACCCGATATCAGGTTCCCTTCCCTCGACTCCTGCTTTGAGGGGGAATACCTCATCCACTTCGGGGCAATCCACATCATCCCTCACCTGGGGCAACCACTCCCTATTTTTGTCTTGCAGTTTGTCTAGAATAACCAACAAGATAAAAAGGGGCAAATGTAGACACCTAAAAAGTGTCTAACCCTTGGTCCTTTCTCCCTCCTAGTCCTCCTTGGTCCCTAACCCACCTAAGTCTTATTAATTGGAAATAAACATCTATTTTTAATTAAATAAGGCCCCTTTTTCCCTCTCCTTGCCACCTCGCCACCCTAGGATACCCTCCTTGGATCCCCTTTATTCCCCACATGGCCATTTAATGCCTTAGACTCCCATTCCAACCTCTCCTCTCGCCCATTTAACCCCCGTCGACCATTTTATCCTCACATTCATTTGACCCCGCCGTTGGGAAATGGATGAAAGGCTATTTTTAGCCTTTCTCCAGCCTTTCAGCCGCCGACGTCGGTCACCCTTCGGCCGACGTCGGCGATATTGCCAGCGTCGGCACCCTTCATAACGGTTTCTTCACCGTTTTCTTTCTCTCGATCCTCTGATTCCCCTCTCAATTTTCTCTCTTGACTTCTCTCGCATCTCTGCATTTCTCCTAGGCATCCCGACTCTTCAACCTTCGTATCAGACCCTTGTATCCACCCTTTTACTTGACCTCTCTGCCAATCAATCTGACTCTCTCCCTCAGGAACACAGCAAGCTTCTGCAAGTGGACAACAGGGATTCTTCATCAGCAATAGGTCTTCAACAAGCGGCAACAAGATCAACACCTTCTTCAGCAGGGCACAGGTATGTTGTACTCTGTTTGTTTTTATGCTTTCTAGTCATTTCTACACTAGATTCAGCTCTTCTTTTCCCCAACCCAGACTTCTAACCAAATCACCCAGACCCGGATTCCTATCTCCCTGATTGGTTTCCTCCACCTCTCTGTCCCTTTCTGTCCATTTGACTCCCCTGTATCTCTGCATAGACCCCCTGACTGCCTCAAATCAGACTCAGACCCGTCCACAGACCAGACCTCAGACCAGAACCTGACCAGACCTGTCTAGAGGCCATTGCCCCGACCGACGCCGGTCATTACCCCCACCGACGTCGGCAGACTAACCGACGTTGGCAGACCCGAAAACCGACGCCGATAGGACCACCGACGCTGGCGACTGCAACCAGTTTGACAGCTTCTTCCAGGTAAGCCTTTGCTTCCTTTTCTCTTTCAGTTTACTATCATTTTAGTCCTTTTCAGCATTCTGTCTTTTTATCATACTTATCTTTTATCAAAATAGTGGGTTGACCTCCCTTAAGGAAGTTCTCATACTTCTGGGAATAGGCTTTTGCCTGGTAACCCACCATCTATCCATCTAACGCCTTTTCATCCACGTTTTCTTCTTTGCAGGTGTCATTCCTCCACAGCCAAAGAGGAGTGCTTCACAAGCGTCTGGATTTACGGTGCGCAATCTTTAGTCCAGGTACTTCCCAAGCCTTGTCCATTACTACTTTTTAGTTTCTTCTTTCTCTTAAGTCTGAAAAGCAAAATTTTGAGGTAGAAACATCTCTGGCACGCCCGGTGGGACCCTAGGTTCCTCCTGGGTTCCTTTTCTTTTTCATTCATTTAGGAGCATTAGGTTCTTACCTTTTCTCCTCCTTCTTTTCTTCTCAATGACACTATAAGCAGGACTAAAATGAATCTTTCTTCCTTGCATTCTAGACTAGTCTAAACATCATACTCTCAACCCTTTCTCAAACTTGTCTTCATAACAAACATCACATTTCGACTTGGGCATTAAAACATATTGCACTTTCATTTCTGCTTGTGCTTGCATTAGTCCACATCTAGTAACTTAGGCGCATATTGAATAAATCGTAGACACTTGATGTTACACTACCTGACCACATGCACTAAAACACACATAAAACTTACCTGAGATAAGGCCCGACTGGGAATTCATCCCCCAGCGGATACCTTACCCGTCCCGGTGACCCTACTTGGATTTCATCACCAAGGGGGAAGCCCACTCCGTTCTCTGGCGGAGTCTAAACTCTAGGCGAGGTATATCTTGGCTAAGTGAGACCAGCTAACCACTGGAATCGTGAAGTGAGGGGAGTTTGCTCCTTAGCACCAGGCCACGTACCAGACCCTAACACAGATCTTTGAGCACCTAAAACAACACCTGAAACCATCTTTAGACTGCCTTCTTCTAGGACCCATTTTTCAACCAATCTCCCCAAACATTCATCTAAGGCATAAGCCAAGCTTCTAAGGTTAATTCCTAGGATTTATCGCTTAGGCTTGTCTGTCTCTCTCTATTTTCCTCTTCTCATCTGTTTGTTTGAGTGAGTGAGGACGCTTTCTTCTTTGTTTTTCCAAGAATCTTTTTGTTCTCTGGAAAACACAGTCACCGGCATCGGTTCTTCCACCGACGTCGGCTTTCCTGTCTAACCGGCATCGGTTATTTGACTGACATCGGCTATCTTCCTTACCGACATCAGTTTTTCAACTGACGTCGGTCTCTGTCACTGTCCTTTTTCTTCAAAACCAGCATCCTAAAATCTGTCCATTCTCTGTCAAAACCACATTCTGGTTTTCTGAGACTGTAAAAACACAGTTTCTGGAACCAGGACTCTCTTCTTAACCACTTTAGCCAACAACCGCTTCCGTCTACCTCGTCCCTAACCAAGTCCTATCATGGAGTTCCACTCAGAGACTGAAAGAACTCCTACAGGACCAACCCCGACCTCGACCCCGACTCAAATTCCCATCATCCCTGAAGGGGACCAGGATTTTGCGAGATTCTTGGACCTCAACACCGCAGCCCTCCAAAATTATCTCGCGAGAAACCCAACGTGAGACCTTTCGGGTGACGTGGCGACGACATCCACACCATTCGCCACCCAACCCTTTTCGACTCAGCCTTTCGCCTCAACTATTAACCCAACCATGGCCAATACGCAAAGTTCGGCCTCCCCGTCTATTTTTAGACCGACCTCCATCGGGGTTCCATTCCCCCCTCAACCACCTGCAATTCAACCAAGTTCTACATCATATCAGAACTTGATTATCTCGACCCCTCACACTCTTGCGCCCATAAATGTAGGAGTGCCAACCTGTCTTTCTACCAGTGCCACCATTCAACCACCTTTGGCAGTGCCCAGTCAACCTATACCTTCGACCTTCATAACGCAACCACCTTTAGCCTCCACTTCCGCACCTACGACTAGTCATCCGTACGTTGTACAACTGACTATGTCGCATGCCTCCTCTAGCCTCTTTCAAGCACCTTACAACTTAGGGGGCGCACAACCCGCCAATCCATCAGCAGATCTTATCAAGATGCTGATGGATAAAATGTCCAGTCTCGAAGCCTCCATTTCCGGTTCAAGCAATACTTTGTCATATGACCAAATTTGCAACGAGCCCATCCATCCTTCCGTCCCTATTCGACCATACCCTAACCATTGGGAGCTTCCTAAATTCACTCGCTTTCAGAGTAAGGAAGACCCTCAACAACATCTACGGGCATTCAGACATGCCTGTTATCTTATTTCCCATGACGATGCATTGCTTTTATGCATGTTCCCTATGTCGCTTTCTGGCCCAGCCCTTGACTGGTATAGTTCTCTTGCCAGACACTCTATCTTTTCGTTCATTCAACTCGCCCAACTATTTCTTGACCATTTCTCAATCAACATCACCGAACAAGTCTCAATCACAGACCTTTACTCCATCAGGCAATTTGACGACGAATCTATTGTCAACTTTGTCGGTCGTTGGAGAGGCCTGATCAACCAGCTCTCCTTCTCTTTGCCTCAACCTGAGCTCATCGAGCTCTTCTCTCGAGCATGTGCTAGACACATCTCTTCTACCTTACGGATTCAGACATTTCGCACTTTTGACGAAGCTTTCATCATGGCTCGAAAGCTCGAACTCTGCACCCTTGAAGAAGATAAGGTCAAATTGCGTCATACCAACGCTAAAACCAATGGCCATTCTTCTTCTAGACCTTCTTCTTTTGCCAATTCCGAATCTAAAGGAGTGGCCAACACTGTGGTCATTAGATCACCATCATCGACGTCAACTAATCAATCTCAACCTTCGACATCTCCAAGCATCACCAAACAATTCCAACAATGGTACATTCAGCGTTCTTACACTCCACTTGGACAACCATACGCTTTCGTTTTGGAAAAACTTCTCAAGCAGGGGGTCCTCAATCTCCCTCCAATCCGACCACCTCAATTCGACCCTTCAAAAGCCATCCCTACATGGTATAAGGAGGCCGACTTCTGTCCCTTTCATCGCGTCCAAGGCCATGACATCAACAACTGCCGAACCTTCAAAAACATCGTCCAAGACATGATCGACAAGGGGGATCTTATTTTAGATAACCCGAACGCCCCTCCTAACCAACATATCGACATCTTCAAACAACCATTTCCAAATCATCTGCCTACTCAAAACAATGTCCAGACTTCGACCAATGACCCTCAAGACCATGACATTCACACCATTAGCACTATCTTGCCTCTTGTCCTTGACCAACCTCTTCCATTAAAGGATGAGGAACCTTCTTCTCCTACTAGTCCTCCATCTACCTCTCTTGCATTGGAGGACGCTTTGACCACATCAACGCCATTAAGCCCACCTCCATCTGAAGACCCTACCTTGCCTACTCCTCAACTACAAGTAGAAGGCACGATCATCCATGCCCTCTGCCCACTTGAGGAGCCGCCCTCTCTTATTTCTTCTCCACCAAGAGAAGAACCAGTCTCTCCACCCACTTCAACCGAGGAAGACCCAGTCACGGTTTCCTCCTGCCCTTTGCCTGAGATTGCTATATCTCGCTCACCTCCGTCCACATCTAAACCCAAACCCATATCTAACCTCGCCTCGCACAACGGTGGCCCTCGACCCAAACCAACGAAGACTAATAGCCCACATCGGAGGATTCCTCCCCCACCTTCATCATTGCCCTCTATCTTGGGCCCGCATCCGTCTACTTTAATAGGAGTGCTTCCCACTCCCATCCTTCACAGAGGCACATCGCCTCCATTACTCCCTCATCCCATCAGACATACATCTCTCCCAAACCTTCGACATATATCTCCTCCGAACCCTCAACCAGCGTCACCAACCCCCACTGCAATAAAACATCTAGACCCGTTAGCAGGCTCATATGCCTTGCTCTTACGGCAGTTGTTGCGGTCCTCTCGTATCGACCTCCCGCCCCTTAGACAATATCAATCTCTCAGACCTAAACCACCTTGGTTCGACCACACTTGCATTTGTGCGTATCATCGCACGCCTGGACACGACACGGAGCATTGTCATGCCCTCAAGGTCGCCATTCACCAATGTTTGGAGAATGACACCTCTCTTCTCGACCACATCTTCAGTAATCCTTCAACACCACTCCGCTCATCAACTCTCGGATCAAGGCCCTCTTGGTTCGACAACTCTACATTCTGCCACTATCATCACACTCCGGGACATGACACTGAGCGTTGTTGCGCTCTTAAAGCTGTCATTCGTCAACACCGAAAAAAGGATTCCCTTCTCACCAAGGATCCTCTTGACCACCTCTTCAACAAAACATCAACCCCGACCCATGCCTCTCCAACTTCATCGCCTAAATTGGGATCTCCACGTTGGAATATGGTCCCTTTGCCGCCTTTGACCCCCTTATTCGACATTAACACCGTCCATCTGACCACTAAACCTCAACCGACCTTAACCAATCCTTCAAACATTCTCCCTACCCGCTGGGGGAATTCATCCTTCATCCAAACCTTGACCAGCTCTTCAACCCAGTTTCTACCACATATCAATCACTCATTTAATCTTACATCTCGACCAAGTGTCCATCGACCCAACCCCCGACCAATTATTCGACTAGTCTCAACCAAATATCAATCAACCAGACCTCTCGACCAAACATTCAACCTTTTTCAACCAACCAACGACAATGTCAACCAACTTCACATCCATCAATCAAAACCTGACCAATCTGGAAAGAGGCAAATGGGGCAGGCTTGCTCCCAATTGACTCGGACCTTAACATACAAGCATGGCCCAGAGTCTTATTAGACCTTAAACCCCTTCTTATGTCTTGCGTCTTCGACCATTCTTCTGTTAGTCGAGTACTCGTCTACTTGACACGTAACTTGAGCTCGTCCCTTGAGCAATCCTCGTCCTCTTAATCCTCATCCCTTTCAACCCTATTCCTCTTAACAAGCCCTCTACAACCCTTTTAGGATGCATGGATGCTTTGTCCTAATAAAAGGGGCGTCCTTGAACTTCTACAGTCCTGTCCGTGACTCTCATTTTTATCAATATATACAAATCAAGATGTCAAAACATATCCATGGTCACTAAATCAATTAAAATCAAAAAGACAGACTGATCCCTCGAAGGACAGCTGTACTATCATTGCTGTATTACTAGACTGATCCCTTGAAGGACAGCTAGGCCAACTTTTCAAACATTATCAAGCAAAAATATAGACCACTCCCTCGAAGGATGGCTATGACTAATCTGGCAATAAACAGCACTATTTTAGAAGCTTCCCGCATTGATCAGCTTCGCAACATGACCATTACATCAAATGACATATTTATGCAGGCTTCCCGCATCGATCAGTCTGCGCCAAAAAAAAAAAATGAGTCACGGACATTGGCTTGTAGTTGTCTCAGGGTCTCCTATAAAAAGGGGCAAGGTTATTCCTGCTCTTAATCTGGGTTACCCTATCCTCCTCCTATCACCTGCTCAAGGGACTTCAAGCTCACTTTAATGTCAAAGTGATTCGATTACCGTTCTAACACCATACTGGTCAACGACGTGATGCATGAACGGGGCTTTTGTTCTAATAACCCCTATCTATGCTTCCTTTCTGGTCCTTGTCAATGAAAGAGCAATTTGCCTTTCACCTTTTCTCTACACTTTGGTCACACTTTGATCACATCAATTGTCGACTCATCTCAAACCCAGCCATTTTCATCATTTTCAGCTGACACCAACCTCGACACTTTCAACATGGCATCAGGCATCATCCTTGTCCATTTCATATAGTTTCTATGGACACCAATACACATGGAAACTACTGACCAGACCCAATTTATGTTAAGCATAAACCAATACTTGCTGAAGCATAAATAGACTCTCCATTCATTTTTAGCATGCATCCATCGCGACTATGGAAACTTGCTAGGAATGAAAGACTCTCCACCAATTCTACGGAATACACCATCTGTAGCATCCTTTTATCCTCATCTTCCCCTCGCCATTTCAACACATGACCAATCTCATCATCGACCAATCTTCTCCATTCGTCCGAACTACATTGGTCTGAGGCCCTATGACCAGGGCTATGTAGGCAGCACTCAGATACCACATCTTCTGAGGTTAGCTCAACCACCCACTTTTGTTTGTCTCTATGATGGACAAACCTTCTCTTCTTTGAATCTTATCACACCCAACTTCATCACCTTTGACCAAGACCTTTGACCAAGACCTTTGACCAAGACCAATCATAGACCTTTGACCAAGACCAATCATCGACTTTGACCAAGACCAATCAATCCCTCTGACCCTTCCTCCCTTTTAGGGAGAACTACATCAGCCTGAGGCCCCTACGACAGGGGCTATGTAGGCAGCACTCAGTTGACATGGGGTCTTCTGGGGTTAGCTCGGCCGCATCCTTTCGTCCATCCATCCTAATGACCCATGACCATTGGAGATCATGCGTATCTTCTTTGACCTTCTTCCAAGCCAATGTTGCCTTGGTTGTTTTTGCGTGTATGCTATTCCACGGCTGGTTAGCAGAATTGTCCGCAGACTATTTTTGACCCTTCACAAGTATAGGATCGCGAGCCAGTTGATCCCTACTACTTGTGGCTTTTTCGTGTTTCTGGGAGCACTTCCTGAGCCCTGGATACCTGGGACATGACGACCATTTGGAGCTTCAGCTTAGATTGAGTGACCCGATCAGCAGACGACTAAATGTTGGGGCCCGGTTACTTCAATTTTAGCACTCCTTGACCCTTAACCTGTGACACTTTTGACCTGACCATCTTGTGCAGTGGTATGCACGCAATCATGACTTTTGTAGCGTTTTCACTCACCTTTCCCCTCTTTCTCATCCACCTTTTGTCAAATCAGCACCCGATATCAGGTTCCCTTCCCTCGACTCCTGCTTTGAGGGGGAATACCTCATCCACTTCGGGGCAATCCACATCATCCCTCACCTGGGGCAACCACTCCCTATTTTTGTCTTGCAGTTCGTCTAGAACAACCAACAAAACAAAAAGGGGCAAATGTAGACACCTAAAAAGTGTCTAACCCTTGGTCCTTTCTCCCTCCTAGTCCTCCTTGGTCCCTAACCCACCTAAGTCTTATTAATTGGAAATAAACATCTATTTTTAATTAAATAAGGCCCTTTTTTCCCTCTCCTTAACACCTCGCCACCCTAGGATACCCTCCTTGGATCCCCTTTATTCCCCACATGGCCATTTAATGCCTTAGACTCCCATTCCAACCTCTCCTCTCGCCCATTTAACCCCCGTCGACCGTTTTATCCTCACATTCATTTGACCCGGCCGTTGGGAAATGGATGAAAGGCTATTTTTAGCCTTTCTCCAGCCTTTCAGCTGCCGACGTCGGTCACCCTTCGGTTGACGTCGGCGATATTGCCGTCGTCGGCACCCTTCATAACGGTTTCTTCACCATTTTCTTTCTCTCAATCCTCTGATTCCCTTCTCGGTTTTCTCTCTTGACTTCTCTCGCATCTCTGCGTTTCTCCTGGGCATCCCGACTCTTCAACCTTCGTATCAAACCCTTGTATCCACCCTTTTACTTGACCTCTCTGCCAATCAATCTGACTCTCTCCCTCAGGAACACAGCAAGCTTCTGCAAGTGGACAACAGGGATTCTTCATCAGCAACAGGTCTTCAACAAGCGGCAACAAGATCAACACCTTCTTCAGCAGGGCACAGGTATGTTGTACTCTGTTTGTTTTTATGCTTTCTAGTCATTTCTAAACTAGATTCAGCTCTTCTTTTCCCCAACCCAGACTTCTAACCAAATCACCCAGACCCGGATTCCTATCTCCCTGATGGGTTTCCTCTACCTCTCTGTCCCTTTCTGTCCATTTGACTCCCCTGTATCTCTGCATAGACCCCCTGACTGCCTCAAATCAGACTCAGACCCGTCCACAGACACGTCCACAGACCAGACCTCAGACCAGAACTTGACCAGACCCGTCTAGAGGCCATTGCCCCGACCGACGCCGGTCATTACCCCCACCGACGTTGGCAGACTAACCGACGTCGGCAGACAAAAAAACCGACGCCGGTGACTGCAACCAGTTTGATAGCTTCTTCCAGGTAAGCCTTTGCTTCCTTTTCTCTTTTAGTTTACTATCATTTCAGTCCTTTTCAGCATTCTGTCTTTTTATCAGACTTATCTTTTATCAAAACAGTGGGTTGACCTCCCTTAAGGAAGTTCTCATACTTCTGGGAACAGGCTTTTGCCTGGCAACCCACCATCTATACATCTAACGCCTTTTCGTCCAAGTTTTCTTCTTTGCAGGTGTCATTCCTCCACAGCCAAAGAGGAGTGCTTCACAAGCGTCTGGATTTACGGTGCGCAATCTTTAGTCCAGGTACTTCCCAAGCCTTGTCCATTACTACTTTTTAGTTTCTTCTTTCTCTTAAGTCTGAAAAGCAAAATTTTGAGGTAGAAACATCTCTGGCACGCCCGGTGGGACCCTAGGTTCCTCCTGGGTTCCTTTTCTTTTTCATTCATTTAGGAGCATTAGGTTCTTACCTTTTCTCCTCCTTCTTTTCTTCTCAATGACACTATAAGCAGGACTAAAAAAAATCTTTCTTCCTTGCGTTCTAGACTAGTCTAAACATCATACTCTCAACCCTTTCTCAAACTTGTCTTCATAACAAACATCACATTTTGACTTGGGCATTAAAACATATTGCACTTTCATTTCTGCTTGTGCTTGCATTAGTCCACATCTAGTAACTTAGGCGCATATTGAATAAATCGTAGACACTTGATGTTACACTACCTGACCACATGCACTAAAACACACATAAAACTTACCTGAGACAAGGCCCGACTGGGAATTCATCCCCCAGCGGATACCTTACCCGTCCCGGTGACCCTACTTGGATTTCATCACCAAGGGGGAAGCCCACTCCGTTCTCTGGCGGAGTCTAAACTCTAGGCGAGGTATATCTTGGCTAAGCGAGACCAGCTAACCACTGGAATCGTGAAGTGAGGGGAGCTTGCTCCTTAGCACCAGGCCACGTACCAGACCCTAACACAGATCTTTGAGCACCTAAAACAACACCTGAAACCATCTTTAGACCGCCTTCTTCTAGGACCCATTTTTCAGCCAATCTCCCCAAACATTCATCTAAGACATAAGCCAAGCTTCTAAGGTTAATTCCTAGGATTTATCGCTTAGGCTTGTCTATCTCTCTCTGTTTTCCTCTTCTCATCTATTTGTTTGAGTGAGTGAGGACGCTTTCTTCTTTGTTTTTCCAAGAATCTTTTTGTTCTCTGGAAAACACAGTCACCGGCATCGGTTCTTCCACCGACGCCAGCTTTCCTGTCTAACCGGCATCGGTTATCTGACCAACGTCAGCTATCTTCCTTACCAACATCGGTTTTTCAACCAACGTCAGTCTCTGTCACTATCCTTTTTCTTCAAAACCAACATCCTAAAATCTGTCCATTCTCTGTCAAAACCACATTCTGGTTTTCTGAGACTGAAAAAACATAGTTTCTGGAACCAAGACTCTCTTCTTAACCACTTTAGCCAACAACTGCTTCCGTCTACCTCATCCCTAACCAAGTCCTATCATGGAGTTCCACTTGGAGACTGAAAGAAATCCTACAGGATCGGCCCCGACCTCGACCCCGACTCAAATTCCCATCATCCCTGAAGGGGACCAAGATTTTGCGAGATTCTTGGACCTCAACATCGCAGCCCTCCAAAATTATCTCGCGAGAAACCCAACGCGAGACCTTTCGGGTGACGTGGCGAAGACATCCACACCATTCGCCACCCAACCCTTTTCGACTCAGCCTTTCGCCTCAACTATTAACCCAACCATGGCCAATACGCAAAGTTCGGCCTCTCCGTCTATTTTTAGACCGACCTCCATCGGGGTTCCATTCCCCCCTCAACCACCTGCAATTCAACCAAGTTCTACATCATATCAGAACTTGATTATCCTGACCCCTCACACTCTTGCACCCATAAATGTAGGAGTGCCAACCTGTCTTTCTACCAGTGCCGCCATTCAACCACCTTTGGCAGTGCCCAGTCAACCTATACCTTCGACCTTCATAACGCAACCACCTTTAGCCTCCACTTCCGCCCTTACGACTAGTCATCCGTACATTGTACAACCAACTATGTCGCATGCCTCCTCTAGCCTCTTTCAAGCGCCTTACAACTTAGGGGGTGCACAACTCGCCAATCTGTCAGCGGATCTTATCAAGATGCTGATGGATAAAATGTCCAGTCTCGAAGCCTCCATTTCCGGTTCAAGCAATATTTTGTCATATGACCAAATTTGCAACGAGCCCATCCATCCTTCCGTCCCTATTCGACCATACCCTAACCATTGGGAGCTTCCTAAATTCACTCACTTTCAGAGTAAGGAAGACCCTCAACAACATCTACGGGCATTCAGACATGCCTGTTATCTTATTTCCCATGACGATGCGTTGCTTTTACGCACGTTCCCTATGTCGCTTTCTGGCCCAGCCCTTGACTGGTATAGTTCTCTTGCCAGACACTCTATCTTTTCATTCATTCAACTCGCCCAACTGTTTCTTGACCATTTCTCAATCAACATCACCAAACAAGTCTCAATCACAGACCTTTACTCTATCAGGCAATTTGACAACGAATCTATTGTCGACTTTGTCGCTCGTTGGAGAAGCCTGATCAACCAGCTCTCCTTCTCTTTGCCTCAACCCGAGCTCATCGAGCTCTTCTCTCGAGCATGTGCTAGACACATCTCTTCTACCTTGCAGATTCAGACATTTCACACTTTTGACGAAGCTTTCATCATGGCTCGAAAGCTCGAACTCCGCACCCTTGAAGAAGATAAGGTCAAATTGCGTCATACCAATGCTAAAACCAATGGCCATTCTTCTTCCAGACCTTCTTCTTCTGCCAATTCCAAATCTAAAGGAGTGGCCAACACTGTGGTCATTAGATCACCATCATCGACGTCAACTAATCAATCTCAACCTTCGACATCTCCAAGCATCACCAAACAATTCCAACAATGGTACATTCAGCGTTCTTACACTCCACTTGGAGAACCATACGCTTCCGTTTTGGAAAAACTTCTCAAGCAGGGGGTCCTCAATCTCCCTCCAATCCGACCACCTCAATTCGACCCTTCAAAAGCCATCCCTACATGGTATAAGGAGGCCGACTTCTGTCCCTTTCATCGCGTCCAAGGCCATGACATCAACAACTGCCGAACCTTCAAAAACATCGTCCAAGACATGATCGACAAGGGGGATCTTATTTTAGATAACCCGAATGCCCCTCCTAACCAACATATCGACATCTTCAAACAACCATTTCCAAATCATCCGCCTACTCAAAACAATGTCCAGACTTCGACCAATGACCCTCAAGACCATGACATTCACACCATTAGCACTATCTTGCCTCTTGTCCTTGACCAACCTCTTCCATTAAAGGATGAGGAACCTTCTTCTCCTACTAGTCCTCCATCTACCTCTCTTGCATTGGAGGACGCTTTGACCACATCAACGCCATTAAGCCCACCTCCATCCGAAGACCCTACCTTGCCTACTCCTCAACTACAAGTAGAAGGCACGATCATCCATGCCCTCTGCCCACTTGAGGAGCCGCCCTTCTTATTTCTTCTCCACCAAGAGAAGAACCAGTCTCTCCACCCATTTCAACCGAGGAAGACCCAGTCACGGTTTCCTCCTGCCCTTTGCCTGAGATTGCTATATCTCGCTCCCCTCCATCCACATCTAAACCCAAACCCATATCTAACCTCGCCTCGCACAACGGTGGCCCTCGACCCAAACCAACGAAGACTAATAGACCACATCGGAGGATTCCTCCCCCACCTTCATCATTGCCCTCTATCTTGGGCCCGCATCCGTCTACTTTAATAGGAGTGCTTCCCACTCCCATCCTTCACAGAGGCACATCGCCTCCATTACTCCCTCATCCCATCAGACATACATCTCTCCCAAACCTTCGACATATATCTCCTCCGAACCCTCAACCAGCGTCACCAACCCCCACTGCAATAAAACATCCAGACCCGTTAGCAGGCTCATATGCCTTGCTCTTACGGCAGTTGTTGCGATCCTCTCGTATCGACCTCCCGCCCCTTAGACAATATCAATCTCTCAGACCTAAACCACCTTGGTTCGACCACACTTGTATTTGTGCGTATCATCGCACGCCTAGACACGACACGGAGCATTGTCATGCCCTCAAGGTCGCCATTCACCAATGTTTGGAGAATGACACCTCTCTTCTCGACCACATCTTCAGTAAACCTTCAATACCACTCCGCTCATCAACTCTCGGATCAAGGCCCTCTTCGTTTGACAACTCTACATTCTGCCACTATCATCACACTCCGGGACATGACACTAAGCGTTGTTGCGCTCTTAAAGTTGTCCATCGACCCAACCCCCGACCAATTATTCGACTAGTCTCAACCAAACTTCAACCAAATATCAATCAACCAGACCTCTCGACCAAACATTCAACCTTTTTCAACCAACCAACGACAATGTCAACCAACTTCACATCCATCAATCAAAACCTGACCAATCTGGAAAGAGGCAAATGGGGCAGGCTTGCTCCCAATTGACTCGGACCTTAACATACAAGCATGGCCCAGAGTCTTATTAGACCTTAAACCCCTTCTTATGTCTTGCATCTTCGACCATTCTTCTGTTAGTCGAGTACTCGTCTACTTGACACGTAACATGAGCTCGTCCCTTGAGCAATCCTCGTCCTCTTAATCCTCATCCCTTTCAACCCTATTCCTCTTAACAAGCCCTCTACAACCCTTTTAGGATGCATGGATGCTTTGTCCTAATAAAAGGGGCGTCCTTGAACTTCTACAGTCCTGTCCGTGACTCTCATTTCTATCAATATATACAAATCAAGATGTCAAAACATATCCATGGTCACTAAATCAAGTCAAATCAAAAAGACAGACTGATCCCTCGAAGGACAGCTGTACTATCATTGCTGTATTACTAGATTGATCCCTTGAAGGACAGCTAGGCCAACTTTTCAAACATTATCAAGCAAAAATATAGACCACTCCCTCGAAGGATGGCTATGACTAATCTGGCAATAAACAGCACTAGTTTAGAAGCTTCCCGCATTGATCAGCTTCGCAACATGACCATTACATCAAATGACATATTTATGCAGGCTTCCCGCATCGATCAGTCTGCGCCAAAAAAAAAAAAAAAAAAGAGTCAAAGACATTGGTTTGTAGTTGTCTCAGGGTCTCCTATAAAAAGGGGCAAGGTTATTCCTGCTCTTAAACTGGGTTACCCTATCCTCCTCCTATCACCTGCTCAAGGGACTTCGAGCTCACTTTAATGTCAAAGTGATTCGATTACCGTTCTAACACCATACTAGTCAACGACGTGATGCATGAACGGGGCTTTTGTTCTAATAACCCCTATCTATGCTTCCTTTCTGGTCCTTGTCAATGAAAGAGCAATTTGCCTTTCACTTTTTCTCTACACTTTGGTCACACTTTGATCACATCAATTATCGACTCATCTCAAACCCAGCCATTTTCATCATTTTCAGCTGACACCAACCTCGACACTTTCAACATGGAATCAGGCATCATCCTTGTCCATTTCATATAGTTTCTATGGACACCAATACACATGGAAACTACTGATTAGACCCAATTTATGTTAAGCATAAACCAATACTTGCTGAAGCATAAATAGACTCTCCATTCATTTTTAGCATTCATCCATCGCGACTATGGAAACTTGCTAGGAATGAAAGACTCTCGACCAATTCTACGGAATACACCATCTGTAGCATCCTTTTATCCTCATCTTCCCCTCATCATTTCAACACATGACCAATCTCATCATCGACCAATCTTCTCCATTCGTCCGAACTACATTGGTCTGAGGCCCTATGACCAGGGCTATGTAGGCAGCACTCAGATACCACATCTTCTGAGGTTAGCTCGACCACCCCCTTTTGTTCGTCTCTATGATGGACAAACCTTCTCTTCTTTGACTCTTATCATGCCCAACTTCGTCACCTTTGACCAAGACCTTTGACCAAGACCAATCATAGACCTTTGACCAAGACCAATCATCGACTTTGACCAAGACCAATCAATCCCTCTGACCCTTCCTCCCTTTTAGGGAGAACTACATTGGCCTGAGGCCCCTACGACAGGGGCTATGTAGGCAGCACTCAGTTGACATGGGGTCTTCTGGGGTTAGCTCAGCCGCATCCTTTCGTCCATCCATCCTCTTGACCCATGACCATTGGAGATCATGCGTATCTTCTTTGACCTTCTTCCAAGCCAATGTTGCCTTGGTTGTTTTTGCGTGTATGCTATTCCACGGCTGGTTAGCAGAATTGTCCGCAGACTATTTTTGACCCTTCACAAGTATAGGATCGCGAGCCAGTTTATCCCTACTACTTGTGGCTTTTTCATGTTTTTGGGAGCACTTCCTGAGCCCTGGATACCTGGGACATGACGACCATTTGGAGCTTCATCTTAGATTGAGTGACCCGATCAGCAGACGACTAAATGCTGGGGCCCGGTTACTTCAATTTTGGCACTCCTTGACCCTTGACCTGCGACACTTTTGACCTGACCATCTTGTGCAGTGGTATGCGCGCAATCATGACTTTTGCAGCATTTTCACTCACTTTTCCCCTCTTTCTCATCCACCTTTTGTCAAATCAGCACCCGATATCAGGTTCCCTTCCCTCGACTCCTGCTTTGAGGGGGAATACCTCATCCACTTCGAGGCAATCCACATCATCCCTCACCTGGGGCAACCACTCCCTGTTTTTGTCTTGCAGTTCATCTAGAACAACCAACAAGACAAAAAGGGGCAAATGTAGACACCTAAAAAGTGTCTAACCCTTGGTCCTTTCTCCCTCCTAGTCCTCCTTGGTCCCTAACCCACCCAAGTCTTATTAATTGGAAATAAACATCTATTTTTAATTAAATAAGGCCCCTTTTTCCCTCTCCTTGCCACCTCGCCACCCTAGGATACCCTCCTTGGATCCCCTTTATTCCCCACATGGCCATTTAATGCCTTAGACTCCCATTCCAACCTCTCCTCTCACCCATTTAACCCCCGTCGACCGTTTTATCCTCACATTCATTTGACCCGGCCGTTGGGAAACGGATGAAAGGCTATTTTTAGCCTTTCTCCAGCCTTTTAGCCGCCGACGTCGGTCACCCTTCGGCCGACGTCGGTGATATTGCCGGCGTCGGCACCCTTCATAACGGTTTCTTCACCATTTTCTTTCTCTCGATCCTCTGATTCCCCTCTCGATTTTCTCTCTTGACTTCTCTCGCATCTCTGCGTTTCTCCTGGGCATCCCGACTCTTCAACCTTCGTATCAGACCCTTGTATCCACCCTTTTAATTGACCTCTCTGCCAATCAATCTGACTCTCTCCCTCAGGAACACAGCAAGCTTCTACAAGTGGACAACAGGGATTCTTCATCAGTAACAGGTCTTCAACAAGCGGCAACAAGATCAACACCTTCTTCAGCAGGGCACAGGTATGTTTTACTCTGTTTGTTTTTATGCTTTCTAGTCATTTCTAAACTAGATTCAGCTCTTCTTTTCCCCAACCCAGACTTCTAACTAAATCACCCAGACCCGGATTCCTATCTCCCTGATTGGTTTCCTCTACCTCTCTGTCCCTTTTTGTCCATTTGACTCCCCTGTATCTCTGCATAGACCCCCTGACTGCCTCAAATCAGACTCAGACCCGTCCACAGACACGTCCACAGACCAGACCTCAGACCAAAACCTGACCAGACCCGTCTAGAGGCCATTGCCCCGATCGACGCCGATCATTACCCCCACCGACGTTGGCAAACTAACCGACGTCGGCAAACCCAAAAACCAACGCCGGTAAGACCACCGATGCCGGTGACTGCAACCAGTTTGATAGCTTCTTCCAGGTAAGCCTTTGCTTCCTTTTCTCTTTCAGTTTACTATCATTTCAGTCCTTTTCAGCATTCTGTCTTTTTATCAGACTTATCTTTTATCAAAACAGTGGGTTGACCTCCCTTAAGGAAGTTTTCATACTTCTGGGAACAGGCTTTTGCCTGGCAACCCACCATCTATCCATCTAATGCCTTTTCGTCCAAGTTTTCTTCTTTGTAGGTGTCATTCCTCCACAGCCAAAGAGGAGTGCTTCACAAGCGTCTGGATTTATGGTGCGCAATCTTTAGTCCAGGTACTTTCCAAGCCTTGTCCATTACTACTTTTTAGTTTCTTCTTTCTCTTAAGTCTGAAAAGCAAAATTTTGAGGTAGAAACATCTCTGGCACGCCCAGTGGGACCCTAGGTTCCTCCTGGGTTCCTTTTCTTTTTCATTCATTTAGGAGCATTAGGTTCTTACCTTTTCTCCTCCTTCTTTTCTTCTCAATGACACTATAAGCAGGACTAAAATGAATCTTTCTTCCTTGCATTCTAGACTAGTCTAAACATCATACTCTCAACCCTTTCTCAAACTTGTCTTCATAACAAACATCACATTTCGACTTGGGCATTAAAACATATTGCACTTTCATTTCTGCTTGTGCTTGCATTAGTCCACATCTAGTAACTTAGGCGCATATTGAATAAATCGTAGACACTTGATGTTACACTACCTGACCACATGCACTAAAACACACATAAAACTTACCTGAGACAAGGCCTGACTGGGAATTCATCCCCCAGCGGATACCTTACCCATCCCGGTGACCCTACTTGGATTTCATCACCAAGGGGGAAGCCCACTCCGTTCTCTGGCGGAGTCTAAACTCTAGGCGAGGTATATCTTGGCTAAGCGAGACCAGCTAACCACTGGAATCGTGAAGTGAGGGGAGCTTGCTCTTTAGCACCAGGCCACGTACCAGACCCTAACACAGATCTTTGAGCACCTAAAACAACACCTGAAACCATCTTTAGACCGCCTTCTTCTAGGACCCATTTTTCAGCCAATCTCCCCAAACATTCATCTAAGGCATAAGCCAAGATTCTAAGGTTAATTCCTAGGATTTATCGCTTAGGCTTGTCTGTCTCTCTCTGTTTTCCTCTT
Source organism: Torreya grandis (assembly GCA_037957365.1). Taxonomy (NCBI): domain Eukaryota; kingdom Viridiplantae; phylum Streptophyta; class Pinopsida; order Cupressales; family Taxaceae; genus Torreya; species Torreya grandis. The sequence goes on along the minus strand of JARHVA010006506.1, from coordinate 269,314 downwards.
CTCATCTGTTTGTTTGAGTGAGTGAGGAAGCTTTCTTCTTTGTTTTTTCAAGAATCTTTTTGTTCTCTGGAAAACACAGTCACCAGCATCGGTTCTTCCACCGACGCCGGCTTTCCTGTCTAACCGGCATCGGTTATCTGACCGACGTCGGCTATCTTCCTTACCGACATCGGTTTTTCAACCGACATCGGTCTCTGTCACTGTCCTTTTTCTTCAAAACCAGCATCCTAAAATCTGTCCATTCTCTGTCAAAACCACATTCTGGTTTTCTGAGACTGCAAAAACATAGTTTCTGGAACCAGGACTCTCTTCTTAACCACTTTAGCCAACAACCGCTTCCGTCTACCTCGTCCTTAACCAAGTCCTATCATGGAGTTCCACTCGGAGACTGAAAGAACTCCTACAGGACCGACCCCGACCTCGACCCCGACTCAAATTCCCATCATCCCTGAAGGGGACCAGGATTTTGCGAGACTCTTGGACCTCAACACTGCAGCCCTCCAAAATTATCTCGCAAGAAACCCAATGCGAGACCTTTCGGGTGACGTGGCGATGACATCCACACCATTCGCCACCCAACCCTTTTCGACTCAGCCTTTCGCCTCAACTATTAACCCAACCATGGCCAATACGCAAAGTTCGGCCTCCCCGTCTATTTTTAGACCGACCTGCATCGGGGTTCCATTCCCCCCTCAACCACCTGCAATTCAACCAAGTTCTACATCATATCAGAACTTGATTATCCCGACCCCTCACACTCTTGCGCCCATAAATGTAGGAGTGCCAACCTGTCTTTCTACCAGTGCCACCATTCAACCACCTTTGGCAGTGCCCAGTCAACCTATACCTTCGACCTTCATAATGCAACCACCTTTAGCCTCCACTTCTGCCCCTACGACTAGTCATCCGTACGTTGTACAACTGACTATGTCGCACGCCTCCTCTAGCCTCTTTCAAGCACCTTACAACTTAAGGGGCACACAACCCGCCAATCCGTCAGTGGATCTTATCAAGATGCTGATGGATAAAATGTCCAGTCTCGAAGCCTCCATTTCCGGTTCAAGCAATACTTTGTCATATGACCAAATTTGCAATGAGCCCATCCATCCTTCCGTCCCTATTCGACCATACCCTAACCATTGGGAGCTTCCTAAATTCACTCGCTTTCAGAATAAGGAAGACCCTCAACAACATCTACGGGCATTCAGACATGCCTGTTATCTTATTTCCCATGACGATGCGTTGCTTTTACGCACGTTCCCTATGTCGCTTTCTCGCCCAGCCCTTGACTGGTATAGTTCTCTTGCCAGACACTCTATCTTTTCGTTCATTCAACTCGCCCAACTGTTTCTTGACCATTTCTCAATCAACATCACCAAACAAGTCTCAATCACAGACCTTTACTCCATCAGGCAATTTGACGACGAATCTATTGTCGACTTTGTCGCTCGTTGGAGAGGCCTGATCAACCAGCTCTCCTTCTCTTTGCCTCAACCTGAGCTCATCGAGCTCTTCTCTCGAGCATGTGCTAGACACATCTCTTCTACCTTGCGGATTCAGACATTTCGCACTTTTGACAAATATTTCATCATGGCTCGAAAGCTCGAACTCCGCACCCTTGAAGAAGATAAGGTCAAATTGCGTCATACCAATGCTAAAACCAATGGCCATTCTTCTTCCAGACCTTCTTCTTCTGCCAATTCCAAATCTAAAGGAGTGGCCAACACTGTGGTCGTTAGATCACCATCATCGACGTCAACTAATCAATCTCAACCTTCGACATCTCCAAGCATCACCAAACAATTCCAACAACGGTACATTCAGCGTTCTTACACTCCACTTGGAGAACCATACGCTTCCGTTTTGGAAAAACTTCTCAAGCAGGGGGTCCTCAATCTCCCTCCAATCCGACCACCTCAATTCGACCCTTCAAAAGCCATCCCTACATGGTATAAGGAGGCTGACTTCTGTCCCTTTCATCGCGTCCAAGGCCATGACATCGACAACTGCCGAACCTTCAAAAACATCGTCCAAGACATGATCGACAAGGGGGATCTTATTTTAGATAACCCGAACGCCCCTCCTAACCAACATATCGACATCTTCAAACAACCATTTCCAAATCATCCGCCTACTCAAAACAACATCCAGACTTCGACCAATGACCCTCAAGACCATGACATTCACACCATTAGCACTATCTTGCCTCTTGTCCTTGACCAACCTCTTCCATTAAAGGATGAGGAACCTTTTTCTCCTACTAGTCCTCCATCTACCTCTCTTGCATTGGAGGACGCTTTGACCACATCAACGCCATTAAGCCCACCTCCATCCGAAGACCCTACCTTGCCTACTCCTCAACTACAAGTAGAAGGCACGATCATCCATGCCCTCTGCCCACTTGAGGAGCCGCCCTCTCTTATTTCTTCTCCACCAAGAGAAGAACCAGTCTCTCCACCCATTTCAACCGAGGAAGACCCAGTCACGGTTTCCTCCTGCCCTTTGCCTGAGATTGCTATATCTCGCTCACCTCCGTCCACATCTAAACCCAAACCCATATCTAACCTCACCTCGCACAACGGTGGCCCTCGACCTAAACCAACGAAGACTAATAGACCACATCAGAGGATTCCTCCCCCACCTTCATCATTGCCCTCTATCTTGGGCCCGCATCCGTCTACTTTAATAGGAGTGCTTCCCACTCCCATCCTTCATAGAGGCACATCACCTCCATTACTCCCTCATCCCATCAGACATACATCTCTCCCAAACCTTCGACATATATCTCCTCCGAACCCTCAACCAGCGTCACCAACCCCCACTGCAATAAAACATCCAGACCCGTTAGCAGGCTCATATGCCTTGCTCTTACGGCAGTTGTTGCGGTCCTCTCGTATCGACCTCCCGCCCCTTAGACAATATCAATCTCTCGGACCTAAACCACCTTGGTTTGACCACACTTGCATTTGTGCGTATCATCGCACGCCTGGACACGACACGGAGCATTGTCATGCCCTCAAGGTCGCCATTCACCAATGTTTGGAGAATGACACCTCTCTTCTCGACCACATCTTCAGTAATCCTTCAACACCACTCCGCTCATCAACTCTCGGATCAAGGCCCTCTTGGTTCGATAACTCTACATTCTGCCACTATCATCACACTCCGAGACATGACACTGAGCGTTGTTGCGCTCTTAAAGCTGTCATTCGTCAACACCGAAAAAAGGATTCCCTTCTCACCAAGGATCCTCTTGACCACCTCTTCAACAAAACATCAACCCCAACCCATGCCTCTCCAACTTCATCGCCTAAATCGGGATCTCCACATTGGAATATGGTCCCTTTGCCGCCTTTGACCCCCTTATTCGACATTAACACCATCCATCTGACCACTAAACCTCAACCAACCTTAACCAATCCTTCAAACATTCTCCCTACCTGCTGGGGGAATTCATCCTTCATCCAAACCTCGACCAGCTCTTCAACCCAGTTTCTACCACATATCAATCACTCATTTAATCTTACATCTCGACCAAGTGTCCATCGACCCAACCCTCGACCAATTATTCGACTAGTCTCAACCAAACTTCAACCAAATATCAATCAACCAGACCTCTCAACCAAACATTCAACCTTTTTCAACCAACCAACGACAATGTCAACCAACTTCACATCCATCAATCAAAACCTGACCAATCTGGAAAGAGGCAAATGGGGCAGGCTTGCTCCCAATTGACTCGGACCTTAACATACAAGCATGGCCCAGAGTCTTATTAGACCTTAAACCCCTTCTTATGTCTTGCGTCTTCGACCATTCTTCTGTTAGTCGAGTACTCGTCTACTTGACACGTAACTTGAGCTCGTCCCTTGAGCAATCCTCGTCCTCTTAATCCTCATCCCTTTCAACCCTATTCCTCTTAACAAGCCCTCTACAACCCTTTTAGGATGCATGGATGCTTTGTCCTAATAAAAGGGGCGTCCTTGAACTTCTACAGTCCTGTCCATGACTCTCATTTCTATCAATATATACAAATCAAGATGTTAAAACATATCCATGGTCACTAAATCAAGTCAAATCAAAAAGATAGACTGATTCCTCAAAGGACAGCTGTACTATCATTGCTGTATTACTATACTGATCCCTTGAAGGACAGCTAGGCCAACTTTTCAAACATTATCAAGCAAAAATATAGACCACTCCCTCGAAGGATGGCTATGACTAATCTGGCAATAAACAACACTATTTTAGAAGCTTCCCACATTGATCAACTTCGCAACATGACCATTACATCAAATGACATATTTATGCAGGCTTCCCGCATCGATCAGTCTGCGCCAAAAAAAAAAAAAAAAATGAGTCACGGACATTGGCTTGTAGTTGTCTCAGGGTCTCCTATAAAAAGGGGCAAGGTTATTCCTACTCTTAAACTGGGTTACCCTATCCTCCTCCTATCACCTGATCAAGGGACTTCAAGCTCACTTTAATGTCAAAGTGATTCGATTACCGTTCTAACACCATACTGGTCAATGATGTGATGCATGAACGGGGCTTTTGTTCTAATAACCCCTATCTATGCTTCCTTTCTGGTCCTTGTCAATGAAAAAGCAATTTGCCTTTCACCTTTTCTCTACACTTTGGTCACACTTTGATCACATCAATTGTCGACTCATCTCAAACCCAACCATTTTCATCATTTTCAGCTGACACCAACCTCGACACTTTCAACATGGCATCAGGCATCATCCTTGTCCATTTCATATAGTTTCTATGGACACCAATACACATGGAAACTACCGACCAGACCCAATTTATGTTAAGCATAAACCAATACTTGCTAAAGCATAAATAGACTCTCCATTCATTTTTAGCATGCATCCATCGCGACTATGGAAACTTGCTAGGAATGAAAGACTCTCGACCAATTCTACGGAATACACCATCTGTAGCATCCTTTTATCCTCATCTTCCCCTCGTCATTTCAACACATGACCAATCTCATCATCGACCAATCTTCTCCATTCATCCGAACTACATTGGTCTGAGGCCCTATGACTAGGGCTATGTAGGCAGCACTCAGATACCACATCTTCTGAGGTTAGCTCGACCACCCCCTTTTGTTCGTCTCTATGATGGACAAACCTTCTCTTCTTTGACTCTTATCACGCCCAACTTCGTCACCTTTGACCAAGACCTTTGACCAAGACCAATCATAGACCTTTGACCAAGACCAATCATCAACTTTGACCAAGACCAATCAATCCCTCTGACCCTTCCTCCCTTTTAGGGAGAACTACATCGGCCTGAGGCCCCTACGACAGGGGCTATGTAGGTAGCACTCAGTTGACATGGGGTCTTCTGGGGTTAGTTCGGCCGCATCCTTTCGTCCATCCATCCTCTTGACCCATGACCATTGGAGATCATGCGTATCTTCTTTGACCTTCTTCCAAGCCAATGTTGCCTTGGTTGTTTTTGTGTGTATGCTATTCCACGACTGGTTAGCAGAATTGTCCGCAGACTATTTTTGACCCTTCACAAGTATAGGATCGCGAGCCAGTTGATCCCTACTACTTGTGGCTTTTTCGTGTTTCTGGGAGCACTTCCTGAGCCCTAGATACCTGGGACACGACGACCATTTGGAGCTTCAGCTTAGATTGAGTGACCCAATCAGCAGACGACTAAATGCTGGGGCCCGGTTACTTCAATTTTGGCACTCCTTGACCCTTGACCTGCGACACTTTTGACCTGACCATCTTGTGCAGTGGTATGCGCACAATCATGACTTTTGTAGCGTTTTCACTCACTTTTCCCCTCTTTCTCATCCACCTTTTGTCAAATCAGCACCCGATATCAGGTTCTCTTCCCTCGACTCCTGCTTTGAGGGGGAATACCTCATCCACTTCGGGGCAATCCACATCATCCCTCACCTGGGGCAACCACTCCCTGTTTTTGTCTTGCAGTTCGTCTAGAACAACCAATAAGACAAAAAGGGGCAAATGTAGACACCTAAAAAGTGTCTAACCCTTGGTCCTTTCTCCCTCCTAGTCCTCCTTGGTCCCTAACCCACCTAAGTCTTATTAATTGGAAATAAACATCTATTTTTAATTAAATAAGGCCCCTTTTTCCCTCTCCTTGCCACCTCGCCACCCTAGGATACCCTCCTTGGATCCCCTTTATTCCCCACATGGCCATTTAATGCCTTAGACTCCCATTCCAACCTCTCCTCTCGCCCATTTAACCCCCGTCGACCGTTTTATCCTCACATTCATTTGACCCAGCCGTTGGGAAACAGATGAAAGGCTATTTTTAGCCTTTCCCCAGCCTTTCAGCAGCCGACGTCGGTCACCCTTCGGCTGACGTCGGCGATATTGCCGGCGTCGGCACCCTTCATAACGGTTTCTTCACCATTTTCTTTCTCTCGATCCTCTGATTCCCCTCTCGGTTTTCTCTCTTGACTTCTCTCGCATCTCTGCGTTTCTCCTAGGCATCCCGACTCTTCAACCTTAGTATCAGACCCTTATATCCACCCTTTTACTTGACCTCTCTGCCAATCAATCTGACTCTCTCCCTCATGAACACAGCAAGCTTCTGCAAGTGGACAACAGGGATTCTTCATCAGCAATAGGTCTTCAACAAGCGGCAACAAGATCAACACCTTCTTCAGCAGGGCACAGGTATGTTGTACTCTGTTTGTTTTTATGCTTTCTAGTCATTTCTAAACTAGATTCAGCTCTTCTTTTCCCCAACCCAAACTTCTAACCAAATCACCCAAACCCAGATTCCTATCTCCCTGATTGGTTTCCTCTACCTCTCTGTCCCTTTCTGTCCATTTGACTCCCCTGTATCTCTGCATAGACCCCCTGACTGCCTCAAATCAGACTCAGACCCGTCCACAGACACGTCCACAGACCAGACCTCAGACCACAACCTGACCAGACCCGTCTAGAGGCCATTGCCCCGACCGACGCCGGTCATTACCCCCACCGACGTCGGCAGACTAACCGACGTCGACAGACCCGAAAACCGACGCCGGTAGGACCACCGACGCCGGCGACTGCAACCAATTTGACAGCTTCTTCCAGGTAAGCCTTTGCTTCATTTTCTCTTTCAGTTTACTATCATTTCAGTCCTTTTCAGCATTCTGTCTTTTTATCAGACTTATCTTTTATCAAAACAGTGGGTTGACCTCCCTTAAGGAAGTTTTCATACTTCTGGGAACAGGCTTTTGCCTGGCAACCCACCATCTATCCATCTAACGCCTTTTCATCCAAGTTTTCTTCTTTGCAGGTGTCATTCCTCCACAGCCAAAGAGGAGTGCTTCACAAGCGTCTGGATTTACGGTGCGCAATCTTTAGTCCAGGTACTTCCCAAGCCTTGTCCATTACTACTTTTTAGTTTCTTCTTTCTCTTAAGTCTGAAAAGCAAAATTTTGAGGTAGAAACAAAATCATATCTAAAAACTAGATAATGTTTTGAAATTAGATCTATGAATTAGATAAGGAGAGGGTTTTGATGATGGGATCCACAACCACTACAAATAAAAATTCACTAATGGTAAGTAGAAAAGAGATAAATGGAACTAACAAGGTGAAATAATAGCATTGAAATAATTGTATAGAAGTAAATATATAACAAAATATCAAAGGTCAAACCTAAAATATGATCACCAAGTATAGCTATGGATCCTTAAGGATCCATTTGGTGAATCATAGGCTGAACCTCAAATATGTTATGTTGACTAAAGCTAGGTTTACTCCTCTATAAACCATGGTGAAAAAATCTTGAAACAAATGTTGATACTTAGATTTTCACCTATGAGGAGATGAATAGCTCTCCTCATCCAAGTGGTGCAATGGACACATCCCTCTTGTTGTGGGTGGCAATGTTGAGAGATGAATCTCTAGAAGGGCTAGTTCCCTTGATGCACTCTTTGAAGCACTTTATTACCTATCAACTTATGTATGAAAATGGTTAAGAAAATAAATAAGAAAACTAAAAGGTGTTTCACCAATGATTAATCTCCTCCTATTTGACTGAATATATACTACTTAAAGATAAACAAAGCTTTTGTTACACACAACTCAAAACTCAAGATGCATTGTCACATTAATGTTTCATATGTTAGATTCAAGAAGGTATTTGATACCTATGAGGGTAATGGATTATTCCATGATGTAACATAGTCATAAACCACTTATAAAACACCTATAAACTTATAAAATACAACTAATAAAGACTTTCAATAATATCCTTTCTTCACACTTGGTAAACAATCAAAGATAACATGCTAGAAAAGAAGATCTTCTACTAGACAAGACCAACAAGATTACACTAACACTCAATTACACGAAATGTAAGTATGAAACATCACTTTTTTATTCTTTTAATAGTACTTCAAGTATAAAATGTCTAGGTTTTCACTATAAACCAATGAAGGTTGCTCAAAAGAGCCAAAAGAGTCCATATTTATAGCTTTTGAGAGAGATACAAGGTAAGGGAACTCCAAAGGTCACTTGTACACATGTCAATTTGATAAAGGAGGTTAAAATTGAAAAGGAAAGATATTTTAAATGAACCATGCAATTTTAGTGGGTCCAAATGTCCATACAACTCATGAAACTAATGAAAAGTGTCTCAAAATTCCTTATCTAGGCTCATAAAACTACCTTCATCATTTGGACCTATTTGAACGTCCCAAAACTAAATAGGGATAGGTATGATGATTTTAATAATATTTAAGGACTTAAATCATGTAATTATATTAATTTTTTTCATTCCTAATCCTTTATAAACTCCTATAAGGAAGAAATCACTATCTGTAGTCTAGAAAACTCCTTATTTCAGTCACCCCTCACACTTGGCCTAAAAAATGCATTTAGTTTTCCATGTAAATCCATGAGAGGGAGTGAGTTAAATTTTTAAATTCCCTTCATGGTATTTTAATTCTCAAATTCACCTTAAAAAGACATCCATTTGATTTTTTCACTCTTGTGCTCATTATGTCAGTTTTGATTGGCTAAAATGAGAGATCTAGTTAGGACACTTAGAAGTTTTTCATAGAATAAAATGACCATGGTAATATATAATAGATCTTTATCCTCCCTTAAAACTTTATTTCATCTTCTCAAACCTCCTATAATCTATAAAACATAGAAAATGGTGAAAAAAACATTGTTTTGAATGTCATCCATATAATTCCATATAGATAATTTGCATGGATGAGATGTTGAGTGAGTCTTCTCCATGTTCCAATAGGTTTCCTTTCAAAACTATTCCATTTTGATGGCTCTCCATTCTTTTTTTCTCCATCAAGTTCCTCTAAGGGTTTTACTAGGGTTTTAGACTGCTTTCTGTTGTTAACTATTATTCATAAAGATGGCATATTTAAATTACAAACTAATGCCAAAAAAAATTTGTGAAGACCCTATATAAATCCCCCTAACCCATTTTTTTCCCATGAAAATCCTTAGAAAATATATGATCTTTACAATTTGATCTATCAATCTTGTTTCTCCACTTTCCTACATGCTTGAGCTATCTTTAGGCCAAAAATAATCTTCTTGTAAGTTTATTTTCATAAAAAAATATCATTCATGCCTTAATTCACTCCATAAATATGCCCCAATCATCTAGATAGATCATCAAGGACTATTAATGAAGGTAGATACCCAATTGGCTCTAAATATCCTTAAGGCCTAATGGGCTTGTTATACCCCCTACTAGTTTGGAACACTTGGGCTGATATAACATTCCTTTCATCTCTTTTCATCTCTTTTTCCAATTAGGCTTAGTGGAAACTTGCCTAATTAGACTATGTGTATGAACAATTAGTTCATCCTGAAGGGTTAGATCTTATATGAGTGTTCTTAATAATTCATCCATATTTCATACACATCCCATAATGTTCCTTTAATATCCAAATGCCTCATCTTAAGTCCTTTACTCATTTTGGCACCCTTTACTTATTTTGTCAAAGTTCTGATTTTCATGAGTGGCTGATCTTTGAGATAAAATGGAGAGGTATTTACCTTATCCAATATGAAAAATGAGTGTTTTGGGATATTTTAAAATTAATAATGACAATTTTTATCAATTTTTTTCCTAATTCCAAGTTTTAGATTCCAAACCATCTCCAAATGTCCAAAAAAGGGGCTAAAAACCTTGTTTTTTTGCATGTTTCTCCAAAAGCACTTGGTAGTCACTCCTCCAAGCCAAAACCATACCTATGAGTTTCTTAATCATGTTTTTAAACCTCATTCATGTTTATGGATCTTTTAAGACCATATATAATACTTCTTCCTTAAAATTCTTCATGCTTACCCTTTGAACAAAGAGGTTTCCTAACTTGCTTGTACAGACTGTAGTCCATTTGCTATGTGGGAAGGGTATTTGAGCACCTTATCAAGGTATTTGTCATGTTATGTCACCTATTGAATTATATTGAATCATATAATTATCATTTCAACCTACCCTTCACATCTAGATAGTCTATGCTTCATTTACCCTTGCCAAGTTATACCTTACTGACTGATACCGAGGCACCTCTGCATTTGCTTACTCTTGTAGGTTTCATGGGCTCCCAATATCTTGTTTTTTATTTTTTTATACCCCATTGATACTTATTAAGTTCATAAAATTCCTTCTTCTAGTTTCATCTCACCTAAGAGTGTTGTAGTCCTTCTTGTATCTCAACTATCTCTTGACTGGTGACAGAGATAGTCCTCCTCCAAGAGTTGGTTATAGGTATCCATTACCTCATGAATGTATTTACTAGGATGATTTGAAACCTTATTAACCTTATCTTTCCTTCACACTATCTTATTTACTTTGTTCTCACTCCCCTAATAGCCATTAGGCCATTTGTATGCCATTTTAGCTCAAGACTAGGACAACTTCATCATGGTCCTACCTGTAGGTATTCATAGGCTTGGCTAAGGTGATTATGATGGATAAAACTTTCTTAATTTCATCTTATATGTCATGACCTTCTTGATCAACTCTAAACCCACATTACATAGCTAAACACTATCATAATACATGTCTACTCACTACTTCTTCACCAAAACTATTTGACTCTTATAGGTGGCCATTCTCCATGCCTGAGGAGTACTTGAGCATGTTATAAGAACTAGGAATAGGGTATAAACCTCACTTAAGTTTTCAAATACAAACTCCATCAATTTTCTTATTTAAATTCACATAACAACCCATGTTAATAGCCTTATAAGCACCTATCTCATAATTTAGTCCTCCCTACCTAAGGACTAAGAAATCCTACATCTATTGACCCTAGTAGGTGTTATTAGGTCACATAGTGAGGTCCAAACATTTCTAGTTGTACCTCACTATATCAACTCTTTTCACATTTATAGTTGTAGTCTAGTGTATGACTTAGTGAGGTCCAAACATTTATAGTTGAACAAGCTATAAAGTAATCTAAGGAGTAACATAGTGAGGTCCAAACATAAAAATATATGGTCACATGAGATAGAGTATTGTATAAAACCATGTCTAGGATATATGAGACACCTACAGGAGAACACACTTAGAGAACAAGGAGTATTCCAATTGGAATTGCATTTGGTGCCACCCTCTTGCAACATGAACCAAATTAATCATATAAACACCATGGAACCTAAAAATAATAATTTATAACATGTGATAAGGAATTATACATCCTTTGGAACCAACATCACCAATTTTTTTATATGGATTTGGCGTAAATAGAGCAAAACCTATAGGTTACACTAAAGAGCTAGTAAAAATACATAGTCAAATTATTAGCAATGATTCATAAATCATATTTTACCAATATTAAAAATCAATATATTAAAATTAATTTCTCTTATTTTAATATCATCTCCCAAAATCATTTGTCCTAAAACTTCTTGTGCTTCCCATACTGAGCAAAAACCTGAGGATCACTTCAGTCTATCCAGAAAAACCAAAAATGTGTAGAACGGTTTTGGCTTAAAAATAACACTAAAAAATTAAAAAAATCATGGATATGAGTTTTATAAATATTAGGATACCTCCCATTCTCTTTCACATGTGGCACACTTCCCTATGTGTCATACAATTGTCATTCTTCCTCTTTTTCAACTAATTTCTAAAATTTTATTTATGGAACCTACAATATTTTGATGTAACTAACATCTCTAACACTTTTAATAACCTCTTGGACGTTTTCCATGAAGGTAATACACCTATATACCTTGGGAAATGTGTCATTTGCATTAATGACCCTTACAAGTACATAAAATGACCCCAAATAGATAAATTGATTAGTGTGACTAAGACTAAAGCCAAGATGACATAAAATGACATAATATAACAAGTAATACTTCCTATGAAAGTTTATTAAGAGCCCTTAAAAAAATTTAAATTAAAAAAAAACTCCTAAGGGTGCCCATGTTTGATTAAAAGTCAAACTTGGTAAATAAAATGGTGACTCATAGGGTCGTATGCCTATTATACTAAGGACCAGTAGCCTTATCCTACCAAGAGACAATGGATTAAATTTATTCTTGAAGATAAATATAAATTAATTTTCCAAAAATAAATAAAAAACAAACATACCACACCAATAAAGCAAGACACAAAATAAGGTAAGACACAAGACAAAACTCACACATGTGCATAAGCACTTATGGAACACAAGGAAAGCAAGAAAATATGTACAAGTACAAATCATAACCTTAGTAAAAATGTTTTAGATATTTCCCATTGATTTGGATATGAATCTCCTCTCTATCTAACCTTGATAGTTGGAAAGCATTGTGTGATCACATATGGGCCACTCCACAAAGCATCAAACTTTGTGTGACTTCTAGGTTTAGATCTATCTTCATCCCACTTTAGGATAATTTATCCCTCCTTTAAACTTCTTGGCATGGATTTATTGTCAAATTATCTCTTTGTTTGTTCTTGGTGAGCTCTCATATTTTGCATTGCTTACTTTCTTGTCTCCTCAAGCTCCATCAACTCACACAACCTAACTTCCATGCTCTCATTATCCATCAATTGTAGCTGATAAGTGAGTTATAAGGTTGGTAACTCAACTTAAATAGTTAGTCTAGCTTCTCTCCCATAGACAAGTGTGTATGGTGAGTTTTTAATAGCTCTTTTTTATGTGATCCTATTAGCCTAAAGGGTTGTCTTCAACTTGGAATTCCAAGTTATTTGATTCTCCTCCATTATCCTCTTTATGATTCTAATTAGATTCCTATTATTGGACTCATCTAGTCCATTCCCTTTTGGATAATATTTGGAAGAGTTAGATGCCATGTTTCAAAGCCTATTCACTTGTCCTTGTTCCAATAAAAGCTAATGCATTATCTAAAATTATTGTTGAAGGATCCCCAAACCTTGTTACTATACCTTCATATAATTCTAGAACTAAGTTTTCATTTTCCTCCTTGAGATCCAAAACCTCCACCCATATTTTAAAGTAATCTATAGTAGTCAACACCCACTTGTGATCAACACTAGAAGGTGGATTGATTAGGCCTATGAAATCAAAACCCCATTACATAAAGTGTATCAACTTGAATTGGATGAAGAGGTGAGGAATAAATATCTTATTTACCATCAAATAGAGCACATTTTGGGCACTTCCTTACCCAATAATGGGTGTCTTTTAATATATTAGGCCAAAACTATATAGCCCTCATAATCTTAGCAATTATGGTTCTTGGAGCAAAGTGACCACTAGCTGATCAATCATGAAACTCAAATAGTAATTTATCAATATGATCTAATTCAATAAACCTTAATAACACACTTTAAAATTCCTTCTTAAACAATACTCTATTAACAAGTACATAAGGAATGGATTGTAATCTAAAGTACCTTCTTCTAGCTCTATCTAGGCCTTGTGGACACTCATCAGTTTGAAGAAAATGGATCATATCTTGTTTCCAACTTCTTATTGATAAAGGTTTAGATATAATATGTTCATCATGGAGTGCCAAAACAACCTCTTTTTTCTCCTTAAAATCTGAATCAAGATGCTCACATAACTCCTTCCCTTTCACTAGCTTGGTTGTCTTAATTTCTACATCATATTCCATCATTTTTATGATCCAAAAAAACCTCTTTTCATTAAAATATCTAATTAAAATTAATTATTTGACACTATTATGAGGTAAAAATATGTGAATTTTATTTGTATACAACATATGCTTGATTCTTTAGAACCCTAATAACTGAAAGTACTTTCTTCTTAATATAGGTGTATCTTACCTCATATCCTTCTAAACTTTGACTAAATAAGGAAATAGGATACTCTAAACATTCCTCATTTGATTTAGTAAGCATGTAAAATATCACCTCTTCATTCCCAAATTAATACAAGTTGAAATCCTTTAAGAAATTAGGACTTGCAAGAGTAGGAGCTTTGGGCAATGGCTTGTTTAATCTCCTCAAAAATTTCTTTCCTTCTTCTATTCCAAGTGAACACTTCATCCTTACTTAGAATAGAGGTTATAAGCTTGACAAGATTATAAAAATCAAGAATGAATCTCCTTATGAAATTTATTTTCTCAAAGAAACTTTGCAAACCTTTCTTGTGTTTAGGCAAAGATAATGCCAAGATGGCACACATTATTTTAGGATCTATGGATAAGCCCTTCTTGGAGATAATGGGTCCTAATATTTTGCCTTAATGGATATAAAAAACACATTTATTTGGGTTTATAGATATCCCAAACTCTCTAAACATTTCAAAAATCTTCCTTAGGTGATTCAATTGATCCTTTGCATCCTTGGAGAAAATTGTTACATCATCAAGATACACCAACACAATGTCATTGATTAGTCCTTGAAAAGCCATATCCATTACACATTTAAATATAGATACAACATTATATAATCCAAAATTCATTTTCCTATAAGCATATGTACCCCATTTAGTAGTAAAGGTTGTCTTATATTGGTCACTTTCCTTCACCAAAATCTGATTGTACCCATAATACCCATCAAGGAGAGAAAACCTTTCACTACCTACCACAACTTGCAATATTTGTTCCATGGAAGGGAGGGGATAATTATCCTTCAATGAAACTCTATTAAAGTCCCTAAAATCAACAAACAACCTGATCTCTCCATTATTCTTCCTAATAGAGAATAATTTTGCCAACCAAGATGAATGTTTAATGGGGAAGATGATTTTGGAGTCAATCAACTTGGTGAGTTCTTTCATCATGAATGGATCAATCTTAAGATTGACTGGCCTTTGTCTTTGATTTATAGGCTTGTAATTTTCATCTATATCTATGGTATGTTTATCTAAGTTTGGGTCAAAGCTTTTCAAGTCACTATATTCCCATGTAAAGACATCAAAAAACTCCTTGCATAACTCAACAAAAGTATGATTCTCTTCACTAATACATACCTTTCCAAGTGAAAGCAACTTATCCTTGAATATTTGTACTTTCTCATAGTTATATTTCTTGGTATACATGGACCTTCTCTTTATTTATCTGGTCATCATCATTAAATATGATATCAAGAGTGACTAGGACTTTGGGTTATTTGTTGGACTTCAATTGGAAAATTTGCCTTCCATATTGTTGTTGTAGTTTGGACTGATTCTTGGTAGAAAATTTTGCCTCTTCTTGTATAAAAAGTGCTATTTTTTTATCACTATCAAACACTTTAAAATTAGTGACATTATTTTGTATGGAGGGTCTTACAATTACCTTGAGATATGGATGGTTCTTATCCTCTTTTATACCTTTTGAAACATCAAACTAATCTCCAATTTTTGCCAACTTATCAGCATGTTTGTTTTCCTCTCTTGGTATGGATGTGATGTTAAAATATTTAAAATCCTCCATAATATCCCACAATCTATTCTTATAGGACTTAATCAAATATTTTTTAGTCAAATTTTATCCTCTAAATTGGTTCACAATAAGTTCATTGTCACCATACACTTGCAATTCTTTAATAGCTCATTCAAGGCCATGAATGAGGGCCTCATATTCTACCACATTATAATTATAATATAATTTAAATATAAAATTGGAATAGTACCTTTCCTTAGAAGGATAAACTAGCATTGCTCCACCCCCTGCCCCAATCTTGCTTCTTGATCGATCAAATAAAAGCCACCATAAACCATTTATATCTTCACATGGTTTCATAAAATTTGGAATTAAAGAGTCCTCCTCATGCATACAACACACCCCAATAATAGATTATTCCATGAATTTGTAATGATCATGTTCATAATTTTCATCTCCCCATTCATCTAAGTACAAATTAGAAACTCCTTCAAGGGAAGATGTTGGAGATTGATCTATGTGGATTTCTTCTTCATCAATGATGGCATAGTTGACATTTGCCACTTTAGGTGTGTAAGGATCCAAGTGATTATAATGAATAGGTTCTGATTTAATATTCATCTTAGTACCATACTTTGTCCTAAACACCATGTAGGACCAATTGGCTACCAAGTATCTACATATCTTAGCTGTAAACTCTCTTGACAAGCAAAGGGTAAAGTATGGAGGTAAATCTACCACAACCACATCATGGGGAATAGAAAATTTAGGATAATAATGTAGGATAAAATTCAAATATTTAACTACCCCCAAAGTCTTGGTTGGTGATCTATTCAATTTTAAGACTCCTTTAGTCATTGGCTCATATTTGAGGCCTAGTTTATCCACTATACAATTAGGCATAACTGAATTACTAGCCCCTATATCTATTATGAAATTATGAACCAATAAATCACCAATGATTATAGATAGGTATAAATGAGGATTTTTTTCATTCTTCTTCACTTGACCATCTATTGGTTGAGCTCCATTAACTAGGATAACATTTTCATTTCTAGATGAGCCAGCTTACTTACCTAATCCTTGCAATTCCTTTTGGAGCATATCTTTTTGCCCTGGTATTTTCAAATAATTCCACAATGATATGTTCATGTGTAGCTTCTTCATCTGGTCCAAAACATTAATGAAATAATTTCTTACCTTTGGTGGCTCCTTATAAATACTAACTCCTTGTGATGTAGCTTATGAAGGTGGGTGAATTGAGATGTCTTTACATTATAAAAATTCTAACCATCTTGCACTCTAGGATATAAATCTGACACACTCACCATTGGAGATGATTTGGGGACCAAAATAGGTCCTTTAATTTATCCTTGTTTCTCTTCAACAACCCTTTTCTTAGACCTAGTGTTAGAGGTAACACTAGTATTCATATTGCTTGAATTCCCCAAGTGATTAATAACACAAAACTCTCCCTCCAAATGATTTATGAGGGTATAATCAGATCGTGATTGACCATTATCCATTCCAATTTGCATTAGTCCCTCAAATACTGGGACTTGGGAAGCTTGATTGCCTTGCATTGTCACGGTTTGATTATGCATTTCATTTGCATAAGCAACTTGTTCTTGATTTTTCTCAAAAGATGGATAGCATGGTTTTTCTTGAAAAAAAAATTTCTGGGTGGGAAAAAGAGATTTAGAGGATGATAAATCATTATTATTGTATCTTTTATAAGTCCTATCATGAGTGATTTGACATTATCCTTGCATATTTCTTTGAAAAGGAGGTCTATTGGTTTGCCCAAACTGATTATAAGGTTGGTATAGCCTATAACCTTGGGCTTGTTTCCTTTTGAGGGAAACCAAATCATTAGTGAGATTTTGGATAAATATTTTAAATTCATGGATCTCATTTAAAGGTGAAATGGTAGGCCTTTTTTGACTAGGCAAAAGAGCTAAAGTGGGCAATGCAACTTGGCTAAGAGGATAAAAATTAGGGAATAGTGGCATTGGTGACCTAGGAGAAATATTCCCCACTTTAACAAGACAAATATCAACATTGATGGCTAGCTCATAGGTATTAGAGAGTGTATTCCCACCCATGGATTGGATCATCATAGCTACATCACTATTCAATGCTTTTAGATAGTACAAGAATGCATAGTTTGGAGTAGGTCTCACAAGGGTTAGGATCCTATCCCATGTTTTTTGAAATTTAGTGTTGAAGTCTTCAATAAAATCTTGTGGTGCCCTCTTGATAGTGGTCAATTTCTTATCTAGAGATAGATGATGACTCTTCTCTCCAAACCTCTTATTTAATATATCTCCTAGTTCATACCATGAACCAATATAATTTTTAGGTAGAGTCCCATTCCAATCCAAAGCTTTTCCTTTGAATGAAAATTCCAACAACCTAATAGCCACATTATCTTTAATGATATTATGGATATTACAAAAGTTTTATATGTTTCTAATATGTTCAATGGTATTAATAGGACCCTCTTCACTAAAATATGGAACACTCTTAAGGGTTGCTCTTGGAATTTGGTCATATTGGACAAGATTCAAAGGAGATGATCCAGTGAAGGATACAAAAGGTTGGTTTCTAGATATCTTGGAATATGACTTATGAGTATTAGGGATTCAAATAAATAATTAATTATACTTATTAAACACCAACTCTCTTTAATAAGGATGAGTATTCACAAACCTAAACCTTTTGGTAGAATATGGAGGTAATTGCAAAAACTCAAAGGGTATACATTTAGTAGCAGGCCTAGTGGTCACCTTTGGCATGGAAATTATGAACTGATTAGAAACCAAAGAGTATAAAACTTTAATGGAGTTTCTAGGTGCTAAATTTAGATGCTCTTGTAGCTATAACTATGCCAAGACCAACACCAATCTTAGAAAATATTCTAGGACTAAGAGTCCCATCAGGCATGACAAAAACTATTGACACTTGTATTTACACCCATGAGGATATGCCTGGCTCTCCTCATCCAAGTGTCACAATGTAAACATCCCTCTTTCTGTGGGTGACAATTTTGAGATATGAATCTCTGGAAGGGGTAGTTCCCTTGATGCACTCTTTGAATCACTTTCTTACCTATCAACGTGTGGATGAAAAGGGTTAAGAAAAAAACTAAGAAAACCAAAATTTTATGTACCAATTCTTAATATCCTCCTATTTTATTTATTATATACTACTTAAAGACAAACAAATATTTTTTAATACACAACTCACAACTCAAGATGCATTGTTGCATCAATGTTTCATATATTAGATTCAAGAAGGTATTTAACACCTATGAGGGTAATGGATGATTACATGAGTTAACACCATCATAAACCAATTTTAATAAACTTGTACACTTATAAAATAATACTAAACAATACCTATAATAATATCCTTTTTGCATACTTGGTAGACAATCAAGCATAACATGTTATAAAAGAATATATTCTACTAGATAAGACCAACAAGATTGCACTAACAATAAATTTCATAGCATGTAAGTAGGAAAAATCACCTATTTATTCCTTCAATAGACCTTCAAATAAATAATTAGCCAAGGTTTCACCATCAACCAATGAAGGCTGCTCAAACAAGCCAAAAGAGTCCATATTTATAGCTTTTAAGAAAGATACAAGACATGGGAAGTCCAAAGGTCACTTGTACACATGTCAATTTGAGAAAGGAGTTCAAAATTTCATGTGAAATATATTTTAAATGAGACGTGCAATTTCATGGGGTCCAAATGTCCATACAACTCATGAAACTAATAAAAAGTGTCTCAAAATTCCTTATCCAGGCTCAAAAAGTTGCCTTCATCATTTAGACCTATTTAAACATCCCACCACTAACTAGGGATAGGTCTAATGATGGTAATAAGAGGTAAGGAATTAAATCATGCAATTTCATGCATTGTTTACATTCTTACTCCTTTATAAACTACTAGAATGAAGTAATCACTTTCTATAGTCTAGAAAACTCCTTATTTCAGTCACCCCTCACACTCGGCCTCAAAAATTCCATTATTTTTCCATTAAAATACATAGGAGGGAGTAATTTACACTTTTTTATACCCTCCATGGTCTCATACTTCTCAAATTCACCTTAAAAAGACATCCATTTGAGTTTTCCACACTTTTCACTCTTGTGCTCACTATGCCAATTTTGATTAGCTAAAAAGAGAACTCTAATTAGAACACTTATAAGTTTTTTCATAAAATAAAATTACCGTATGGATATATAATAGGTCTTTATCCTCCCTCAAAACTTGATTGCATCTTCTCAAACCTCCTAGAACCTACAAAACATAGAAAGTGGTGAGAAAAACACTATTTTGCATATTGTCTATATAATTATGTATAAATCATTTGCATAAATTGGATCCTAAGTGAGTCTTATCCATTTTAAAATATTTTTCCTTTCCAAACTATGCCATTTTAATGGCTCTCCATGCTTTTTTTCTCCATCAGGTTCCTCCAAAGGTTTTACTAGGGTTTTAAACTACTTTCTACTCTTAACTATTTTTCATAAATATGACACCTTTAAATTCCAAAAAAAATCCAAAAAATTGTTTCTAAGGACCCTATATAACTCCCCCTAACCCATTTTTTCCCATGCAAAGCCTTAGAAAAGATATGAACTTTACACGTTGACCCATCAATCTTGTTTCTCCACTTTCCTGCATGCTTGAGCTATCCTAGGCCAAAAACAATCTTCTTATAAGTTTATTTTCATAAAAAAATCTCATAAATTCCTTAATTCAATCCATAAACATTCCCCAATAATCTTGATATCTCATCAAGGACTATAAATGAAGGTAGATCCCCAATTGGCTATAAATCTCCTTAAGGCCTAATGGGCTTGTTATACCCCCTACTAGTTTGGATCACTTTGGCTGATCTAACACACTTAGGATGGTTTTTTAATAAATTTTCACACCTCATTAATACTCAAAAATCATCACATAACCTCTAAAAAAACTCCTTTCATCTCATTTCCTCTCTTTTGTCAATTAGGCCTAGTGGAAACTTGCCTAATTAGACTATGTGCACGAATAATTAGGTCATCCTGAAGGGTTAGAGATTATGTGAGTGTTATTAACAATACATAAATATTTTATACACATCCCATAATTTTATTTAAATATACCAAGGCCTCATCTTAAGTCCTCTACTCATTTTGGCACCCTTTACCTATTTTGTCAAAGTTCTGATTTTCATGAGTGGCTGATCTCTGGGAAAAAATAGAGAGGTATTTCCCTTATACAATATTAAAAATGAGTGTTTTTAGATATTTTCCAATTCAAAATTACCATTTTTATCAAATTTTTTGTCTTCATTCCAAGTTTTGGATGCCAAACCATCTCCAAATATCTAAAAAGGGGGCTAAAACTCTTGTTTTCCTGCATGTTTCTCCAAAAGCACTTGGTAGTCACACTTAAAATACAAAACCATGCCTATAAGTCGAGTAAACATGTTTCTCACTCTCACTTAATTTTTATGGTTCTTTTATGACCATCTATAACACTTCTTCCTTCATATTCTTCATGCTTACCCTTTGAACCAAGAGGTTTCCTAACTTGCTTGTACAAACTATAATCCATTTACTAAGTGGGAAGGGAATTTTAGCACCTTACAAATGTCTTGGGAATGTTAGGTCACATATTTGATCATCTAATTATCATTTAAACCTACCTTTCACTTCCATATAGTCTATGCTTCACTTACCCTTGCCAAGTTATACCTTGTTGACTAAGACTGAGGCACCTCTACATTTACTTACTCATATAGGTTTCATGGGCTCCCAATATCTTGTTCATGATTTTTTAATACACCACTTAGACCTTATAGTTTCATCAACTTACTTATTCTAGTTGCATCTCACCTAAGAGTGTCATAATCCTTGTAGTTCAATTATCTTTTGACTGGTGATTTAGACAGTCCTCCTCTAAGAGTTGGTTATAGGTATCTATTGCCTCATGAAGGTATTTTATAGGATTTTTTGAAACCTTATTAACCTTTCCTTTCCTTCACACTATATTATTGACTCTGTTCTCACTCCCCTAATAGCCATTATGCCATTTGTATGCCATTTTAGCTCAAGCCTAGGATAACTTCATCATGGTCATGCGTGTATGTATACATAGGCTTGGATAAGGTCATTATGATGGAGAAAACCTTATTAATTTAACATTGGATGTCACAACATATTTTATAAACTTTGAACCCACATTATATAGATAAACACTATAACAATACATGTTTACTCACTGCTTCTTCACCAAAACTATCTGACTCCTGTAGATGGCCATTCTTCATGCCTGAGGAGTACTTGAGCATTTTATAAGCACTATGAATAGGGAATAAACCTCACATAAGATTTGAAAAAATAAATAAATAAATTTTCTTATTTCATTTCACATAACAACCCCTGAAAATGGCCTTACAAGCACCTATCTCACAATTTAGTCCTCCCTACCTAAGGACTAAGAAATCCTACATTTGTTGACCCCTGTAGGTGCTATTAGGTTTTAAAAACAATCATTTTTACTCATAATGAGGCTTGGGACCTTTATAGAGTTTCTAATAATCCTTTTAAACCATGAACACAACCTAATCTTCATCTATGCAAGAAGGGACCTCTTTCAAGCTTGAAACTCCACCTTGGTTGTAGATGCATTTTTTAAGATAATGTACAGATAGGGCATGTGTGTAATGATTATAAAACATATTCAAACCTCTCAATATGATCCTTTAGTCATGAATGTGTATTTGGGTTATTTAGATTCATTCAATAATTATACTTAGTCAAAGTATGCCAAGTTGATTAAAGAGGAGCCTCTTTTAGACCAAAACCCTATAGACTTCACTACTTGCTTTTAATGTGTTCTGAGGAACTTTTGAAGCTTTGAAAAACCACCTACCCCTTGTCCTTTCCTTCTAAAAATTGTTAGTTTCCTTTTACTATGATTTGGATATAAGTTTCACCACTCTAAATATCTCAAAACACCTTTCAATCATGTTTTAGAAGGCCCACCAAAACCTCCTAGAGCTCTATTTTTCTCTTTTAGGGATTCCATCCCTAAACTCAATATTTGTCCTTCCAACATGATTCCATGCTTCCTTTGTATTCTAGGAGTTTTATATGGGTTATAAAGTCCTTATTGTCATGAAAATGAAAAAATAAAGTATGAAATTGATTTAGCCCTTCTGTACACACATGAACTCATGCTCAGCCACCTGTGGAAGGTTATTTTGAGAAGCAAATAGTGGATTGGGATGTGGACCACTATGAAACATGAATATAAAATATAATAACATGCATTTTATGAAACCCCATATGAATTTCAAGTAAAAACAAGGATTTTTGACACATATCCATCTCCCTTTACACTAGCATGGCATCATTAAGGGCCTATAAGTACATGTTTTGGGCAACATATTTGGGTAGAGCATATAATTAAGGTAAACATGGTGGTGAAAAAGCTTAAAACTACCCAAATTCCATAATAAATATTCAATCATGTGGTTTCCATCTTTTAAAACTTGGAACCAACTCCAAAATAGTAGTTATAACATGGAGACACTTGCACATATGTGAAAAAGAGTAGACATATGCACCAAGTGGTTGTTTGGCATGACATATGAGAATGTGATCAAAATTTTCACTTTCCAAAACATGAAAAAGGACCTCATTCAACTCTTAAATTCTTTTATATACCAATACACCTCCATTAACACCTCATAGACATGATGAACCAGTTCATACATCAGACTATAATTAGAAATGTATAAGGAGTTGACCATGAAGGGGAAAAAGCTAGTAAGAAATCCAAGGAGTGACATGGTGAGGTTAAAACATGAAAATATATGGTCACATGGGCTAGAGGATTGTATAAAACCATTTCTCAGATGTATCAGACACCTACAAGAGAACACACTCAGAGAATAAGAAGTATTCCATCTAGAATTGCATCTATTACCACCCTCTTGCAACATGAACCAAAATAATAATATAAACACCATGTAACCTAAAAATAATAATTAATACCATTTTATAAGTAATTATACATCCTCTATAGACAACATCACCAATTGGTTCATATGAAATTTGTAGAAATCAAGCAAAACCTATACGGTGCACCAAGCAACTAGTAAAAAGACATAGTCACTTATTAGTAATGGTTCATAAAGCATAATTTAAAAATATTAAAAATACATATATTAAAATTAATTTATATTATTTTAATATCATCTCCCAAAAGCATTTTTCCTAAAACTTCCTGTGCTTCTTGTATTGAGCAAAAACCTGAGGGTCATTTTAGTTTATCCATAAAAACTAGAAATGTACAAAATAGTTTTGAATTAAAAATGACACTTAAAAATAAAATAAAGAGTGTATATGAGTTTTATAAATATTATTATACCCCCATGATCTTCCACATGTGGCACACTTTCCTATGTACCATATAATTTTCATTTTCCCTCTATTTCAACTAATTCTATAATTTTAGT
The DNA here is from genome assembly GCA_037957365.1 of Torreya grandis. Classification (NCBI taxonomy): domain Eukaryota; kingdom Viridiplantae; phylum Streptophyta; class Pinopsida; order Cupressales; family Taxaceae; genus Torreya; species Torreya grandis. The sequence continues at coordinate 244,996 of JARHVA010006506.1, read as the reverse complement.
TAGGGAACTTGTAGGATTCTAATGTAACTAACATCTCTAACACTCATACTAACCTATTTGACATTTTACATGAAGTTAAGATGACACATATATACCTTTTTAAATTTTCCATTTGTATTAATGACCCATACAAGTACATAAAATGACCCCAAATGGACAAATTGATTAATGTGACTAAGACTAAAGCCAAGATGACCTCAAATGACATAATATAACAAGTAATACTTCCTATGAAAATATATTAAGACACATTAAAATGTTTAAAATCAAAAAAAATTGCCTAGGGGTGCCCAAGTTTGACTAAAATTCAAACTTGGTTAATAATAACTTGAGACAATGGTGGAGTAAATAGGTAATATAAATATTTTGAAGCTTAAGGTTAAAAATTCGGTCCTTAAATAATATGATAGTGGATTGGAATATAGAATCAACCTCCAACCCTTGTTTCATTAAAATTATACATAACCTCTACAAAACCTCTATAATAAACCTCCTCTATGATATAACAACAACCAAGCAAAGGTCTAGGAACATAATGGTGTAATAAAAAAGAATTAGGAAAAACCTTTTCCAGTCTACAATTTTGAAACCAATTATGAACCATGATGCCATGAGGTGTATCTCAACTCACTTTAGACTTAAATATAGATAATTTAAATAAATTTTTCCCTATAGATAGGTCCTAAATAATCTTAAAACATAAAGTGAAATACCTAATTGAAACTAGACAGTCAACAATTGGGGTTTTAGACTAGAACCCAAAACTAGAAAACATGAAACAAGGTTGTTAGACCACCAAAAAACCATATTTTTTATGCCTCTAAGTGTACCACAAGGGTTCTTAGTGTTTAAATAACACTGCTCATTTTAGAATTCTATGAATTTAGAGCACGAGTAGTAAGTTGTGGTAACTTGATGTTACCTATGGTGAAATAACGGCATAAATATGTATGGGTGTTCCACAATTTTATAATCAGTGATGGTTGGAGCCATCATGGTCCATTATTTGTGAATTTTAGAGAATATATGTTAATTCTTAGGTAATTTATGATCTAAACTTAATATACAAATTAATCTACGTATACATTTATAATGAATCTAAAACTAAAGTGATCTAGTGTAAAAAGGGAACAAAGAGAAGGGTAAGGTACAAAATAAATCTGTGATTTCCAATATTAGTTTCAAATATCATGAAAAATCATAAATTACAACTAATTATTCATTCAAACCAATATACAATGTAAAATAGCCTAATCTCATATTTTACTATATACCAAGTAAACTTCAAATGAGAATGTAAAGATTCACAAGTAAGAACCAGGTCTAATTTTAAAGATTTACTACTATAATCAAATAACATTTGCACATCTAAATATAGATAAAAATTAAGTGAATAAAAACCCAATATCCTCAACCTAATCTAGCATATTCACAAATTAGAAGCTGTGTGATTAGAAAATGCAACCCAAAATTCAAAGAAATTATTCAAATTCAAGACATAAACTATCAATTGAGAAAAAATTTATCTTAGAAATTGACATATCAAATATGGACAATGTTTTTAGAACTCCTTGATTATATTAATCACTTTAAGTATACAAAATTTTCTCTAAATATCTCTCTACAAGAGGGTGATGCATGCCTTTTATAGGAAGATAAAGTAGTACATTGGTCAGTTACAACATACAGGCATACAAAGATAAGGATAGTTGTCCTTAAAATTTATAAATTACACTTTTATTTCACAATTACACTGACCTAGGGGTAATATACTAATAGACTAGCACATGCATTACAAAAAAGTGTTCTTATTCTAGATATTATAATGTTTTTACAAAAGGAATATTAGCTACTAGGTGGGCCCATTACTGAAGGGTCCCCTTATTGATTTGTAGTAGTTCCATGGCTTTTTGATGTTGATCCTTGATAAGATCAAGGTCCACAACTAGTTTCATAAGGCATATTTCTTCTTGATTAGCCAGGTTGTCCAAATCCATATCATCTTTAGCCATATCCTCCTTTATGCTCTTAGACCCTGTAATATTTTCCTTAGCATTAAAGATCATATCTAATATTCTTGTGTTTTCCATACTATATTGGCCTTGGATTTTGATCTTAATTGAATACATAACCAAGGTAACCCTATGCTTGAATTCAAATTCATCAATGACTCCAAGGGCATCAATATTGGTAGGATTAACTAGTATGGAACCCAAGAGCTGCTCAATCCTAGTGATCAATTCCTTGTCATCTATCAGGAGCCTATCCAAATTTATTGTCCACACACTTTGGCCTTGTATTTTCTCAAATATTATCCCAAATATGGAATTTAGATGGGCCAAGATGATAGATTTGAACTTAGGAATCTTGTTCCCAATCCATATACTGATGAGATCCCTTAGCTTGGTCTCTACCTCTTACCACTCTATTATCATTTCCTTGGCTACTTGGATTTACTAACTTAGTAAATATTACCTTAACTTTATGGATTATATAGATCCAAACATATCAAATAAATAGGATTTAAACATATCCAAAATGGAATTAGGCACAAACAAAATTTCCTATGTCTCAAGGTTCTCCTTATCCTTCTCTAAATTATGGATCCTTTACTTCATTCCCCTAATTCCAGATTTAGTCTAAGTTGATTGGGAATTGAGTAAACTTTCAACATCATCCTCATGAATAGGATTCTCTCATAGTTTTTTTCCTTTAATAGGGGTCAGGCCAACAAAAGGTTCCACCTTCTAAAAGGTGAACTCTTTAGTTCCCACCTTGGCCTTCCTGGTGGTGACCCTTTCCAATCTTATTATCTCTAGATTAAATTGGAAAATGGTGACTAGATATGTAAACTTGGGAGGTTATAGGACCTCAATTCGTATGCTATTTGATTCTATAGGAGCATCCATCCTCTTGAAATTAGGTCCTGGTGTGACCACAATTCTTCTTTCTTCATGTTCCTTTACCATAGCCCTAATCCATGGATTAATGTCATCATGTACTTCAATATTGGAAACTTTTTTTATGGCCCATGAATTGGAAAGAAAAGGGATATGTTTAAAATTTTCATAAATAAACCAGTCAAGGATGACTGATCCATGAATGGGGAATTCATCATTGAATAGGTTGATCTCACTAGTAGGGTGTGTGAGAGTCAACATTGGTCTTTTAGGCCCAATAGGGACCAGTACCAATTATGCCTTCCTCTTCTCTTTAGGAGCTATTGGGACCATATCAAGAGAAAGATATTTTCCTTTATGTTCTTTTGGCTCCCTTTCTTGGATCTAAGTTTTTTCATCATATTCATTTTCTTCATCTGTGTCATATGCCTCTGCAAGTTCCTAGAGATCACCTTTAAGTGTCTCATTTATCTATAAGGTAATCAAATATATATGTTCAACTGGGTAAGGTGGATTTTAGGGAAACGCTAAGGATGAGGGTCCCTCTCTAGGTCTCTCTTCTAGCTTCTTCTTCTTATGCTCTTGTTTAATTTATATCTAAGGTTGTGGTTGTTCCACATGAGGTTATTTTGGGGATGTCTCAAATGGTTCAAGTAGTAAGTCATAATAGAGAGGATGAATTTTCCATGCCTCTCCTAATGGCTTATCATCTTTTTTCAACCTATGCTCATGCTTGATGTTGTCCCCTTTGATCCTAGCCAATAACTTTTCATATTTCTTTTCCCTAATGCAAATGGTATCATAAAAACTAAGTTAATGCATATATTCAAGCTTGGGTAGCTTCTTCTCCTTCAAATGATTACTCACTATTCTCTTTGGGTCTTACATTTTGATCTCATCTAATTAAAACCCAAATGAGTTTCTATGTTTGGACATGATATCAACCTATTTCCAATCTTTTAGTATAGTCTTTCCAATGATTAGAGGGAAGGGGTGGAGAAGACCCTTCCTCTTTTCGTTATAAATTCCATCAATGCCATGGATGAGCTGGGAGGAAATTTCTTTCTCAACAAGCTTGTTGGGGACATACACTGGTAATTTTAGGGCTAGGGGATGATCCCCTCAATTTGAATAACTATGTAGTCTAGATACAACCATATGTCACCCATCATCTTGACATATTCTTGATCAATAGATGGACTCTAGGTGTGGGAATACCTATAATAGCCTCCACTATGGTTGGGTAGACACAATCACAAATAAATTACATGTGATATACTTTTAGGAGACCAATTTTTAATTCCAAGGAAGCTGATGGAGCCAAGAAGGGCATATAGCAAGTATGACATCATGTAGAACTGATTATTTTTTTTTCCTTTTAATATTAATAAACTACTTGGTTAATAAGACACTGATCAAGTCTCCAATTAGAGGGGTGAGCTTTTCCTCATCCATTAAATACACATAGGGGACCTAGATTTGTTTACATAGGTGGTTAAGGGGGGCCCTAATGCTCAGTTTAATAGGGTCATGATTAACCTAATTCCCTCTCTAAATTGGACTATTGGGATATTACCCTCAAAATCCCTAAAGACATGGGTTCCTTGGTGTAACTAGGGTCTAAGGATAGTGTTCAAGTCATGTTTGGAGGTCCATTCCTTGATTTTAGATAAGTCTACATGGGGTATTGGGAGCTTATAGTATTTCTCAAAGGCCATAGGGGAAATATAAGCTACCTTCTTATAACTCCCTTCTCAAATGATCTAATCATTATCGATCCTAAAATCAATAAAGATAGGAGAAAAGACATCAATGCAATGCAGTACCTCAAGTTTTGTAGTGTCATAGTGAAGGCCAGACATTTGAACATTGACTAGGTCATAATTGCTCCTACTCATCATGTCAATTCTTTACTCCTCTTTTGTGATGGGCTTTAACTCCTCCATAGAAAAGAAGAGTTCAAACCAATTCTTGATGCCTAGGGAGTTCATGGCCATAATATCTAATTTAGTATATTTGAAGATATGTCCCTCATTATCTATTGATAAGTAGAGTTTGGTCTTCTCCTTTAACTTCTACCTGTGAGCTACTATGGTCTTTACTTCTACAAATTATTCACACTAGATTATAAATTGGTCTCTATGGTAGTTCTTTTATACTTAAAAAAACATAATCAATCTCTCTTCAAATTTAATTGTAACCAATTGAGTTTGCTTGGGTCATTTTTGTGTAGGGTTTAACATTTTAGAGCTTTAATGGTAGGATATATATAAACTTTGGCTCATACATAATTTGGATTTGGTTTGGAACTTTGCCTTTATACCTTCAATTTTTGAGCCCACAAGATCTTGTATTTTGTATTTTTCTACTTACATGGCACTTATGTGGCATTGATCTAGACCTTTCATGGCATTTTTCATAAATGCCTTTTGAGCACTAGCCATTGGCATTTAAAAATGCCTTCTTTTATTTTGCTCTATTGGATCAAAATCTTGGATTAGTGAAAGTCTTTGATTTTGATCTAGGCTCTCACCTATTTATTATCTCTTTATCACTAGTGACCTATGCTTATGCCACTTGGCACCTCTATGGGCCTTCTGAGTCCCTTTGAAAATTCATCAGTGTTTTCATGCCATTGGATCATGGAACATGATGAAGCATGAACTGTTGGATCATCAGTTAGTTCTACCTTAAATGTGCTTTTACCATGCATCAAGCCCATGAGATCTAGGGACTCCATTAAAATTTATTTTGGGTCTTCATGCTATTTGATCAAATGCTATGATAAATCATGAACCATTTATTTTTTAAATATGCCATACTTTAAGTTATCACGTTATTAAGGTGGGACTTATGCTTAAATTCCTTAGGCTAAGTTTTATTTTGTCTTTATTAAACATGAAGTAAACCTTAGGCTAAGGTATTTGTGTCTAAGTTTTCCAAATTATATAAAGGGGACTATGATTAGATATCTTAGGCTAAGTTTATGATGTGTTAAATAAACACAATGTATACTTTGGACCATAATATATATGTTAGGTCCATAGAACATACCCAAAGGGATCAACATGATATAATGACCTAAAGACAAAATATAGTTTTATTACATTAATAAATACATTAAAACCTTTGGTTAAAAACATTTGGATTAAATTCTATGTAATAAAGACTCTTTAAGAATAAGAGTTAGTATAAGTCTATAGTTTAAGGTTACTGGTATTTGAACAACTTCAATGGGGACCTTAAAGTATAAACTTAGACTGAGTTCATTTTGGCATGTATTTAGACCATAAGATCATTTAAATATTTTAAAGTTGAATATTTCCAATGTTTGAGCATCTTCCAAGGGCTTTTATTAATTTTCATGGTAATTCATGAGATTTCTAGCAACATTTTGGAGTGTATTTTGATCCTGAGCAGAATAGTTTATTAGCTTAAACTTGATGGTCTTAAGAACATCAAATATGTCATCAAAAATGTTGAATAATGGTTGTACTAACATCAAATTTAATTTATTAAAACTTTTAATTTAGTGGGATTAAATTTGATGGTCATGTGGACATTGAATACGTCCTCACAAACATCAAATGGAGGTCACACGAGCGTCAAATTTAATCTCATCAAATTTTTATGACCCAATGCAAGAGTACCTCTTGGCACCTCCATGGGGATTCTTAGGATATCAAACTTAATTTTATCCATCAAATTAATATCCACAATGAAATGAGAGTCATAAGATCATGATCCAAGGTCTTGCTCATGATTGGTTGTTTTTGTTAGGCAAGAACTATTTGATTTTAACCCTCAAAGGTAAGGGTGTCATGTGTTGATATTTTAGGCCTTTCATAATCCTTTGAATTTTAAACTATGCCTCACTCCATCTGATCAAGTCTTCATGATGAAGAAATAACCATTGGATAAAGGCTAACGGCATAGATTTATTAGGGCCTTCATGATGTTGGATCCCTTTCTTGTGATGAAGCATGGATCATTAGATCTTTCAAGATGTATGTTGTTTAAACCAAATATTGGGTCTTTCTCACTCCATTAGATTAAATTTTGTGATAAATCAAGGATCATCATATCTGTGAGAAGTAATAAAGTTAAGTCAAGATTCGAGGCTAAATTAATACTTAGGCTTACAATATTAAAAGTAAGGTGTTAAGATGAAGGTCCCAATTATATTAATAAATACATTAGGTCCTTAGGATTAAAATGTTAGGCTAAGGTATAAATCAAAGGGACCAAGATAGGAAATCTTACAAGGACCCTCCAAAACAAATATGAGTCCTATCTAGGAACTTAAAAAAGGGAAAATAATAAAGAAGACCAAGCATTTTTTAGGCTAAGCTTTAGTTGTGTTAAAAAACATGACTAAACTTAGGAGATGAAATTTATTCTTAAGTCGAAAGTGGGCTTTAAAAGTTTCCCACCAATTTATCTTCCACCAGTATTCAAATTTGAACTGAGGGTTTTGCTAGGGTTTTGGAACATGAATTTCTTAGGAACAAACACCATGGAACCTGCAACTAAAAACCATAAAGACCATTTATTAGCATTTTTATTCAAAATTAAAGAAAAACATAATAATTAATCTTGATTTTGAAAAAGTGGATGATCTTCAAATTCTACAAATGATCTTATCATGCCATATTTTCATGTTTAATCTTCACAGTTTCTCAAGGGTCCTAATTTTCAAAAAAATGGGGGTATGTTGGCCATAATAAATGATGACTTATGGGAGAAACATAACAATATGTTAGAATGTAGAGACTCTGATTTAGATAAATAATTAGGTCATCCACTCCACTTGATCAATATCATCATCTAGGTCAAATTATAGTTGAAACAAACCTTGCACTTTTAGACTTAGGGTCAAACATCAAGACATAGTCATATTGTGTGTGTGCTTTGATTCCACTTACTATTTTCTCTGGGGTTTAAGAAATAACTTCAAATTTTCATGTCCTTAATCACTAAAACTTGAATTAGATCATGTTTATATATCCATTAGGAACTATACTTTTAGCTTAGAGAAGGTTTGGGCATTGCTCTATTGCCAGTCAGACATTTATAGCCCTAATAGAGATGCCTTTTAAGAACTCAAAGCCTTGTTCCACTACCAACCAAGCATCCATAGCCCTGGTAGAGATTACCAAAATCACCTATGCCTAAAATATTTTGATTTTGCATTGTATCCTTCTTCTTTTTATTTTAATTAGACTCTTATGCTTTCAACAAGGTTGGGAACCAGGGTATCCAGGTTTTAGGATTTGGTCAAATGTTTGATCTTTGGAAAATCACATATGACTACAACCATTATCCCAAGAAAGGATGTTTATTAAGTGCTAGTATGGGTATACCATGATAGTTTGAGTCCTCACCCTACAAGTACAAGTCTTTTTAAAACTAGTTTGAGATCAAGACAATAGTTAGGTTCTCATGAAATAATTGTTGGAATAATGCATATTTAAGCTTACCTAGGGTTAATAGGGTAAGTTATTTATTACCGAGGGTAAATTTATTTACCTCGGTTAATTTATTTTATTGTTGAGAATTTCTCAACAATACATTTGTTCGTAGTATGAGAAAACAAATAGTTTGTTTTCTCTATTTTGTAATCATTACAAATAGTTTGTTAACATGAAACAAACTATTTGTATTATAAATACTTTGCATTATATGAGAAATTAATGAGAGATTATTGATAATATATAGAGAAATTTGTGGATTATCACCTATTTTTTAGGTGTGACAAATTTATTTATTCTCTGGAAATATTTGCAGGTTATTTGTTGTGGGTTCTCTCTCCTGAATTGATCCTGTGGATCCTGTGTATCTCCTGCTCATTCCTTCATGGTATCAGAGCTTGGAGTTCTAGTTGAAGATCCTCTTCCCTGAAATTTTTCATCTTTTAACACATTCAAAAATATTATTTTATTGATGTGTTACAGATATTTTTAATTCTCTCAAATTCTGGTTCTTATTTACTAGTTTTTTTTGGAAAATTATATACTTTATGCTCATTAAATGACCGTAAAGATTCAAAAAATCAGTTTTTTTTTCATGAGGACGTATAAAATCAAGTCAGGAATACATAAAAATTTGAATTTTTGCATTTAATTTTGGACGTACAGCGCTTTAATTTAAAAAATTGCAGACTGGTCCCTGTTGGCAGACTACAGTACCTGTCCATTTTTCTGATGTGGCAGATCGTACGGTGTATTTTTTTCAAATATGAGACCTGTTAATGAAATATGACTCTTATATATTTCTATCCATATAAATTTTGATGAATTTGGATCAGGCCGTACAACGTTTTGGAAGCCAACAACAGGAAATTAAAAATTGTCTTTTGCCTGCTGTATAGCCATACGAATTTATCTTTTTTGGACACCTTATGCTGCATAAAATCCAAATTTGTAAATTTCATGTGATAGAAGACATCAAAATATTTCATTTAATGCTGAGAAGGACGGATTTGGAGCAGGCCGTACAGTATTTTTGGCAGATCCAGTGGAGCCATTCTGCATTGCTGAAAGGTGTTTTTTCCTGAACTGTGTTTACAATTTTTCTCAAATATTTCTCTGACCACCACGCCTTGCTGGAAAAAGAGTTTATTTTTGATAAAGCCAAAGATTATTCAGCTGATATCTCACATGTGTGAGTCATTTTTGGCTTTTTTTTAATTAATTAGTTTAATTTTTAGTGGTTTAAATGCAAATCTCTAGCTTTGAAAGTTCAAATTTGACTTTGCTAAAGCCGCTAGAGATATTTTGTTAAAAATTTGTAGGGAGGAGGTCTTGGGGTCAAATCCCCATACATTTTTTTGCATAAATCCATTTTTTAATTTTGTATAAGCCAAGGCTAAAAAAAAAAATTCGTCGGGAGACGTTAAATTGTAACGCTGAGGGGTGTTTTTTTGAGGAAAAACAAATGTCTAGATTGTTCTTGTCAACTTCATCATCTTCCTCGGGAATGGAATCTCGATTGTTTGAACCTCTAAATTCTAAAAATTACCATGTTTGGAAGCTGAAAATGCAACAACTCCTTCAATCAAAGGGCTTATGGAGAATTTTTTCTGAAACGACACCTGCAGCATTCACCACTGAAAAAGACAAATATGCATATGGTTGTAAGCAAGATGAGGCTCTTGGATTGATTTGCCTCAACGTCTCAGATAATCTTCAATTTCACATTTCAGATGCTACTACACCAAAATAGGTATGGGAAAAATTTAAAAACCTATTTGGCAAAGTTAATGAGTTTAAAATTTTGCAATTAGATGCAGAATTGAGTACTCTCTCTCCATCAGATTTCCCTTCAATAGATGAATTCTTGGCAAAATTCAAATTTATAAGGTCACAATTGAAAGTTGGTGACAAGGATAAAAGTGATCAGGAGTGCATTTTCATGATTTTGTCAAAGTTGAAAGGACCATATAGTGTTTTTTCCTCTGCTTTTTATACTATGATGGATACATTAGGTGATGAATTCAAATGGCCTTCCTTTGAAGTTTTTTGTGAAAGATTGACTAGGGAGCAAAAAAAATTAATGGCCTTAGATGCTCTACCTGGTCCTAGTCATGCTCTAGTTGCTAATTCTTCTAAAGGAAAACCTTCACCTAAGTCTAAAAATTAAGCACCTTCAAATAACCCTCCAGAGTCCACCACCCAATCACCTCATCATTCTAAATCTACTAAGACCAAAAAGTCCTTTAAGCAAAAGAAGAAAACATTTGGTCCATGTAATTTTTGTGGTGGTCCTAATCATGATGAAAGTAGATGTTTTAAGAAGATGGAAGCATTAGAGGTAGCGGTTAGACAACACAAAATTTCTATTTCGTCTCCATCTCCTTCTACTTCTATAGGAAAAGGGAAAGCACTTTCAACCAGGGCCATATCTTCATGTCAGGATCAGTGGATTTTTGACTCAGGTGCTTCTCACCATCTCACACATTCTAAGGATCTATTTTCATCCCTTACAGATTGCAGTACATCACATATTGTTATGGGTAACTCCTCACAGATTGAAGTTTTGGGATCAGGTACTGTTGATAAACAAGATGGATGTTTTAACAATGTATTGCTTGTACCTCAAATCTCTTCTAATCTTCTCTCTGTATATCAAATATGTAATTCTAGTACTGGTAAAATTGTGGAGTTTACTTCACATAATGTTGTAATAAGAGAATGTAATGATCCTAGTGAGATAGTTGCTACAGGTACAGTAGACCATATTGCAAGACTCTATAATTTTGATAAGTTTGAGTCTTTTGTGTCTTCTGGTTCTTCACTTATAGCATATGGTAATAATCTCAGCAAATTGTGGCATGAGAGATTGGGACATTTGAGTTATGGATATATGCAACAAATGAGTACAAAACATCTTGTAAAAGGCCTTCCTAAGGTCTCTTGTATTGATGGGGTGTGTCCTGGTTGTCTAGTTGGTAAACAGCACCAGGATCCATTTCCAGTTGGTAAGGCCACACGTACAAATGCACCCTTAGAGTTGGTTCATAGTGATTTGATGACTTTTCCAACTCGTTCTTTTTTAGGGGCTAAATATGCACTCACATTCATTGATGATTTCACTCGTAAAACTTGGGTATATTTTCTCAAGTTAAAAAGTGAAGTTTTTGAGACTTTTAAGGCCTTCAAAGCCTTTGTTGAAAAACAATCATCTCTTCCTCTTAAGAAGATACACACTGACAATGGGGGGGAATATGACAGTAATGCTTTCTATGATTTTTGTATTGAGCATGGGATACAACATCAGTTCACTGTACCACACACTCCTCAACAAAATGGTGTAGCAGAGAGGAAGAATCGAACATTGAAAGAGATGGCTAATTGTATGATTCACTCTAAAAATTTGGGTCCAAAATATTGGGCTGAAGCTGTAAATTTTGCAAATTACATTCAAAACCGTATGCCTCACAAAGCTGTGCAAAATATGACACCAGAAGAAGCTTGGTCTGGGATCAAGCCTGATATTTCAGATTTTCGCATCTTTGGGAGTCAAGCATGGGCATTCATTCCTGATGACAAACGTAAAGCATTGGAGAAGAAAATCCAACCACTCATTTTTGTTGGTTATTGTGAAGATGTAAAAGCCTACCGTCTTTTTGATCCTGTCACACATGATGTGTTTTTTCGACGAGATGTTCAGGTTGATGAGTTACCCACTCCACAGGAGTGTACATCTAGTTCTTCTTCTCCCCCTCCTTCTTCTACTGAGGATAGTGAGGATTTGCTTTCTATTGTTGATGATGATGATGTTGCACTTATTCATCCACCACAGCCATCTTCTTCACCACCTTTGCCTATGTGGGCAAAGAGCACTCTACAGGCAGCTAGTTCTTTTGTTGGTGATCCATCTGATTCTCGTCGCACTCGCTCACAGACATCTGGTGTTGCTCTTTTGGGACAAGCTTGTACAGATGATCCAGTGTTGTTTTTTGAGGCTATTGGTATACCCGAGTGGGATGTTCCTATGTATGATGAGTATTCTTCATTAATGAAGAATGATACTTGGGATCTTGTCCCTCTTCCTAAGGGAAGAAAACTTGTAAAATGTAAATGGGTCTATAGGACCAAATATGCTACAGATGGATCAGTAGATAAGTACAAAGCTAGATTAGTAGCTAAGGGTTTTTCACAGGTTGAAGGGGTTGATTACTTGAGACCTTTGCCCCTGTAGTTAAGATGGATTCTATTCGGCTTGTACTCTCTCTTGCTGCTTCACATTCTTGGTCTATTTTTCAGATGGATGTGAAGAGTGCTTTCTTACATGGTGATCTCCATGAGGAGATCTATATGGAGCAGCCTCTAGGATTTGTGCAGGACTCATCATTGGTTTGTAGACTCCATCGTTCTCTTTATGGCCTCAAACAAGCTCCTAGAGCTTGGTATGAGAAGATGGATAGTTTTCTTTTGAGTTCTGGTTTTATTCGTTGTGAGTCAGATCACAATGTATACATCCTGAAGCAAGGTGAGGAGCTTGTCATTTTGGTTTTGTATGTTGATGATCTCATCCTCACTGGCAGTTTAGATTCCTTGATACATGACATCAAGGACAAGTTGGCAGATAGGTTTGATATGACAGATCTGGGACTTCTACATTATTTTCTTGGTCTTCAAGTTTTTTAGTCTTTTGAGGGCATTTCTATTGGACAGCAGAAGTATGCGACAGATCTTCTTCATCAATTTGGCATGGTTGATTGTAAGCCTACACCCACTCCATATCAGTCAGGTATTGTGTTGTCTACCACTTGTATGACTCCTCTTGTTGATTCCACTTTGTATCAGAAACTTTTAGGTAGTCTTTTATACCTGACTCATACCCGTCCTGACATCACATTTGTTGTGAACCTTGTCTCTTAGTTCTCACATGAGCCTCATGAGAGTCATTGGCAAGCAACCAAGTGTATTTTGCACTACATTAAGGGCACCACTCACTTTGGTATACATTACACACCACAGAGTTCTACATAGCTTGTTGGATACACTGACTCTGATTGGGCTGGTGATGTTGACACTCGCAAGTCCACTTGTGGATTTGCTTTCACACTTGGTTCAGGTCCAGTTGCTTGGGCATGCAAAAAGTAGACTGCTATTGCATTGTCCTCTATTGAGGTTGAGTATCGAGGTGCTGTCAAAGCTAGTCAGGAGATACTTTGGCTTCGATAGTTGCTTGGAGAGTTTGGCTTCACACAGCAGGGTCCTACTACTCTTTGGTGTGATAACCAAAGTGCGATTGCTATTTCACGCAATCCTATTGAGCATCAATGGACAAAACACATTGAGATTCACATGCACTTCATTCGACATCTTATTTAGGATGGAGTTCTTTCTTTGGAGTTTGTGCCTACAGCTGAGCAGATTGCAGACATCTTCACTAAACCTTTGGCTTCTCCTCGTTATCTTCAATTGCGAGCGATGCTTGGGGTGAAGGAAGTTGTCCTTGGGGGGGATTTCCCATGAAGTCCTTCCTTCCTTTATTTTTCATATATTTTGATTGGTTTGTACATGGGTACCTTATCAGGCCTAGTAGCCAGGACCCATCCTTGTTTGTCATTCTCCCTATGTTTTGCTTAAGGGAGGGTGTTGGAATAATGCATATTTAAGCTTACCTAGGGTTAATAGGGTAAGTTATTTATTACCGAGGGTAAAATTTATTTACCTCGGTTAATTTATTTTATTGTTGAGAATTTCTCAACAATACATTTGTTCGTAGTATGAGAAAACAAATAGTTTGTTTTCTCTATTTTGTAATCATTACAAATAGTTTGTTAACATGAAACAAACTATTTGTATTATAAATACTTTGCATTATATGAGAAATTAACGAGAGATTATTGAGAATATATAGAGAAATTTGTGGATTATCACCTATTTTTTAGGTGTGACAAATTTATTTATTCTCTGGAAATATTTGCAGGTTATTTGTTGTGGGTTCTCTCTCCTGGATTGATCCTATGGATCTTGTGTATCTCCTACTCAATCCTTCAATAATTGGCTTCTTTTATTGGTCTTTACTAGTTTATCCATGTTACAACATTATGATTTACATTTTAGGACCATGGTCATCATATATATGGCATTCACACCTACATTTTTGAATTTTGGTAATTTTCAAGCAAACTTCATAACTTGAGCTCAAGATTGTCCAAGAGGACTTATTGTAAGACCAAGAATCAAGCAAAAAGGAAGAAATAGGAAATAGAAAGCAATAAAATAGGAAACAAAGGGAGAAAAATAATATGCACATACTTATATACAAATAAGGGATAATAAGGAAATATAACTTGAACGAAACTAACTAGCCTACCTACACTAAATCTAACCATCTTATAGAGTTTATTCCATGAAGACCTCTAGTGGAGCAACAACAAAGTAGTGCTTGAGATATTTCCCATTGGTGGGTAATGATAACTCTACTATTTAAAGGTCTCTCAACTTAAAGGTGTTATTCCCAAGTGTTTCTACTATTTAATAGGGACCAATCCATAGGGGTGTGAATTTCCCATGCTTTCCCTTTAGTTTAAATGCTTTATCGCATAGGAGGACCAAGTCTCCTTTTCTAAATACCTTTACCTTTGAACTTTTTTCAAACCACCTCTTCACTATGGTCTAATGTCTACTAAAATCCACAAAGGATTTATTCCTTGTGTCTTCCATCTAAATGATGTCCAACAATCTAGAGTTCGTAAGTTCTTGGCTTTCTTCCATGTATTCCTGCATAAATACGTATGTGGGTAGCTTAAGATTTATAGGAAAGATAGGTTCTTTTCCATACACCAATAGGAATTGTGAGGCTCTTAAGGCTTGCTTGATTCTTATCTTATCATCCCATAGTGAAAATTTGAAGAGCTTATGCCCAGTCTTGGGCTTGTTGGCAGCATACTTCTTGATTTCTTTCATTAGGTTTTTGTTTGTAGACTCAGAGACTCCATTTCCTTGGGGATAATGGTTAGATGCAAACTTAAGAGTAATGCCATTATTATAAACCCATTCATTCATGTGTGTGTGTGTGTGTGTGTGTGTGTGTGTGTGTGTGTGTGTGTGTGTGTGTGTGTGTAGATCCATTATCACACACTAGAGAGAGTGGAGTTTCAAACCTAGTATAGATATTTTCTTCTAAGAAGATGATCATTTCCTTAGTCCTACATTGTTTAGTGGTTATAGCTTCAGTCCACCTTGTACAATAATATATGGTAGTTAAGACATATTTGTAACCTTCAGATGAATTGGGGTTGATTACCCCAAAAAAAATTGACCCCCATTTAGCAAAGGGTTTATCAACCATGATTGGTTGCAGAGGCATTGTTGCCTTTGGTTCCTTGGTGTTAAAGACTTGACATGAGTGACACTCCCTCACATGCTTATGAGTATCCTTAAAGATAGTTGTCTAATAATAATCAACTCTGATTATTTTATGGGTTGTGGTCCTCCCAAATAGATGTCCATTGCCCAGCTTTTCACGGAATGTGCTCATGATTTGGGTGGCCTCTTCTTGTGAGACATATCTCTAGTAAACCCCTTCAAAATTTATTTTATACAAGACCCCATCTTTGATCAGGTAATGGGTTTCCTTCAATCTTAGGGCTCTCTTTTACTCCCTAGATATTCCTATAGTACAATTACTATTAATTATTAAATGTATGATCAAATCATACCACTCACTGCTTGAAATTTATAATTATCTACTTGCATAATACTTAGCCTAGGGTTAACATTAGCAATCATTTGGATCAACCCTTGGCACCTTACCAAATTTGGTGTTTTCATATCCAAATCATACTCCTATAAAACTTGCATCCACTTAACTCTAAATTCTCCTAACTCATTCTAACTTAATATAAGTTTAGTGGTAGGGTCAGATAAGATAACATGTACCTTATAATGCCTAAATTTATTAATTGCCTTAACTTATGCATATGCCTACTTATCAATCAATGAATAATTTAACTTAGCATTATTAAAATTAGTACTCATAAAATCTATGGGGTGATCACACCCATCAATATTCTGAGTTAACACTATAGCCATAGTATGGTCAGATGCAAAGGAATAGAGGTATAAGTCCCTTGAGAAGTTAAGACTTATGAGGACTGAAGCTTGGCTAATGTCTTCCTTGATATCATTGAATTTCTTTTTGGATTCTTCATTCCATGTGACCTTGGCATCCTTCTTCAGCATGTCATTAAATAGCTTGACAATCTCTACAAATCTAGAAATAAACTTTCTTAAAAAAATTATCTTACCAAAAAAATAACTTTAGCTCTTTTTTACTATTTGTAGGTTTTATTCTATATATGGCTTTCACGCTTTCAAGATCTATAGATATCCCATCTTTTGTTATAACATGACCCACTAATTTTCCTTCAGTAACACAAAAAATAATCTTCTTAGGGTTTAATTAGATTCCATACCTTCTACATCTCTCAAAAACTTGTTGAAAGTGCATGAAGTGATCTTCCTTATTTTTAAGAAATTTTTTAAATCATCCATATATATAATAATACACTTACCTATTAGACCTTAGAAGGCATGGTCCATAGCTCTTTTAAAACCAGCTACTACATTGATTATCCCAAAGGGCATTCTCTTGTAAGCAAAGGTTCCCCACATTTTTATGAAGGTTGTTTTCATTATGTCTTCTTTATCAACCAACAACTGGTTGTAACCTAAAAATCGATCAAGAAAATACATTATAATTGAACTTGAAATAACTTGTATAACCTAGTTAAGAGAAAGAAGAGGGTAGTTGTCTTTTTTTTATGCCTTGGTTAAGTTTTTTAAGTTAATAAAAAGTCTAATCTCACTATTATTCTTCCTAACTAGCACCAAGTTAACCACCCAAGTAGAATTCTTGATGGGAAAGAATATCCTGAAATCTACTAGTCTTTTAACCTCTTGAAAAATCATTGGCTCTAAGATAGGGTTTATAGGCCTCTATTTTTGTCTGAAGGGTTTGTAACTATATTTAAGGGGTATAGTATGGGTGATGAATCATGGATCAAATATATTTAAGTCATCATAATACTAGGCTATGACATCCCTATATTGGTTAAGGAGCTCTTTAGCCTTCTAGTTTTCAATGTTTGTGCAAGCTTTTCCAACTTTACTAGCTGAGGTTGATCTTGGAGACTGAGATCAACAACATTATAATCCTTCCCACTTACCTTAGGAACTTTATAAACTTCAGCCAGTTTATCTTGATTAAATAGTCTCTCTAAATTAATCATCCCCTTGGGGATCTTGTTCTCATTCAATCGAATGACTTTACCAGCAAACTTGTCCTCCTTAGATGCATTTTCATTAGTCTCATCAATAATATGAGCATCAAATACTCTATAAATGGTCATGAAATCTAATATATATTAATCATCATTAAAAATTTGAAAATGGTTAACATTATCAGGTATTGAAGGGCAAGGTATCTACTCAATGGTAAAATTCATTGGGGGGATCTTGGTTGGGCATGAGGTTAACTGCAATAGATGCCAACTCATTAGTAGCTTCATTTTCCTATTTTGGGATAAAGGTGATGCTAAAAGACTCAAAGGACTCAATCAAATCCTAAACCTTGAACTTATACCTCTTAATATATGAGAGCTTGCATTGGCATTTGACTCTTATCTAGTTGACCACTAGTTCTGAATCCCCATAAACTAGTAATTCTTTGACCTTATACTTTATAGAAAATTATAAACCTAGGATAAGGGCTTTATATTCAACTATATTTTTAGTGCAAGGGAATTAGAGTCTATAAGAAGCATGGTATTTTTCACCAAAGGGGTTAGTAAGGACAATACCTACACCTAATCCAACATTACACCTAACACCATCAAAATGTAATTTCTATAGTCTAAGAACAATATGAGCACTTTTAGGATCACAACCTTATTAGTCTCTAGGGTAAAAACCCATAATTCTAAGTCAATTATGTTGACCCTCTTGTTTATAACATTTTATTCTATTATCATGTGTTTCATCCTTGGTTCTCTCTCAATCCTAATTTGATTAGGAACTTTTTTCCAAGGTAGCTACAAATGTGAGCAATCTATGGACATGTAACCATTCAAAGCCTTGGTCCACTCCTTGCTTAACAAGATTCCATAAACATTAGGTATATCAAAAACTTGAATATCAATGATTATTACACCCTAAGATTAGAAGCTAACTGCATGTGAACATTTAAAAGTTCCCCAATTACCTTGACTTTAGATTTGTCTAATTGACTTACAACTCTATCTGACTTAATACGAGTTAGGCCAAGTTGTTTGCATATACCTGCTAGCATGATGTTGGTAGAATCACCAAAATCTAGTAAGAAATTATGTAAGTTCTTACCAAACATCCTGATAGTGAGAAGGAAAGGAGGAGATTTAGCCTTGGCTTTGTGCACAGTCACATTGGCATGATTAACCTTGGGTAGATTGTTGGACTTCTTTAACATAGATTCTAGTAGGAAGTCCCTTTGATCTATAATCTATGTAAGTTCATGTAGTTTAATATTAGCCTTTTTATTTTTCATATCCTTAACTATGATATCTAGTTTTATTAGAACTAGGAATATCAATATTAGGTTTAGAAGTACTCCCTTTGGGTGGCTCTAGATTATTTCTTAAAGAAGTGTCTGAAGGAGTTACAAAATTATTTAGAGGTATTGAGGTAGTTAAGGGATATCGTTGCTCTCTATTACTCAAAGGATAGGTATTCTTCAAGAACTATTGAAATGCTTAGATCTCCATAGGGATCTCATTAGGTTCATTTTCTTCCTAAAAAGGGAAATCAAAAGTATCCACCATGAAAGCTTGATCAAATGACTTGGATCCAAAAGAACCTACACTACTTACCTTGTTAAGAACCACTTAAAATGTATTAAAATCCTCTTAGAAAGCTTCAAAATCTTTTCAAAACTCAATGCAATCAATTTCACCATGCTTGGTTGTGTAATGTACCCTGTAATAATTAGGTAATGCAGTATCAGTGAGGTTAATGTCCATAGTCTTATTTTTAGAAGATGGATCATTATTCCTATTATTATGAAAAATATCATCCTAAAATATATTATTTTTCCTATTATACTTTTGAAATGAGAAGTTCCTACCTAAGCTTTCAGCAATATTTCTAACTTGTTTTTGTAGTTGAAGAAAATCAATGCTCAACTTTTGGACCATTTTTAAGATAGATTCATTATCATTTTTTGAAGTTTCAAAATTATCTACATGGTTATTGTTAGAACCAATATTTGGTACCAAATCTCTTTGATAATTTGTATTAAATCCATTAGTAGATGATTTAAGAATCCTAAGTTCTGATTAGGAGCATCATGACTCAATGTCAATTGATTTAAGTTTAGGATTTAGTTTAATGCTAGGATATTTTGGTTGTTCTTGGGGAATAAGTTAATCACAGGCATATGTGGGTTGATTTTTGGCACAAAGTATACCATTTGTCCTTGGGGATACATCAGATCATTGATGGTTACTACTTTAGAATAGGCCCTAGCTAATGAAGTTATAGTTGGCATGGATCTCTTCGAAAATATAGAGGTCATAGGATCTACTACATCCTTGTATATTTCTAAATCTAAAACATCATCAGGATTATATGGTTCTATGGTCTTGTTGTAAATTTTATAAAACATAGCATTAAAATACCTAATAGGCTCACTTACATCCCTTCTAATGGTGGTGAATTGATGGTAAATAACATAAGGACTAACAATCTTACCAAATTGATCTATAAAAACATTGATGAAACCATCCCATCTAGTGATGTAATTATCAATAAAGTTCAATAACCATTCATAATAAACATCCTTAAAGTTAAAGGGGAATAACCTATAATCCAAATCTTCATGCATAATGTTTATCAACCTTAAGGTAGATTTAAAATACTTGATGTGATCTTCAGTAGTCATAATACCAATTAGACTAAATTTAGGCAAATAACTCTTAGGGTTATGTGGGAGATCATGTACCACACCTAGCACATTGATTGAAGATTCTCCCAACCAAGCCATACCTAGATGAAGATTGAAGTCAAAGGTACCTTGAAGAGTTGAACTTGGAAAAGATTTGGATATCATATGCCTACCTTTGTCATGCCTAGCCCTTCAGTGAACCTCAAGTTCAATCAAAGGTTTTCTTATATTTGAGTGTGATTTGGTTTGAATATTTGGCAATTCCAGCTTGAAGGTTGAAGATCTTATTTGAAATATGATGTATCAGGTTAATCTTTATAAATAACAATGATTAATCTTATACATTAAGCTCATTTTGTAAAGATTGTGCAAAGAATAGTAAAGGATGTTGATCTTTATCTACAATATTTCAAATATGTATTCAATTATACTAATATGATCTATCTTTATAAGTTTAAGCCCAAATAAACTAAAATATATGAAAGATATGTCAATATTTGATCAAAACAAGCCATCCTAACCTCAAATACTATGAATTTTCAAATTTCAAGTTAAATTTACCAAAACCAAGCATCAAATCTCAAAAAACCTTGATCTTTGTTTAGAGAGGATAAAGGTACACCACAAACTACAAATATAAATGATATTTATACTTTTAATCAAATAATTCACTTAAAAACACAAAGATACACTAATCTTAGATTGAAACTCGCTAAGACTAACAAAGATTTGAATAATTCACAAAGAAGGCCCTCCTTATAGCACTAGCAAAAATGCCTTGTTGATGCCTTTAAGTTTACTATAGGGGTTCTTAGTGTTCAAAGAACACTTCACATTTTAGAATTCTATGAATTCAAAGCATGAGTATCAGGTTGTGGTAACTTGATGTTACCTATGTTTAAATAGTGATAGAGATATGTATGGGTGTTCCACAAATTTAGAATTAGTGATGGTTGGGAGCCATAATGGTCTATTCTTTGTGAATTATAGAGAATCTATGTTGATTCTTAGTGAATTTATGATTTAAACTTAAGCTACAAATTAATCTAGGTGTATATTTATAATGAAGCTAAAACTAAAGTGATCTTGTGTAAAAAAGGATCAAAGAGAAGGGTAAGGCAGAAAAGAAACAAGTGATTACCAATTTTAGTTTCAAGTATCATGACAAAGCATCAATTCTAACTGAGTATGCATTCAAACCAATATACAATGTAAAATAGCCTAAGCTCAGATTTCACTATATACTAGGCAAACTTCAATGGACAATGTAAAGAATCACAAGTAAGAACTAGGTCTAATTTTAAAGATTTACTACTGTAATCAAATAGCATTTGCACATCTGAATATAGAGAAAAATGAAGTGAAGCAAAACCCAAGATTCTCTAACTAATCTAGCATATGCATAAATTAGAAGCACTATGATTAGAAAAAGCAATCCAAATTTCAAAGAAACTATTCAAATTCAAGAAATAAACTAACAATTAAGAGAAAAGTTATCTTAGCAATTGACATATCATATATGGACAATCTTTGTAGAACTCCTTGATTATATTAATTACTTTAAGTATACAAAAAAATTTCAAAATTATCTCTCTACAAGATGGTGATACATGCCTTTTATAAGAAGATAAGGTATTACACTGGTCAGTTACAACATACAAGCATATAAAGTTAAGGACAACTATCCTTAAAAGTTCTAAAATACACTTGTCTTTCACAATTAGACTGACCTAAGGGAAATATGCTAATATAATAACATATGCCTTACAAAATAATATTCTTATTCTAGATATTACAATGTTTTTACAAAATGAATATTAGTTACTGGGTGGGCCCATTGATGAAGGGTCCCTTTGTTGATTCTACAATAGTTCCATGGTTTTTTTATGTTTCCCCTTGATAAGATCAAGTTCCATGAATAGTTTAATGAGGTAAATATATTCTTGATCAACCAAGTCATCCAAATCCCTATCATCTCTACCCATATCCTCCTTTATGCTCTTGGACTCTATAATCTTTTCCTCAGCATTAAGTCATATCCAAGATTCCTCTATTGTCCCTCACAGATTAGCCTTGGATTTTAATCTTAGCTAACTGTATGACCAAGGTGACCTTGTGCTTGAATTCAGATTCATCAGTGACTCCAAGGGCATCAATCTTGGTAGGATTAACTAGCATGGAACCCAAGAGTTATTCAATCCTAGTGATCAATTCCTTATCATTTATCAGGATCCTATCCAAATTTCTTTTCCACACACTTAGGCCATGGATTTTGTTAACTAATATCCCCAATATCACATTTAGATGAGTTAAGTTAATAGATTTTAACTTAGGAATCTTGTTCCCAATCCATATGCTGATGAGATCCCTTAGCTTGGTCTTTGCCTGTTTCCACTCTATTATCATTTCCTTAGCTACTTGGATTTGTTGGATTAGTTAATCTTGCCTTAACTTCATGGACTGTAGAGATCCGAACATATCAAATAATGAGGCTTCAAACATATCCAAAATGGCATTAGGCATAGACAAAATTGCTTGTGTCTCAATTTTCTCCTTTCCTTCTATAAATTATGGATCCTCTACTTCATTCCCTTGATTCCAACTTTAGCCTAAGCTAATTTGGCATCGAGTAAACTTTCAAAATCCTCCTCATGAATAGGATGCTCTCCTAGTTATTTTCCTTTAACAAGGGTTGGGCCAATCAAATCTTCCACCTTCTAAAAGGTAAACTCTTTAATTCTTACCATGGCCTTCTTAGTGGTGACCCTTTCCAATCTAGTTGTCTCTAGATTAAATTGGATAGTGGTGACAAGATATATAAAATTTGTAGGTTCTATGACCTTAATTACTATGCTACTTGATGATCTAAGAGCATCCATCCTCTTACCTTCATGTCCTGGAGTGACCATAATTCTTATTTCTTCCTATTATTTTACCATATCCCTAATCCATGGCTTAATTTCATCATGCACTTCAATATCAAAAACTTTTATTATGGCCCATAAATGGGAGAGAGAAGGGATCTTTTGAAATTTTCCATAAATAAACAAATTAGGGATGACTAGTCCATGAATGGGGAATTCATCACTAAATAGGTTGATCTCACTAATACGGTGTGTGAGAGTCAACCTTGGTCTTTTAGGTCTAATAAGGACTAGTTCCATTTCTAGCTTCCTCTTCTCTTTAGGATCCATTAGGACCATATCAAGAACAAGCTCTTTTTCTTTATCTTCTTTGGGCTCCCTTGATTGGATCTAAGTTTCTTCATCCTATTCCTTTTCTTCATTTGTTCTATATGCCTCTATAATTTCCTTGAGATCACCTTTAAGTGTCTCATTTAGATCTAAGGAAATCATATCTATATGTTCAAATGGGAAAGGTGGCCTTTGGGATAAGGCTGAGGATGAGGGGCCCTCTCTAGGTGTCTCTTCTAGCTTCTCCTTCCCATGCCTTTGTTTAATTTATTTTTGAGGTTGTGGTTATTCCTAGGATGTCTTAGATTATCCAGATAGTAAGTGATACTGGAGAGGATGAATTTTCCATTCCTATCTTAATGGCTTATCATCTTTTGTCAACGTGTGCTCAAGCTTGATGTTGTGCCCTTTGATCCTAGCTAACACTTCTTCATAGTTAGTTACCCTAATGTAAATGGTGTCATGAACATTGATCTGATGCATATATTCAATCTTAGGTAGTTTTTTCTCAATCAAATGATTACTCACTATATTCTTTGGGTCCCACATTTTGAGCTCATTCAATTGAAACCTAAATGAGTCTCTATGCTTGAGACATGGTATCAACCTATTTCCAATATTGTAGTATAATCTTTCCAATGATTAGATGGAAGGGGTGGAGAAGACCCTTCCTCTTTTCCTTAAAAATTCCATCAATGTCATGGATGAGCTACGAAGTAATTTCTTGCTTAGCCACCTTACTAGGGACATGCATTGGCAAATTCTAGAGCTGGGATATGATCCCCTCAATCCTGATGACTATGTAGTTTGGATAGAACTAGATGTCACCCATCATCTCAACATATTTCTTAACCAATAGATGGACTCTAGGCATGGGAATACCTATAATAGCCTCCACTATGGCTGGGTAGACATAGTCATAGATAAATGGCATGTGGTTCTTATACTTAAAGAAGTGTAACTTAGAGTAATTGTAGGAAATGGTGGGCTTTAGGAGACCAATTTTTAATGCTAGGGAAGATTATGGGGACAAGAAGGGCATCTAAAAAGTATGACATCATGTAGAACTAATTGGCTATTTTCCTTTTGATAGCAGTGAACTACCTGGTTAAGAAGACATTGATCAAGTCTCCAATTAGAGGGGTGAGATTTTCCTCAAACATGAAAGACACATAGGGGACCTAGATTTTGTTTACATAAGTGCTTGAGGGAGGGCCTAATGCTCAGTTTAATAGGGTTATGATTACCTTGATTCCCTCTCTAAATTGGACTATTAGGATCTTACCCTCAAATTCCTTGAAGACATGGGTTCTTTGGTGCAACCAAGGTCTAAAAATGGTATCCAGGTCATGTTTGGATGTCCATTCCTTAATTTTAGACAAGTATATATTGGGAATTAAGATCTTATAGTATTTATCAAAGGCCATATGGGAAATATAATCTACCTTCGTATAACTCCCTTCTCGAATGATAAAATCATTATTCATCCTACAATCAACAAACATAGGATCAAGGACATTGATGTAATGCAATACCTCAAGTTTTTTAGTGACATAGTGAAGGCCGGTCATTTGAATAATGACTAGTTCATAATTCCTCCTACTAATCATGGCAATTCTCTACTCTTTTGTGATGGGATTTAACTCCTTCATGATAAAGAAGAGTTCAAACTAATTCTTGATGCCTAGGGAATTTGGGGCTACAATGTCTAATGAAGTTCCTTTGAAGATATGTCCCTCATTTTTTATTGGTAGGTATATTTTAGTCTCCTTCTTTAATTGCTACCTACGAGCTACCGTGGTCTTTACTTTTGTAAATTATTCACACTAGATTGTAAATTAGCCTCTATGGTAGCTCTTTTACACTTAAAAAACATAATCAATCTCTCTTTGGATCAAATTATAACCAATTGAGTTCACTTGGGTCATTTTTATGTAGGTTTTAGGGTTTTAGAGATTTAATGGCAAGATATGTCTAGACTTTAGCTCATACGTGCTTTAGATTTGATTTGGACCTTTGCCTTTATACCTTCACATTTTCAAGCCCATTATATCTTTTATTTTATCCTTTTATACTTGTATAGTGCTTATGTAGCATCGATCTAGACCTTTTATGGCATTTTTCATAAATGCCTTTTGAGCACTAGTCATTGACATTTAAAAATGCCTTCTTTTATTTCACTCTATTGGATCAAAATCTTAGATTATCACAAGCTATTTATTGTGATCTAGGATCTTGCTTATTTATTGTATCTTTGGCACTAGTGCCCTATGGTTATGCCACTTATTGCCTCCACAGGCCTTCTAAGTCCCTTTAAAAATTCATCAGTGATTTCACACCATTGGATTGTGAAGCACAATGAAACATGAACCATTGGATTATCTATTAGTTCTGCTTTGAATGTGCTTTTTCCATGCATTGATCCCATGGGATCTTAGGACTCCATTAAAATATCTTTGGGATCCTTGCATCATTGGATCAAATGCCATGATAAATCATGAACCATTGATCTATAAAATAAGCCAAAACTTTAAGTTTGCACATTATTAAGGTGGGACTTAGGCTTAAATTCTTTAGGCTAAGGTTTATTTCATGTTTATTAAATAATAAGTAAACCTTAGCTAAGGGATTTATGCCTAAGTTTTCCAAATTATATAAAGAGGACTATGGATAGCTATCTTAGGCTAAAGTTTACATTGTGTTAAATAAACACAATGTATACTTTGGGCCAAAATATTTATGTTAAGTCCATAGAACATGCCGAAAGGGATCAACATGATATAATGACCTAATGACAAAATATAGTTTTATTGCATTAATAAATACATTAAAACCTTTGGTTAAAAGCATTTGGTCTAAATCTTATGTAATAAAGACACTTTAAGAATAAGACTTAGTATAAGTCTATAGCTTAAGGTTCATGGTATTTGAGTAATTGTAATGGGGACCTTAAAGTAGAAACTTAGACTAAGTTCATTTTGGAAATTATTTAGACCATAAGATCATTTCAATATTTACAAGTTGAAGATTTCCAGTGTTTCAGCATCTTTTGAGGGCTTCCATTAATATGCATGGTAATTCATGAGTTTTCTAGCAACATTTTGGAGTGTATTTTGATCCTGAGCAAAATGGTTTATTAGCTTAAACTTGATGGTCTCACAGATGTCAAATATGTCTTCAGGGATGTCAAATGATGGTCACATGAACATCAATTTTAAGCTAGTGAAACTTTTAATTAAATGGGATTAAATTTAATAGTTGTGCATACATTGAATATATCCTCATAGACATCAAATGATGGTCATTCAAGAATCAATTTTAATCTCATCAAATTCTTATGACCCAATTCAAGATTGCTACTTAACACCTCCATATGGCTCCCTAGGATCTCATACTTAATTTTCTCCATCAGATCAAGAACTATAATGAAGTGATATTTTCAAATCATGATCTGGGGCCTTGTTCATGATTGGTTATTTCTATCAGGTGGGACCCATTTTATTTTAAGCCTCAAAGGTAAAGGTGTTGCATGTCAATATTTTAGGCATTCTATAATCTTTTGACTTTCAAATGTGTCTTTCTCCATCTAATCAAGTCTTTGTAATGAAGTAATAACCATTGGATGAAGGATAAGGGCATAGATTTATTGGGACCTTAACACCATTAGATCCCTTTCCTATGATGAAGTGTGGATCATTATATCTTTTAAGATGTGTGTTTTTTAAGCCAAAGCTTAGGCCTTTCTCACTCCATTAGATCAAATGCCATGATAAAGCAAGGATCATCAGATCGATGAGAAGTAAGAAAGTTAAGTCAAGATTCAAGACTAAAGTAAGACTTAGGCTTAGGGTGTTAAAACTAAGGTGTTAAGACTAAGTTACCAATTGTATTAATAAATATGTTAGGGCCTTAAGATTAAAACATTAGGCTGAGGTATAAATCAAAGGGACCAAGCTTGGAAATATTTCAAAAACCTTGTAAAATGAATATGAGTCTTAGTTAGGAACTTAAAAGGGGGAAAATAATAAAGGGGACCAAGAATTTTTTAGGCTAACCTTTAGTCATGTTTAAAAACATGACTAAACTTAGGATATGAAATTTATGCTTAAGTCCAAAGTGGGTTTTAAAAGGTTCTTGCCAATTTAGCTCCCACCAGTATTTAAATTTGAACTGAGGGTTCTACCAGGGTTTTGGAACATGAATTTCTTAGGAACAAACACCATGGAACCTACAACTAAAAGCCATAAAGACCATTTATTAGCACTATTATTCAAAATTGAAGCAAAATATAATAAGTAATCTTTATTTTGAAAAAGTGGATGATATTCAAATTCTACAAATGATCTTATCATGCCATATTTTTGTGTTTAATATTTAGGGTCTCTCAAGGGTCATAATTTCAAAAAAATGGGGGTATGTTGGCCACAACACATCCAAAAACAAACTTAGAGTTAAGTTTTTACAAAAGAAAACTAGAGCTTTACACAATTATTTTTTATTAGGATCTTAAACTTAAGAACCTCCTTATAACCAATTTGAAATTGCTCACTAGATAAGCAAAGACTAAGTGACACATGGATAGAGTTGGGTTTAAAATAAATCCCAAAAATCATGAAGTAATATTTCCCCAGAAGTAATGGTAAAGCAAGAAGATGGACCCCCTACCTGAAGACCAAAACACCAAACTCCTTCCCCAAAGTTAAGGCAAAATCCCTAACCCAAGAAAAACATAAGACTCCAAAAACAAGGGGGTTGATTTCTAACCATATCACAAGGCATTTTTTTCAAGTCTTTCCTAGGCACCTCTATCAAAACTGGAGTAGTTTCCCTCATAATATAATAAGAACTTTGAACTTTCCCATGTGTCATCATGGAGCTAAAAGACTTGAAGTGAGACCATTTGACTAGGGTCTGATCCAACTTTAAGTCATGTTTTGAAGCACCCATGACTTGGGCAAAACAAGAATTTAAATGTTCATGGACTTCCCAAGAGAGACCACATGGAACATCTCCTCTCTCAAGCTCCACCAAGAATTGGATGAAGCCACTGTGTAAAGAAAGGCCAAAAATAAAGAAGCTCCCACCATGTGTTCCACTCATCCTTGATCTCAAAATCTAGAGACCACTATATCTCTTCTCTAGACACACTAATCAAGGTTAAAAACATACCAAATAACTTTCCCAAACAAAACTCAACATCTTTTTGGTTAAAAGAAATAGATTACCAAGACCAGTGGCCATGTGCATAATGAGATATGAAACATGTAGCCAAGGAAGCCCTATAATAGGGCTACACTTAATAATAATAATAATCTAGGGATTTTCTAAAAACTCAACCCTGAGACATTATTTTACCATAAAATAAACTTGGGACACCAAAGATAAAACTTAGCTAGAGCTCATTCCCTGCAAACACCAAAAATTAATCTCTAGAAAGACTAGCCCTTGCCTCTAGCTGAGCCATCCAAATCTGGGTATATATCATCTTCCTTATACTCCTACTAATATCCTTCAAAAACCTTCCTACCCACTAATTTCAAAATTCTCCTTCCTAACTAATCCATTTTCTAAATTATTATCTTAGAATGTATAGTGTTTAATTATTAATTAAGACCTATATAAATTAATTAATTAAGAAGACATTATAAAACAAGTGTTGTGCCAAATTTGGGTGTCTACAATTTCCCCATTTTAGCCCATCATTTTAGTGAAACTACAAATACTAGATGAAAGGGCAAAATAGAATGTAAACCTCATGTAAAAAGTTGTTGTGTAAATGTATCATGTATTATGATGATTCAAAGTGATCCTATAAAATGAGATGTATGTAATTAGATGTCATTATTTTTTAAGTAAATAAAAATATATATCCATAAATGAAATATTGAAAATAATTTTCAAGGAAAATGTCTTAGCCAAAATTGGCTACTATAGGGGAATATCATTCAAAAATTTGTTTTCAATCCTTCCAACCCTATTAATATCTCTTGTGATTCCTTGTCTTGATGTTATAGCCTATGGTAGTGTATTGAGGTGATGTTCAAATTGTTTTATGGTCCTAAGGAAGGCCTTATCATAAGGTAAGGTCATAATAATCAGTTGATTAGCTAGTCTTCATAACTTGGTCCTTGATGAGGTTTTAAAAGGTCTTTTTTAATATAGTTTACAAAAATTAAGGTAAGTTTTAGAGATTAAGGTAATTCTTAAGAGTGTGAGTCATGATTGATTCACATAAATAAATAAGATAAGGTGACTTCAATAAAGAGCATCAAGAAGGAGGAGTTACACCCTACAAAGGGAGATTACTCAAGGCCATGTAGCATTCATGAAAGATGATGTCATACTCTTTTGGGTTTGTACAAGCTTCAAAAGCTAGTAAAGCATGCTTTTCTAACATATATCAACCTTTATTAACTATTTGAAACCAAAAATATAACATGATACATGTTGAATGGTAGGAGTAAGTTAAAAAGGAGGTTTTTGTACATTTCTTCCTCTTTGTACTAGACAAGAATACCTTATCTTATGACTTTAGAATAATTTATAGTAGAAGTTCATAGTCAAGAAGGTGTTTAGATGAGTTTTACAAGATTATATCCATTAAAAATGATTTTATAGCCAAGAAGATCATTTCACCAAGTGTTAAAGCTTCTTCAAAGCATCATATAACCCATTTCAACTCAAATCCATGTTAAAAAGGTGTAGAAGATCAAAATAGGCCAAATCTCACTCAAGAAATCCATTGAGTCATTGGCAGACCAAGAAGGCCTAATTTATTGATAATGGTTCATGAACAAGAAAATGATTTGGATAACATAATATTAGGGTAAGATAGGGGACCTTATAGCCTTTAAATTTCATGAGTTAGTTCAAGGTTTTAGGGGCTTAACTTTATGTACAATCCTTAACAAAAAAAGTTCTCTAAAACCCCTTCAAAATTCCACTAGCTCAATTTTAGGGAGTTTCAAGGAATTTTGAAGTTTTATAATCAGAATGAAGGATTTTTTGAAGTCTTTAAATATCATTCATTTGGCATGTGTGGGCACTAAAATGACAAGAAAAGGTTGTACTTGTTGAATTTTTAAAGATGGTAGATATGGTTTTGGTAGTTTTGTATGTTTCTTACCTAAAATGACATTAATTTAGTCTCCAAAAAAGTCACACTCATTCTATTAGTTTTCTTAAATGCATTTTAACCTCTAAGTGTCCTCTTTGTGCTAATTGAACTTGCAGAACTCAACATATGAGAGGCATAGTCTTGGAAGCATGAAAAAGTCAGATGATGAAGACCATCCATATCAAGTGAATTTGGAGAATTCTTGTTAATTATAGGATATATTAATATATTCATGAAAAAAATATCTCATAATATTCTTGATATCATTCAAATGTAGGGGTAGAATGAGTTTTGGGCTCAGAATAGTCCCTTATAGGTTAATACCTAGAACATGGAAGAAAGTAAAGATTCTGTACTAAATGTGAAGGTTAAAAGACCAAACAAGGTATATGAAGCATGGAATAAATCATATAGTGTGATTTAATCCTTTAATCTACCTTAACATAAATAATACCATCAGTTCTTAGTCTACAAGTAAAGAAGAGATGCTACAAACCTGTAGGAGATGATGAGGTTATTATGGCTATGAAAATCCTACCTTGAAGAAACCAATGGATAATATTGGTTTCTTATTCATTAAATATGAATTATTATGTTTCATAAAGTGCATTATACAAGTGGTGAACCATATTGTAGTTTTATTTGGATGGCTTGCAAACAAGGACTTCAAGCCCATGATATTAACATGCCTCTAAGAATATGAGGAAAGCATACGGATTATGTGGATTTTTATACCCATGGAGGTTTATTAAACACTTAAACTTGTTAAAACACTCTCTTCACACCTTGATTAATCTCATAAATATCATTAATATGTCAAATTGAATAATTTGAGGTGTTTACTATTGTGACAATCATCTAGTAAGTCCTCATGCTTAACAAGCAACTCCAAGGAGGTTTGAAGGATTGAATTTTAGATTTAAACACTTGATGAGGTCTATAGACCATGTATAAATTTAATATAAGACCTTAATAAACCTTCATCACATTTAAAAATCCTAAAAATGATTTCTAACATGTTATGACAAGTTGTACACAATCCAAGAACACCTATATCCAAGTGTAGTTTTACACAAGTATGACCAAGAGGTGTCATGTTGTTATAACAATGAAAAAAAGAGGGTAAATTAAAGAGTTATGGATATATGAGGGACATTTAAATATTATAAATATGTTTAGAGGTTTATTTAAAATATAATCAAATTCATAACACACTTGATGATCCTAAAAATACACAAAAAAATTTTGAGAATTGGCATATTAGAGAGATTTGAGGATGATTCAAGGACAAAAAAATGTTGGAAGAGTTGAGGGAAGTTAGGTAAGACATCATAAATTTATTTTTTTGGTTTCAAGTTTCCTAAAACTCTACCTATCACTTTTTATTTTCTCTTAGCCTACTTAGGCCTATGTTAAGACCAACCTAGGGCTTAAAAACTTGCATCTCACATAACTTGAGTTCCAAGCATTACAATTGAATGAAACCTTATGGTTTGTCCCTATTTAATGTTATCCATAATATTTTGGTGGTTTTTGAGTAGTAATATATGATATTGTATGGTTTCTATTACTGTAGGCTTTCTTTAGGCCTAATTAGGCATAATTGGGAAAGATGGGTATTGGGTTAGTATGTCTACATTAGGAGTTGAGTCCTAAAATTTTGGGTCATGATAGAATGGGATAAAATATTAAAAAAATATTGATTTAATTTTCCTATAAGCTTTGTATATATTTAAAACCTTGGATATTTGTGTCAAAATAAGGCTATAAGGAATAGGCCTCAAAGAGAACAAATGTGAGAGTTATGGATAAAATTATAGAATAGAGTTGGAAAGATGATTGGTTAGGGGTCTTAAAAAAGTGTCCAAGAAAAATACAAGTAGTTATACCCAAATAAGATGACTTGTCACTTCATAATCACTCTTAATGGGTAGTTTCAAGAACTCAAGGGTGACTCATCAAGTAAAGCAAAACTCCTATGCCACCTTGATCAATTCATCATCAAATGAAGTGCATACATGTTGAGGGGAGACTTCATAACTATCCTTTAGTAGGTTTATTTTTTTTAACTTGTTCCATGTTTCCTTTATATCCATCATTGGATCTTGACACATCTCTTCTCTCTCTTACTCCTTTCTCATATATGTATGCCTAATTTTAGCATTGTAATGGATCCTTCTACTAAAGTATGGTGTATCCATAATATTTTGTATGAATATTGATCAATAAATGACTATTTTACCTAATTATAGGTTTTTATATTATGTAAATCTTTGAAAAGTTGATCTAATCAAGTGTATACTTAGCTTCATTTGTTTTGTCATCGTATTTTTCTTGCCTTATTGTAGTTTTTTCTCTATTATAGTTTGTGAAAAGTGTCACCAGGGGTTTCATGTGGGTTAGAAGTGGTGAACATCTCCCCTTATACTCTCATATTGCCTTACCTCTTTTCAAATTATTGATGTAATAGGTTATCTTTAGGAGAAGTGTATGTTTCTTACAGTCTTATATGTCTTAGTATACATGTAAATTAGTGGTAGTGGTCATAAGATTTGGTGTATCACCCCCCTTTTTAGTTCATAGTTTCTTTCTCCCCTTTTCCTTGTAAGCTAGTAGATTAGCGATTAGTCCTAAGTCATACATCAAGGGATTTAACCCTTATATTGAGGTTCAATACATTTATTAGGTCACCCCAACCTAGGATTATTCTCATGTGTAGGTTATATTAAGAGGACTTAAAATACCCTCTTAATGGGTGAAAACCTATGTTATAGTAGTTTTATCATGCCCAGTGGGAAAGATATTTCATCTATTGAAGACTTATCAGTGTTTCTCTTCAATGCATCAACTTTTATAGGCATGAACATAAGAATCAATGGTAATGTTGAGTTCATTTAGTTGATTTTAGTAGAATGGGTATTCTTTCAAGCAAGTATTCTTTATATTTTACCTTTTACATGACATTTCATGGCTGAGTTTAGAGTGGATTTCAATTTTAATCAAGTTGGTGAGCCATATAAATCATATGTTAATCCTTATCTACATTATTTTGATCCTTATCAGTAGTATTTTAATCCATACTAGCCTTATGTTGAGTCGTATCAGCCCTACAATGACCCTACTTACCCCCCATATGACTCTAGATATTAATATGACTAGCCTTGTTATTAAGAGTATTATCCTTTCTCTCTTTCTCAAATAACTTATTAGGTTTTTCAACCTTTAGATCAATCTTATAAATCTTTCCATCAACCCTATATACCCCCTGCTCATGATCTCAATAAGCCTTGGCAAATTCACTCTCTTTCTAATTATCCTGAAGAGAATTTTGAAAGAATAAAACTTAAATTTGAAGCACATATATCTAGAGAGATTGACTTTATAAATGATAATATGTTTTAGTCAATAATAATATCAATGTAAATGGAATCCAAAATCTCCCCAAGCCCTTTACCCACCCCTCAAGTTGCAACACACCATCAAGAGGAGACTCCTAGGTTCAAAATTCCAAGTTGGAAGCAAGTAGTTAAGTCATGGGAGAAGAAAAATGAATAATTCATAGTTAGGGGAATTAAATATAAGGTAGAAACTTTGCTTATGAAAACCCCATCCATCCCTCCCCAAGAACCTCAAACCTTTCCATCATGGAAGTTAATCCAAGAAGGCATTC
This sequence comes from Torreya grandis, assembly GCA_037957365.1. NCBI lineage: Eukaryota > Viridiplantae > Streptophyta > Pinopsida > Cupressales > Taxaceae > Torreya > Torreya grandis. Next base: position 210,676 of record JARHVA010006506.1, on the reverse strand, counting down.
AAAAGAAAAATGAAGTGTTTTTTTAGAAGAATAAGACAACTGTTAGTAAACTAGATAGCACCCTAGGAAAGGATAATATATTGATCTAAAAATCCTTCACACCTAGACTAAAATTTTAATGATCTAAGGTGTGGGAGACTTGTTCTCAGGCTAGACCTCTAGTTTTGATGAGGTTAGCTCTTTTGATGTATCACTTTGTTCACTACTACTAAAACCTACTATACTTTTTGGTATGAAAAGGGTTAGAGAGATAACTAAAAGAGAAATATAATATAATTTTGTTGATACACCTATATTTCTAGTTCATCCACTTTATTTGAGCTCCTAAAACACTTATAAGAAAATCAAAAAACTAAATCTACAACTCCAAATGACTCTTATGCATTAGTATTTCATATAAAGGTTACATCAAATGATCAAGGAATGAGAGATATTATTGAATAGGCTTGATTAAAGGAACTATATAGTCAATTATATCCATTTTTATCTCATTCAAATGATATTAAACACTAAACATGACCTACATAAGCTAGCATATTAGTAGCTAAGTGAGATCAGGACCTGACAAATTAGAAAATACTACCACATGTTCAAATCAACTAACATAAAAACAATATACCAAAATATGTAAATTTTAAAATATTAATTTTATCATCTCATAAGCTTAAAAAGATCAATCTTGGTAGAGTTATCTCATGCCCGAGAGAGGGATCCTAAAAATTGGCTTGAAAGCTTGAATATATAACAAATAGCAGAAGTGATAAGAAGCTCTAGCCAATGAGTAATAGAGGAGATAAGTATAGTTAAAATTTATATTAAATTAATTCAAATTCAACTTTACAATTTATAATAATATCCTTTAATAAATATCCTTGTGTTAAATACTTTGCATGTTCCTCTTTTTGGCATTAGAAAGGTGGTGGGCCCCTTTTGAATTACTCAAAAATATTAATGCATGAAATATATGGAAATATTTGGTTTTTTAATCCATTTTAAGTGATTTTAATTTGATTTAAATTATTCCTTTGCATGAAAAATAATAAATATGCATGATACAGGTCAATTAGTCAACTAAAGTGTTTGACACTTCAAAACTAGTTAACTACCTCTCTGGCCCATCCTTGCATGAAATGGCACTTTGAAGGTTATAATTTGAATGATATTTACACATGAAGGATATATAATTTTCATGGAAACTAAATATGAACTCCTTGATTATTCTTTGAATGTTAATTTCACTTTGATTGATTGCTCAAATAGGCCTACTAGGCCAATTAAGCCTAGTAGCCTACTCTTTGAATTTGAACTCCACTAAAACCTGAAAAAAACCAATAAACCTAAAAATAAAATGAGAATTATACCTGTAACAACTCTTCACACCATGAGATAGGTGATTTTGATGAAGAAACTCTTGAAACTCAGTCACCATGGTTGACTAGGTCAATTCTACCTTATTTTCCTATAAACTATCTATTTTGAAGGAGCTAGTAGGGGTAATTATAGTAATATTTATTACCAAATAATGATTTTAGGATGAATAAAAAATCTTAAGATTCAACATCCATGGATTTTATTTCATGTAAACTATATTGTACCTCATTTTTGTGTTTTTTCTCCAAAAAACTTGATTTCTAACCTGATTCATATAATTCTGTACAAAAAATTGGAATTTTTGGGATCATATCTAAGTTTAATTCATGTTTAAATATGTTTTAAGTTTATATATGAGGTTTTTATGGCAATAAAATCAACTTTTCTCAAAATTGGTCAATTTGAGGGTTTGGGAGTTAAATATTCTTAATAATTATTCATAAGGTACAGTCCTCAAAAAATAAAATTATTTCCATGAATGTGTAATATAAATACCCCCTCAACTTCCCTTATAATATTGGGTTTCCATGCAAAAGGTATGAAAAGATATCGCATGAAGTAAATTTGCCTGAAGGGTTTGCAAGCATTTTGTACATGTTTATGCTCTTAGCAATAGTTCATAAAGCACATCCCCTAAACCATAATCAATTGTTCATTAATTATAATTTAATATGGTTCCTAAAATCATTATAATATCATATTTTTAAACTCTTCACGTGGTGAAAGATATGAGCATTTTATTAGGTGTCTTAAAAGGGTGTCTAAAACTGTAGAATTTGAATTTCTCCTTATGGATGACTATGACTCTTCCATTTATTATTAATAATTTAAATAATCATCATGGGACATATAACATGTCATAAAATAATTTTTTAGGTTGTTTCAACTTTCTTGATAGGTTAAAAAATTCCTTTTGGCCTATAGGTCTGCTTGTTTGATTTAACCCTCAAGGGCATCATTTTCACATAATTTAGAGTCTGGACACTCTTTAAAGGTCTTATGAACATGTAATGACATATATTAATGATTTTAAAATAGTTTAATGAGCTTTTAAACCTTTGTTGCACCTTGAAACCTGCTAGAACCTCCTCTTATTCTAATGGTGACTATTTTGAGACAAGTAGGGGATTGTGTCAAAATAGTGGGAAATTCCACTTGTGAAAAGGTATTTATAATTATATATAATATTTCCAAAGTAATTATGACTATTTTTACCAAATTTCAAGTCTTAATTCCATGCGTAGGTGCTAAAAAACCTCAAAACTCTCTCAAAAATGCCTTTTATAAGTTGAATGAGCATGTGACTGACTGTGTTTTTCATGTTTTACCTCCTTAGAAGCATTATTACATGAAAAAAATGTTTTCTAAATCTCACAATTACCTTTCCTTTAATGGTCTCACTCTCCATTTGTCACTTTTCACCCTATATTACCTTCTTCAAGATTCAATTATCTTAACAAGCCTATTTTCTTATACTAACAATACTGTAGGGTTTGGTTTTCAAGGTGAAAAACATTTTATTGCCTATGATTCAATCCTTATTATCTTTATTAACTCTCTATTCCACTTGAAACCTTTGTCAAAGCATAAAAAATACTATGATTCTTGAGAAAGGTAAGACCTTATTAGTTCAATGCTTGATTGTACCCTATGTGACCTATAGGTTGTCCTTAGTATACTGTAGGTATCTTTTCAAAGCTAGAAATTTTGTATTAGGTTTGAAGCCATCTCAATTATCTACCTAATTTATTTCATATTACCATCATTTCTTAATAACCTTCATGGTCAAGGGACTTAAACATGTGTCATTGTGTTCTTATCCTCTCTATACTCGCAAACATGACTATAACAGTTATATTATAGGTGCAACTTTTCTAATGTATGACTATATATTAGATTTTAAATTTTATACTATGTTTTTTTTACCTTATTTAAGTCCACCTCTCATCTTAGATGCCCCAAACCATCATAGAACTACTCAAGATGAACCACTATGTTTTCAATTTAGTATAAGGTTGAGGAGAATCCTATGTTCTCCTTTTGATGTAGGTGCATATTTATTGATTTATGACTATAGGACCATGTGATTAGAGTCATAATGATGTCTTGTCTTATATCAATCACTATTTCTCATAACCCATTCAATACCAAAAGATTTCTAAGCACCACTGTGTTCTCAATATCACTTGCCAACTTAAAGGAGGGTTTAAACTCTAAGAGACTATAGGTGTACTTCTGCTTTTATGACCATATATATTTTTCATGAATCATATGACCCTTCCTTTAAAATTCTCTTGGTACCAAGATTTTCTCAATTATCCTTGGATCACCATGCCTACTTCGTGTCATTACATCAACATGTACTTTACTTTGCTTGACCTTCACTTGACTATGCTAGCTATATAGACTGGGGCTATATAGTGATGATTCTATGACCACATAAAGTTTTTCTAAGTCATGAACATGTCAAAAAAATTTCTTCAACCTAATACTCTCCTTGAAATGGCTTATACTCTCTATCTCCATTTTCCATAATCATCCACTTGACTATTGTAACTTCTTGGTAGTTGTAGGTCCCTCTTTTTTATGGGTGCAAGTAACCATTACCTCTTATTAAACCATCTTCTCTTACTTTATTGATACCATGTCATCATTTCATGATGTTATGATCTTTTTTGGCTATGAATCTCTACCACTAGTTTTTCCTCCTTAAGACCTTTAAGAGATTTATAAATATATGCCCATGTTGACTTTGACTGTAGGTATAAGTACAAATTGGAGTAGAATTTAGAGTGGTTAGATTTTACACAAGGTGATAGGAATCCTTCTCTACCATGATATTCCCCTTAATGACCTAAATAAATTTCACAACCGTCTTGAGATTTTAAACCTTTTAGGTCTCTTGATGAGCTCATACTCACTTTCATGGCTATAGGTTGTCTTTGAACTAACTATAGGTATCCCTTTTAAATTCTTGATTCATTAAAATATGTCATATGTTTCTATTTTAACTTCCTTCTTAGGCTATCCACTTGATATTTATTTAATATAATTTACCCCTTCTTAAAAGTAAACTTTCTCTTGAAGTCATATTCAAGCATGGTTCACCTACTTAGTTGTAGGTGTCCTTTGTGTGGGTTAGTTGTAGATTCCATTTCTCCCTCTTAATTTATATTTTAAACTTGAATGTTTCCTTGATTTATATTTATTTTAATATTACTCTCTCATCATGATACTTAACTATTCATCAATTCCAACATAGTCTCCTTAAGCCTTGAAGAGTTCAATCAAAACTCACTATAGCTTTTGGCTTGATAATAGGCCTATAGGTGTCCTTTTAGGCACTATAGGTCCCTATTGATGATTTCATTTTATTTATTATGAGATCAATAAGTTCATACTAATACAATAATCTCTTATTAGATAAAGTCATGCCTTCATTCATATCTCCATGTCCTATCAAAGTAATAACTATGGCCTTGATCACTATAGATGATTGCTACATGTACCATCTATATGGATTATGACTATTATAGGATATGGAGGAACTTAAATAGTCATCTAAATATTATAAAAATTTTGTCACTCATTGGAAACTATAGCTTGATTTTATATTCTCTTTTCATATTCTTTCTTTGACTTAGACTTGGTTTTGATCTTATCCACTGCCATCATGGTTGTAGGTCACTGTCCTTATGTTGTATATGTTATTTTCTTGGTGAATATATCCCCTTATCATGCTTATATTGGTATTTAATAAACCTTTATCTCTCTTTATAAATGAAACTATGGAATGGATATGGGTGTAAGGGTGATGAGGATGAAAGATGATGAAAACACACCAATGGAGGGTGAAAAAAGCACAAAACATAATGAGAAGATAGTGATATGATAGTGATATGGTGGTGAGTGGGATGGAGGTGGAAAGGAGTATGAAATATAATTTCAATACCAAGATGAGGAGTTATATTCAAATATGAATACATCACCCTCACACCATATCAATTTGGATGCCTTTAGACAAGGATAATAGGCTAAAGATGAAACATAGGTTTTTGTAAAAACCTTAAAATAATCAAATTTTCCTTAAAGTATTATAAACTGGCCTTTTGAGATAATTTGAGAGTAAAAATATGGGATAAAACATGAATCCTTATAAAATTAAGTAATAAAACCTATTTTAAAACATGATAACATTAAATAAATACATGCCATGGAGAAAAACAAGGAATCTTGAAAACATTCTCTATCTCCAAAACCGTATAATTTTTCTTTGAAAGTATGCCAAACTATAGATTGTACTCCTTGTATTTGTGATATTTTATTAACATTAATATGTGTGTAAAAGGAATAAATTATTCCATGTAAAGGTGGATTGATTTCCAAAGAATATTTGAAAACTTGAATTTTTTTGAAATGTTGCCCTGGTAAAGAGAAATTGAAGAAAATCGGTTGCCTTCATGGATGCAAAAATGCAAAATTTAACCTAAATTCAAATGGATGATTCATTATGGAAAAGAGACCAATTATATAACCAATTTATCCATCAGTAATCCCTCTAAGTATACTTTATTTTCCCAAAAATTTAGACTTGTACCTTCTCTCTCTAATCTGTACCATCATCAAACATGTAAGATAGTCTTTATGTGCAAACAAGCAAAGTGTCTATAAGAGACCAGTTTTGAGCCTATAATACATCCAATTGCCATGAAATTCTTCAAGGACCTTTATTATATCCTCCTCTTCATGTTTTAGGCTTCATATATACAAAATTTCAACTAGATATGTACTTTGCCTTTGAAAAATGAAATAAAATAGCATCTTTTTGAATTTTAAAGATAAATCAAGCTAATACCATCACTTCATGCATGAAATATAATTAAAATGGTATTTTTCATTAACAAACACAAAAATAAACATTTTCCATGCTTTAGAGGGCCAAATTTGGCACGTAGGAGTTAGAAAAGGGCCTTTTTGGGCTTAAAATTGCATTTAAACACCTCTTTATGTCATAAAACTTTAGAATTAGAATAATATCATGAAGATAAATATATTAAAATTTCTTAATAATTAATTTTTTGACCTTTTACATGCATATTAGTCATTAAATGACCAAAATTTTGACCTTTTTAACTAAAAATCACCTATTTGACCACCTTCCAAAGACTATTGAGAGAATCCTAGAAAGTTTCAGATTATAGGGGTTGGTATTAGGCCTTGACATGATAAATTACAAATATTTATGATGAATCATAGGGGTTTAATATATTTTTAGTCAAAATAACTCATTATATTTGATATGACAATGATAATTTGAAGCAGAATAACTTGACTTGACTAGAAAATAGACTCTTTTGGGCTTTGAAACACCTCTTTTATGACTTTGACAACAACAAGATAGAAAGGAAACAACAACTAAAATAGGAAGGTAATAAAAATAACCTAAGGAAACATGAAAATAAGATAAACACAATGGATTTAGACTACTTCCTATGATACTCACTTTATGAAACAAGACAAACCTAAAACAACTAACTTGAAGTGAAAAGCTTTCCTCCACAGTCAAATGGAAAGATATTTAGTCCACCACAGAACCTTAAATCATGATTGCTTCCTTTTGATGGATTATTCTTGTAGATAGGATAACTTTTATGTTCATGTCATCTATATGATCTATCTAGGCCTTCTACCTCCATTTTTAGGTACATGGATTGAAGATATGGATCCAAGACCTAATCATCCTCTGCCCATATTATTCTTTCTTGCATCAAAAATGCTAATTTTCCCTCATTCATAGGTTGATCTTAACTTGTTTCATTCTCATTAAGTGATTGTATTGGCAACTCAACTGAAATGCTTGGATTGGTGTCTTCATTATGCTCTATTTGAGGTAGTGGCTTGTTAAGATCTTCAAATGCTTGATAGGTTTTTAAACATGTCTGAAATATGTCATTAATATCTTCTTGATGAATAGCTAAAATATTATTCTTAACAATACATTCTTCAATCTCCATATGGGGTGGATATGGACTGTCAAAGTTTGAACAAAAACCCTCCAAATTACCCCAAAAGGCCATTTCATCATGATCACTTGAAAATACATGAAGTTCATTTTCATCCTTACCATTTGAAGCATGTTGATCACACATTTCCAACCTTTTGATGGAGTCATATGAAGGTTCTTGATTTGTTGCACTTTTTTAATCTACATCTTCAATAGAGAATGGCATCTCATCTATCCACTCAAGTTCCAACTCATCTTGCCTTCGCATCTCTAGAATAAAATTTCCTTCTTAAAGCTCCAAAACATTGGTGGAATTCGTAGATGAATCATCAGTGTATTATCCTATCTCAACATTAAACTCAACCATCTTAAGCTCTTCAATTTAACTCAATAAATCATGGTATAGTTTTTTCCAATGATCATCTTCTTCAAGAATGCTCTCTATCTTAGAAATGGCTCTATGTGAGTGTTCCTCATGGCTGCCTTATAAATAAATATTTTCTTGTACTTTATCTTTATCAAGTGTTACAAGTTATTGAGAAACAACCTCTTGATTCTCAATTAAAACTTATTGCAACTCATCTTCTTTGGCATCATGAAATATTAGATCATTCTCTTCCTTGCCTACAAGTGTCTCAATGATGATGTTCTCTTGATATTCATGCAATATTCTTTCCTATTCATATACCTCAACTATAAATTCTTTGATTTCTTTAAAAAGGATATGTTCTTTCTCAAAAATTGGCATGGTATATCCTTGAAAGTATTAAATAAGATGATAAAGGTCCAAATAAGTTACCATAGATTCCTAATTTTCCTCATGGAGCTGCTCCTCTTGGATCACCTTCACCTCCTCTATCTAATACATTGTTTCTTAAATGGCTTTCCATGAAGGAAAAGTCTTGGGATTTTGAGGAGGAAGGAGTGGAGGCTGAATGACTTCTTACTTGATCTTGAATTCAATATATTGAGTTATGGTTAAATGTTCTTCTTTCTCCATGGACCTTAGTATCTGATTCCAAGTCATGAACTTAGGTTTATAAATTTCTAATTCTATACTTGTTCTTAATATGGTTTAGAAAAAAGGAATTTTTTGTTGTGTTACCTTTCTAGCTACCATTGAATACTGAAGACGTTGATTTACAAGCTCAATATGCTTGGCTAGGTGAGCCTTAAAATCATGAACTAAATCACTTAAGATCTCTCCTTGAAAACTTGAAGATGTAGGTTCTCATATAATATATTGATAATCATGAATATTAGTCTCCTCAAAATACTCTTCTGCAACCTTTTGAGGTCTCTCTTAGATAAACTACTAGGTAGGAAAGCTAGGCAAGGTCTGAATGTAATTTTGAGGGTTATGATAAACATTTAATTGAATTTCATGAAGGGAAATGGGATCTCAATGGGAAAATGTTGATGATTGTCATGACCCTGGTGTTTTCATGGACCATCAACCTCTCTTCAATGCCTATAATTATCCCACTTATGTGTAGAATATTAGCACTAAATTTTGAATGGTGTTACCCTATGAAAGATTCACATACCTCTTTATCTTACTACAAATTAGCTCTCATGTTCTAAATTTCATGCTTGGAAATATACTATCCATAGTTCCTTTGAGTGTCTATGATTATCATCATTTTATCATAGCCAAACAATGTTTTCTTGAAGATAGAAATGTATTATTTTGGGACTTGTATGGGTTGGTCAGGAAGATAACAAGATTTATGAGAGTTGTTATAAGATAGGTATGAGCTTTCATATTGTTGATAAGGCTCTAAAAATGGCTAGTGAGGCTTATTAGAAGGCTGATATGAATCATGGTAGGGTTGATATGGGTTATGAGGATCATACTGGAACTATTGATAAAGAGAAGAATGATAGATTTCTTCTCTATAGGCTACCATAGCTTAGAAAATCATTAATATAATTGAAATTATGAACAAAATATGCATTTTAACTCTAAGATAAGAACTATAAGATTACTTGAAACTCTTTTGAAGACCAATATGTTGTAAATTTATACTCCAATGGCTGAATTTGGGTCCCATCAGACATACCAAAAATATTAACAACCTAGATAGCACCCTAGTGAAGGTTGATATATTGATCTAAAATTCCTTTTACACCTAGACTAACATTGAAATGATCTAATGTGTGGGACACTTGCTCTCAGACTAGACCTCTAGTTTTGATGAGGCTATCTCCTTTGATGTATCACTTTGCTCATTGCTACTAAAACTTACTATACTTTTTGGGATGAAAAGGGTTAGAGAGATAATTGAAATGGAAATTTAGTCTACTATTGGTGATAAACTTGTATTTTTGTTTCATCCACTCTATTTGAGCTCCTAAAACACTGATAAGACAAGAAAAAAACTAAATCTACAACTCTAAATAACTCATATGCATCAGTATTTCATATAGAGGTTTCATCATGTGATCAAGGCATGAGGGAAATGATGGAATAAGCCTTATTTAAGGAACTAACCAGTCAATTTTATCAACTATTAGCTTAGTCATCAAATGACATTAAACACTTAACATGACCTACATAAGCTAGCATACTAGTAGCTAGATGAGATCGAGACCTGACAAAGGAGAAAATATTGCCACATGTTTAAATCAACTAGCATAAACACACTATAATATAATATGGAAATCTGAAAATAGTCATTTTATTATCTTAGAATGTTACGCAGCTCAATCTTGATATAGTTCTCTCATGCCCAAGAGAGGGATCCTAAAAATTGGCTTGAAAGCCTAAATATATAACAAATTACAAAAGTGAAAAGAAGATCTATCCAATGTGGTGTAGATGAGAGAAGGATAATCCAACTTCATATTAACTTAATTCAAATTCATCTTTATAATTGATAACAATAACCTTCAATAAATATCCTTGTGTCAAGTGCTTTGCATGTTCCTCTTTTTGGCATTAGAAAGGTGGTGGGCCCCTTTTAAGTTACTTAAACTTATTCATGCATGAAATATATGCAAATATTTGGTTTTTGACTCCACTTGAAGTGATTTTAAGTTGATTTAAAGTCTTCCTTTGCATTAAAAATAAGAGAGATGCATGATACTAGTCAACTAGTCAACTAAAGTGATTGGCACTTCAAAACTAGTTAACTGACTCTCTAGCCCCTCCTTGCATTAAATGTAACTTTGAATGTTGTAATGTACATGATAACACCACATCAAGGATAGATAAGTGGCATGGAAACTAAATATTAAGTCTTTAATTAGTCCTTGAATGCCAATTTCACTTTGATTTGTTGCTCAAATAGGCCTATTAAGCCTAGTAGCCTACTCTTTGAATTTCAAATCCATTAGAACCTACAATAAAAACATGAAACCTTCAAATAAAATTAAAATTAGACCTATTAAAACTCCTCACACCATGAGATAGGTTGTTTTGATGAAGAAACTCCTCAAACCCAGTCACCATAGTTAACTAGGTCAATTCTACCTCATTTTATTGTAGAATAGATATTTTGAAGGATATGGTATGGGAAATTATAGGAATATCTATAACTAAATAATTATTTTAATATGAAGACCAAGTTTTAAGATTTAACATCCATAAATTTGATTTCATGTAAATTACCTTCTACCTCACTTTTCAAGTTTTTTCTCCAAAAAGCATGATTTTTTCATGGAGGGTATAATTCCATACAAAAAATTGGAATTTATGGGATCATATAGGATTTTAATTCATGTTTTAATAGTTTTTAGGTTGATCCACGAGGATTTGATGGAAATAAAATAAACCTTTCTCAAAACTAGTCACTATGAGGGTTTGGGAGGGTTTTGGAATTGAATCTTCTTAATGATGATTCATAAGGTACAATATTCTAAATCCAAACTTATTTCCATGAATTTTATTATATAAAACCCCTCAAATTCACTGAGAATATAGGGTTCCCATGCAAAATTTATGGAAAGATAACATGTGAAGTAAATTTACCTATAGGGTTTACTAGCATTCTAGACATCCTTATGCTCCTAATGATTGTTCATAAATCATAGCCCATAAACAAACCTTAATTATTAATTAATTATAATTACATATGGGTCCTCAAATAATTATAATATATTTTTACAAACTCTTCACATGGTGAAAGATATGAGCAGTTGATCAGGGGGCTTAAAAGGGTGTCTGAAACTATAGAATTTGAATATCTCCTTATGGATAAATCTAAAATTTCCATTTCTTCTCCCTATTAAAAATAATCATAATGTGACCTATACCATGTCATCAAATCATTTTTTATGTTTCAACTTGCTTGATAGGTCAAAAAATGCCTTTTGACCTATAGGCCCGCTTGCTTGATCTAGCCCTCAAGGGCATGGTTTGCAAATAATTTGGAGTTTGGACACTCTTGAAAGGTATTATTAAGATGGAATAACATCTATTAATGTTTTTTAAATAGTTTAATGAGCTTAATAACCTATTTTTCACCTTGAAACCTACTAGAACCTCCTCTTACTCCAATGGTGATTATTTTCAGACAAGAAGGGGATTGTGTCAAAATAATGGTAACTTACACTTGTGAAATGGTCTTTAGAATGATATAGAATATTCCCCAAGTCATTATTGCCATGTGTACCAAATTTCATGTCTTAATTACATGTGTAGGTTCCAAAAAACCTCAAAAATGCTTCTTATGCATTGAATGAGCATGTGATTGATTTTGTTTGTAATGTTTTGCCTCCTTGGCAGCATTAGGACATGAATAACATGTTTTTTAAAGCTCATAATTACCTCTCATTTAGTGGCCTTACTCCCCATTTATCACTTTTCACCTTGTATTACCTTCTTCAAGGTTTAATCCTCTTAATAGGCCTATTTTCTTGTACTAATATTAATATAGGGTTTGGTTTTCAAGGTGAAAGACCTTTTCTTAAATATGATTCAGTCCTTATTCTCTTGAATAAATCTCTATTCCACTTTAAACCTATATCAAAATATTAAAAACCCTATGATTTTTGTGAAAGGTAAGACCTTATTAATTCAATGCATTACTATACCTTATGTGACCTCTAGGTTATCCTTAGTGTACTATAGTTATCTTTTCAAAGCCAAAAACCATGTATTAGGTTTGAAACCCTCTCCATTATCTACCTAATTTATTTCATATTACCATCATATCTTAATAACCTTCATGGTCAAGGGACTTAACCATGTGTCACTGTGTTCTTATCCTCTCAATACTTGGAAAAATGATTGTAACACTTATATTGTAGGTGTAATTTTTTTGATGTATGACTATATATTAGCTTTGAAATTTTATACTATGGTTTTTTTACCTTATTGAAGTCCACCTTTCAACTTAGATGCCCCAAAACATCATGTAACTACTCAAGATGAACCACTCTATTTGCAATTTAGTACAAGGTTGAGGAGAAGCCTATCATGAGGGATGTGTTGCATCAACATCCCTAACTACATTCAAAATTTTGGTCTACATTGATCAGGTGAATGGTTAGCTTTCTTTGCATAGTGATTTGGGTAAATGCAAGTCTGAACTATCAAAGTGGTGAAAAATGAATCATTGTGAAGCTAGTGTGTCAGTCACAAGTTTATGTGGACCATGGACACGTGTATGTGCAAGAATCATGTAGGTGTTTGTGCTAAGTTCTATTGGTCTAAGATTTCATGAAGTAGGGAATGGGTTATCCTAGGTAGAGAGTAATCAGACCTTGAGAGGGAATTGTTCATTATAATCATTCAAGTGGTTCCAAGCATTATCGGTTGAGCCTGACTCAGTGGTTGTTGTGTATGTTGGCTAGTTGGCTTGTTTATTGTACTTTGGACCAAATTATCATGAAGAGTTAATAAAATACATGTTACTCCCAATTTTCTTGCATTGTGTGAATTTTTGTGTGTGTTGAGTCAATTTTCCAATCTTTGAAAGTGTGTGTTTTTCTTTCTGCTACTATTCCTTTCTTTATACAAGTTGTTATCCAGTATGTTTATAGGTTACTTGTGTAGGTAAACACTAAAGGCATAGTTTTTAGTTATTGTAGAGTTCCATCATAATGATGGATTTAGGTTATAACAAGTGGTGTTGCATGACTGACCAACTCTAGAGAGTTGACCCCATGATAGTTGGTATCAGAGCACACAATTTATGTTTTGTGGGATTGTGTTTGCCTAAAGTTAAACATTTTTGTGCCTTCCCATATTGAGTTAGTACAGTGTTGTGTTTGGTTGTGTCTGAGTCAGTATGGTAGGAGATATATCTAGGATGTTGCTCAAGAAAGTGACTAGCAAGGGTCTAGAGCAGGGTCAGGGCAAAGGTGAAGGTGGTGGTAGTTACCACAATGGTAAGTCAAGAGTTGATATAGTGGGTGAAGGAATTTTTTGAGTGAGTTGGTACCCAATTCCAATTGATGGGGGATCATGTGGGTATCAGATTCAATGAGCTTGAAGAGAAGGTGATTATCATAGATTAGATGATCATGGAACTTACTAAAATGTTGGAGAAGAGTTTGGTGTTCCAAATAGAGTTATAGGATGAAGTGGCTTTATACCAATTAGTAGTATTGAGTTTGGTGAAAGCATCAAGGTCTAGTTTTTCTTCAATCGTGAGGCTCCCCAAGTTGAAGGAACTAGAGTGTTATGATGGTGAGTGAGATGACCATCTTCTATAACATGGAGGAGTTTTTGGCAGGGTTAGGGGGTTTGTTAAGTACATAAGAGGTGCATGTTGTAGTAAGGTAGCTCAAAAGTATGGCAAAGGCTTGGTATAGAACTTTGGCTAATTACATTACATCAAGGATTTTAGTGAGGAGGTTGGACTCTTAAGAGGATTTGAAGGAATATCTTGGGGTTTAGTTTTGACTTAGGAATGTAGCATGGTTGGCTAGGACCAAGTTGAGTAAATTAAAACAAGTGGGGGAGATGGGAGAGTATATCCATTCTTTCCAAAGCCTTTTGTTGGAGGCCACCAACATGTCAGAGGTGGATAAGTTGTTTCAGTTTACTCATGGACTTCAGTCATGGGCTTAGGTGGAGCTTTATCACCATGAAGTGTCTAATGTTAACAAAGCAATTGTTGTAGTAGACCATATCTTCAACTTTAGAGAGGGTTATTCATCTAGAAACACCTTGGGCCCTTACACATCCCTGTGGGGAGGTGTTGGTAAGGGGTCAAGTAAGTCTTCAAGGAAGCTAGTGGGTAACCAGGGAAGGAAGGATACTCTAGAGTCATTAGAGGGATCTCAAAATTCTTGGAGCACTTACATGGGTGGCAAGAAGAAGTCACTAGTTAGAGAGTCAAGTGGGAAGTAGTCTTGTTTGAAGTGTTAGAGATGTGCTGGGAGTCACTACAAGTGAGATTATCTAAAGCAATAGGGGGTGTTTGTAGTTTAGATAGAGGATTTGGATGAAAGGTGTGAGTAGACTATGGGTGTGCTCAAGGGAGCTCAATGCTAGGGAAAGCTTGGGTTCAGAGGTGGTTGTGTTGTAACTTCTTGGGGTTGATTATTGTGGAAGGGGTGCTCGCAGACTCGAGTGTCCTGCAATTGGAAGTCAACCAATTTTGCATTGGAAACTTAGCTTCTAGACCTTTGGAGGTTTAAGTAGGCTTAGAGTAGTTGTAAGCCATCCATGTTATGCTGAGACAAGGTTTACCTAGTATGGGTAAGGTGATAGTTTTTCCCCATCTGGGAGTTCTTTTGTGTTGGATCCATTGAAAATGTGTGTGGTAAATATTTTGCAAAGGAGTGGGATTGGGAAGATGAAAGGGGTGTTGGGTTGAGTATGCAGAAGAGTGAAAGAATTGGTGAGGAGTCAGTCTATCTTGTATTGCTTGGTGGTAGTTGGGATGTTGAAGGGGAGCAGTAGGTTCCTTTTTCTCATTGATGTGGGGTGGGTTATTCACAACCATGGAGTATGCTCAAGTAAACATCATCTTGTTGTGTCACAAAGAAGATAATTGATCAAGTGCATCATGTTGGTTCAAGAGGAGAGTTCTTGGGAAGGATTTTATTCTTATTATTGGGGCTCAGGTGTTTGATCTAAAGAGTTGTCTTTTCCTGTTATACTCTTGTTTGGAGTTTCAGTATTATTTTGGGGGAAATTTTGATGGGGTCACTTAGTCTTTACTGGGTTTTTAGAGTCTTAAAGAGATGGGTCATCAGGAGCCATTTTCCTCCACCCTAAGTTTAGGGGTTGGCAAGATCAGGGTGATCTTGCAAAGCAACATTGGTTTGGTGTGGCTTGGGTAGGCAAGTTTGTCTACATGCTAAAGTGTTTATACATTTAGTTTGTGACCAATTGGATACCTTAGTTGTTGATGAAGTCGAACCATTGATGATTCCTACCTAAGTGCCCTTCTATGTATGTGATGGGCTAAATAAGAGTGGCAATTAGAATAGTTTGTTGGAGTGAAGGCAATGGGTTACTTGGAAATTTAAAGTAGAGGGAGTTTCTAGCAGTGTTATAATGGTGTTTTTCAACAAGCTGGGAGTAGTTGGAAGCCCTCAAAGTTAAAGTCATAAAGTTTGGCCTTGGTCTCTTAACTCTAGATGGAGCCTGAATAGGGGATGTGTTTATCTCTTAGCTTTGGTTTTGAAAAGGAGGTGTGTTAATCTCTTAACTCTGAATGGAGCCTAAGAAGGGGATGTGTTTATCTCTTGGCTTTGGGTCTAAAAAGGGGTTATGTTGGTCTCTTGACTCTAAAGGGACCTTGAAAAGGGGATGTGTTCATCCCTTAGCTTTGGGTCTGAAAAGGAGATGTGGTGGTCTCTTGACTTTGGATTTTGGATAGAGCCTAGAAAGGGGATGGTCTCTTGGCTTGGAATGGGTCTGAAGAAGGGACATGTGAATATTTTGGCTCAGGGTTGAGTCTGAATAGAAGATTTCCTCATGGGTTCCTTCTAGTGGAGTCATGCCAGTGTCAAGGACATCATCAATTTTTAAGTGGGGGAGTCTATGAGGGATGTGTTACTTCAACATCCCTAACTAAATTCATGAGTTTGGTCTGTATTGATTAAGAGAATGGTTATCTTTCTTTGCATAGTGATTTGGGTGAATTTAAGTCTAAACTATTAAAGTGATGAAAAGTGAATCATTATATAGCTGGTATGTCAATCAAAAGTTTATGTGGGCCATGGGCATGTGTTTATGCAAGAGTCATGTGGGTGTTTATGAGCAGTTTTGTTGGTCTCAGGTTTTGTGAAGCAAGGGCTAGGTTATCCTAGGAAAAGAATAATCAGACCTTGGGAGAGAATTATTCATTGTAATCATTTGAGTGGTTTTGAGCATTATCAACTAAACCTGACTTGATGGTTGTTGTGTATGTTGGCTAGTTAGCCTATTTATTTTACTTTAGACTATATTGTCTTGAAGAGTTAATAAAATACATGTTACTTTTAGTTTTCTTACATTGTGTGAATGCTCATGTGTGTTGAGTCAATTTCCCAATATTTACAAGTGTGTGTTTTTATTTTAATTGCTAATAATTTTTTTTATATAAGTTGTTATCCACTATGTTTGTGGCTAACTTGTGTAGGTAAACACTAAAGGTGTAGTCTATAGTTCTTGTAGAGTCCCATCACAATGATGGATTCAGGTTAGAACAAGCAATGTTGCATAGCTGGCCAGCTCTAGAGAGCCAGCCTCATGACACCTATGTTCTCCTTTGGATGTAGGTGCATATTTATTGATGCATGATTATAGGACCATGTGCTTGAGGTCACCATGATGTATTATCTTATATCAATAATTTATTACTAATGACTCATTGAAGGTGAAGAGACTTATATACACCATTATGTTCTCAATATCACTTGCCAACTTGAAGAAGGGTTTGAACTTTAAGAGACTAAAGGTGTACTTATCCCTTTATGACCATATAAAGTTTTCATGAATAATATGACCCTTCCTTTGAAATGTTCTTGTTACTAAGATTTACTTGATTCTCCTTGGATCACCATTCCTACTTCATTCCATTACATCAACATGTACTTGACTGTGCTTGACCTTCACTTGACTATGATAGTTATATAGATTGGGGTTGTAGAGTGATGATATTATGAACACACAAGGTGTTTATGAGTCATGAACATGTCACAATGATGTCTTCAACCTCACACTCTCCTTGAAGTGTTTTAGACTCTCTATGAGGTCTCCATTTGCCATATTCATCCACTTGACTATTGTAACTTCTTAACAGTTTTAGGTCTCTCTTTTTGATGGTTATAGGTAACCATTACCTCTTATTAAACCTTATTCTCTTAATTTATTTATCCCATGTCATCATTTCATGATATTATTATTTTATTTAGCTATGAATCTCTACCACTAGTTTTATCTCCTTAATACCTTCAAGATATCTAAAATATATGCCTATGCTGACCTTGACTATAGGTATATGTATAGATTGGAGAAAAATTTAGAGAGTGGATGGAGTTTACACAAGGTGATATGAATCCTTATCTTCCATGATATTACCCTTAAAAACCTTAACAACCTCAATAATTTTCACAACCTTCTTGAAAGTTTAAACCTTTTAGGTCTCTTGATGAGCTCATACTCACTTTCATGGTTGTAGGTTATATTTAAACTAATTGTAGGTCTTAATTTTTTAATCTTGAGTCATTCAAAGATTTCATATCTTAATTTTTTAAATACATTATTAGTTTATCCACTTCATATTTATTCTATATACTTTACCCCCTTCTTGAAATAAAGCTCTCTCTTGAAGTCATCTTCAAGTATGGTTCACCTACTCGGTTGTAGGTGTCCTTTGTGTGGGTTGGTTCTAGCTTCCTTTTCTCCCTCTTAAGGTCTATTTGAAACTTTAATGTGTCCTTGATTTATCTCTCTTTTAATATTATTCATCTCATCATGATACTTAACTATGCATCAATTCCAACATAATCTCCTTAAGCCTTGAAGAGTTCAATTAAAACTCACTATAGGTTTTTGCCTAAAAGTAGGCCTGTAGGTGTCCTTTTAGGCACTATAAGTCCCTATTGATTATTTCCTCTTATTTATTATGACATCAATAAGGTCATACTAAATTTTATAAATTCATACCTTCATTCATATCTTCATGTCGTATCAAAACAAGTTAAGAACTATGACCTTGATCACTATTTATGACTACTAAATGTACCATATGTATAGATTATGATTGTTATAGGCTTTGGAGGAGCTCAAATAGTCCTATTAAAATTATTCTAATTTTGTCACTCCTATAAACTATACCTTGATTTTCTCTTCTTCTTACATGTTTTTTCTCTGACTTAGACAAGTTATTGATCTTATCCACTGTCATCATGGTTGTAGGTCACTGTCATTATGTTGTATATGTTATTTTCTTGGTGCATATGTCCTATTCTCATGCTTGTGTTGGTATTTGATAAACCCTTAGCTCTCTCTATCAATTAAACTATTGAATGGATATGGGTGGAAAGGTGATGAGGATGAAAGATGATGAAAACACATCAATGGAGGGTGAAAAAAGCACAAAACATAGTGAGAAGCTAGTTATATGATAGTGATATGGGGGTGAGTGGGATGGAGGTGGAAAGGTGTATGAAGGATAATTTCAAGACCAATATGAGGATTTATATCCAAAAATTAACACATCACCCTCACACTATATCAATTTGGATGCATTTGGATAAGGACAATAGGCTTAAAATGAAACATAGGTTTTTGCAGAAACCTTAAAATATGCAAGTTTTCCTTAAAGTATGTTAAAATGGCCTTTTGAGATACTTTGAGAGAATAAATATGGGATAAAACATTAATCCTTGGATAAATTATTGATAAAACCTATTTAAAAACATGATAACATGAATTAAATCCATGCCATTGAGAAAACCAAGGAATCTTGAAAACTTTCTCTCTCCAAAACCATACAATTTTTCTTTGAAAGCATGCCAAACTGTAGATTGTAATCCTTATCTTTTTGAGCTTTTATTGACCTTAATATGTGTGTAAAATGACTAAAAAATTCCATTTAAAGGTCTATTAATTTCCAAATAATATTTTAAAACTTTAATTTTCTTGAAATGTTTCCCTAGTGAAGAGAAATTATAGAAAATCGATTGCCTGCATGGATGTAGAATTATAGAATGTATCCTGACTTTAGATGGATGATTCATGAGGGAAAAAATACCAATTAAAAAACCACTTGATCCATTATTAATCCCTCTAATTATACTTTATTTTTTCAAAAATTTAGACTTGTACCTTTTCTCTCCAATATGTACCATCATCAAACCTACAAGGCAATCTCTATGTGCAAACTAGCAAAGTGCCTATAAGAGACTAGTTTTGAGCCTATACTGCATCCATTTTCCATGAAATTCTTCATGGACCTCTATCATATACTCCTCCTCATCTTTTAGGCTTCATCTATATGTGAATTTGAATGAATATGTACTTTACCTTTGAAAAATGAAAGAAAATAACTTATTTTTGGCTTTTAAAGATAACTCAAGCTTTTAGTGCCATTTAAATGCATTAAAGAGAATTAAAAGAGTATTTTATCATGCATAAACACAAAAATAAACATTTTCCATGCTTTAGAGGGACAAATTTGGCACATGGGAGTTATAAAAGGGCCTTTTTGGGCTTAAAATTACATTTAAACACCTCTTTATGTCATGAAACTTTGGACTTAGGCTAATATCATGAATATGAATATATTAAAATGTATTAAGAATTATTTTTTTACCTTTAACATTAATATTACTCATTAAATGACAAAAAAAATTACCTTTTAAACTAAAAGTCACCTATTTGACCACCTTACAAAGGTTATTGATAGAATATTGGAAAGTTTCAGATTATAGTGGTTGGTATTTAGCCTTGACATGACAAATTACCAACATATATGGTGACTCACAAGGGTTGACCATCCTACTAGTCCAAATAACTCACTAAATTTGATATGAAAATAATAATCTAAAGCATAACAACTTCACTTGATTTGCAAATGGACTCTTTTGGGCTTTAAAACTCCTCTTTCATGACTATGACAACAACAAGACTAAAAGGAAACAACAACTAAACTAGGAAGCCAAGATAACTAACCTAAAGAAATAAGAAAATAAGACAAACACAAGGGAGGTAGACTACAACTTATGATACTCACTTATTCAAATAATATAAACTTAAAACAACAAACCTAAAGTGAGAATATTTCCTCCAAGGTCAAACAGAAAGCTATTTGGTCCACCATATAACCTTAAAACATGATTTCTTCTTTTTTATGGCTTCTTCTTACATATAGGATCACTTTTATGTTCATGTCTTCTAGATGATGCCACTAGGCCTTTTAACTCCATTATCGGGTACATAGATTAATATGGATGTAATACCAAATCATCCTCCTCCTATATTATTCTTTCTTACATCAATAATGCTAAGTTTGCCTCATTTATATGCTGATCTTGACTTGTCTCATTCTCATTCAATGATTGTATTGGCAACTCAACTAAAATTCTTGGATTTTTTTCTTCATTATACTTCATTTGAAGTAGTGGCTTATTAAGATATTCAACTTATTGATATATTTTCAAGCATGGCTACAATATGTGATTAATCTCTTCTTGATGAAAAAATATAATACTATTCTTAACAAGACATTCCTCAATCTCTATATGGGGTGGAGATGGACTATCAAAGTTTGAAAAAAAACCCTCAAAGTCATCCCAAAAGGCCATTTCATCGTGATCACTTGAAAAGACATGAATTTAATTTACATCCTTACCATTTAAAGCATGTTGATCACACATTTAAATCCTTTTGATGGAGTCATATGAAGTTTATTGATCTAATGCACTTGTTTCATCTTCAATAGAGAATGGCATCTCATTTATCCACTCAAGATCTAGCTCATCTTTCCTTGGCATCTCCATGATAGAATTTCTTTATTGAATCTCTAAAACATTGGTGAAATACTAAAAAGAATCATCAGCCTACTATCATATCTCATCATCCAACTCTATCATCTTAAGATCTTAAATTTGACTCAAGAAATCATGGTACATTTGTTGCCAATGATCATCATCTTTATGAATTATCTTTATCTCATCAATGGCTCTATGTGAGTGATCTTCATGGATAAATTATAAATACATATTTACTTGTACTTTATCTTTATTAGCTACTACAAGTTCTTAAGAAATAACCTATTTATGCTCAACTAAAACCTCTTACAACTCATATTCTTTGGCATCATGAAATATTGGATCATGCTCTTCCTTTCCTGCAAGTGTCTAAATGATGATTATCTTTTTATCTTTATGCTTTATTATTTCATCTTCATATACCTTAGCTATAACTTCTTTAACTAATTTAGAAAGGAGAGGTTCCTTCTCAATAATTGGCATGGTAGATCCTTGAAAGTATTCAATAAGATGAGAAAGGTCCAAATAAGTTACCATAGATGCCTAATTTTTCTCATGGTGATGTTCCTCTTGGTTCACTTTCACTTCCTCTCTCTATTAAACTATTTCTTGACTGGATTTCCATGAAGGAAAAGTCTTTGGCTTTTAAGGAGGAAAGAGTGGAGGTTGATTGACTTCCTACTTACTCTTGACTTCAGTATCTTGAGTTATGCTTGAATGTTCTTCTTTCTCCATGGGCTATTGTACCTAATTCCAAGTCATGAACTTGGCTTTATAAATTTATACTTCCATACTTATTCTTGTTATGGGTAATAAATAAGGAATTTATTACTATGTTACCTTTATAGATACCATTGAATACTGAAGATGTTGGTTTACAAGTTCAATTTGCTTGGCTAGGTGAACATCAAAATTATGAACTAAATCACTAGATATCTCTCCCTAAAAACTTGAAGATGTAGATTTTTGTACACTCTTCTTCAACCTTCTGAGGTCTCTCTTGGATAGACTTCTCGATAGGAAAGCTAAGCATGGTTTGAATAGAATTTTGAGGGCTATGATAAACATGTATTTAACTTTCATGAAAGGAAAATGGGATATCAATGGGAAGATGTTGATGATTGTGATGACCATAGTTTTTATCATGGAACATCAACCTCTCTTCAATGCCTAAAATTAGCCCACTTATGTCTAGAATATTAGTACTAAACTTTGAATGGCCTTGCACTATGAAAGATGCACATACCTATTTAGCCTGCTACAAATTATCTCTCAAGTTATAAATTTCATGCTTAGATATTTGTCCATATCTCCTTTGAGTGTCTATGCTTATCATCAATTTATCATTGCCAAATAATGTTTGCTTGAAACTATATTTGGACTATTTTAAGAATTGACTAGGATGGTCAGGAAGATAACAAGATTCATGAGAGTTATTATAGGACTGTTATGAGATTTCATACTACTGATAAGGCTTTGAATATGGTTGGTGATCCTTTTCATAAGGTTGATATGAATCATGGTAGGGCTGATATGGATCATGAGGATTATACTAGAACTACTGATAAGGAGAAGAATGATATATTTCTTCTCTATAGGCTACCATAGCCTATAAAATATTAAAGATAATTAAAATTATTAATAAAATGTGCCTTTTACCTCTAAGATAAGGACCATAGGAGTACTTGAGACTACTTTTGAAGACTAATATGCTACAAATTTATACTCTAATGGCTAAATTTGGGTCCTTAAGTGTGTCAAAACTATTAGAAACCTAGATAACACCATAGTGAAGGTTGATAGATTGGTCTCAAACTCCTTCACACTTGGACTAACATTGGAATGATCTGAGGTGTGGGACACTTGTTCTTAGACCAGACCTCTAGTTTTGATGAGGCTAACTCCTTTGATGTGTCACTTTACTCACTGCTATTAAAACATACTAAACTTTTTAGGATGAAAAGGGTTAAAGAGATAAATAAAATGGAAATATAATATATTTTTATTGATGCACCTATATTTTTGGTTCATTTACTATATTTGATCTCCTAAAACACTAATAAAATAAGCAAAAAATTAAATCTACAACTCCAAATGACTCCTATGCTTAGTATTTCATATGGAGGTTTCATCAAGTGATCAAGTCATGAGGAAATTGATGGAATAAGACTAATTTAAATCACTAACCAATCAATTATATCTAATTTTAGCTCAGTCAAATGATATTAAACATTGAACATGACCTACATAAGTTAGCATACTAGTAGCTAGGTGAGATCAGGACCTGACAAGGGAGAAAATACTACCACATGTTCAAATAAAATTACATAAAAACACAATAACCTAATATGTAAATATAAAAATATCCATTTTATTATCTCAAAAGGTTACAAAGATCAATCTTGGTAGAGTTCTCTCATGCCCAAGAGAGGGATCCTAAAAATTGGCTTGAAAGCCTGAGTATATAGAAAATAGCAAAAGTGAGAATAAGCTCTAGCCAAAGTGGAATAGAGGAGAGAATTATAATTTAAATTCATATTAAATTAATTCAAATATATCTTTACAATTGACAATAATAACCTTTAATAAATATCCTTGTGTCAAATGTTTTTCATGTTCCTCTTTTTGGCATTAGAAAGGTGGTGGGCCCATTTTTAGTTATTCAAACTTATTAATGCATAAAATATATGAAAATATTTGTTTTTTTACTCCAATTTAAGTGAGTTAAGTTTACTTAAAGTATTCATTTTCATGAAAAATAATAAAGATGCATGATACTAGTCAACTAGTCAGCTAAATTGATTGGCACTTCATAACTAGTTAACTGCCTCTCTAGCCCCTCCTTACATGAAATGGCACTTTGAATGATGTAACATGAACTATAAATCCACATTAAGGATATATAAGTGTGATGTAAATTGAATATGAACTCCTTAATTAGTCCTTAAATTCATATTTTACTTTGATTGGTTGCTCAAATAGGCCTATTAGGCCAATTAGGCCTAGTAGCCTACTCTTTGCATTTGAACTCCATTAGAACCTGAAATAAAACCATGAAACATAAAAATAAAATTAGAATTAGACCTATAAAAACTCATCACACCATGAGATAGGTTATTTTCATGAAGAAACTCTTGAAATTCAGTCACCATGGTTGACTAGGTCAATTCTACCTCATTTTCCTGTAGATTGGTTATTTTGAAGGAGTTGTTAGGGGTGTATGAAATCATAAATGCATCATGTCTATAAATAAATCCTCACTTAGATAAGATAGAACATACCTACACTTCTGATTGGGAATACATTTTTTTGATGAAATTACTTAGATGTTCACACAGAATGATTTTATATCGCATAGAATAAGCAAATATGAGAGATCACACAGTAATAATTGACATCAAAGTAGAATACTAGATAATATAACAAATCCATTTCAAGGGGGAAACCTATAAAACAATCCACTAATAGAATAATACTTAACATGATGATCAAACACTAACCACTACCTCCTACATATAGTCTACTTAGCCATGGTTATTCCATAGGCAGACCTAACTAAGAACATAAAGAAATGTAAAAAGAAAATAAAAGAGGTATGTAAGCCACAAGTATACCACCCATATCCTAAGACATGCCAAAGGTTAAAATTATAATTAGAACTATAAAAACTCATCACACCATGAGATAGGTTATTTTCTTGAAGAAACTCTTAAAACTTAGTCACCATGGTTGACTAGGTCAATTCTACCTCATTTTCCTTTAGACTGGTTATTTTGAAGGCATTTTTAGGGGTGTATGCACTAAAAAATGCATCATGTCTATAAATCAATCCTTTCTCAGACACTTCTGATTGGGAATACATTTTTTAAGTGGGAGTATAACCAATATGGGGATCTACTAGACCTGATTAGGGGATCACTTGTCATAATACACCATGATAGTAAGGGTTCCAAAGCCTAAAGTCTAACACAATCATGTAACAACCCTAA
The DNA here is from genome assembly GCA_037957365.1 of Torreya grandis. Taxonomy (NCBI): domain Eukaryota; kingdom Viridiplantae; phylum Streptophyta; class Pinopsida; order Cupressales; family Taxaceae; genus Torreya; species Torreya grandis. Next base: position 185,428 of record JARHVA010006506.1, on the reverse strand, counting down.
AAGAGTCCTATGTTTAATGTTTCACTCTATATATAATAACAAGAAAGTAAATATAATATAGTGCACACTAAAGCTTATGGCACAACATGAGGGGTTAGTAAAGCAATCAAAACATGCATAGGAGAATCTCAATTAAGATAAGTATGAGTAAGACCCTAATACATGGAATATGAAGAGTAATATAATTCAAGCCAATACTTATGATACTTATATCTACTAAAGAGGGGAGAATAAAGTTATAATATACTTACCTTAATGTGAACCCATCAAGACTCAATCTTTACCTTGGCCAAAAGGGGCTTTGTAAGAGGTTGGTATGGTTTGTAAGGATAACTAAGAAATTCCAAAGCATCCAAGACTTATCCACAAGACTAGATTCTTAAATTAAAAACCCTAAGCTAAGAATCCTCAAGTAGAATGGTGGAAGACCAGATTATAAATAAGCATAAAAAAATAATAACTCTTGATTGCATATTTAAAATAATGACCAAATGATCTTGTATTTATATGTATATCTCATCCCAAATCCTTTCGAATATGTCAATTATACGAGGTTGACCTAGTCGACCCTGTATGTTTTCAAGAGACAAATCACTAGGTCTCAAGCTAGGTCAGCCAAAGGGATAATAAATATCTCAAATAAAAATAACCAAAAATAATATAGGTTCAACCTAGTCAACCTTGTATAGTAATTAGAGGTTAAAAATTTTACAAGGTCAACCAGTTGACCTAATACAATCAACTAGTGAAAGGGGATCAAGGTGAGGAAAAGAGGGATGGAAAGAGGAAAAAGACTAGAGGAGTGTGAAATAGAGGAGTAATAGATTAAGGAAAGGATTTTAGGAGCTGGTTGGATTGGTAATATGTGGAAATAAGGTACAATAATCTTGTGAATCACCAAAGGTTTGCCCACCCCTTTCGCGATACACCCCTTAAGGCATGCACTCAAAGAGATTAAGTCTCGATGGGTTCTTGTAAGATGTAAAGCATCAGTATTTGATAAAATTTGAAAATATTATGTGTATATATATGTTTCACTTGAATATCATCTTGTGTCACTAAGGTGAAATATGGGATGGTGCTTCGAGAAAGAACATAGTAACACATAATGTTGATGCTAAAAAAAAAGTTGCAGTATTTTAAAGTAAAAATAACTAAAAGTAAATGATTGAAAAGTAAATACCTAAAAATTAAATTCATACCTTGACTTACCTTTATCATTAGATGGTTTTCTATTGTTTTATTAGTTTTTATTGTGTAGCATCATAGAGATTACTTTTGACAAACCCAAGAATACAAAACTAAAGAGCAAAAATAGACAAATGCAAGAAAAGCCAAGATAGCTAATGTTATGAGGATGGGATGTACTTGGGAAATTTGTAAATATGGGTTGATAAGTGATATTTTATACCAAATGACCAAGTCAAATAATAAGAGTAAATTGGGTAACCAAAAATCCAAGGCTACTAAAGACTGAAAAACTCAAACAAGTAAACCTTAAGTAAGAAAGGCAAACTCACCAAGTCAAACCAAGGATACATGTCAAAAAAGGATATGGTAATAAAACATCAATGAAAATAAGAAATAAAATGGTAAAAAAATATTGATGAGTGAGCATTAATAATCTGTATCTCACTCAACAATGAAAAATGAAGCATAAAATAGAAAACAACATTGATGAGTGAGAAGTAACAAGCCAACCTCACTCAACAATGGAAAAAGGGTACAAACTCAGGTGTCCATAACAAAAGGATAGTAAAACAATGAAAAATGGTAAAATAAAATTAAAACAAGTTTATAAATGTAAATCATGATGTAAAGAACATAATCCATAGTTACTCAAACATGTTATTTTTTTCTAAGGATAGATAAAACTGAAATAAAGTAGTGCTAGCATGTTTTTAATAAGTGAAGAATAAGGAATTAAAGAATATGGGAAAATATATTTGGAATCATAATTTTTCTATCAAGGGGGGGAATTAAATGGGTGAAGGGGAGAATTAATTAAAAACCAAGGTAGATGAAATATTTATCAAAGTCAAGACACTCAAATTAGGTTTATCAAAACAAGAAGACTTTCGACCTTAAAAATTCTGAAGAGCTTCTCTTAGTTACACAAGTCTTAGGTCAACAAATGAAACACATAGATCATCTCATGAAGGCTATATGTATGAAAATTAAAATGTACTTACCTTCTTAAAACATTTTCTCCATTCTTTAGGACCCCTTACAGAGTCGTCAGTCTACTGCAAAGATTAGGTACTTGTGTGAGAAATTAGGTAACACTATAGAGTTTATTTAATTCCCCTATTCCAATATACTTACCTATTATAACCTAATAGATATTGGCTCTATGTGAGGCCAACTATGGAGTTTGAGATTTGATTATAAATAGGAGATGTGCTTGTAATCACATCTTTTGGTATGATTTTAAATTTTGAGATTTGTATGTTGCCTTTTGAATATCATTGCCTTTTATTTTAAAATATTTGTCTTTTAAATTTCTTGATGGATTTTTCTATTCCTCCTCCATAAAAATTTGGAAAACCAAACATGGGTGTTAAAGATGAATTTTATTTGAATAATTGGGACAAGGCTACTAAGAGAGATAACTTCAAAGAGCATGGGGTCTAAGAGTCTTGTAAATCTAGGTGAAATAAAAAGCACTATCTTGACTTCAACCTTGTTTTATCTAATGTGTAGTGAATGAAAGGGGAAATCAAGAGGAGTGACACATGGAACAATTTGAATTACTTCAAATCACATAAAATGTGACAAAGGGAAAAAAAAAAGGGATACAATGATAGTAAAATGTGATTCCTTATCATAAGAATGAGGTAAATGGAGGAAAACATGCTAACATAGATTGTTTGTGCAAATTCCATCTATCAAAAGAAGAAAAAAGCTAAAATTGAGAATAAGGATCATATAAAAACATGAAAATATGGTAATTTTATGAGGACGTTCAAGTCCTATCTGTTAGAAACTGAAGGAGATAATTTCTCCACTTGATGTTTAACTACCTCCCTCAGCTCTCATGCATGCACAGTAGTTAACAAACAGTTAGATCAATTAGTTCAAACAGTTAGTTCAAGCAATTAGAGAGTTAGTTTGCATGCAAAGATTAAAATTAGTCTTCAATTTTCTTTTTCAATTATTTTTTGCTTTCAAATCTATTTAAAGGACTCATGGGTGCAGTATTGTAACAGACAGATAAGCAAGATCAAGAAGATATGCAATATTCAAGAAGATTAATAAAATTCTTGTTTTTTTCATGATTACTGTAGCAATCTGAGTGTGCTCTATTTTTATATGCTCTATTTTTCTAACAAAGTGGTATCAGAGCCCACAAAGAGTATCCTAGGAAGTTGTGGTCAGTTCAGACCTGAAGGTTGTTTAAGTTATCTGTCCAAACTTGTGTTGGCATAATCAAATATTATCTGTTAGTCTAAAAGAGTCTAAGATTGTGTCTGAATCTGTTAGTCTTTATAGTTTGCATAAGGCAGTGAGATGTTTATCTGAGCCTGTGTAGTTTGTATAGGGCATGCAGTTGTCTATTTGACCCTAATCTATTGGGTCATCTCTATTTTTGGATTGGTTAAAAGCTTTATGGCATCTCTACAAAGTTGAAATAGTGTTTGAGTCTGAAGTTTTTTGTGTAATCTCATGTCTATGTTTGTAAGTTGAAAAAGAAAGAGCCGTAGCTCATCAACATCCGTTGTGATAGCCCAGTCAAAAATGTCACTATATGAATTATGTTGAGAATCATAGCTCTATATAACAATGTGTCTTTATGACCAAAGTTCTGTATGTTGAGAGTCCAAAGTGTATATCTTGGAAAGTTGCAGTAGCAGTAGAGTCATCAAAGAAGACCCTGAATATTTGTGTGAAGTTGCTCAGAAAGAGAGAAGTTGCATCTATTAGACATGAAGTTGCAAAAAAATAAGAATGCCTAGGTGGAGGTGTGACAAAGTGCAACTAAATAAAAGTGTTGGCAGATAGCCCAGTGAGGACAAAGCCCTGGAAGATAATAGAGTTTTTTGTTTGTATGGCGTAGCATCAGACTATAGTCTGGTTTGTTTGTAGTTGTAGTCATTGTTGGGTGCTATATGGAAACAAGACATAACTAGCTAGCATGTTGCCTATTCAAGCTGTGTCTTGTCTTCATAGTGTGAGGATAAAGTTTACAATGAAGAGCCCCACTCAAGCCTGGGGTTGGAAGAGTTAAATCATCAAAAAGAAGCCAAATCAGAGTTGGCAGGAGAACACAGCTAAAGGAAGATTGGAGAAAGTGATTTTAGTGGTTGTGATAGTTTATTCATGGTGATAGACTTCCAGATCATGTGAGTAGATCACTAAGTTAAAGTGTGGAAATGACCAGCCAGTAAAAAGAACATTGCAGTCAGATGTTATTGAATGCTATAGCATTCTAACTAAAGTCACATTTGTTTTATGTTTGTCATTTCTTCAAATAGGCATTTGACTCATCTTCTCAAGAAGAAATAGATGTATTAAGTTTGTTAGCTACTTGGTAATGTCATAGCATTCCATTCTAAGTATTTGTTTTGTATGAAGATGTTTAGTAATGTTGTAGCATTGCATCTATTTATGCCAGCAATTGGAAATACAAGGAGATGGCAGAATATTTGAAGCTGAAGTCTTGAGAAGCTGCTTAGGTAAAAAAAAAGAGAGAGATCATGAGCAGCCAATCTGCTAAAATAAATTGCAGCCGATAAAGAGTAAATGCAGTGACATTGAACCATGGTGAAATTCTAGGTCTAAGGAAGAGCAGATGTGTCATTGAAAGGAAGCGCCCAATCTAAAGGTGTATTACAAAGAAGATTTCTCTAAAGAGCCTGCTCTGAATGCCAAAGATAAGAGGCATCGAATGTGTTCAATATAAGACTAAAATCTACATGGTGGTGGTGTATTCCACATATAAGGTGATGTATTTTGCAAGGCAGTGTATTCTGCATGAGAGGCAATGTATTAAAAAGGTTTAGCAATTTGAGACCAATTTTCAACTTAAGGGGGAGAATGTATATATGCTGCTCTAAAGACACAGCTCTAAATATTACTCTCTAGCCTACCTGACATTGATGACAATCAAATCTTTGCAAATATATGCCAAAGACCAATCCATAGCCAGTTGTTGTTTGTCACATCTTGGTGACTTCCACATATCCTGTTGCATATGTAATTAATGCATATCCTAGCTAATGGATCCATTTATTTAATGTATTTAATGTTGTTTGTTGAGCTCATTGACTGAGTAGACTTCTATAGAGACTTCCATAGACTGCTATAAATGGAGGTCGAATGTATTGTGTTAACCAATGAATTCTGGAGCAGCGTAGATCTGCCCAGTTCATTCCACCAGCCTATAGTGCTAGGTGTTGAGAGCAAAAGCTCCTGCTTGTATGACTTGTGTATGCCTCATAGCATCCCAGCTGAAGCTGGTAGATAGAATGAGTGAAGAGATGTATGCCATCAATGGCAGCCACTAGCAATGTAGCTATGGCAAGAATGGTAAATCATTTAGGCATTGTAAATGTTGAAGTAGTTAGTGGTAGAAATTAAGGGGGAGTGTTAGAAACTGAAGGAGATAATTTATCCACATGATGTTTACTACCTCCCTCAGCTCTCATGCATGCACAAAAGTTAAAAAATAGTTAGAGATCAGTTAGTTCAAACAGTTAGTTCAAGCAGTTAGAGAGTTATTTTGCATGCAAAGACTAAAATTAGTCTTCAGTTTGATTTTTCAATCATTATTTGCTTTCAAATCTATTTAAGGGACTCATGGTGTAGTATTGTAATAAATAGATAAGCAAGATCTGCAAGATTCAAGAAGATTAATAAAAATCTTGTTTTTTTCATGATTGTTGTAGCAATCTGAGTGTGCTTTGTTTTTATATGCTCTATTTTTCTGTCACTATCCATAGTATTACATTACAACTTCATAAAAGAGAAACCCACAAGGGTTCCAACAAGTAAGAGAAAGATAAAGTGAGGTAAGCAAAAAGATGGTAGTTTTTTTAGGAGTGTTGGGTCTTATCCATGATCTTATAAAGCAACTCACAAAAGAAAAACCCATGAGGGTGATAACAAGAAAAATGGAAAACATTAGGGAGAAAAATAAGTAAAATATGGTAATTTTGTGAGGATTGTCAAGTTATATCCATAGTCTTACCAAGCAATTCACAAAATAAAAACCCAAAGGGTGTCAAAAAGAGAAAATGCAAAAAGATAAAGAAGACTATGGTACATCAAGAAACCAAAAGACCAAAAATAAGGACTAAAGGTTTGTGAAAGGAAGGAAATTACTGTAAAGGGAAAGACTCATGTAGGTAACCTATAAAAAGTGTTAGATATATGTATATAAAAATCATGAATAGAAGGAAATGTTTAGGCAAAGTAATTTTTAATGAATTGTGCATTAGTGGGCTCTTTGAAAATATGTCCTTCATTAGTTTGAAGGTGATAGGTTCTTAGACCAAGAATATATTTAACTAAATAAATGCCCCACCATTTTTGGGTGTATTACCTTCTTTATCATGAGTATAGTCTAATTTAAGTACAAGATCACCAACATTAAATGTGTGGACTTTAACACATTTGTTATGTTTCTTGTCAATGCAATCCTTGTATTAGTGGTTATGTTGTAAGGTATAAATATGGCATTCATCAAGTAGATCAAGGGCATGAAGATGAGCTTCACATAATTATTCATCAAGAATAATACCATGAAGAGATATACAAAGAGAGGGAAGCTCAACTTCCAAAGGAAGGACTAATTTAAAACCATAGACTAACAAGAATGGATTTTCCCTAGTGGCAGTGTGTATGCTAGTCCAATTGGCCCAAAGTGGAGGGTAAAGGTGAAGATACAAATCTGTGTACATTTCATTGATCGTCTTTTATAGAATTTTTTAAAAAAAAATATTAGTGTCCTTAACTTGGCCATTACATTATGGATGATAAGGTATGGAAAATTTGTGATTGATTTATTATTTATTACAAAGTTGTTTAACATGCTTATTTTTGAAATTACCATCATTGTCTGAAATGATGGTATGAGGAATACCAAAGTGGAAAATGATTTGATTAAGAATAAATTTGGAAATGGTCAGACTAGTGACATTAACAAGGGTCATAGATTCTACACATTTGGTAAAGTATTTGGTAGCAGTGATGATAAAAACATGTTCATCTTGGGAGCGAGGTAGTTTGCCAATGAGATTAAATCCCCATGTGGAAAATGGCCAAGTAAATTTGATAGTTTGAAGTTCAGTTGGAGGTGAATGTATTATATCATCATGAAGTTGACAAGGATTACAATTTTTAGCATATTAAATTACATCCTTTTCAAGAGTAGGTCAAAAGTAACCCATACGTAGTTGTATGTTGTAGCATGTTTGCTATAGTGAACACCACAAATGCCCCCATGTGCTTATTCAAAAATAAGAGGGACCTCATCTTACATAATAAAATAGAGCAAGGTACCTTCAACATAATGATTATAAAGGATGTTATTTCAAAATACATACTTAAAATCTTGTTTAAAAATACATGTCTTTTCATGAGAGTCTAAATTAGGAGGATAAGTTTGATGTTCCAAGAATTGAATGATGTCTTAGTACCATAAGATTTTTTGAATGGTAATAGTCTTGATATGATAGATAAGTGAATCTAGTGGTTGAGTATAAGATGGATATTTTATTATTTATATAAGAAAAGTAGGATCAGACAGGACTTGGTGGGGATGAAAGAGAGATGATGAAGAGGTAAAAGAATTAGAAATGGAATTTTGATCAATAAGAATAGGCTTAATAGTGAAAGAGATGAAATTCTTAGTAATAGTGGTTATAATTTGATGATATGTGATGAGGTTCTCACTTTTACATTGATAATCACCACTAGCTTGATAGAAAATAAGATAAAAGTCACTTAAAGCATGAAGTTATTTAATATCTAAGTCAAGATAAGCTCACATGCCTAAAATGAGAGTTTTGTATTCAACCATATTATTGGTGACATCAAAGGTGAAGCAAAAATCTAAAGGAATGATCTTAACAAGAGGACTTGTGAGAAGGCAACCTGCCCTAACTTCTTGAAGGCATTTATCACCATCAAAGTAAAGGTTCCAAGTATCATCATGTAAGTTCACATTGATTTTAGGAAGCTCCTCAATAACTACTTTTGGTTTAGTAGTACTAGAGGGAGTAATAGATTCATCAATATTATTGGCTACAATATTGAGGTAAAGCAATGAAAATAATCTTTGAGAGAAATATATTGATTAAGACCTTTGATGTAAAATATATTATCATCTAGAAGATTATATTGAAGAAAAAAGGTAGCTAGTATGGGAGCTACAACAAGTTGATCAGTTATTATTTTCCCTTTTACAGCTTTTTTAGTGATGATGTAGAGATCAAATTTCATAAGGAGGACTATCTATTTAATAATTATATCTCTAGGAATAAATGCTTTAGATAAGAAATGACTAAGGGGGTCAAAATGAATAATGACATAAGTATCTTTGTAAAGCATATAGTGGTGAAGCTTTTCAACTATGAAATAAATGGTGAGGTTATCATGCTCAACTTTGGTTTAATACATCTCATAATCAACGAGGCCTCGACTAATGTAGTAGATAGCATACTCTCTTCCTATATCATCTTATTGGGTAAGCATTTCCCCAACTAAAATAGGTGTGGAAGAAGTATATAGAATCAAAGGTTTATCATTGAAGGAGGATGAAGTGTAGGTGTATGAATCAATGACTCTTTCATATTATTAAAGGATTTTTGACATGGATATATCTATTTTAAAATAGTAACTTTCTTGAAAAGTGAATTGATGGAGTAAATTTGATATGCCATTTTGGGGATGAATCACCTAATTGCCCCAAGTGTGCATAAATAATTAATAATATCAGGAATAGAATGAGGAATGGGCATGTTGATGATAACACTAATTTTGGTATGGTCAACATTAATACCATAGAGAGAGACTAAGAATCCTAATAATTTTATAGATGTGACTCCAAAGACACATTTGTAAGGATTAAGTCTAACTTTATAATTAAGGAGATGATCAAAGATGATAGCAAGATTAGAAAGATTATTCTTACAATTTTTAGATTTAGTAATGATATCATTCACATAGGTTTCAACAATTTTGTGAATGAGATCATGAAATATGTGAGTCATTGCTCATTGGTAAGTGAATCCAGCATTTTTGAAGTTGAAATGCATTTTGACATAGTAATATGTGCCCTATTTCATGGTGAAATTTGTCTTATGTTGGTCCTCAGGGGCAATATGAATATGATTGTATCCCAAGAAGCCATCCATAAGAGATAAAATTTCATAAGTAGTCATGAAATCAAAAATGGAATTTATTTAAAGTAAAGGGAAGTCCTTGGGACAAGAAATATTAAGTTTGTTGAAATAAATACAAATGTGAATGACCATAGTGACCTTATTTTGAACAACAACAATGTTGGAGACCCATTCAAAATAATCCATTGGTTTGATAAATTTAGCATCAAATAATTTAATGATTTCCTTATGACATAAAGTGGAAACTTTAGGTGGAAATTTTATTTGTTTTTGATGCATAGGCTTGGCATTAGGATAAGTAATGACGTTATGCACCACAATTCTAGGGTCAATGTTATGCATTTCCTCATAGGACTAAGCTAAAACTTCATGATATTTATCAAATAATAAGATAAAATTATTGTCTCTAGTAGGTGAGAGTTCATGAGAGACAGTAATTGGTAGAGTATAAGATGGAGTAACATATTCAATGTGAGTGGTTTCTTCAATAAGCATGCCATTGTTGTCTTGAAAGTGGTATGGTGCATTGGGTAAGGTAGAAATTAGATTTATGTTGGTATAAATGCTAGTAATTAAGTTGTTTAAGCAAGGAGTTTTAGTTTTGAATTCCCAAGTTTATGATGTTGTCAAGGAAGTTGAGATTCTAGAGCATAAAGTAACTCAATGATAGCTTCATCACTAGGAAAGGTAGGAAGAGGACCATAATACTCGACATCTACTTCAAGATCTATAATTTGATTTCCATGGTGATCACACTCAAAATGTATCTGATGAACATCAATTTCCTTGGCATGTAGTGTAATTTTAGGAGTATAAGAAGTAGATGGATTATAAGGGGTTAAAATATTAGTGGGTTCAGTGTTGGGAGAAGGATTAGATGCAATGATTATATCAATAGGTGGTGCAAGAGATGTATAAATTCATAGAGGTTTAGAAGGTATTATTTTCTCTACCACCCAAGTATTATTAATAAGAGGAGAATTGGTAGGAGTCACATGACCCTCGAGATCTAAAGTGTGATCCACAAAAATGGTATGAACATCATGATTAAAATCAAGAATTTGGGATAAGGTTTTTTGATAATTTTGGACATCCAAGTCTCTATATTGAGCTTGGGCCATTATATAGTTGTCATCATATGTTGGAGAAATTATACATGCTTGAGAATCAAGGGGAGTTTCAAAGGGTGAAATCTTGATATTAATAAATGTACGAGGAACCATGATGAGAGGATCTTGAAATAATTTGGCCACTCCAAAATCATTGTAAGTGAAGGCATCTTCAAGTAAATAAGGATCCTGAGCATTGCATGGAGGGGAAAATCAGTAATCTATTCAATAAGAGGAACAATATGATCCCTAGGTAATAGAGGAGGAAGCCATTGAAAAATTTAGGGAGGTAACTTTGTAGTATTGCAAGTATATTAAAAATCATTGAGCTCATCATCATTTTAATTTGTAAGACTAAATTGTAAATCAAGATTCATGTTGATGAATTCGATTAAATGATCACTATTGATCTTAAGAATTATAGGAATAAAATATTTTGATTTAGGATTAGGAAGTTGAATACTCTATGGGTTGGGATTGGCTTCATGCTTGTATCATTTTCCAATATGTAAAAATTTAATGCATTGGATACCATAAGAAGCAATGGCCCCCATTTGATGAGTCTATGTATGACTAAGGAGTATGTTATAAGATAAAGGGAGAAAAAGGACCATAAGCTTAGTTTAAATGGTCTTTGGTCCAATGGTTAATGGAAGCCAAATTCAACCAAGTGGATTTTGAACTATCTTACCAAAACCATGACAAGTAAGATATTTTCTTAAGATGATCCTTATTATAATTGAGTTGTTAAATGAGCCATGAAAATGTTACATTAATAACAAAACCTTCATAAACTAGAAATTTTTGGATAAGAGTGGTATTAATAGATACTTTGTTGAAAATTGGTGGATCATCAACATGAAAGAAAATTTCATCATTAATCATGTCCTCTTCAAACAATTCAATAGAGGGCTTGTAAAAAGGACACATAGTTTTAATGATATTTATGTTGGTAGGTTGACATTCAATAGAAGGTAGTTCTTCATCTAAGGAGGATGGATCCTCAATTTTTTGGATCTATTTCATAAGGAATTTATGAAGATAGGGAGAAACATGAACCAAATCCATAAGTGGAATCTTACAAGGCATAGAGTTGAGTTCCTCAAGAACATTCCAATGTGACTTAGAAGAACCAACACAAAGTTTAGGAGGTAAATTTGATTTTGGAGGAAAACGTGTGGTTGGAATATTGGAAGGAGGAGATGGTTCCTCTTGGGTCTCCAAAGCAAGATTAGTGGTGGTAGTATCTTTAATAATTTGTTCATCCAAAGATGGCTTCTTAGGCTTGGTAACAGTATCTTTATGAGCCAATTTGTTATGGTAGTTGACCTTAGCAGTGTTAACATATTGAGAACTGTTGAAATACTAGTCATAATCAGTGTCAATGGCATAAAAATATTTGGTATTTAGTTGATTACTTTAAGAATATTTTTGGTTATTAGAGGTAAAATCTTTAAAAGCTTGTCATTTTTTAGAAGTAGTGGTAGATTCTTGATGACAAAGATTGATCATAGCTTCATGATTAAATGAATCACCAAGCATATAGGAGACAAAAAATTTAGTGAGACCTCTACAAGATTCATGAGAATGCCCAATGTCAGCATGGAACCAAAAAAATATATTGGGTTTATACCACTTAGGAGGAGCATTGGGATAGATGAAAGGTTTAGAGGGTGGTAAAAATTATTTCATTTGTTGAACCAAAAGAGGTGTATGAGAAGGTAAAGGAATATTGGTTTTGGCAACTCCTAGTTTGGTTTGCAGAGTATTACTAGTGATAGCATTAGATTTTTGGAAAGATCCTTTAAGAAGTTTAAGACTAGGTTCGAATTACTTCATAAGAAAGTCTTGACATTTAGCTTGGTCAAGAGCTTCATTAAGTTTTTGGGGAACAAAGCTTCGAACCTTATATTGAAGAGTGGAAGTTAAAGAAATGATAAATATTATGAATAAGTTATCATTAGTCATGTTGTGGTTGGCTTTATGGGCCAATGATTTCCATATTTTAATAAAGTCATTATCTGATTCAATGGGAAATTGCTTAGCATTGATGAAGTGGTTAAGACAATTTTTGGTAAGATCATTGTATTGAAACTCTTTAACCAAAGGATTAACCAAATATTGAAGTTGTGAAATAGAATGTTAGGGTAGTTGATTGTACCATTATAATACATCACTAGTGAAGGTTTTCAATAGAGTTTAGTAGTGGTGAAGGTATTAGTTTGGATCCACTCTTTGTAAAGGTGTCCAAAGGATTTAAGAAATGAGGTAGGATCTTTAGTCCCATCATACTTGATAGTTGGATATATGTTACAAATATAAATGAAAATAATGAAGTCTTCAAAGGCTCATTTTGAATAGTTTGAAGAATCTTTTTATTCTTTATGGGTTGAAGAATGAAATTGCCTGAGGCATCCCAAAGAGGTGGAGGAATGTAATTAGGATTAGCTTGAGGATGGATAGTTAGAGGTTAATTATCCACATTGATTAAATGTTATTGAAGTTGAATCATTTGGTTGGTGTTAAATTTTTACATTATGTTCATTTATTAGATAACTTGGGCTAAAATTTGAGTTGTATTAGGAGGTGGGTTGGTGTTGGTAGGAGCACTCCCCAAATTGGTGTTAGGGGGAGGATTACTAGAAGAAGGATTATTAGTGGGATTATTAAATAAACTTGTATCAATTACTCCCACATAATTTTGAATATTTTTAAGATGAGAAGTTTCTTGTTAAGTATAGAAAGGATTAGATCTATCAACTTCATCTTGAGGTGTTATTTGTACCATATTGAAAGTCATGGATGAAGGAGCGGACGAGGTGCCCCAAGAGTGATGGTGCTCTCGGGAAGAAAAGAGAGGGAGAAATGAACATCCCATATAGTATCTAAATAGACTCAATCTATCCAAGAAGATTTTAATAGGATACTTCATTATGACTGAAGAGAGATGAATAGAATGCAAAGAAGGAGAAATAAAGAACTAAATTGATATACATGGAAGGTAAAAAGCAATATAGGGTCAAATGGGTTGAGCTAGCATAGAAAATAAGGTATAAAAATAGTAAATAATCAATTGGGTCTATCCAAAATTGTAAATAGAGGCTATAAAAAGAGTAAATAGGGTTTGTAAATAGTACAAGCTCAACTGGGTCGATCTAGTATAGTGAACAGAGGTTGGAAAAATGTACAAGGTCGAATAGGTTGACCTAGTATAATAAATAAGGAAGATTAAAAAGCCTATAAAAAATTATGAATGCAAACAAGATAATTTTTTAAATTAATTTAGAAAATTAAGAACTAAAGGGAAATAAATAGGCAATTAGATTAACATTGGCCAACCTAATTGAGGCACACAACATTAAAACTTACACCAACACTAGCTAATGGAATTTTTTACAATACAAAATATAATTGAGCAAAGAGCAAGCAATCAACTTGGAAAGTAAAGAGATAACTAATTGGTCAACCTAATTATTTATTATATTATTAAGAATATGATTTTAAATGTGATGGGAAGTTGGTTGTAAGCAAAGAACTAAAAATCAATCTAAGGATGGTTCCAAGTAGTTTGGGTTAAAAAGGATCTATAGTGATAATGATACATGTTAGGTATTGGGGCTTACCCTCTCACTTCACACACTGTAGTGATAAGGGTGTCAAGTGCTTAGCCAGAATATACCATTAACCACACTTTATACTTGAATAGTACATCAAGTTGGCTTCCCCCTTGGTGATGAAATCCAAGTAGGTTGGCTTTAGGTAGAAAAATGTTAAAATTCTTGTTTAGATTATATGATTTGGTTGTGTGTGCATAAAATATAAAATAGTGAAACTAAATGATTTATTGAAAAACCACCTAATTAAACTATGTTATCTATTCTAAGCATGTAAGCAACAAGAAATGAAAGCATGAATTAATTACTAGCATATAAGGTTAATTCTAACTTTGAAACAAGGTACAGTGTTGATATAGTCAACAATGTATACATATAATATAGAATAAGGTTGACAGGGTTGATCTTATACTATAGAAGTAAGGTCTAAAAATGAATAGGGTCAGTAGAGTCAACCTAGTTATTCAAATAATACATAGAACATAGAACAGGGTCAACAAGATCGATCTAGTTAACTATGAAAGGGCAATTTTAAATACTACAAACTATAAAAGGAAATGTTGTAAAGAAAGAGTGAGAGGTATAAAGTAACCTTGGTGGATCATAGATGTACAGAATGAAGATTGTTGTTTAATAACCTTGGTATATGCTTGAAACTCTACTAACTGAGTTGATTGAGGCAATCAAGATTTATAGAAGCCTATTGTTGAGTGTCTAAAATGTCCAAGGTTGATAGGGTCCACATAGTATGCTGAACAAAGATGTTTAAAAGTCTAGAAACCATACTAGGTTGACTAGGTCGATCTAGTAGTTTGGGCTAGAAGTCTATAAGTCTAAAAACCTATACTAGGTCGACAGGGTCAATTTAGTAGTCTATACTTCAAAAACTATGCACACAAATTATAATTGGGTCGATGCAGTTGACCCAATATGGAAAATATATAATAAAAATAATGATGAAAAAAAAAGTGAAAAATATTGAAAGGGTTAGTTCACATTGGGTTGACCAGAATGTATGCAATTAGAAATAAATCATGTCTATAAATCAATCCTATCTTGGAGAAGGTAGAGCATACCTACACTTTCAATTGAGAATACATTTGTTACGTAGGAGCATGACTAATATGGGGATATTTTATAACTAATTAGGTGATCACTTATCAAAATACACCATGCTAGGAAGGGTTTTAAAGCCTATAATCTAACACAATCATGCAATAACCCTAAAAGAGTCCTAGCTTTAATGTTTCACTATATATCTAATAACAAGAAAGTAAATATAATCTAGTGCACACCAAATCTTATGGCACAACATGAGAGGTTGGTAAAATAATCAAAACATGCATATGAGAATCTCAATTAAGATAACTATGAGTAATACCTTAATACATGGAATATGAAGAGTAATATTATTCAAGCCAATACTTATGCTACTTCTATCTACTAAAGAGAGGAGAACAAAATTAGAATATACTTACCTGAATGTGAACCCATCGAGATTCAATCTCTCCCTTAGCCAAAGGTTCTTTCTAAGATGTTGTTTTGGTTTTTAATGATACCTAAGAGATTCCAAATCATCCAAGACTTATCCACAAGACTAGATTCTCCAAGTAGAAACCCTAAGCTAAGAATCCTCAAGTAGAGTGGTGGAAGAATAGCTTGTAAATAAGTGAGCAAATAATAACTCTTGATTGACTATTAAAATAATGATAAATTTATTTTGCATTTATAGGCAAATCTCACCCTAAATCCTTATGAATATGTCAGTTTTACAAGGTCAACCCAGTCAACCTTACATGTTTTTGAGAGATAAATCACTAGGTCTCAAGCGAGGTCGACCAAAGGGCTAACAAAGATCTCAAGTGAAGATACCCAAAAATAGTATAGGATCAACCTATTCAAGCTTGTACATTAATCAGAGGTTACAAATTGTATAGGGTCAACCCAATCGACCTAGTATAGTCAACTAGTGAAAGGGGATCAAGGTGAGGAAAATAGGGATAGAAAGAGGGAAAAGACTGGAGAAGTGTGCAGAGGAGGATTAATAGCTTAGGGAATTATTTTTAGGATCTAGTTGGGTTGTTAATATGTGTAAATAAGGGACAAAAATCCTATGAATCACCAAAGGTTTGCCTACCCCTTATCCGATGCACACTTTAAGGCATGCACTCAGAGAAATTGAGTCTCAATGGGTTCTTACAAGATGTAAAGTATTGGTATTTGATCAAAGTTGAAAATATTATGTGTATACAAGGGGAAATTTTAGGAATATTTATAACCAACTGATTATTTGATGATGAATAAAAAGGCTTCAACATCCATGGATTTGATTTCATGTAAACTACCTTGTACCTCATGTTTTATGCTTTTTTTTCAAAAAAAACTTGATTTGTGCCCTAGTCCATATAATTTTTATAAAAAATTGGAATTTATAAGATCATCTCTAATTTTAATTCATTTTTTAATAGGTTTTAGGTTGATCCATGAGGTTTTGATGGCAAGAAAATCAATGTTTCTCAAAACTGGTCACTATGAGGGTTTGGGAAGGTTTTGGAGATAAATATTCTTAATGATAATTCATAAGGTAAAATAATATAGATAAAAAATTATTTACATTAATGTTTATTATAAATACCCCCTTAACTTTCCTGATAATATTGGGCTCCCATGTAAAAGGTATGAAAAGATACCACGTGAAGGAAATTTGCCTATAGGGTCTGCAAGCATTCTAGACATGCTTACATTATTGTCAATTGTTCATAAATAATATCACCTCAGCCAACCTAAACTATTCATTAATTATAATTTCATAGGTTTTCTCAAATCATTATAATATCATTTGGCCAAACTCTTCACGTGGTGAAAGATACGAGTATTTGATCAGGTGGCTTGAAAGGGTGTCTAAAATTATAGAATTTGAATTTATGCTTATGGATGAATCTAATTCTTCCATTAATTATCCTTTATCTAATTAATCATCATGATACCTTGACCATGTCATCAAATCAATTTTTAGGTGTCAACTTTCTTGATAGGTCAAAAAATGCCTTTTGGCCTATAGGCCTACTTGTTTGATTTAGCCCTCAAGGGCATGGTTTACATATAATTTGGAGTTTGGACACTCTTTAAAGGTATTATGAATATTTAATGATATATTCATGATTTTAAAACATTATAATGAGCTTATAAACCTATGGTGCACCTTAAAACCTACTATAACCTCCTCTTGTTCCAATGGTGATTATTTTTAGACAAGTAGGGGACTGTGTCAAAATAGTGGGCACTTTCACTTATTCAATGGAATTTATAATGATATATAATATTATCCAAGTCATTATTACCATGTGTACCAAATTTCAAGTCTTAATTCCATGTGTAGGTTCTTAAAAACCTCAAAACTCTCTCAAAAATGCCTCTTATGTATTGAATGAGCATGTGACTGACTATGTTTTTCATGTTTTACCTCCTTTTAAGCATTAGGAAATGATAAATATATATATATATATATATATCATAATTACCTCTCTTTCAGTGATCTTACTCCCTATTTCTCATTTTTCACACTATATTACCTTCTTTAAGAACCAATCCTCTCAACAAGCTTGTTTTCTTGTACTAATAGTACTGTAGGGTTTTGTTTTCAAGTTGAAATACCTTTTATTTCATATGATTAAATCCTTATTCTCTTTAGTAACTCTCCATGCCAATTTAAACCTTTTTTAAAGCATAATAAACCTTATAATTTTTTAAAAAGGCAAGACCTTATTAGTTTAATGCTTGATCATACCCTATGTGACATGTAGGTTGTCCTTAGTGTACTATAGGTGTCTTTTAAAATCCAAAAACTATGTATTATGTTTGAAACCCTCTCCATAATATACCTAATTTATTTCATATTACCATCATTTCTTAAAAACCTTCGTGGTCAAGGGACTTAACCATGTGTCACTGTGTTCATATCCTCTCCATACTTGAAAACATAATTGTAGCACTTATACTGTAGGTTCAATTTTTTTGATGTATGACTATATATTAGTTTTTAAGGTTTATAATATGGTTTTTTAACTTATGTAATTCCACCCCTCACTTTATATTCACCAAACCATCATAAAACTACTCAAGATGAACCATTGTGTTTGTAATTTAGTAAAAGGTTCAGGAGAGGCGTGTGTTCTCCTTTGGCTATAGGTGCACATTTATTGATTTATGACTATAGTACCATGTTATTTGATTCATCATGATGTATAATATTATATCAATCATTTATTACTAATTATCCATTTAAGACCAAAATACTTCTATGCACCATTGTGTTCTCAATATCACTCACCAACTTAAAGGAGGGTTTGAATATTAAGAGACTATACATGTACTTCTCCCTTTATGACCATTTAGCGTATTCATGAATCATATGACCCTTCCTTTAAAATTTTATTGGTACTAATATTTACTTACTTCTCATTGGATCACCGTGTCTACTTCATGCCATTACATCAACATGTACTTGATGGTGCTTGACCTTCACTTGACTATGTTAGTTATACAAACTAGGGTTATAAAGTGATAATGTTATGACCACACGAGGTTTTTTTTATTCATGACCATGTCACAATCATGTATTTAACCTCACACTCTCCTTTAAATGGTATATACTCTCTAGGAGGTCTCAATTTTCCATAATCATCCACTTGACTATTATAACTTCTTGGAAACTATAGATCTCTCTTTTTTAGGGTTGTAAGTAAACATTACCTCTTCTTAAACCCTATTCTCTTAATTTATTTATCCCATGTCATCATTCCATGATATTATGATCTACTTTGGATATGAATCTCTACCACTAGTTTTCCCTCCTTAATACCTTCAATAGATTTGAAATATATGCCCATGTTGACCTTGACTGTAGGTATATGTATGGATTAGAGTAGAATTTAGAGAGTGGTTAGAGTTTACACAAGGTTAAAATAATAATTATCTTCCATGATATTCCCTTGAATAACCTTAACAACCTCAATAATTTTCACATCCTTCTTGAGAGTTTAAACCTTTTAGGTCTCTTGATGAGCTCATACTCACTTTCATGATTGTAGGTTGTCTTTGAACTGACTGTAGGTCCCCATTTTTGACTCTTGAGTCATTAAAATATGTCATATGTTTATATTTTAACTAAATTTTTAGTATATCCACTTCATATTTCTTCAATATACTTTACCCCCTTAAAATGAAACTCTCTCTTGAAGTCATCTTGAAGCATGGTTCACCTACTTGGTTGTAGGTGTCCTTTGTGTGGGTTAGTTATAGCTTCCTTTTCTCCCTCTTAAGGTCTATTTGAAACTTTAATGTGTCCTTTATTTGTCTCTCTTTTAATATTACTCATCTCATAATGATATTTAATTATGCATCAATTCCAACTTAGTCTCATTAAGCCTTGAGGATTTCAATTAAAACTCATTATAGGTTTTGGCCCAAGAGTAGGCCTATAGGTGTCCTTTTAGGCATTGTAGGTCCTTATCAATGACTGCCTCTTATTTATTATGACATCAATAATTTCATACTAAAATAAGAACCTCTTATTAGATAAAGCCCTGCCTTCACTCAAATCTCCATGTCCTATCAAAACAAGTTAAGAACTATAACCTTGATCATTATAGATGACTACTACATGTACCATATGTATGTATTATGACTATTATAGGACTTGGAAGAACTCAAAAAATATTAAAAATATTATTAAAATGTTGTCACTCCTTTTAAAATAGACCTTGAGTTTCTCTTCTCCTTTCATGTTCTTTTTTTGACTTAGACTTGGTCTTGATCTTATCCATTTCCATCATTATTGTAGGCCATTGTCCTTCTATTGTATATGTTATTTACTTGCTACATATGTACTCTTCTCATGCTTGTGTTGGTATTTAATCAAACCTTGTCTCTCTCTAGAAATTAAATTATGGAATGGATATGGGTGGAAGGATGATGAGGAATAAAGATAATGAAAACACATCAATGGAGGGTGAAAAAAGCACAAAACACAATGAAAAGATAGTGATATGGGGGTGAGTGGGATGGAGGTGGAAAGGATTATGAAGGAAAATTTCAAAACCAATATGAAGAGTTATATGAAAACATAAACACATCACCCTCACACCATATCAATTTATATGTTTTTGGACAAAGATAATAGCCTAAAAATGAAACATAGGTTTCTAAAAAAACATTAAAATATAAAAATTTTCCTTAAACTATGATAAATTGGCCTTTTGAGATATTTTGAGAGTAAAAATATGGGATAAAACATGAATCTTTAGAGAAATTATTGATAAAACCTATTTTTCAAACATGATAACATGAAATAAATCCAAGCCATGGAGAAAACCAAGGAATATTTAAAACTTTCTCTCTCCAAAATTGTACAATTTCTCTTTGAAAGCATGTCAAACTACATATTATAATCCTTGTCTTTGTGAGATTTGGTTGACCTTAATATGTGTGTAAAATAACTACATGAGTCCATTAAAATGTGTATTAATTTCCAAATAATCTATGTAAACTTGAATTTTTTTGAAATGTTGCCCTACTGAAGAGAAATTAAATAAAATCAATTGATTTCATGGATGTAAAACTATAGAATTTAGCCTGAATTCAAATGGATTATTCATGAGGGAGAAGGGACAAAATATATAACCAATTATTTATCATGAATCCCTCTGAGTCTAATTTCTTTTCCCAAAAATTTAGACCTATACCTTTTCTCTCCAATCTGTACCATCATCAAACCTACAAAGCAGTCTCTATGTGCAAACTAGCAAAATGTCTATAAGAGATCAGTTTTGAGCCTGTACCACATCCAATTTACATAAAATTATTCATGGACCTATTTCATATTCTCCTCCTCATGTTTTAGGTTTTATTTTTATGGAATTTTGTATGGATCCATACTTTGCCTTTTAAAAATGAAATAAAATAGCTTCTTTTTGGATTTTAAAGATAACTCAAGATTCCACCACCACTTAAATGCATGAAACATAATTCAAAGAGTATGTTATCATGTTTAAACAAAAAAATAAAAAAATTATATGCTTTAGAGGGCCAAATTTGGCACGTGGGAGATAGAAAAAGACCTTTTGGACTTAAATTACATTTAAACACCTCTTTATGTCATGAAACTTTGGACTTACGCTAATATAATGAAGATGAATATATTAAAATGTCTTAATAATAATTTTGTGACATTTTAAATTAATATTAGTCATTAAATTACAAAAAAATTGACGTTTTAAATTAAAAATCACCTATTTGACCACCTTATAGAGGCTATTGATAGAATCCTGGGAAGTTTTAGATGATACGAGTTGGTATTTGGCATTGATAGGCCAAATTACCAACAACACCAATAACACAACTGAATTGAATCTATCTTAAATAATTCCTAGAATATTACACCACCCCCAAGGCCCTAATTTATAATAGTGCTCCTTCAATTCCCAAGCCAACTTGCAAACATATTCATTATCCTCCCACCATCTCCCTTTTTTAATAAGAACCTATTTTATGGGAGGTAAATGAAAAAGATCAAGTTGTAGTTGTAGTTGCACATGATGAAGATACTTCAAGCGAATATGATTAGGAGATCATCATTGGTACTCCCTTTAGTGAAGAGAAAATCAAATCAGACTTTAGAGACTATGATAAAGGTGATCTTGATGAAGTGGAAATAGAATTTGATGGAATCAAAAATCCTAAATGTGAACAATACATAAATGATTTAGCTACAGTAGTTACCCAACTAGTTAGTCATATCCAAGAGATCATGGATGACTAAGAACAATATTTCTTGGAGCCTCTTAGTGAATTATCATAGCTTTCTACAATAGAGGTTCATTTGGACATCTTTCACGATGTCTCAAGTGGTAAAAAAATGGGTAAAATCTTATTTTGAACTCTATAATTTAATCAAAAATGATGGTCTTCTATCTTATTGCAAAGATGAATTAGTTGAATTGGAAATATAAGAATCACAAGGAAGCATTTTCCTATAGAGTCTCAATTAAGGGTTTACAGTTGATCTTAAAGTGGAATATCTCTCAAGTGAACAAGATGAGATCTTGAGTAGATTTGACATGGCTTCTAAGGAGCAAGAAGAAAAGATTGAGAGAGCAAAAATGTAGCTACACCATGATCACATGAATGAGTTTGAAGTTATTGATAGTCATATAAATCCTAAAGAGAATGTTGAAGATGAGTTTCAAGTTGAATCCCCTCAAGATGTTAGTAAATAACATGTTGAAAAGATGTGGCAATAGCCCCATGATTTGGTCAAAACAAATGGAGATTCCTAGTGAATCAATAATGCATGAAGAGTAGTTCAAACATGTGAAGGTGATTACAGTCCAAGTGAATCATGATAAGGATGTAACTGAGGTTGTAGTTTTCTCAAACAAGCCAATAGATGATCTGAATTAGATATGGCAATTATCACATGAGGCCATTATGGGAGTTTAGATCCTAGACAAGCCCACCATCTTTGAAGAGCAAATTCAAGTTGTAACAATGATTGATAACCTTCCATGTAACTATCATTAATCTTATGGTCACATGATAGTATTTATAAAGGTGATAGAGATAGATCCTTAAGGTGATAATCATATGCAAGATTCCTTCTCAAGTCAACATCAAGAGGTACAAGTGACATTTGGCAATAGTATTTGGATATTTTTAATGAATTTGAGGATTTTAAAGTGTCTATATCTTATGTTGGGTAGATTAAATATGATTTTGAAGTTTCTCTCTTCCATAAAGATAAATGTGAGAGTTACTAAGAGGTCATTCAATACCAAGCACATTATTTCATGGATCCACTAGAAGCTAAATTTGATGTTTCCCTTATGATTCAAGATGTGATCACTTTTAAGGTGAGTTCAAACAAACATGAGGTGATTCTTGGGCCAAAATATGAGTATGTTTTCATAAGAGGCATGTTTAATGATGTTGACTCACTTGAGAGTATGCCAAATGAGTATGAAAGTAAGAGGTCAGCTCATCAAACATCATGTTCAAAAGATAGATTGCTCTACATCATTGTCTATCTCATGGAGGAGGTATTTTCAAAAAAATTGCCTTTGATCTAGGAGGAAGATGTATTAAGGTTAGTTTTACTTGGTAGTGTTTTTTGTGTTTATTTTTCCTTAAGTTCTTTATAATAGAGGTTTGTGTGTCTTTCTTTGGTGTTATTTTTCTTGTCTTATTATGTGTCTTAGAGGTATATCAATTATCTTTTCTTATTTCAAGGCATTTCCAATCAGGTATGAGTTTGAGTGATAGGTGACTCCATAGCCTAATGGATGGATGATGCAATTGGTATAAGGTGCATAGCAAGCATGCAATCCCAAGAGGTTACCAAAGATGTTATCCAAAATTGGATGCAATAGGGATTATCATTCAAAACTTTGTTGTCAAGCCTTCTAACCATGTTAATAACTCTTATGAGTCCTTATCTTGATGTTATAGCTTGTGGTATTGTTTTGAGGTGATATTCAAGTTATTTTAAGGTCCTATGCAAGGTCTTGTCATAAGGTGAGGCCATAATAATTAGTTGATTAGCTATTATTAATAACTTGGTCCTTAATGAGGTTTCAAAAGGTATTTTATAATATAGTTTGAAAAAATTAAGGTAATTTTGTGGAGATTAAGGTAATTCTCAAGAGTCTAAGTCATGATTGATTCACAAGAATACATGAGATAAGGTGAATTCACTAAATAGAATCAATAAGGATGAGTTACACCATGCAAAGGAAGATTACTCAAGGTCATGTGGCATTCATGAAAGATTATGTCATACTCTTTTGGGTCTGTACAAGCTTCAAAAGGTGGCAAAACATACTTTTCTGATGTATATCAACCTTTATTCACTATTTGAAACCTAAATATAGCATTATACAAATTTAATGTTGGGAATAAGTTACAAAGGAGGTTATTTTACATTTATTCCTCTTTGTACTAGATAGGAATACCCTCTCTTTGTCTTTTGGAATAATTTATAGTATAAGATCATAGTCAAGAAGGTGTTTAGATGATTTTTTGAAGATTATATGCATGAACAAAGCATTTCCATCCTCATGAAACCAAGTGGTGAAGCTCCTTCATATATTCATAAATCCCCCTAAAGGTCATATCCATTCTCAAAAATATGTAGTAGGTCAAAACAATCCAAATCTCACTCAAGAAACTTCATCGAGTCATTGGTAGACCAAGAAGGGTCAATTTATTGACAATGGTTCCTGAACAAGAAAACAAGTTGTCTTAAATTATCTTAGATTAATATAGTGTCCCCTATTCCTTCAAATTTCATGAATTGGTTAAGGGTTTTAAGGTCTTAACATTATGAACCATCGTTACCAAAATAAGTGTTTTAAAACCCCTTTAAAACCCCACTAACTTGGTTTCAAGAAGTTTTAAGTAATTTTAGAGATTTTTTATTAAAATGAATGATTTTTTTAAGTATTTAAATATCCAATTGGTCTTATTACATAATTATTGTCACTCATTTGGCACATGTGGGCACTGAAATGGAAAGAAAAGGTTATATTTGTTAAATTTTTGAAGATGGTAGGCAAGGTTTTGGTAGTTTTGTATTTTTCTTGCATCAATTGACCTTAAATCAGTTTCCAACAACCTCAAAATTATTATATAAGTCTTATTAAAATAATATACACCTCTAAGTGACCTCCTTGTGCTAATTTAACATGCATAACTCAACATGTGAGAGGCATCATCTTGGAAGCATGAAAAAGTCAGATGAAGAAGATCATCCATCTCAAGTGAAGTTGGAGAATTATTTTCAAGTATATGAGATATTCATGGATCCATAAAAAAAATCTCTCACAATATTCTCAAAATCATTCCAATTCAGGGATAGAATGAGTTTTGGGTTTAGAATAGCCTTTATAGGTTAATACCTTGAGCATGGAAGAAAGTAAAGATTTTATACTAAATGTGAAGCTTGAAAGACCAAACAAGGTCTATGAATCATGGAATAAATACTATAGGGTTATCAAAGCCTTAAATCTACCTTAACATGAATAATACCATTAGTTATTAGCTTATAAGTGAAGATGAGAGCATACAGGCCTGTAAGAGATGATGAGGTTATTATGGCTATCAAAATCCTACCTTGAAGAAACCAATGGATAATATTGGTTTATTATTCATTTAATATGACTTATTATGTTTCATAAATTGCATTAGACATGTGGTGAACCATACTATAATTTTATTTGGATGGGTTGCAAATAAGGACTTTAAGACTATGATACAAACCTGCCTCTAAGAATATGAGGCAAACATATAGGTTGTGTGTATTTTGACCATCATGGAGGTTTCTTAAACAATTTAAATTGATAAAACACTCTCTACACACCTTGATTAAGATCATAAATATCATTTATATGTCTAATTAAATAAATTGAGGTGTTTGTTATTGTGACAATCATCTAGTAAGTCTTCATTCTTAAAAAGTGACTCCAAGGAGGTTTGAAGGATTAAATTTTAGGTTTAGTCACTTGAGGAGGACTAGAAACAATTTATAAATGTCATATAATACCTTAATAAACCTTCACCACCTTAAACAACCCTACAAAGTGTTTCTACCATGTTATGACTTGTTGTACATAGTCCAAGAACACATATAGCCAAGTGTAGTTTTACACAAGCATCACCAAAAGGTGTCATGTTGGTATAATAATGAAAAAAAGAGGGTAAATTAAGGTGTG
Organism: Torreya grandis; assembly: GCA_037957365.1. Classification (NCBI taxonomy): domain Eukaryota; kingdom Viridiplantae; phylum Streptophyta; class Pinopsida; order Cupressales; family Taxaceae; genus Torreya; species Torreya grandis. The sequence continues at coordinate 159,593 of JARHVA010006506.1, read as the reverse complement.
ATGGATCCATGAGGTATCTTTAAATATTTTTAATATTTTAATAAGTTGATTCAAAATACAATCAAACTCATAACCTACTTGATAGCCCCAAAAATGCACACATAATTGTGAGAATTGGCATGTTAGAGAAATTTTTTGATGATTCAAAGGTAGAAAACTATTGGAAGAGTTGAGGTATGTTGGGTCAGACCTCATCTAGGTATTGGTTTTTTTTTAATTTTCCTAAAACTCTCTCTCTATCCCTTTTTCTTTGCTCTTAGCCTACTCAGGAATGTGCTAAGACTAACCTAGGGATTAAAAACTAGCATCTCATATAACTCAAGTTTAAACCCTTGAAATTGCATGAAATTTTTTATTTTGACACTATTTAATGTGATACACAATATTTTTGTGGTTTTGGAGTAGTATTGTATGTCTCTAGTAATGTAGGATTGTTTTAGGCATAATTAGGCTTTATTGGGAAAGGTGCGTGTTGGGTTAGTAGGTCTACATTAGGATTTGGATCTTAAATTTTTTTATGGAGTTAGATTGGGATAAAGGGTACTAAATTATGCATTTATTATTATTATTATTATTATTATTATTATTATTATTATTATATTTATATATATATTTCAAACCTTGGAGCTTTTTGTCAAAACTAGGGTACAAGGAATAGGCCTCAAAGAGATCAAATGTGAGATTTTTTAATGAAATTACAAAATAGAGGTGTAAATATGATGGTTATATGTCTTTAAAAAATTTCCAAGACAAATAAAATCATTTATGCCCCAATAAGATGACTTTTCACTTCCTAATCACTCTTAATGGGCAATTTTAAGAACTCAAGGGCGAGTCATCAAGCAAAGAAAAACTCCTATGCCACCTTGATCAAGTCATCATCAAATGAAGTGCACACATGTTGAGGAAAGATTCCATAATCATCCTTTGGTATGTTTTCCTATTTAAAACTTGTTCCATGAGTGTTTTACAACCATCATTGGCTCTTGACACCTCTCTTCTATCTCTCACTCATTTTTCCTATATGTATGCCTAATTTTAGCATTGCAATGGATCCTTCCACAAAGAGTATGGTGTATCCTTACTATTTTGTATTCATATTGAATAATAAATGACTGATTTACCTCCTTATAAGATTTTATAGTTGATCTAATAAAGTGTAGACTTGACTCACCTTGTTTTGTTATCATATTCTTCTTGCCTTCTTACAATTTATTTGTCTATTATAAGTTTTAAAGAGTGTCATCAGGGATTTCATGTGGGTTAGAAGTGTCAAAAATAATCCCTTATACTCTCATATTTCCTTAACTCTTTTCAAATCAATGATGTAATAGGTTCTCTTTAGGATAAGTGTATGTTTCTTGTAGTCTTATAGGTCTTAATGCACATGAAAATTAGTGGTAGTGATCATAAGATTTGGTGTATCAACCCCCTTTTCATTTCATAATTTATTTTTCCCCTTTTCCTTGCAATATAGTATATTATTAATTGGTCCTAAGTGATACATCAAGGGAGTTAACCCTTATCTATAGGTTGAATCCATTAGGTCAACCACAACCTAGTATTATTCCCATGTGTATCTTAGATTGAGAGGACTTGTAACACCCTCTCGATGGGTGAAAATATATGTTATAACAATAGCTACACATGTATGTGTGTCATGGAGAAGTATAAAATAATTTATAGTGTATATTAATTTTATGGATATGGAAATGGATAAGCTTTCAAGTGGTAAATTTGACAAATATAACCACTAAAGGATGAAGAAACCTCAATGTGCTAATTATAGTAATTATTGTTTGGATAAATTTGGTCATGATGAAAACTTGGATGTTTATGGGTGGTCAAGCCCCAATTTAAATCATACATGTATAAAATAAATAACATCCATTGAGGTACATAAAACCCTTAATTTAAGTTAGTGTCAGGAACATATGAAACACCGAAAGCATACAATTGATTACCAAACCAAGCAACTTAATATGCGAAAATTAACCAGAATCACAAGTAACTAGAATTCAGAATAACACATGATATGAGAGACAATACACAACTTGTATTAAAACTCTTGAAGAAAAGAATACAATAAAGAAGATGCCACTTCTTCTCCACCACCTCTTCAGAGGTTTCCCACACCTCAAGTGAATAGTAATTCTCTCCTCAAAGCTCTCTCTCTTAGGTCCCAACACACAACTCAAACACAGAGTTGGTGTTCACCTCCAGTGCTCCACGCACACCACAAGTGCTCCACGCACTCCACAAGTACTCAAGGTACTTCAAGTAGATCTCACATGAACCTACAATAACCTGCACTTCAACAGACCATACTTATGGAAGGAACTCCCTTGCCTTCCTCTTTGCTCTATCTGAGTACACTCCTGTACTCCAAGTAGATCATGCCTGATTCTGCTCCCTGTTGTGTTGTTTTCCTATCTGATCTTGCACACCTGCAAATCAACTTGGTTCTGCACACCTGTGAACCTTGACCTTGCACACACATACACCTACAGATCAATGATCTTACTTACCATGCAGATCTCCTATAAAGGCCATGCTCACCTGATGACCAAGATCATACATACATGAAGAACCCTGCTGGTTCTCCAATCCAGCACCTACACACCTGGTACTTTGGCACTAGGAGGAACACACCATAGCTCTACCTCACACACAGAAGGAGCTTATAATATTGCTCTCTTACTCTCTAGCACTAAGTTTCCAATACAACCATGAGTCTATTATATAGATCTCATCCAAACAATAATTAGACATCTAATTACAATAATTAGATCCGCAGCTCTCAGTCTAAAATTAGTTTTTATCATGCAAACACTTGGTTCGTTAGCTAACTGCCCATAATAAACTCGTAGTCGAACCACACAGGCGATCGACGTCGGTCCCTGTCTGCCTGGAGGTGACCGACATCGGTCGATCCCTGACCAACATCGGTTGCTTCTCTTCACTATCCTGCCAACGTTGACTGATTAGACTGACGCCGGTTGCTCTGACACTCAGCAACCTTCAGCAACCCCTCCAATGACCTTCTCCATGTCTACATCAGTGAAGCTTTTAGCTCCACAACCTAACAATCTCCCACTTGGAGATAAATAGCTACACTATACCTGTACCTGTACTCTGTCTAATCTATTTTCTGGTTTGTATCCCTCTTCAAGCTCAATCCTGAAGACAACCCACCACACATCCCGTGGTGTACCTCCTGTCATCTGAGTACCCTGCCACATTCGAACCTACAAACCCATGTAGTGAAGTCCTGACCCTGCATGTATACCTACTGTTGGTCCCTCTCAAATACCTGAGAACCCACTTCCCTGAATTGGCTCCTAACTCTCTGACAGCTCCCACTGCATGGGAATACTCAGGTCTATACCATACCTCATGTGATTTTGGACACTGTACCTTTCCAGCCCTTAGTGTGCTCTGGCTCTGCATCCTGAACCTTGCCAACACCTGATTCACATCAGCTCCCACTGGAGATAAAATCAACCAGTGATCTCCATGTCTCCCATGTCAAAGAATTTCACTACTCCAAACTCCTCATGGCATGCCACTGAACTATCCTTACCCTTAGCTCAGCAAAACCCTGTATGTCTGAACCTATACCAAGTTCATCCTCCACATACAGCAACAGGATAATGTTGCAACCATCATCCACCTGGTAAGAAAAACACAATGGTTATACTGACATTGACTAAATCCCTACTTTTTCATCCACCTGGTACCACCTGTCAGTCCTGTCCCACTATCCTACAGCTCCCTTAAGACCGTATGCCTGGTCTTCCATCTCACGTGTCCATTCACTCTATTCTTCAACTAAGGAATCCATTCATCTCTATGCTTTCTTCTCACTGGTAACCCTACCAAAACTCCCATTTGGTTCTGCATCATATCCCTGCCATGCTCTCACTTGTTTCCTGGATCCTTCCTACTCTACAATCAACAAGTATAAAGAAGAGGAATAATGAATTTGAGGGCCTACTTACGTCTTCAGTCCTCCGTATGGGTGTTTGAGACTCCTTGACAGTGTGCTATCCACCCAAAATCTGTTACAGTGACCGACCTCAGTCACTCCATAATCTGCATCCGACTGACGTCAGTTCCCATGCGTCTATCCCTGACTACCAACCCTACCGACGTCGGTGTCCCTGTTGCCGACGTCGATCCTCGTGACCGACGTCGGTCTTGCCTACTACTGACATCAGTTTTCTTGCCAATGCTGGTACCTGTGTTTCTTGTGAGTGATGACTTTTTACCCACGAGCTCCTTTGAATCAATCCCCATGTCCAAACTACCCTACTCAGAAGTATCCAGCCCCAACCACTGGTCTCTGTCTGCCATCTCCTCCAAGTACACCAAGGCTTTCCAGTTCTTAAGCCTGTCAAATATATCTATCTTCCACTTAAGAACATGCATCTCCTTCCTGCTCATGTGACCAAGCCTATGAAGCCACGTCTCCGCAACAGAAGAAGAATCAGTAATATAAACAAGTAGATAAAGAGTACCTATTTTCTTACCACCAGCTAATTCAAGTGCATCCGCTGTGAGAGTTCTTGTACATCTCTCATCACCCAATCTTTTTGAAGAAATTAGCCATATCTCCAAACCTGGGACTTGCATGACCTTCATCAACACCTGTGTGTTGGCCGCTTGCAATTTCAGCTTCACTTCCCCTTTGCCAGTTCTTTGGCAAGGCTCACCAGCTCCTCTACCTGGGGCTGCATGGAAAGAAGCAACCGAATCTTTTATCCAAGATTCAACTTTATCCAAGAAACCTCCCAGAGCATCCTATGCCACATAACCTGTAACATCTACTTCTTCAGTTCCTTCATGATGATCTGCTACCAACCAATAATAATCTTTTACCTGCTCTTTCTTTCCATGGGACCGTAAGTGACCATCTGTGCTTTTCAACTCCTCCATTCTTAGCTTACTTTCATCTGCCATTGCTCTACTCCCACTCTGCCATTGCTCTACTCCCACTCAATTAGAAACCCCTGAGAGTGCCCTGTAACCAAACACAAAACCTGCTTCCTACAACCTTAGCTCTGATACCACTTGTCAGGAACATATGAAACACTAGAAGCATACAATTGATTACCAACCAAGTAACTTAATATGCGGAAATTAACCAGAATCACAAGTAACTAGAATTCAGAATAACACATGATATGAGAGATAATACACAACTTGTATTAAAACTCTTGCAGAAAAGAATACAATAAAGAAGATGCCACTTCTTCTCCACCACCTCTTCAGAGGCTTCCCACACCTCAAGTGAACAGTAATTCTCTCCTCAAAGCTCTCTCTCTTAGATCCCAACACACAACTCAAACACAGAGTTGGTGTTCACCTCCAGTGCTCCATGCACACCACAAGTGCTCCACGCACTCCACAAGTACTCAAGATACTTCAAGTAGATCTCACATGAACCTGCAATAACCTGCACTTCAATAGACCATACTTATGGAAGGAACTTCCTTGCCTTCCTCTTTGCTCTATCCGAGTACACACCTGTACTCCAAGTAGATCCTACCTGATTCTGCTCCTTGTTGTGTTGTTTTCTTATCTGATCTTGCACACCTGCAAATCAACCTGGTTTTGCACACTTGTGAACCTTGACCTTGCACACACATACACCTGTAGATCAATGATCTGACTTACCATGCAGATCTCCTATAAAGGCCATGCTCACCTGATGACCAAGATCATACATACATGAAGAACCCTGTTGGTTCTCCAATCCAGCACCTACACACCTGGTACTGTGGCACTAGGAGGAACACACCATAGCTCTACCTCACACACAGAAGGAGCTTATAATATTTCTCTCTTACTCTTTAGCACTAATTTTCCAATACAACCATGAGTCTATTATATAGATCTCATCCAAACAATAATTAGACATCTAATTACAATAATTAGATCCACAGCTCTCAGTCTAAAATTAGTTCTCATCATGCAAACACTTAGTTCATTAGCTAACTACCCATAATAAACTCGCATTTGAACCACACAGGCGATCGACATCGGTCCCTGTTCACCTGGAGGTGACCGACGTTGGCCGATCCCTGACCGATGTCAGTTGCTTCTCTTCACTATCTTGCCAACGTCAGCTGATCAGACTGACGCCAGTTGCTCTGACACTCAGCAACCCCTCCAATGACCTTCTCCATGTCTGCATCAGTGAAGCTTTTAGCTCCACAACCTAACAGTTAGTTGGTCTTTGTAACCCAAAGACATGGAATGGGTTAGAATCTAAAATGGATTTACATGTTATAGTGTTGGAGAGCATAGAATCTCCAAGTCATGTTGTACACATCTTAAATAAGTCAACCATTGTGGATGGTTTTACATTCAATTATCACTTTGTTCCTAAATGGATAGTTGGAAAATAATGGATTTCATCCATACCCTTACCATGCCTATAGATAGAAAATAGTATATAATGTAGAAACCTAAATCTGGCCACCGATAACCTCTAATCAGGATTTTGGCCAATTTCCACTAAAAATGCATAATTTGGATTAAAAATACTAAAACATGCTAAAAGATGTGAAATTGACATATTCAAATTCCAATTTTGGCCAAGGTATCCTTAAATGGGGTAATGCAATTTTTGGGCCAACTAATTTTGATCAGATCAATTCGAGTCAAAATGCCAATTTTGCACTTGGGTGCTCTAGATTTCTCTTTCCTATAAAATATCTTACACAAGATGTGTGCCTTTGTTATTTATTGTTAGTAACATCCTAAATGGGATAATAGTTCCAATATATTTGAAATGGACTTTTAATTCTAATCTAGTCAAATTTGGGACCAATAACAAAGCACTCTTATCAATTTAAGTAATTTATGCACAAAGTGCTTAATCATGCTTAAGAGATAATTAACCCAAATCAAGGCCTAATAAATAATTCTATGGAAACTTGTTTAAAAATTATTTTTGGAAATGAATATTAAATATATGCATCATCAAGTGACCTCATTTCTTGGGAAGACATCCCTAGGTCATAAATGCCACAAATATCAAGATTCATGCCTTCCATGCCTCATCAAAGCCCTTCATGCCTCTTGATTTCCCCTTTTTCCAATGTCATGATGAGGATAATTATAAACTTAATTCCAAAAATTTAATCAATCCTCAACCACAAATCTCAATCTCAGGATGGATGGTTCAGGTTGATTCTAGACATTTGCAAAAAACTATAAATACAGAGGCCATGAATATCATTCCCAAGCTATTTTGGTGCAAATTTATTATGCTAAAATATCTTAAAAGGAAATGATAATAAAAATTTATAATTCCAAATTGATTCCAAGCCAATCCAAGCTAAATCCAAAAAGTGCCAAGGAGAGATGGAGGTAGCCAAGTTTTGCCAAGGACTTCATGAGCACAAGCTAAGCAAGCCACTACTACAAAGGAATTTGGAGCATCCAAGGAAGGTGAAGGAATTTCCTTGTTTTATTCCTTACTTTTTAGTTGTGTTTGTCAATTTTTTTTGTTAACTAATCTCTCCCTAGTGTCTAAGCTTAGAGATTTTATGCTAGTTAGTGTGTTTCTTTTATTTTGTTTTCATTTTGGAACTAACACCATACTAACCATCCTCTCTTGAGTCAAATTACTAGATCACATTATGGCACACCCGATGGGACTAGATGCATCTAAAACCTAAATAAGATCATTTTTCAACTCTAAAATATTTGTTTGGACCTTTAAAACTCTTGAAAATTGATTTTCTAACTTTATTTTACCATTTTTGGTTGCCACAGTTTTACACAGTAACCAACATTGGCAAGTAAGACTGACATTGGTTACATGGATTGACCGGCATCGATTTGCAAAATTGACATTAGTTAGATTTCATTTATCCAAGGTAACCATCATTGGTTGTAACAACTGATGTCGATCACTATGTTTTTTCTAAAAATATAGACTCGAGAGCTATTTTTCCAAAGTTTATTATTTCAAGCTAAAAAGAGCTTCAAAGTTAAAACACGTGCTAACATTTTTGTTGTAGGACCAAGCTTGATATTTTTCAAAACATGTTTAAATCACATTTTCATGCTTAAAAATAAATGAGGAACCTTGTTTTGGTGTTTAACAAAGGACTTAGATGTTTTGGTGAATGTTTTTAAAGTTTGCAACTAAGACCAAGGGGTCAAATGAACACCACCAAATATTTCATTTTGGGTTTAAAATTGAACACACTTATCAATTCTTGTTTGCAATAGTTGTTCAATAAAATTTTTGTTTAGAAAAAAGAGGAATGTTGCATGTATGCTCTTTCATTTGTCCCCTATAGGTAACCCTTGGAATCAAAAGCATCATTCCTATTGCAAGTATCCTAGTCCAAGGCTTAGAAAGAAATTCATCTAAATCACTCCCCAAAAACTCATAAAATTTTGGGTGACCTTAAAAATGACCCTAAATTCTTTCTACTTTCATGTTTTCTTTATTTTTATGCAAACTTGGCTTGCGAGGGGGACTTCATGACCTCCCACAAGTTCTTTAGGGAAGCTTTGACCCAGGGTTTCATTTCCTAGAATTGACTTCATTTGGATCCTTTGGAGTTACACATGGGACATAGTGGCACTTTGGACATCATACTACACTGAGAAAATAGTAGGATATAGTGGTTACAAAAATGACTAGACCTTTTTGCAACAAGCCAAGTAATATGGACCCAAAATCCATGATTTTATTTTGCATTGTTTGGCATGAAATTCATTGTGTAATTGATTCACCTAAATCATTTGGAAACTTGTTAGATCTTTGAAAAATCCCCACTTATTGTGAAAGTATTGTTGGTACAAGGTGTGCCTCAAGGTCCATGTCATAGTACTATCATTTGAGAGAATGGGGTGTAAAAACCCTACTATATAATGCACATTTAATTTTGGATGAACACTTAAAATCCACTCAAATGATGTATATTGATGGATTCCAACAATACCAAGCAACCTTGTTAGTTTAGGATCTAAGAATGGTTAATTAGTTGGTCTTGTCCTAGATTAAAGTCTTGTTTGGAGTAAAAACTTGGTGTAAATAAATAATCCAAACCAAACACATAGTCCAAATTTTCCTTTAAACAAAGAGGTGTTATGCTTCCCATGTGAGATCATCAATTCTCCTTGTTCAAAAGTTCATCAAAAGCTTGAGAGTCATATCATCCACTTTGGCACAGTTATGCTACCCAATTGAGTCTAGACCTTTACCAAAGTTGTTTAAAGTCCTTCACTTATAACCTAAATTTAGAATTACACCTTTATAAGCTCATAAGGTTGATGTGTTAAGTGGGTTTTCCATTTTCACTAAACTTGAGGGAACTTAGGTTTAATTTCCAATTTGGGTTGAAGGTTGTTTAAGACTCATAATCATCAACATTTGATAGACTTAAGCCATTACTAAACACTCACACCTTAAGTTTGTGCACCATAACATTTTGAGTCAAGAAAGGTAGTGTTATGTTGTCAAAATTGTAGGAAAGCATCTTTGCCTTAGAGAGTTTTTGAAACAAGCCTTTTTATCACACCTTTTTAGGTAGTATAGCATTGTTACACTACCCAAAACATTTTGAATATTGTTTCATAAACCTTCTTAAATACGGTTCAAATTTGTTCCTATATTTTTAGACCAATCCAAGTGTAATTTTGTGATCTTTTGCCTAAAATAGTTATACTGTTTAATTTTTTATAACTTGTTTGTTAAAATAACCTAGTTTTATACCATTTTTTATGAGAAAATAAACTATTACTAAAGTGCCTTTTGTTTCATACCTTATACCTAGTTGATCAAGTTCATGTCTAAGAATAAAATGCCTAGTGTTTGTTAGAAGTGTTTCAAATCCATTAGATTAAAACTTTCATCTATTTTCAAAGCCTAGATTTTGACATCATTTGGCCAAGAGTCTTAGCACATGCCTTGTTTGAGCCTAGCTTTTGACACCACATTTAGCCAAAAGACCTAGCAACTTTTAAATTCCTAGATTAGATTGATTTGAAACACTTAGACCTTAGAGTTTGGCATTTTGATTTTTAGGACCATTTATTTGCTTATCTTTATGTGAATAGTGAAATGTTAGATACTTCACACTAGCTTGTTTCTTCATAAAACATTGCATAAACCTTTTGATCCTTTTGACAAATCTAGACCAAGTTGGGACATCATATATCTTAGACATTTTCCTTTTTAGATTTTGAATAAATCTTTGACCTTTTATCACAAAAGCATTGAATATGGATCCCAACATGTATTCCTACACTCGTAGTGGACTCATGTACAATCCAGGGATTAGTAATGTGGTTACATAGGAAGAAATGGTGCAAGACCCCTATGTGGATAATATTTCTTATGAGATAAATTCTTATCCCTCTTATAATACTCAATCAAGGGAAAAAAGCCAAGATCCATTGGCCAAATATCTATTTAACACACCACCTTATTTATAATAGGACCAAGAGAAAAACACACGATACCTAGCTACAATACCTATAGTGGATGAACCATTACTTCAATAGTCATATTCTAATAATATGGCTTCCACGTATGATCCATTTTTGTTTGAGTGACATTTGTTAGTGAACAAAGATGAGATTTTGGTTAGATCCATAGAGGTAGGGATTAAGTTTCCAACAGACTTCCCCCATGGAAATTTATGAAGTCTAGTAAGAGTGCCCCATAATATCATTTATGATCAATAGGGTTTTTCTAGCAATCCTATGGCTCTAGTCCAAAAACATACCGAGATCCTAATATATTTGATCAAGGCAAAAACATCATAAAAGAGGACTTTAACCAAATAAAAACAATATATCAAACATATCTGAATCTATCACATGATTTCAATCAGTGAACATGGTAAGTAAGCCTCTCATTGACCTAGTTCCTTCAATAGGAATGTTGATAGAGTTAATTGGACAAGAGAATCTAAATTTTGACCCATTCATATAAACCATTCTAATAGATAGCTTGATTCATATATCCATTATTGAAGAAGTGTCTTCAGCCTCTACACTAAATAATGAGCCAAACATAGTAGATAATGTGAAAATAGCATCTAGTCTAGATCAAAGTGGTACTAATGCATAAAAAACTAGCCAATAACATGTACCTATAGTTAATCTTATGAGGAGGTCATCATACCAGGAGTGGGAGTTTCTACACCCCAACCTCAACTAGATGCTTCTTCAAATGTACAACCTATGGGATTAGGTAATCAAACAATGGCTAATATCATGCCTCAATGATAGAATGTGATAAATCCTACTCCTCCTCAACAAGTAACAAGTAATATTCCACAATAATAGTCAAAATCTAGTGTATCAACATAATAGAGGACAAATACATTACTACCTCAATCAAGGGTAACAAATATTCTACATCGCCAAGTAGCAATGAACATACCTCTTCAGTCATAGACTAATATGCCAATCCAAAACCAAGAAATGACTAGTTAACAATGTGAAAATATTGGTCAATGATAGATGTCAAATCTACAACCCACTTTCACTTCCTCATAGGGATTCATGCAACAATGAGGTCCCCATATTTCTTAGGTACCTATTAGACAATTGTTGATTAAAAATGTGCCACAAATCTAAAGATAGGGTCTTATTCCATAAGTTCCCACTCAAGAGCAAGGTTTGGTTAGTTGGTAGCATGTACCTTCAACCATAGAAGGCACAATATAGTTATATCCCTCTATCCCAACCACAAAATCTTCCAATTCAAACCTTTATCACCAACCCAAACTAGAATATCACACAACCAAGTGTGAAATTTTAAGTACATCCTAATCCATGTATGCATATTCTTGGTCCATTCCCAAACCAAGCCAATGTACCCCAATAAGTAGCTTCATCATACCTTGGTCAAAGTGTTCCACTTGTGATCTCTCAACCATCTATCCAAACCTAAATTCTCCCTCAAACCAATATTCCTTCTAGTTTCCTATCCCAAGAATTACAACAAATGAAGGATGCAATTGCTACAATTCAAGCTAGTAAATAAACTAAAAATTTCAAAGTGGATGACATATGTTCTTATCCATTCAAAATGGAGTATTTGCATATACTATTTCCTCCAAGATATGAACCATCAAAATTTGATAAATACAAAGGAAAATGTGACCCTAAGGCGCATTTGAATGAATTCTTTGTCGCATGTCAACTAGTGGTATATAGTGACATATACCTTTTGTTGTTGTTTCCAAGAATCTTGGTTGGACAAGACTTGGAGTGGTTTTTGAAGTTGCCTAAAAATTTAGTTATGGATTTGGATGATCTTTTTGATAAGTTTGTGCAGTACTTTTCCTATAATCTTGAGCATGAGATTTCATTAGTGGATTTAACACAAGTAAAGGAAAAAATTGGTGAGAGTTTTGAAAGTTATTTATAGTAGTGGAGATCCCTTGTAAGTCATTTCACCCATAATTTACCAGATAAACAATTAGCCATTGTGTTTACCAAAAAATTTCACAGTGAAATAGCTTATCATTTGGAACTACAATGTACACATACTTTTAAGGAAATAATTGACAAAGGATTAGTGATTAAGTCAACACTCATAAATAAAGGAGTCATCAATATTAATTAAACTAATAAAAATCAAGGTACCAATCAATGAAATGACCAACATCCCATCTAAGTACAAGCATCACAACTGGCACAGGCCAATAACCATGAAATATCAAAGTACTTAAACTATAATAGGAATGTTGTGGGAAATGGAGTAACTAAATCCTATCAAGTGCAAATGGTGAAAACATAATATACACCACCTTTTTAACTTAATCCTACTCAATTAGTTCTACAAGCACAATAACCAAAACTTACACAATAAATACAGTAGTCATTACCATTGTAAACCCCTCATCTTGGAAGAACCATTCATGCACATCATGTCTTTAGTTCCTAGGAGAACCTATTAAGTTTGTATTTCACAAGCTTTCTACTACTAATATAATTAGTTGGCCTATACCAAAGCATTATCTATAAGGTATTCATTATCTTGATTGGTACCATGAAAATGAATTCTATGACAATCATCAAGTCAATGGGCATAATCTACGAAGATGTGTCTAAATTAAGCATTTAATTGAGAATATGTTGGAGAATGGGGAGATAAAATTAGATCATGGTGATTTCACTTCTAATCAAAATATTAGGATATATCAAAACCCCTTTCCTTAACATAACAATCAATAGCAACAAAACAATCAGCAATAACAATGGCCGGTGCAGTAGTAAAATCAACAGTATCAAAATCAAAGGCTGAACTAGTAGAATCAACAAAATCATTGGTAGATCCCATAATGATAGAATAATGGAAAAAACCAAGGTCATAATTTTAATAACCAACAAATATACCATGTAGTTTCACATGAATACAATAGGTTTGTAGGTCATATTGTAGGGGGTAGCATTAATACCATCTCCATTAATCCTAGACCAAACACTAATCAGTCTAGACTATTTCTAAACAAAAACATTTAGCCAAATTACATGGATAATATTTCTTTGACTTGGGAATGCATACAGGAAAATTATTAAATTAGTACTTCCCCTTTTAGACCTTATATCGACAACTTGTCCTTGCCATGTGACCACATGTAAGTGCACCAACAATCAAGACTTGTCTTGTCTGGTCCCACACCATTCCCAACATCAGTTAGCAACAATGTTCTAGTATTTAATCCTGATTGTGCAATCACAACTTGGAGGTCAAAGATTAATATCCCAAGACCAAAACCATCAGCCACTTTTTTTTTCATCCAAACAACCATTCAGCCTTAGAATAGACCATTCACTATTGACCAAGATAAGAAGTTTGATATTGTGGAACAATTGCAAAAAACACCAACATAAATTTCTATTTTAGATTTGTTGCAAACATCAATAATCCATAAAAACAACTTGAATGATTATTTGACCCAATCCATTTTTGCTAGTGACGTATCCCCTAATAAATTTCAAGCTTTGGTTGGACACTTAGCTCCAGCCTAACAAGTCACATTCAAACAAAGTGATATGTCTTCCCTTAGCCCACTCTATAATAATCCATTATACATAGAAATTTGCATAAAGTGGCATAAAGTGAAACATGTCCTTATAGACAATGGATCAGGCCTCAACATAGTGTCTTTAAAGCTCATGAAGCTTCTTGGGTACACAATGGTAGATCTCCAACTAGAAATAATAACCATCAAAGATTATGATAATCAGGAAAGGGAATCACAAGGCACCATTAGTTTGTTGGTTATCATTGGGCCTTTAACCCATGATACACTTTGCCATGTGCTTTATCTTGAGTTATCATACAACATGCTTCTAGGTAGGCCTTGGTTACATGAGATTCATGCAGTCTCATCAATGTTGCACTAATGTTTCAAGTTTTCCCACTCAAGGATGGAAGTGAATATTCTAGGAGATTTACACCTATATGAGTATTGCAAGTAGCTTGAGGCTAAATTTCAAAGCTATAATTATTATTATGGTATGAATCCAAGTTCTAAGTAGGATAAAGGAAAATCTATACTTATTGATCCTTCATCAGATAATTGTCCTAATACCTTAGATTTCCTTTCCCACATGCCACTTCTTGAATCTTCTAATCATTTCACCATTTTAGATAATGGACCAAGAGAGTATGTGACCCATGATACATTTCATATTTCTAATCTTCCTTAGAATCTAAAAACCTTTGGGCAACCTAAAGTCATCCCACATATGTATTAGCAATAAAAGAACAAAGATAAGGGACCTGTCACATTTGTACCAGCATCTGGCCTAGGACCTGACCCTCTTAAAGGGGATGAATCATGGTTATATAATGATAACCAAGCTGATTTTATAAAAATTCTAAGTATCTTATTCCTAATAAGATCATGGAGCATCATAATTATGAATGAAGAGGCCTCAGACTAAATCAATAAGGAACCATCGAGCCAATTTCCATGACTAAGTATGAAATACCTTATGGACTTGGATTTAAACTACCTGGGGGTGACCCCACATATCTTATTCAAACTCCATCACCAACAACTCGTAGTGATGATATTGATATTGAAGTAGATTATGATCATAGTCTCACCTTTGATGACCTAGCTGAAACCAACCTATTTGATAACAATTCCATTTGTACCCTTACCTTGGCCATTCATCATAACCATTTGCCATTATATTATCCCTAAATAATAGATTGGGACCAACAAGAATCCAGTCTACTAATTGATGGGTTTTAGATTGATGAGATATTCAAAGATTTTTTAGGCCTTAGAGACAATGTTCTGTTGGGAGATCACAAATTAGGGTTCTTAATCACATTAGATCTTGCAACCGATTTTGGAGAGCGAGTGAACACCCTTAGCCAAAAACAAATAAGTAAAAAATTAAGGTCCCAGATTAAAAACTCTTTGAGGCACTTTTTAACCAAGGAAAAAATAAATATAAAGGCCAATCTAGTGGTGAAACCCTGTTTCAAATGCCATTAGATTGGGGTGTTCATTCTTCTTCAAATTTAGACTAGAAGACCACCAACAATGAACTTACCTATGGATCAGAGTTTAGCTTTGAGAAACAATAATTATTTGATAAAATTATTCAAGAATTTCCAAATATTTTTGTCACATGGCTAGATCTCTCATTAGGGGACTCAAATTCATCATGCCTAGGAGAATTTGAAGAGAAAGTCCTAACGGAGGACCTTGACATAATTTAACAGTTCAAGTTATTGCCTACTATCCTAGAAGATAGTTTGACCCTTCTAGTCAAATCTACAATAGAGGCAAATATTAGGACTCCATCAAACCTAAAATGGATAAAATTAGGTACATCCCTCACTAATGAGGAATTTGATGTCTTTACAACTTTATTGAGAGAATTTATATATATCTTTGCATGGGCCTATTTTGGCATGCCATGTTTAGACCCCACCTTGGTTCTATACCACCTTGTGGTTAATCTTGATGCTAAATTGGTAAAGCAAAATTTATATAATATGCATCCTTAAATTATTGTATTTATAAATAAAGAGTTGTAAAAACTCTTAGAAGTAGGATGTATATGATCCATTGACTACTCAAAATGGATATCTAATGTGGTATGTTTTAGTAAAAAGCTTCAAGGGATCAGAATTTGTACTGATTTTTGAGACATCAACAAAGCTTGTCCCAAATATGATTTTCCCTTGCCTAATATTAACATGATCATCAACTATATGGATGGTTATGAAATTCTTTCACTCATGGATGGCTTTTCAGGATATAACCAGATCAAAATAACACTAAAAGACTAACATAAAATAGCATTCACCACTCCATGCAAAACATTTTGTTATCAAGTAATGACATTTGGCCTTAATAATTATAGATTTAGATATTGAAGGGCCATGACTATCATATTTCATGATATGATGCATGATATTATTGAAGACTATGTCGATGACATATTAGGAAAATCCAAAACCAAGGCCGACCATCCAGTAGTGTTGCATAAGATATTTGAAAGATTATGGGAGTACAAAGTCAAAATCAATCCAAATAAATGTGTGTTTGGTGTAACTTAAATAAAACTACTTGGCTTCATTATGTCTCATAGAGGTATTAAATTTGATTTGGCTAAAGTCCATGTTATAATTGAGATGCTACCACCAACTAATTTGAAACAACTCTATAGTTTGTAGAGTAAGATCCAATCAATCTAATGCTTCATCTCTCAATTATCAGATAAGTGCTACCCATTCATACACCTTTTAAATAATGGAGTTATATTTCACTGGTATGATCACTACCAAATAGCTTTTCAACAACTCAAAGACTATCTTGTTAATCCACCTATTTTATTACCTCATATGTTAGGAAAGCCATTTTTGTTATACCTATCAACTACCAACCACGCTTTGGGGGAACTCTTGGCTCAAAATGATGATAATGGAAAGGAACATGTCATATACTACCTAAGCTATACCTTGGTTACATATGAACATAACTATGCACCTATTGAAAAAGCTTGTCTGGCCATGGTCTTCACAGCTCAGAAACTACACCATTACATGTTGAATAATAAGATCATGGTCATTTAAAAAGTAGATCCACTCAAGTATCTACTATCTAAAATATATTTTCAAGGAATAATGGCTAAATGGATCATGATTCTCAATGAGTTTGACATAGAGTATGTTAATCATAAGGTAATCAAGGGACAAGTTCTTATAGATCAACTTGCTAAAAAACCTCTCATAGACACACAGCCATTCACATTTCAATTTTTTGATGAGTCTATTATGACCGTCAATGAAACAGCTCTTGAGGAGCAGCTCTAGAAACTATATTTTTATGGTTCATTCATTGCACATGGATTAGGGGTAGGCCTATTGTTTATTACACCATAGGGGGATCTAATCCCTAAATCATTTAGAATCAACTTTCCTTATACAAACAACATGGCCAAGTATAAAGCACTTATGCTAGGACTTTGACAAGTAGTGAATTGTAATATATCCCATCTCTAAGTTTATGGTGATTCTCAATTAATCATCAATTAAGTTATAGATCATTTTTAGACCAAAGATGACAAGCTAGTTCCATATAAATCCATAGTCGACACTCTTAAACAACAAATTGTCAATATTCAATAAGATCACATACCGAGGGCTAGTAGTAGAATTGTAGATGTCATAACTACTATTGGATCTCTAATTTGAAAAATAGATAAAGCTATATAGTATCATTTCCTCATCAAGAATTTGTCAGCACCAGCTCATGAACCTTCAACCATTGCCATGATTTGTGATATTGTTGGTCCTAATTCTATCTAGTGCTCAGACCTTTACAACTACCTTCATGACCAAGTTATACCACCTAACCTATCTTGAAATAAAACTAAAGCCTTCATTCATCACTCCACTTGTTATACTTTACTTGGATCTACCCTTTACCTTCATAGTTTTGATGGAACTCTACTTCGTTGTTTAACTTTGGTAGAGTCTACACTAGTGTTAAGAGAATTTCACAAAGGAGTATGTGGATCTCATTATAATGGGGCAATCCTATACATAAAATATTTTTCATAATAATTATTATTAGCCCACAATAGATGTAGA
Organism: Torreya grandis; assembly: GCA_037957365.1. Lineage (NCBI taxonomy): Eukaryota > Viridiplantae > Streptophyta > Pinopsida > Cupressales > Taxaceae > Torreya > Torreya grandis. Next base: position 141,475 of record JARHVA010006506.1, on the reverse strand, counting down.
TGCCATTGCATATGTAAAAAAGTGTGACAAATGTCAATGGCATGCTAATCTGATTCATACCTAAACTCTAAAATTGATGTTGATGCCATGGCCATTTTCTACATAGGTACTTGACCTCATTAGGAAGATTAACCCCACTTTATCTGATGGCCTTAAACATATCCTTACTACTACTAAATATTTCATTAAGTGGGTTGAAGCTATACCCCTCACATGACTAGAAAGCAAATTTCCAAATTCATTTTCAACCACCTCATTTGCCACTATGGTATCCCCTCTGACATTATATTTTATAATGGAGGATCATTCAAGAACAAGGATGTAGACCAGTTATGTACTGAATATAACATCACATAATATTTTATTATAGCATATTACCCTCAAGGTAATGGCCAAGTTGAGGCATCCAACAAAACCATTGTCAACATTCTCAAAAATATTGTCAATGATGTCAGTCATGATTATCACCTCCAAATATTCCCTACCCTTTAGGCATACTGTACCAATCATCATAACCCCATAGGAGCCACTCCATACTCACTTTTTTATAGTACTAAATCCATCCTTCCCATTGAGGTTGAATTACCTTCACTATGCATCTCTTTCAAGCATGTCTTAGATGATCATGACTATTGAGTAGCTCGCCTACAAGAGCTAGATCTACTTGATAAAAAATGCACAACCACACTCAACAATCTTCAATCATATCAAAATTGACTCAAAGGCTACTATTATTGGTCTATTAAGTATAGAATATTTGAACTTGGTGATATTATTCTTAAAGAATACCATGGCTGAGAAGAATCATAAAGGTTAATTCAAACCAAACTAGATAGGGCCTTTCATCATCACTATAGATTATGGATCATGAGCATATAGGCTTGCCATATCAAATGGTGATGAACTTCTAGATTTGATGAATGTTATTCATCTAAAGTGGTACTATGCTTGAATGCTAAGGTATATTGTCTATAAGGACCATTTCAGTTATGCCATTTTATCACTATTATTATTTATAAAAATACCATCTTTATCCATATCTTCGTTGTATCCATTTTTTGCTTCCATTCTATCGACCCAGTGTCTTCTAAAACCTAGCCTATTTGACCTTAGTTTTGTCATTCATTACATAGTTTCATCATCAAGGTATCTGATCATTCTATTAGTTAGTTCAAATACTTCAAATAGAGAGTGTATTTTGGGATAGTGTGATAGAAGTTTTGGAAATTGTATCCTTCATTTGTTATTCCTTTCTTACCACCAGTCTTGCTACTAATTATAATTACCTTTGGGAAAATTAGTACCATTGATCTATACCATTGTGTCTTGGTTATAACTTCCTATGGGAAAACCAAGTGCAACATTAAGCCTTGATGTACTAACTTGACACTTCCTATGTCATACTATGCCTTTTTACCAACTATGCCTACTTTATTTGAATTGACTGCTACACTAGTCAACTTCCTCCACTATAAGTGCAAAACTATAGTGACTTGACGTCCTACTCTGAGACTATGTAGGTAGTGCTCAATACTTGTTGAGGTCAGCTTAGTCACCCTTTTCCCCATGTTCTCACCATTTTTTGAGAAACCTAAGACATGCTCTTTCCATTTTATGAGTAACCTAAGCCATGCTCTCACTATTTTATAAGCAACCTAAACCATGCTCTTACCATTTTGCAAGCACCCCAATCCACGCTCTCACCATTTTGTGAGAAAACTTAGTTTAAAGACTCTCACCATTTTTTGATATTGAACCATTTAGTGTCTCATCATTCTCTATTGAGTTGAGACACTTCAAAAAATTCCAAAAACATTTAAAAAATCATTAGAAAAGAATAAAAACATTGACCACTTCTTTGCCTTAAGGATTCTAGGAACCCTTACTAAGTTACAAGAAAATCACTTATCATTAAGTTTCCCCATCCTTTTTGGCCTTTTTATCTCATGCACTTTCCATTTTTTAAGACCATTCATACTCTTCTATCACATCCATTCTATTTGTTTTAATTAGTTATCATTCTCTTCCCATTCCCTAGGAGAACTACATTTGGTCTAAAGTTTTTTATTGGATATTACATCCATGGAAATATGTAGGTAGATTCCACTTGCCTAGTGCATATGGAGATATCTCAACCACCCCTTCCCTTTCTTTTATTCCCCCATTTTGTTTATTTATTAAATTGTCACCTATTTTCTAGGGGCGATGTTCGTAGGGTTTTTTGTTTGTTTATTTCTTCTTATTTTGTTTGTTTGTCTACCTGTTTGTTTGCTTTTAACACTATTACATTGATTTAATTTATGTGTGTTCATTGAGTGATTCCTTTCCCAAAATTATACTTGAATCCATCCATATTCAAATATTTACATTATCATCATGGTTTCTATCATTGGTGCATTATTTTCTATTGAGTATTCAATTATGGGAATCAGTCTTCATGCAAATTTCAGCCAAGTCCTCATGATGTTATATCATGATTCCTATTGACACGTGATATAATAAACCTCAAATTCAAGAAGTTTATTTAGAAATGGTGGCATGTCTTCAGCATTGACATCTTTATTCAATCCTAATCATATCCCAAATAGAGTAATTAACCATGAAATAATTTCAAATTTTATTAGTTTGAATGAGCATCTCCCTAATAGTAGGTTGTTTTAATTCATCATTACCCTCTGGCTTAAGTTATCATCATCCTTGGCCAAGTTTATCATGTTTTCCATAATTGAGTTCCAATGATTATAATTTCCTTTGGGCAAATCATTGTGTTGTCACCACTTTACTTTTTCTACCTATACAGGGGCATGTTATTATCTTGTTTGTTTATCCTAACTAGGGTAGCTCCATCTTCTCAGTGATTATAACCACCTTTAGGTAAATCATTGTGTTATCATACCATGTTACCAATATCAAGATACAATGTTTATAACTACCTTTGGTAAAATTATTCCACACCATCCCACTTGTATTATCAATGATTTTGACTTTGTGTGTTTAGTTTTTGCAACATGACTTATATTCTCACAAGTTTTGATATGGGATACATATGAGTACTTTGTTAGAATCAAGTTTTTATGATGTTTATTGGTGTATATTTGGGGAGTTTGGTCTAGAATATATTGGTATATTGGGACAAATCCCATATAATATACATCTGATGACTACACTAGAAAAGTGGTAGAATATTGATACTTGTACTTTTTGGTTATCAATGTATGAGATGATCATCAATTTGGAGGATGTGTGGTGCATCTTATAGTTTCCTATTTTTAGAAAGAGGCTCATAGTGATGGAGGTTATGGGAATAGGGTATATGAAATGGGCATAATGATTTATGATAGGTAGACCTAAGGTGTTGATTGGGGTGGTACTATGTTACTAAATTAGATTATGTGAGCTAATGTTCCACAATTACAGAAATTTATATTTTGCATACTAGTATTAGTAATAGTAGTATATGGTGGAGTTATGAGTATTTCTTATCATATATGTCATATAGTTTGAGATATTGAGGAGAGTCACACTAGATACTCATGGGGGTATATTATATTATCCCATTTGTATTGAGAGTTATATAGATTCACCTTTGAGGTACATATAAGAGGTCTTAGGTCTTATAATTTGTTACATGTATGGGCCTATGAGCACATTATTATGGTTCATACATTTGGTGAGCCTCATTAAGATTGGTCTCATCCTGATATATTGGTGACTTTTTGGATGATCCCATAATAGAACATGTTGAGTTCCATGGATTACAAAGTGATTTTAGATAGGTTGACACATGTTATGATTTAGTGGACACCTTACATGAGATATGAGAGATGGACTGAGGATGATTAGGAGTTACAATGTGTGTGAGTTAGTGTATGGGTATATGATTAATTTATTGATGTATATGAGAGGTTTTAGTTGAGTGATTGAGTCACCAATTCAGGTTGACTCAAGATGTGCCTCTAATTCCTTATCAATATAATTTGAATGATAGAGTGACTATTAGAGTAGCTTGAGGCCAAGGCCTATAGGTGTGGATTTGGCTCCTCATCTTGCAAAAAATTGAGATCTTGTGGTTTTATCATAAAATGGTGATGATGTAGGATATATAACAACCTATACACAATGGTGGGCTAGCCCAATTACTTTCACTATTTATCTTTTTAGCAGATGATCCTCGCATTGTGCCCCTAACACAAGGTGGAGGATATAGAGATGGATTATTTTTCCACCTATATCATAACCTAAAACATAACCTATTGGTGGAGATTCCCAAGTTGTGTCATCCATAAATAAATGTGAGTATTATAAATTATTAGTTTTTGTATTGCTTGATAGTTATTTAGAGTTATTGCTAATGTATTCACATAATGTGGTATTTCAAGTGATGCCTATTGGTATATGATGGTAGATGCAACCATCTATAATTTGATATGGTATATGTCATATGATATAGTAGGAAGTAGGTTGGTTGATGGAGTAGATTAGATATTGGTGAGCAAACATTTTTTTTTGATGTGTGATATCATAGTTATGGAAAATAATGTGGTTATTGAGGAACATGATGAGTTATATGAGGAGATTGATATATGGATTACACTAAGTTAGGATTATGATTTATCTTGAGATTTTCTTGCTCAATTTTTTGATTTACAATCTAAGCATACATGTGTCCTAGTTTAGAATAAGATAATTAAAATGTAGTTTGGATTATATAGGTCATGATTATGATCATGTGGAGCTATTGAACTAGATGGGGCTTCTAATTTAAAGGTTAAATAGTGATTCAATGATGTTAGTTTAGATGAGGGGGATACCCCCATCATTGATTGACATGTATATTTCAAACATTATTTTTGATATATATATATATATATATATATATATATATATATATATATATATATATATATATATATGAGATTATTTCATATATTTTACTATTTTACATGCATATGTTATATGTATTGAGTATTTTTTATTTATAAGTTTTGTAATTTGATTATTATTAAAAGAATATTTTAAATATAGGGATGTATGATGTGTTGATAATAATAATTTGAATTATAGTATATGTTAGTTGTTGGTATCTTGTATGTGATACATATCGCTCTAAATTAGTTTCCAAAATTGTTTGGGAAGATAAAATCACTATAATCTAGCTGATAAATATGCTATTGAATAATTTAAAATGGTTCCACCCTTGATTGTTATACTATTATGTTGAATTGTACCTTTGGTTGTTCCATAGATATTTGATCTTCTTTTTTATTCCATATTAGCTTCAAAGAATATATATAAATGTGTTGGTGACATATAATTTTAGAGCATTGGTAGCTAGACTTCTTCTAGTATCAAATCTATCAAAATCTTTAATGACAAATTATTCCTAAATTAAAATGTCTTGGGATAACTCAGTCATGGTAGAATGTGAACTAAAAGGACTTCTGTTATTTTTTTTGTAAAGGTTGATAAACCATTCATTACTTGTTAGGAATGTCATGGGATGTATCATTATTATTAGAATAACTACTAAAATAAGTGGGTTAAGAAGACCATATTATCTTAATCTCAATTGTAATAACTCCTCTACCAAAAAATTATGTAAGCTTTTGTCACAAAGCATAACAATCATTATCACAATTCCCTTTAATACTGTGATAAGTGAAAAATGGTTACCTTTTTACCTTCTCAAATTAGTGAGGTGGATGATAGTAGTTCAAAGGAAGATTGATCAACTACTTATCCAATAATGTATGTAATATATCATGTGTTCAATCTCTAAGGCAATCAAACTGAAGTGATTGTCTCTTAATAGAAGTAGATGCTTTTACTGTAGGAGTTATTATGTCTGTTGATTATTTTCCTTTATGTAAGGCCTTTATTATTCGATCCTTACTATGAATTTCTGGTTTATAATAAATTATTGGATTTGACTTATGAACCTCTTTCCTCAATTTTTTTCCTTTATGATCATATTTAACAAAACTCTTGCCTTGTAAAGAATATGCATTTAATTTTATGTTATTGTTTACTAGATCACTTGCATATTTATACATATCCATATATAATATATTGAAATAAATGTAAGTATTATGTAATTCTCTTTATTTAAGTGGAAAAATAATACTCTTACTAAATATAAACTTTATTTCCAAATCTAAGGGTCTATATTCCAAAGAGTGTAAAGCATTCTTAAATGTATAACATAATCTTGAATGAATTCATCATCACTTTGTTTTAAGCCTTTTAAATGTTCCAATGTTAATTTAGTCATTTCATGATTATGATAATATGATAATAATATCTTCTAACTTATTTAAGGTAGGCAAATAACCATTATGAAGACTATAGAACAAATCCCAAGCTTCTCATGTTAGACTTCTATGGAAGTTTTTAACAATATGCATCCATATTTAGCCCAATGACCAAAAGAATACACATATTGTGTTATATGATTGGTAGGTTCTCCATGACCATCAAATAAAGGAAATATAGGCATGATAAAATCATTTGGATAAGAATACCTGAATATATTTCATGTAATAGGTTGATCTTGAATGATATTATCTTTAATATTAACATGACATCATAAAAATTGAAAATTAAGTTCAATACTTGTTTTTGAAAGTATCATACAAAATTCATCATAGATAAAATATGATTAGTATGAATGGTTGAGGTTTTAAAAGTTGAACTCATAGGTTGTAATTTACCATCTACTTGAAACATAGGTATAATAGAATCCTTGTGACTATCATTGCATTCTGAGTTGACATCATTGCATGTTTTAGAAACATTGCATTTAGGAACATTCATATCACATGATGTTTGTAAAGAATAAATTATATCATTTTGAATGTCATGAATATTTGTATGTAAAAATTAAATATTGCATGTTTTTTTAGAAAGAGAAAGAAGTATTATGCATGTGTATATAATTGTGTGTCTAGAGAGATGAAGAATAACATTTATTGCTACTAGAGAGGGAATAAAAGAATGACATTTAAATTTTATAATAATTGTATGATAAAGAGAGAGTTAAAAAGAATGCTTGTCTATTTTTCTAACATTTGAATCATCTAGTAAATTAAATATGCATTCAATTATTAGAACATGTGCATCATCTATAGAAATATAATTGCTTAAAACTTGTGAAACATATTAATGATTTATTGAAGGAGAAGTAAATTCAAATTTTATACCATTTGCTTCATTTAGTAAATAAAAACTACATTTAACTTTTGTCACATTTGCACCATCTAGTAAAGATGTACATTCAAGTTTTTTCATGTTTGTATCATTTAGTAAAGGAAATTTTTTATCCCATTTGTATGATCAAGAGATAAAAAAAGATAAGTACTTTAAAATTTCATAGCATTAGCATCTAGTAAAGAAGAATGATATTCAATATTTGAATCATTTATGAAAGAAGAATCAAGTTTAGTAACTTTAATATTTTCATTATCTAATGAATAAGATGCACATTCAAGTTTTTTAAAAGTTTCATCATTTAATGGAGAAGAATCGTGTGTAAGTTTTTTAATATTTATATCATTTAGTAAATAAAAATCACATTCATCTTTTGTAACATCTAGTAAGGAAGAAGTACACTCAAATTTTGGTGCATTTTCATCATCTATATCATGAGAAGAATCTTTATATGTAAGAACAGGGTCAGTTTTATATTGTAATTCATGAAAAATAGAAGGAATAGGATTATATAACTTAGCATTACTTTCCTCTTGTTCTAAAGAGTGTAAATAAGGTATAGGGGTGTTTTTATGCTATTTTCGCTTTCACATTCAAAGAGAGAATAAGAAACTATAAGAAATGGTCTAAGGCTTGTATGTACCTAGATGTAGTCATGCGCACCGTAATCCAGACGTTGTGAGAACTCCTCTTTGGTTGTGGAGGATGACACCTGAAAAGGAAAGAGACTAAAACATGAAATGGCATTAGATGGATAGATGGTGGGTTGCCAAGCAAAAGCTTGATCCCAGAAGTACAAAGACTTCCTTAAGGGATGTCAACCCACTGATTGATAAAAATAAAGTCTGATAAAGGATAGAATGATAGAAAGACTGAAATGATTAAAGACTAAAAAGGAAATGGAAGCAAATGCTTACCTGAATGCTGTTGTCATCCTGGTCACAGTCATCAGTGTTGGTGGTCCTATCGGTGTCAGTTGGTCAAGGTCTACCGATGTTGGTTAGTCTATCGACGTCGGTTAGTGCAGTGGTCTCTGCGGCCGGCGTCAGTCAGGGCAGTAGTCTGTGGTCAGGTCTGTGGTCTGTAGATAGGTCTGAAAAGGGGTCTGGATGGGTTTTCATGCTGTTTGGATGGCCTAAGAGAGTCTGGTTTTATTTAATGGTCTGTGTAGAGGTTTTGGGTAGAGTTGTAGGGACAATGGATAGAGTGTATGGTCAGACAGAAGATAGAGGCAACAGGGAGATAGAGAAGCAAGGATTCGAGTCTAGTCTGGTTAACAGTCTAGTCTTGGGGGGATATTACTTGAAAGCAATAACTAAAAACATAAGGAAAATATAGACAATATACATACCTGTGGCTTGCAGAAGGAATGCTGATGGCACTATTGCTTATGCTGTTGACGAAGGCAGAGTCCCTGTTGTTGCTGTAGATGGTGTTTACTGTATGGAGGACCTGTGAAAGAGAGTGAGAGGTCTGGTGGATACCTGCAGTGAAAGGGTTAGTAGTTGAGCACCGAGGAGATTGAAAGATTCAAGATTCAAGAGTCAGATGAAGAGCTGAGGCAAAGGAGGGATAACGGATGCAGAAAACTATTATAAAGGCTGCCGATGCCAGTAATATCACTGATGTCAGTCGACAGTTGACTGACATCGGCGGCTGGAAGGCAGGAAAAAGGCTAAAAATAGCCTTTCATCCATTTTCCCAACGACCAGGTCAGCGAGTCCAAAGAAGAAACGGTCGAAGGTGATTAAAATGGATGAGAGGTTAAAGGGGAGAAGTTGTAATGGGGATCTAGGCATTAATATTGGCCATGTGGGGAATGAAGGGAATCCAAAGAAGGGTATTTAAGGGTGGTGACGTGGCATGGGGAGAGAGAGAGGGAAGGAGAGAGAGGGGAGAAATATTAATTTAAAATAGATAATTATTTCAAATTAATAAAACATAAGATAGGTTAGGGATGGAAGTGGAAAGGGACCAAAGGGGACCAAGGGGGGAGTCGACCTAGGGAGTAGACACGATTTTGGTGTCTACATTTGCCCCTTTTTGTCTTGTTGGTTGTTATGGGCGAACTGCATGATAAAAACAAGAGTGATTACCCCAGGTATGGGATAAGGTTGATTTCATCTTGTTGGTTGTTCAAGTGAACTATAAGACAAAAATAGGAGGGTTGGTTGCCCCGATTATGGATGAGGTATTCCCCCTCAAAGCAGGAGTCGAGGGAAAGGAACCTAAAATCAAGTGCTAATTTGATAGAGAGTGGATGAAAAATGGTGAGTGTGAACACTGCAATAGTTGTGATTGTGCGTATACCACTACATGAGATGGTCAGGTCAAAGTGTCGCAGGTTAAGGGTCGAGGAGTGCCAAAATTGAAATAACTAAGCCCCAGCATTAGTCATAGCTGATCGGGTTATTCAATCTAAGCTAAAGCTCCAATGGTCATTGGGTTCCAGGTATTCTGAGCTCAGGAAGTGCGCTTAGAAAACATGAAAATGTCACAAGTAGTGGGGATCAACCGGCTTGCGATCCTATACTTGTGAGGGTCAAAAATAGTTTGCGCACAATTTTGCTAACCAGTCGTGGGGTAGCATACATGCAAAAACAACCAAGGCAACGTCGTCTTGGAAGTGGTCATGGTCGGAGGAGATAAGTATGATCTCCATGGTCATTGGTCGAGGTGGATAGATGGATGAAAGAATGTGGCCAAGCTAACCTCAGAACACTGAGTGCTGCCTACATAGCCCCTGTGATTAGGGCCTCAGGCCAATGTAGTTCTCCCTAAAGGGGAGGAAGAGGGTTGAAGGTATGGATTGGTCTTGGTCAAGTTCAAGGTCATGGTCAAAGGATTGGGCAAAGGAAAGAATGGTTTTTCCATTAAGGAGATGAATAAATGAGGGTGGTCGAGCTAACCCCAGAGGGCATCGTGTCAACTGAGTGCTGCCTACATAGCCCCTGTCTTAGGGCCTCAGACCAATGTAGTTCAAACAAAGAGACAAAAAGGTCGATGATTGGTCTTGGTCATGATGAATGATGAGGGTAAGATGATGTTGCAGCCTTTTCCATATTGTGTGATGGTGTATTCTGCAACATTGGTCGAGTGGTCTTTCATCCCTAGCAATTTTCCATATTCATGATGGATGTATGCTAAAAATGAATTGAGGTCTATTTATGCTTCAGCAAGTATTGGTTTATGCTTAACATAAATTGTGTTAGGTCGATAGTTTCCATGTGTATTGGTGTCCATAGAAACTATGTGAAATGGACTAGGTCATGTCGATGGTCTGAAAATGTTTGATTGATTTGGTTTGGGTTTGGTTGGATAGATGATGATTGGGTTGAATGCATGACCAAAGTGTGACAAAAAGTGAAAAGCAAATTACTCTTTCATTGACAAGGACCAGAATGAGAGCATAGATAGGGGTTGTTAGAACAAAGAGCCCCGTTCATGCATTACGTCGTTGACCAGTGGGTTGTGTTAGAGAAGCAATCGAATCACTTGACATTAAGTGAGCTCAAAATCCCTTGAGTATGCAGGGGTGATAGGTTTGATTATGATATGTAAGGGGGAACCCTTTTTGGCAGGAACAACTTTTCCCCTTTTATAGGTGACCCCGAGAATGACTATAGACAAGTCCATGACTCTAAAGTTTATCAGTCAATTTTTTTTTTCGAAGGCAGACTGATCGATGCGGGAAGCCTGCGATGGGATGTTGTTTTGCTTTATGGTCATGTCATGAAGCTGATCGATGCGGGAAGCTTCAGAGATAATGTTGTGTATGTAGCAAAATTTAGGCATAGCCATCCTTTGAGGGAGTGGTCTATATTTTGCTTTTTATGTTTTTGATATGAATTTGGCCTAGATGTCCTTCAAGGGAGCAGTCTAGTAAATACAGTAATGATGATGCAGTTGTCCTTCAAGGGAGCAGTCTACATTTATAGTTTTATGACCTTGGAATATGCATCCCATTTTTATAGTTTTGATTTTTTTGTTGACTGGACTTTTGGTCATGGACTTGACTATAGAGGTTTAGATGGTTTCCCTTTTATTAAGACAAAGCAGTCATGCTTGACAAATTGAGGGTTGAAGGAGATAGGAATGACAATGACAGGGACTACTCAAGGGATCGAGCTCAAGTTAAACGTCAAATGAATAATTACTTGACTAATAGTGGACTGGTCAAAGATGTAAGGCATAAAAGGGGCTCAGGTTCTGACAAAGTCCTGACCCATGCTTGTGTTATGATGCAAGGTCCAAATCAATTAGGAGCAAACTTGCCCCATTTGCTTCATTCCAAATTGGTCACATATTGATTGATGTTGAAGGAGTTGGTTGATGTTTGGTTGAGGTCGGTTGATGTCTGGGGTTGATGTTTGATTAAGGTTTGGTCGAGGTCGGTTTGAACATTTGGTCAAAGATAGGTTGAATGTTTGGTTGAGGTCAGGTCGATGGTCTAGTTGAGGTCAGGTTGAATGTTTGGTCGAGGTCAGGTTGATGCTTGGCTGAGGCCTAGTCGAGGTTTAGGATTAAAAGAGTGATGGATATTTGGTCGAGATTGGGTTGAAAGGTTGGTCGAGGCTTGGATGAAGGTTGAATTCCCCCAGTGGCTAGGGAGAATGTTTGATAGATTGGTCAAGGTCAATTGAGGCTTGGTGGTCAGATTGACTGTGTTGATGTCGAATAAGGGGGTTAAAGGTAGCAAAGGGACCATAATCTAGCGTGGAGATCTTGATTTAGGTGATGAGTTTTGAGAAGCATGGGTCAGTGTTGATGATTTGTCGAAGGGGTGGTCAAGAGGATCCTTGATGAGAAGGGTATCCTTTCTCTATTGTTGATGAATGACAGCTTTAAGAGCACAACAGCGCTCAGTGTCATGTCCTGGAGTGTGATGATAATGAAAAAATTTAGAGTTGTCGAACCAAGATGGTCTTGATCTGAGAGTTGATGAGTGGGGCGGTGTTGAAGGTTTGCTAATAAGGTGGTCGAGAAGAAGGGTGTCTTTCTCCAAGCAGTGGCAAATGACAACCTTGAGGGCACAACAATGCTCAGTGTCGTGCCCAGGCATGCGATGATACACACAAATTTGAGTGTCATTGTACCAAGGTGGTTTTGGTCTGAGGTATTGATATGGTTTAAGAGGCGAGAGATTGATGCAAGAAGACTGCAACAATTTCTGTAATAGCAGGGCATAAGAACCTGCTAATGGGTCTGTGTGTCTTGTTGCAGTGGGGGTTGATGACTTTGGTTTGAGAGGTGTAAGAGGCATTAGTTGTACCATCATTTTCATGGGTGGTGTAACCACATGTAGAGATGGCACTCTAGTGGTGATAAGTGTTGGATGTTTTGGAAGAAATATATGTCTGATGGGTTGAGAGAGTAATGGAGGTGACTTGCCTCTGTGAGGTATGGGAGTAGGAAGCACCCCTATTAAAGTGGATGGATGCAGGCCAAAAATTGAAGGTAATGATGAAGGTGGGGGAGGAATCCTCTGGTGTGGTTTAGTGGCTCTCTTTGATTTGGGGTGAGGGCTACTATTGTATGAGGCGAGGTTAGATACAGGTTTGGGTTCAGATGTGGACAGAGGCGAGTGAGATGTAGCAATCTCAGGCAAAAGACAAGAGGAAACCGTGACTGGGTCTTCCTTGATCGAAGTGGATGAAGAGACTGGTTCTTCTCTTGGTGGAGAAGAAATAGGAGAGTGTGGCTCTATAGTCAGATAGAGCGTAGGAATGGTCATGGTCTCGATGTGTGGTCTAGGCGTGGGGAATGTATGATCCCCCATTGATGACAAAAAGGACGAGGGTGGGGCAGCCAATGTGGGTGCCATCAAAGCATCCTCCAATATGAGAGAGGTCGATGGAGTACTAATAGGAGAAGAAAGTTATTCATCCTATGGGAGAGGAATAAGGGAAGAAGGGTCTTCCACCTGTGAAGGAGGTTGGTCAGGGATCAGAGAATAGACAGTGTTGACCATGTGTATATCATGGTCTTGAGGGTCATTGGTCATGGTTTGGAAATTGTTTTGAGTAGGCGGGTGGTTAGGAAAGGGTTGTTTGAATATGTCAAGGTGTTGGTTGGGTGGGGCATTCAGGTTGTCCAAGATGAGATCACCCCTGTCTAGCATGTCTTGGATGATGTTTTTGAAGGTTTGACAGTTGTCCATGTCATGGCTGTGGACGCAATGAAAGTTGCAAAAGTTATTCTCCCTGTACCATGCAGGGATAGGTGTTGAGGGGTTGAATTGAAGTGGTTATATTGAAGGGAGATTGAGGACCCCGTGCTTGACAAGTTTATCTAAGACAAAGGCATATGACTCTCTAATTGGAGTGTATTGACGTTGTATGGATCGTCATTGGAAGTGTCTATTGATGTAGTCTGATGTTGAAAATTGAGGTCGGTTGGTTAAAGATGATGGTCTAAAGATGACAGTGTTTGCTGACCCCTTGGACTGGGAGTGGGCAGAAGAAGGTTTGGATGAAGAAGGGTCATTATATTTTGCATTGTCATTACGCAATTTGACCTTATTTTCATTGATGGCGTAGAGTTCAAGCTTTCTTGCCATGGTGAAAGCTTCATCGAAAGTGCGGAATGTCTGAATCCACAAGGTAGAAGAGATGTGCTTAGCACATGCTCAAGAAAAGAGCTCGATGAGCTCAGGTTGAGGCAAGGAGAAAGAGAGCTGGTTGATCAGGGCTCTCCAACGGATGACAAAATTGACTATTGATTCATCATCAAATTGCTTGATGGAATGGAGGTCTGTGATTGAGACTTGTTTAGTGATGTTGATAGAAAAATGGTCGAGAAATAATTGGGTGAGTTGAGCGAATGAAAAGATAGAATGCCTGGTAAGAGAGCTATACCAGTCAAGGGTGACCCCTGAAAGTGACATGGGGAACGTGCATAGAAGTAATGCATCGTTATGGGCTATGAGATAACAAGCATGTCTGAATGCTCGTAGGTGCTGTTGTGGGTCCTCCTTACTCTGAAAGCGAGTTAATTTAGGGAGTTCCCACTAGTTGGGGTATGGTCGGATGGGCACAGAAGGATGAATGGGTTCGTTGCAAATTTGGTCATAGGAAAGGACATTGCGTGAACCAAAAATAGAGGTCTCGAGACTAGACATTTTGTCCATCAGCATTTTGATTATGTCTGTTGATGGATTGGCAGATGGGGCACCCCCTAGGTTGTAGGGTACCTAGAAGGTGGTCGAAGAGGTGTATGACGTACTTGGTTGTGCTTGTGTAGGCACAACATATGGGTAGTGCGTCATAGGGATAGATGTCGTGGTCAAAGGGGCTTGTGCTATGAAGTTGGAGGACACAAGTTGACTAGATACTGCCATAGGTGGTTGAGTGGTGGCATTAGTAAAAGGATAGGTTGTCACTCCTATGTGTATAGTTGCAAGAGTGGGTGAGGTTGAGACAATCAAGTTCTGGTATGATGCAGAACTCAGTTGAATTATGTGAAGTTGAGGGGGTAATGACACCCTGATGGAGGCAGGTTAGAAAATAGATGGGGAGGCCAAACTTTGCGTATTTGCCATGGTCGAGTGACTAGTCGAGATAATAGGCTGAGTTATGATGGGTTGGGTAGCAGATGACATCGATGTCATTGCCACTACGAGTGAAAGGTCCCACATTTGGTTTCTTGTGAGATAGTTTTGGAGGGCTTTGACATTGAGGTCCAAGAATATTTTGAAATCTTGGTCCCCTTCAGGGACAATGGGGGTCTAAGTTGGAGTCGATCGAGTAGGAGTTCTTTCAGTCTCCAAGTGGAACTCCATTATAGGACTGGTTATGGATGGGGAAGATGGAAGCGGTTGATGCCTCGTGTGGTCAATAAAAGCCTTGGTTTGACTGCATGTCAAAACCATTCAAGGAAAATAGGGTCAGGTTTTAGAAACTATATTTTTTTAGTTTTAGAAACTCAGAATGTGGTTTTGGCAGAAAAAGGGTCGGGTTTTAGGCTGCTATTTTGAAAAAAGGTACTGTGACAATGACCGATGTTAGTTGAAAAACTGATGTCGGTGATATCAGATGGCTGACGTCGGTCAGATAACTGATGTCAACGAGGAAAGGTTGCCAACGTCAGTGATAAAACCGATGCTGGTGACTGTGGTTTCCAGAAACCCAAAAGATTTGAGAGTTTTTGGAAAAAGGGAAGAAGAACATCCTCACAAGCTCAAACAAGCAAATAGGAATAGAAAAATAGAGATGGAGATAGGCAGACCCTAAGCATTAAATCCTAAGAATCAACTTTTAGAATCTTGTAGCTTATGCCTTAAAGTGATGTTTAGGAAGGTTGGCTTAAAGAATGGGTCCTAGAAGAGGTAGTCTATGGATGGTTTTAGGTTTGTTTAGGTGATCAAGAGTCTGGGTTAGGTTCGGTACATGGCCTGGTGCTAAGGAGCAAGCTCCCCTCACTTCACGAGCCCAGTGATAAGCTGGTCTCGCTTAGCCAAAATATACCTTCCCTAGAGATTATCCTCCGCTAGAGAACGGAGTGGGCTTTCCCCTTGCTAGTGAAATCCAAGTGAGATTGCCAGGGAGGGGTAAGGTATCCACTGGGGGATGAAATCCCAGTCGGGCCTTGTCTCAAGTAAGTTTGATGTTTGATTTGTGCAGGTGATTTGGTTGTGTAACATAAGTGTGATTAATTCATGATGCGGTCTAATTACTAGATGTGGACTAAGAAATGCAAGCAAGCAGAAATGAAATGCAATGTGTTTTAAGCCCCAAGTCAAAATGTTAAGTTCGGATGAAAACAAGTTGAGAAAGGGTAGAAGAATATGACTTTTGACTAGTTTGAAATGCAAGAAAAGAAAGAAAAGTTCTTTTTAATCCCGCTTATGATGTATTTTGGAAGAGAAGAAAGAGGTGAAAAGGGAGAAACCTAATGCACCCTATATGAACAAAAAGAAAAGAACCCAAGGAAGACCCTAGGGTCCCACCGGGCGTGCCAGAATGTTTTTATGCTATTTTTGCTTTCACATTCAAAGAGAGAATAAGAAACTATAAGAAATGGTCTAAAGGCTTGTATGTACTTGGATGTAGTCATGCGCACTGTAATCCAAACATTGTGAGAACTCCTCTTTGGTTATGGAGGATGACACCTGAAAAGGAAAGAGACTAAAACATGAAAAGGCGTTAGATGGATAGATGGTGGGTTGCCAAGCAAAAGTTTGATCCCAGAAGTACAAAGACTTCCTTAAGGGATGTCAACCCACTGATTGATAAAAATAAAGTCTGATAAAGGATAGAATGATAGAAAGATTGAAATGATTAAAGACTGAAAAGGAAATGGAAGCAAATGCTTACTTGAATGCTACTGTTAGCCTGGTCACAGTCGCCGGCGTCAGTGGTCCTACCGGCGTCGGTTGGTCAAGATCTACCGACGTCGGTTAGTCTGCTGACATTGGTTAGTGGAGTGGTCTCTGCGGCCGGCGTCGGTCTGGGCAGTAGTCTGTGGTCAGGTTTGTGGTCTATAGATAGGTCTGAAAAGGGGTCTAGATGGGTTTTCATGCTATTTGGATGGCTTGAGAGAGTCTAGTTTTGTTTAATGGTCTGTGCAGAGGTTTTGGGTAGAGTTGTAGGGACAATGGATAGAGTGTATGGTCAGACAAAAGATAGAGGCAACAGGGAGATAGAGAAGCAAGGATTCGAGTCTGGTCTGGTTAACAGTCTAGTCTGGGGGGGATATTACTTGAAAGAAATAACTAAAAACATAAGGAAAATACAGACAATATACATACCTGTGGATTACAGAAGGAATGCTGATGGCACTGTTGCTTATGCTGTTGATGAAGGCAGAGTCCCTGCTGTTGCTGTAGATGGTGTTTGTTGTATGGAGGACCTGTGAAAGAGAGTGAGAGGTCTGGTGGATACCTACAGTGAAAGGGTTAGCAGTCAGGTGCTAAGGAGATTGAAATATTGAATATTCAAGAGTCGGATGAAGAGCCAAGGTGAAGGAGGGATAATGGATGTAGAAAACCATTATGAAGGCTGCTGACGTTGGCAATATCACCGATGTCAATTGACAGTTGACCGACATCGGTGGCTAGAAGGCAGGAAAAAGGCTAAAAATAGCCTTTCCTCCATTTTCCCAATTGTCGGGTCAGCGAGTCTAAAGAAGAAACGGTCGAAGGTGATTAAAATGGATGAGAGGTTAAAGGGGAGAAGTTGGAATGGGGGTCTAGGCATTAATATTGGCCATGTGGGGAATGAAGGGAATCCAAAGAAGGGTATCCAAGGGTGGTGAGGTGGCATGGGGAGAGAGAGAGGGAAGGAGAGAGAGGGGATAAATATTAATTTAAAATAGATAATTATTTCAAATTAATAAAACATAAGATAGGTTAGGGATGGAAGTGGAAAGGGACCAAAGGGGACCAAGGGGGGAGTCGACCTAGGGAGTAGACACGATTTCGGTGTCTACAAGGCGAGCTAGGTTATTCCATTTCATAAGTAATACATTATTTCACTTTCAACTATCATAATCATAATCATTTTCCTCATATACATCATTAGCATTAAATATCATACAATATTCATCATTAGTTCATTCCTTAGAATAATCATGTGGTATAGAATCACCATAAAAATAAGATCCAAAGGATGGTGAATATTACAATTTCTAATAGAGGTGATCATTTTAAATCCTAAGATTATAATAAATAAATAATAATGATTATTTCAACAAGATGCTCTTATATGCAACCCCTAAGATGTGCATAATAAATAATTATAAATTAGAATATATATGTTATGTATTATTAAAATCTGAGAGAGGCAAGCACACCCTAATCTTCTCCCATCACTTTTTATTGCTAAATCACTTTCAAGGGTATAAAATTAGCCTCCCCTTTTATCTCCTCAAATCCCTAGAGAGCACTACTCTCTCACTAAATAAATGATACAAACCCCATTCTACACCATGGCCTCATCTTGATTCTGGTTAAGCATGGTGAAAAACTTTAGGGTAAGGAGGTTCCTTTATAGGGGTCCTCTACTAAGGAGGACTCCCATGAGGACCCTCCCCATTCTATCTCTTTATCCAAAACATTTGTTGAAGACCCTCCCCTAAAATTCATTGTCCTTCAACCCAAACCAATCCTATTGGATGAGGGTACCTCTGGGGAAGTGGCTAGGAAAATAAAAACACCCCTGACAAAGGATATCAATTCCAATAAAGAGCAGCTATAAAAATTTAGTAGTAAGCTTCATGAGGATGGGATGAATCTGGCAGGCCTTATACATGATTGGAATGTCATGAACAGAAGTGGCCAAAATAATCCAATCCTTTTCCCATTATATTAATGTAGATAAGACCCCCATGAAGCAACACATGATGGTGGTGGAGACCCCTCTCCAAATTTCCCCTACATTACCCCCACCAAGAGGACCCCAATGTAAGAACAAGTGCAAAAGAGACCCTGGATGATTCTACCTAGGGATGATGTAGAAGAGCCTAAAAAAAGAACAAGGGTCAAAATTTCAAAGAGAAAATAGGGTGTGTAAGAGAATAAGACCAAAGATGCAATGGAAACAATGGAGGTATCCCCCCTCTTGGATTAGTTTTTTATTTATGTGTCTATTATTTTTCCATCTATAAGGATAGTTAGCTAGTTTTTATTACTTTTTGTTGTTTTAGCCCATGGGGCTTGCAACTTTACTTTATACCTTTTAACTATGGTTCTTAGTCCCTATAAAATTAGGTCTTTTACCTTATCAAATAAAAAAAATCTAAGAGATGTTTTTTATTAAAATCATAAAATATATGAAACCCATTAATTTAAAAATAGGCACACCCTTGTCCCTTAACCTAAAGATTAATAAAAATATTAAATTAAAAATTAAAAAAAATCCATACAATAGTTTGAAAAACAAAAAAAATCATCCATGTGCATCATAATCAACATTTTGTAGTATTTTTAGGTAGTTAGCCTTTGGCATGGACATAGTTGGTGAGTTTGGTGATTTATGTATTGACCTCCTCTTTCTCAGGTTCCCCTTATTCACTTTTGGCTAAGTCTTAGATATTTTCAGTGATGCCATGTGGCATCCTAATGCTCATTTCTCACAAAAAGGTTCCTGACTTGCTCAAAAGTAGTGCCATCTTGACAAATGGCATCACAGTGTTATCCCAAGATAGGTTTCTTTTGTCATAACTTCAAGCAGTGTCATTGGTTGATGGAATAAGAGGTAGGACCCATTGTGTAGTTATGATGATGAGGAAGCAAACTTTCCACATGGTGCTCCCATGATCATTCTTTACAAAGGAGTTATTAACTTCCCCAAGAGTAACTCCATCTTTTCATGTGATGGCTTTGCATGTTACCATTAAAAGGTGATAAAACAATTCCAAGGGAGACACACATTGTCACATCACTCCTTAAAGAGCAAAGTTTTTCCTATCAAAGCTTCAAGTCGTGTCATTTGTCGAGGGGAGTGGGCCCCCTCTCTAACAAGAAATCCAAAGGTAGTTTCAAAAAGAGACACATGTCCCCACATTGCTTCTTCTAAGCATCATGTGGATCATGAAGAATTAATAATTATGCCATATTTGGGATTTTCAAGACCAGCTACACTCATGATTCAGAAGCGCCTCATTTGATTATAATGGCCTCATCATGAGTATGAGTGCTAAGTTCCAAGTGTCATTTCCTCATGATTCCAATCTACCTATATATTTAGGGCTCTTTTCTTTTTTAAGTGGTTGGTAATCATTAATATTTTTGCCTTTGTGACTATTATTAGAGAGCAACCATTTGTAATAGTTTAGTTTAAGAATAAGAATGGTAGTAATTATTTATTTTCACTTCATGACCTTAGTAGGTGCCCATTGTGGGAAGGATTGAATATTGTATACTATGCTTTTGGGACTTTTGTATTTTTTTCTCCACCCAAAAATGAATAGGATGTGTTGTTCTATGTCAAATTTAATGGAATATATTGATGTCTATTATTTTCATTCTCTGATTATATAGTATTAGCTTTTATTTATGTTTCAAACCTTTATCATGCATATGCTCTATAATTATCTATAATGTTTTGAGATTTATCTATTTTATATAATTTTAGAGATACATACATTAAATATTTTGGTGCATCACCTTAATTAGCTTTACTTCAGTTTTATTTACATTTCCTTCTTACCCTTTTCACCCTCGATTAATTTAAAGAGCCAACTTTTAAAATCCTAGAGGTTGATTTATAAACCACAAATTCATCCCACATCTATAAATATTCCCATAAGAATATATTAATTGAGAGTGAGATTTATAGGCATCAAAAGTTTTTTATTTTCTATCATGCCTGGTAGGACCAGACTACTAGTCTACTTGACTAGAAGCTAGAGTTTATGAGCCACAAGCCTATGACAAGGTCACAAATAGCTAAGAATATAATATTTTTATTACCACCTTTGGTATCTCAACTCACTAAAAATACATAAGGTCTATCACAATGCAACAACCATAACAAATGGTGATCATAAGACCACCAAGAAACTTTGTAGCATGGAACAATGGTAGCCCACTCATCCCTCTAGTATCCTAGACTACATGAGATCCTATTATTGATAATTCCTTAACATAACTCCCTAAATTCATATGGGAGGATTTATAAGCATGATATAACATCTTCAAGATGTCACCAATGTTTGTACTATGCATTATGCCACACATCAGAAAATATCCTTAAGGCTACTAGCCACCTCTTTCAAAGGGTGAGCTCTTGATCAGTATCAGCTCTTGCTACCTAACTCCATATCCACTTGGGATGACTTGGGTGATATATTATTTAAGTGATTCAATGAGAAATCAAACCATTTATCCCTCCTATAGTAGCTTATCACCATTAAAAGGGCCCTAAAAGAGGTTATTATTAATTTTAATACTAGGTTTCATAAAACCTAGCAAAGAATCTTGGTAGCAACTTGACTGCCTATAATTATGGCCATTATCTTCTACCTCAAGGCATTTAACTTGGAAATAGTGTTTATGATTCAGTCCCTTGGAGGCCAGACACTGCTAGATGCATATGACCTAGCATTTAGAGTAGAGAATAATTTGATAGATGTTGGGAAACTTCCCCTATGACTACTTATGCCCATATTCTTTGAGATATCCATGCCACTATAAGAAGAGGTCCTAATAACCTTGAAATCATTTCCTTATATGTATGTATATCCACTTACTTAGACAATCACATCCTCTTCATTCACACTAGTTATGGAGATGAATGACATGAAGAGAATCTTGAGGAACTTTTCTAATGAGATCATAAATCTCAAAAGACAATAGGCTATGCCCCCAAAGCCCACTTACCAAAATCACTAGAATGGAAGAGTGCCATACCAACATAACTAGTACCATGAAAGATAGAGGTTGAATCATTACGTGTTAAATCATCAGACATTAAATCACCAAGTGTGACCAGTAAATCAAATCATCCTGGTCTATGATCCTTTGTAAATAGTGCCATCGAGTTCAAATAGAGAATTGGTTACTGGCCAAATAACTTGGTAGATGATTCCAATTCATGGTAATTCCCATTTAATGATGTGTATGTGCCCTAGAACTACCCAAGAGTTAATATACAACTAAAAAAATTTGAAAAATGAAGATAAGGGAATGCACTTGACTCAACCCCTTATGAATATCAATCCTTAGGTGTTGAAAATGTTTCCATGGTGGCCCAAATTCAAGGGATATCCTTGGAACAAGAAGAGGAGATAGCACTAGAGCATGTGCTTTTATTTTGGGTAGAGGGTGAAGATGTTGATTATGTAAGCAAGATCACCATGACTAAATCCTTACATGTCTAATTAGACTATTACACCCAATTCAAGAAGAGATCAGTTGAGACCTAAGAATCCTTCACAAGGCCTAAAGTAACTTTAAAAAAAGGTCTAATACACCAACCACCACCTTTGACACATCAAAAATAGAAAAGAATAACATAGAATAATATAAAGGACCCCAAGGTCTGATTGTAAGGGTCATTTAATGTGGTGGAGTAGCTAAAAAAGGCCTCAACCAATGTTTCTCTTTGGGTTATCCTATCTGTCCTAGAGCAAAAATATTTGTTAAAATAAGCATTGGAATACAAAGAGAAACCTACATGAACTATACCAACTATAGATCCAGCACAAAATAAGGGAAAGGAAGCTAACAAAAGTGTACAACCTCATACACCATCTGCATTTACCAACTCTAATGTAGGGGTAAGTAAAAAATCTACCCCATTCTATTTTACTCTCATTATGGGAAACAAGTTGTTTTACAATTCCATTATTGATTCTAGTGCCAGTACCATAGTGGTGCCCAAATATATTACAGACACACTGTAACTTTAGTATAGACCTTTAAATAAAGGGGTAATGTAGTTAGATGAGAAGAATATTTATATTTTAGGTATCATCGAGGCTTCCCCTAACTTTTTACTCTTGTCCTAACATCGTATTCCCTAAGAAGTTGTAGTAATAGACATCCCACTAGTCTTTGGGTTCTGTTTATCAAGATATTTCACCACCAAGATAGGCAGATACTAGTCTTTGGATTGGTCCCACTTGATCCTAAGGACCAAATATGACTCAAAACTCAAGGTTTTATCTAAGTCACTACATTTAAAGAACATATCTAATGATGTTATGATTAAATTTGAAGTGATTCATACCTCTTTCTCCAAGAAAGAGATGTATTGCATGGAAATGCTTGAAGAAGAAAGAGTGATAGTTAACAGGAACCTAGAGGAAGAAGTCCTTGTAAATGAATTCATTGAGAAAAATCCATTTGCAAACTTTAATACCACCAACCTTAGAACTTATGTAATCCATTATTAATATCAGGCCATGCTCGAGGTCATGAAGTAGAGGGAGGATTAAAGCAAGGAACCTAAAAATGAGTCAAATTTTTTGACTCTACACTTTAATGATGTGAAATATAAGATCAATTTAGGAGTTGGTATCTAATTGATATCTCCATCTAAATAATATACCCTTAGGTCCTTCTACTTACAGTTTACTTTCATAAACAATGAATCCAAATATGAAGCACTGGTCTATGGCCTCAGCTTTGCCGAGTATATTGACATGAAATGGTTAAAAGTGTTCAAAAACTCTAAACTAGTAGTAAGGAAAGTACAAGGAGTCATAGCTATAAATAACATTTACATAAGTTCCTACCACCATCATATATAGGATTTGATCAAAGAATTTTAATAATTTAATATCTAAATCATCCCTAGGTCAAAAAATGCTTAGGTAGATATAATAACAGTAATTGAAACCTAGTTTGATCTAATGACTGACATGCTAACCAATAAATAAGAAATGTCAGTAATTATTAGACTTGTCATCCTAAACAATGATTATAATTGGAAATTAATTGAGAGTGATACCAAAACTATCATGTTTTTTCAATATTCATGTGAGTTTATAGAGTAGTTGCAGTTGAAGATTGAAGAAGCCTATAAGGATCAGATCATGTAATTAAAGTCCAATAAACTCCCAAAGGGGTTAATCACCTTGGAAAATCTATTTTATTTTGATGATGGAAGGAATGAAAAAATAAATTTTGTCACAAATAAAGGTGACTAATCCAAGATGGATGTAGGAGAAAGAAGTAGATGTAAAGTGGGGAAAGAAGTCTCCTAAAAAGATAAGGAGTGATTTATATCCTTCTATAATAAATATGAAGGGGTTATAGCTTGGACTTATGATGATTTGAAAGGGTGTGATTATGAGTTCATCTAGCACACCATATACCTAATTGAAGCCTCCAAGATTTTCTAACAAAACCAAAGGCTAATAAACCCAAAAATTGAGTCTCTCATGGCTCAAGAGCTAAAGAAATTGATTGACTCAAATATCATATACCCAATCAAATATTCGACTTGGGTATCTAACCTAGTCCTGATCAGGAAAAAGAATGGATAAATTAGGCTATGCATCAACTTTAGGGACTTGATCAAAGAATCCCTAAAATATCATTACCCCCTTCCTTCCATAGAATAGATCCTCCAAATGGTAGTGGGTGCAGAAATGTTATCCCTACTAGATAGGTTCTCATGATACAACTAGGTATGGGTTAATAAAAAGGATCAACATAAGACCACTTTAAATACAAAGTGGGGAACCTTTATGTATATGAAGATACCTTTCAGCCTCTTTGACATAAGATCCACCTTCCAATGATACATGGGCATATCATTTAAGGACCTAATTAACAAAATCATCCTCATATATCTAGATGATCTAACGATATTCTCTAGGAAAAAATAATATCACTTTGATCACTAAGAGAAGGTTTTTCAAATGTGTCAAAAGTTTAAGGTGTCCCTTAATCCCAAAAAATACATCTTCAGCATCCTACAAGGCAAGATACTAGGATACATGGTATCCAAAGAAGGAATCTCTATTGACCCACATAGAATTAAGGCCATTAGGGACCTAACTTTGATATTTAATAAGAAAGGAGTCTAATCTTTCCTAGAAAAGATTAATTTTGTCAGCTAATTCATATCTGACTTTGTAAGGCTAGTAAGACCAATCACATTGATGCTAAAGAAAGACAAGGCTGTCAAATGGACCACTGAAGGGAGGATATCATTTGACAAGATCAAAGAATCAATAAACATTGCCCTTTTACTATTTAATCCTGACTTCTTGAAATATTTCATTATGTACATTTATGGGAGTGAACATAGCTTGGCAATTGTGGTAACTCAGAAAGAAGATGAAGGGAAAGGTGAGAAATTAATTGCTTTATATTTAAGAACCTTGTATATGTATGATACCAAGTATAATTTCACTAAGAATCAATATTTTTTCATCATCAAGGGCCTTAAAAGGTTTAGGCACTAGTGATGAGAAGTAAGATAATGGTATGTGTGGCACATTCTAGCATCAGGGAATACATAATAGAAGGAGAGATCATAGAAAAAAGGACCAATTAGATCACCAAGATCTTAGAATATGAGTTTGAGGTTTGGCCAACCAAGGTTATTTGAGGAAAAGGGATTTTTGAGTATCTAGTGAAATGTGTAGATGACCTGATAAGACAACAAGATATGTCAAAGATGGTTTTAATGAATTAGTATGAAACTAATGGCTCCTATGTCACTGATAGAACCCACTTTATGTAAATTGGTTGATATTTAGATGGTCTCCCAATTCATAAAAGAATATTCTATAGATTGATATCATAGATTCCTTTTCAAAAGGAAATTTGATGAAGTACTACTCTGATGTGTTGATGATCACCAAGTTGAAAAAATCCTACAAAATATGTATTTTACCCCTTTGGGTGATAATTTATTAATGAAAATAACTATGACTAAGATCATGCATGCTAGGTATTATTGGGCAACCATGTTTTTAGATTTCCATCAGGTAGTGAAGAAATGCATGCATTGTTAGTTCTTCATGGGCAAGCAAAAGAATTCAACCATGCCACTAAATCTGATTATAACCAATGAACCTTTTGTCTAGTGGGGCTTGGATTTCATTAGTATGATAAATCCTATATCTAGTGTAGGCCACAAGTGGATACTCATGGTCATAGATTACTTTACAATATAGATCGAAGCATCCCTAATGAATGAGGCAATTGAGAATATGATCCTCAACTTCTTAGAGGAGCTAATAGCAAGGTGAAGGCCTTCCTTGATTCCAATATTTCATAATTTTAACTCAAAAATGGCATTCTCTTGAAGATGTCATCCAACTACTACCCAAAAGGAATGGGTTAGCCGAATCAACCAATAATAATCTCATAAGGTTGATCAAGAGGATGAGCATTGACCAATAGTGGGAGTGGCATATACATATCAAAATGGCTCTATGGGCCAACCAAATTACTCCCAAGTCAATTTTTAAAACATCCCCATATGAACTAGTATATGGGAAATAAGTGGTCATGAATATTTCAATAGAGATTCCCACTTTTTAGATGTTGAAAGCTATTACAGTAGTGGAGAATGAAGTGATGGAAGTCAAGTTGGTGGAATTCCTCAACCTCTAAAAAGAAAGAGAACAAGCCAGTGATGCTAAGGTCACCCAATCACAAGTGGTCAAGAGATGGTTTTA
The DNA here is from genome assembly GCA_037957365.1 of Torreya grandis. NCBI lineage: Eukaryota > Viridiplantae > Streptophyta > Pinopsida > Cupressales > Taxaceae > Torreya > Torreya grandis. The sequence continues at coordinate 115,186 of JARHVA010006506.1, read as the reverse complement.
CAAGAAGGAATCTGACCCATTCTTCAAGTTGGGAGACTTTGTTCTCAAGTATGATGAGAGGGCCATGAATTTGGGTCAACATGTGAAGTTTGATTCCCTATGGAGAGGGCCTTTTTGCATCATCGGCAATAGGCAAGGTAACATATTTGAGTTGGAGAATGAATAAGGCAATGCCTTAGATATTATGGTTAATGAAATCCACTTAAATCAATTCAACTGACTTATCAACCTCACCTTATATATAGTTAGTTAGTTTCCCTTCTGTTTGTTGGTTTCCCTTTTCATTGTTATTTCCTTTTGAAATAAGTGTCATTAACAAAAGTTTTTATCCTAATACCAAGTATCTATGCCTTTGGAAACCATAATTTTGAATCATCTATTTATAGATGGTTATTTACCCCACTCCTATAATTAATTCCCAGACACTCCATATTGCATAATTCCCCATAAGGATCACCACAAATCTCTTATGAGATGTTCCTCAACAATGTGTGTCACCCTTATCATTTATGGGCCACCTAAATTCAAAAATTTCATGATGATCATGCTATAAGGGGTGGATTATAAATACCCACCTCCTAATCAAGACAAAAATTTAAATGCCTTGAGAATTATGAGAGCACTAATCTGAATAAAAATCCTTTAACAAATAATTGTGTGTGAAATTGAGAGTAGGAGCTGATATCCAATGTTTTCTTTAGAATAGATAGAAGATTATTTCAAAAGAGATATAAGATGGAAAATTTTACATACTCATATGGTAGTATACACATCAGGAAATAAATAATCCATGGGTTAAGTGGTCATAGGGACCTTCCCCCATAGTTTACAAGAAGAAAATCATACACTTTCACCTTCGCATAACCAAAGGCCATAGTGTTGAATGTCAAGAGCATCACAAAGGGCCATTATAGGGACCCTAATCTAGTTATAGACATTTTGGATGGGATCTTTTCTCCTAAATTAACCAAGAACATGAATAATCTAAGGGAGGGTGCCCATACCTACATGCTCAAAAAGGTATGAAATAATGACTTTGAGCCATTCAACTACAAGATATGGAGCTCTACCCTAGCCTAGTATATGGTGCTTCTTATGCACCTATGCCCAGAGATCATTGCTTTATGTGTAGATAGATATGATTCTAATATCAATATTATTACAAGCAACCACGTAAAAGTTGGCATTAGTGATGATGTAGTGAGGGAGATGCTCCAACTCCCTAGAAACCTAGCATAGACATCTATAACATAGAAATCCTATAGAATGTATGGGACACTTGTGTCCATAAGTATAAGTTCATCAACTCGACTCTCTATATAAATTACATAGAGGTGCCTCATCTCCCATTGCTCTCTTGAGCTATATGGTGTAAGACATGAAATATGCCCTTTCTATGTTGGCATTTATTTTTAAAGTGGACTCAGAATCTAATGTCCACAATTTATAATTAGGTGTATTCTTCACTTAAATAGGGTAAGTAGGGATAAATATTATAAAATGGACTTTGTAGACACCATCCATAATCAATTGGCCAATTTTTTATCCCAAAATACCTTTAGGTATTCATCCTTCCTCTTCCACCTCATCCTATATCAAAGCTCCCAAGTTATTTTCACCTTAATTCACTATCAACACCACTAAAATGGGCACCTATCCTCACATGATGATCCCCATCTCCACATGGATACGCAACCTATTGCCCACATAGTATTATTACAAGTTTTTAGAGTGCTTCATGTCTTTGATCCTAATTGACCTCAATCAGGAGCCCATAAATTTTAGGATGATGGAATGCCATAGATCATGGCTCATTGGTGGAAAAATTTTAGTCAATTGATTATTTATATCCTATTTCACTTTCATCAGGGTCTATGAGTTTAAGGAAGATCCATTCTAGCTCCCACACCTACTCATAGATAGAACCTTGGCCCTAGAGTTAGATCTCCAACTCGACATGGTGGACTTAATTTATAGATTAGGTTGTAAGAAGAAGGCCATATATGATTTCCCCTTCTCAAGAGGGGGCATTATATTATTGAAAAGGTCATAAGAGTGCCTGCTTGCACTTAAACTAGTAGATCTTGGCCTTAACCAAATCAATGATCAATGGAAATAGAACCCATCCAACCACATAGACACTTTGAAGACCACTACCCCCTTCAATAATGATCACTAACCATGCATTGAGGAGTGAAGGTCATGAATGGAGGATGACATTAAGCACTATGTCGATCTATTCAAGATCCCTTCAAACACTCAAAAACTATAGGAGTATTTTTATAAATCAATCTAGAATTTTGATCCCATAAATAAATTGACAAATATATTGAGAGTGTAACTAATTCAAAAGGGATAGAGTTAAGAGAATATAGAAGCCTATTGGAAATATAGGCAATAAATTGGCAAAAGTGAGCTTAATTTTAAGGACTTAGACTTTGACAAGCAATTCAATAACCTCTGAGATGAGCACCATGAGGAAGAGGCTTAGATAGAGGAAGAGGTTTTAGTTGAAGAAGAAGAGGATATTCTCTTCAAAAAATAGGAGGAATTTTTCATGATTCAAATGCCTCTTTCCTATCCCTCTCCTCTATATATAACTCCCCAATAGTAGTTACAGGTCTCTACAAGATAGCACAAAGTGCAATCAGCTCAGCCCAGCACCAAAACACAAGCTTATAGCCCTCCTCAAAAACCCAAATAAAATAAGGTACATTTCACTAACCCTCTCATTTTTTATTTTTCTTCCTTCTTCACTTCCTCCTTGCCTTCCATTGAGTCCATCACACTTGCACTATTCTCCTCCACTCAACTAGTCACCTCACTTGCACCACTTTTCACTCCACCCTCATCCACCACATCAACATCCATCATGGTGAAATAACCCATCACCCCTCTCCATGGCCTCCCACCTTTCTCACCTTCTACCCTAACCCTTCACCTGCTTGTCCTTATGATAATAATGTTCATTGCTTCACATTAGTAAGTGACCATTCCTTTTGGCTTATCACAAGGACCCCCATTTATGAGGGAATTAATTTAGTCTCAAGAGTAGTTCCACTAATAGTCAAAGATTACGAGAAAATCCTAAGACACCTAGGCAAATAAGGGAAGAGGAAAGATGGCCAAGGCCCCGATGACACCCCACATGTAGTCATTATTTGATCATGTGTAGTAATCTCTAATGATTATACATATGAAACCATAATGAATCCATCCCCAAGAATATATGTAACTAGGGGATTAATCAATACACATCAGTAGCCTCAACCTCAGCTAGGGAAGATTGACTAATAGGGTCAAGTTGATGGAAGAAACCCAAAATTATATCACCATGGACTATCTCAAGGTAGGTTACTAGCTAGAAAAGGAGCAAGAACTTGTGAGATTGAAATCTACTATTGACCACTTAAACATAGAGGTCAAGGCCAAAGATACAAAGCTCACTAAGTTGAGGTTTGACTTATAGATTTTCATCACCACTAAGATATTATAGGTGAAATCTAGCTAAAGGGCCCAATTATGAATTCAAGTAGTAGAACTTAAGACTAAAATAGATGGTCTAAAGAAGGAAAAGAAAGATTTAGAAAATAAGTTACACAAAAAGGAATTAGAGCTCGCATAGACCCATCATATTCTCTTGGAATCTATAAGCACACAACAATAATTTCAATAGTAGATATAATAGGTGTCCTTAGTCAAGGACCGAAAAATCCAATAACTAAATAATGACCTCATCGACCACTCCCAGATTGTAAGTATCCTCTCCATAGTATAATAACTATATGTATCTTATTGGGAGAGAATAAATAATGTGGTCACAAACTTGAAGCCAATACTTGGGTTCATCATGGACTCATAGTGGTTGAGCACATAGGTAAGCATGTCCATGGACTAAGTCCTTGCCTTCATGTCTCCAAGATTTCAAGATTCATAGCTCTTGGTCTAAAATATGTATATCGTAGTGGATAAGATGCTCCAAGTGGTAGGGGTGACCAATCTAAGGTAGGTAGTAGTGAACGTGAATGATTTTTTGAGCTATAATAAGGTAACATCAAAGTACAAGGAATTTTAGATGTCTTAAAAAAGTAGTTCAAGATATGAAGGAGTATATTGAACAACTACTCCAATTTGGACTCCCCTTTCTATTCCTTGTAGATAATATGGTCCTCTTTGAGGATAAAATAAAAGAGCTATTAATTAAGAATTAGAATGACCAGACCATCTTTTTGGCTCTCGATCAAGCACCAAGTGTCCATGAGGTGGAGACCATTTTTCAACCTCTTGCCTAGATAGAGTTTCAAATGCTAAAAGTAGTACAAGGTTTGAGAAACATCTCCTTTAAGGAGATCATAGATCTAGATAGCCTTTAAGGCTCTAAAAAATAAGACTCAACCCAAGGAAGAAGAGTGGATGCCTTTGAAGGCAACTCTTCAAAAGTTGTGAGTTTTGTGAGCCTTCCTTTTTTGCAATTTTATTTTGACTGGTTTAGGAAAATAGAAATTTGGGTTCTTCCATCCATAAGAGGATTCCCCTGCATGTTTCTAGGAATTGTGGATCATAATCCACATTTTATAGTGTTTTTGGGTAGTTATCCTTTGGCATGGACATGCTCTATGAGTTCATTGGTTTATGCATTGGCCTCCTCATTCTTGGGTTCCCCTTATTCATTTTTAGCTAAGCCTCAACTCTTTCTCTTGATGTCACATGGTGTCTTGATATTCATTCTTCACAAAAAGTTTCTTGGATTTCCTAAAAGTAGCACCAACTCAACATGTGGCATCACGGTGTTATCCCAAGGTAGGTTTATTTTGTCAAAATTTCAAGTAGGGCCCACTATGTAATTATAATGATGAGAAAGTGAAATTTCCACATGGCACTCCCATGCTCATTCTTTACAAAGGATTTATCAACTTCTCTAGAAGTAGTTTTAGTTTGCCATGTGGTGGCTCCATATGTTATTGGTTAAAAAGTGATAAAAGGATTCTAAGGGAGACATGCATAATTATGGTGTTGTACCCAACAGCCCCCTTTTCTTTAATTAGAAATGAGGACCCACTTTTTTGATTTTTTGGTCTTGGCTTTAAGCCCCTTTTTTAATGTGTTTATGCAAATCCTAGGAAAAGACTAATATAAGGTTTTATACTTTGGCAAGATGATATTGGCATTATGTTTTCATAATACTAACTCTCTTATTCTATCAAGTTTGTTTTATTGGGTTTATAATTTTAAGCTTATTCTTTCAGCACTTATGTAATTTGTTCCTTTTGGGTTTTATGTTTTGGGTGTTTTGGTCCAGTGCCTTTGTTAGACTTTCAGTTTATTCTTTCAAACTTGTGTTGTGGACCTTTTCTTTTTTTTGGACTTATTTATCAAGGAAATTATTGTGGATATTTTATCCAAAAATATTCCCCTAAAGGAATTAGGTCTATGGGATTTTTTCCCAATAGAATTTTGGTCTTTAGAAATTTTGTCTGAAACAAATTTCTTGATAGACTAGCCCTTCAACCCTTCCAAACCTACCATTTGGGATATTTGTCAAGTACCATGTTTTTCCTACAAAGTAGACCCTTCGATCATTATTCTACCATAAAGTGGACCCTTCTAATCTTTTCCACTTATCCTTCAAGACTTTTGAATTATCCTTTGGCCTTTTAAAAGTATCCTTTTCCCTACATACTGTAGTGACTACTTTACCAATTCAAAGCAACCCTTTGAAATCACATACCCTTCAGACTTTATGTAAACTACCCTTCAGAACTTTTATCTTGAACCCTTTACCCTATAGGACTTATCCTGTCCTATCTCCTTTTCCATACCAAGCCTACCCTTTTGGATATTTGTCCTAGCCTCTTTGTCTTACAAAAATTTCCTTTTGGCCTTTTTGTAATGAACCCTTTATCATGGAAATATCCTTTGGGATTTCTTTACCTAAGCCTTCAGCCTTTTTTGAAGTGACTACTTACCCTTTGGGATAATTGTCACAGCCCTTTCCCTACTAAAAAATACCCTATGAAGTAGACCCTTCGAGCATTTTTGCCATGAAGTATACCCTTCAAACCTAAGTTACATACCCTTCAGGCTTTGTGTAGCATGCCCTTTGGCCTTTCAGAAGTGACCCTTCAAGAAATTATTATAGACATTTCTTCTAAAATAATTCCCTCAAAGGAATTAGTCAACAAACATTTTACCAAAATCACCTTTTTCCAATATACACCCTAGTGCCCTATTACCAAGATCACTACTAGCCTCGCCATACTTATCCAAAACAAAGGTGAAAATATTTCCCATCAATTTATTAAATACCCTACCAATTTGAGCAAAAAATGTTTGAATTATATAGAAAATATAAGAAAATTAAATGTTTCACATTTATGTTACACAAATGGTTATTCAATGCAGACTCCTATATAGGTGATTTGCATCTATTGAAGTTGTCATTATTTTCAAACTAACTTTCATTCTAAGCTTCTTACTTTCTTATAGTGAGAAAGAGTCCTAGCTACTATCTCAAGAATACTATGAGTAAAATGATTAAGTTAGAACAAAATTATTTACATAGCAAACATAGCACATAGAAGAAGATTGTAAGCATCACAAAGCATATATACACATTAATGGTATCTTTATCCAGGGCATTTTGAGGGTAAAATCTATGATCCTCATATTCAATCAAGGACTCCACAGAATTCAGAGATATCATATTTGATGTTAAAATATTTTAGGACATGTACCATAACTATTCAAAATTATGGGACATCATCAAATCTATGGATGTATTTTCACTAGAAGATGAGATGACACTTGCGGATAGATTTTTCATCAAGTAATTGTTGGCTTTTAAACATTAAAGATTAAATTTTTATGTTACCAAGATAGAATTAATGTCATGTATTGAACTTATATGGGATTTGTTCTTCTCAAGAAAGATATCACAAGATACTTTCTTATATTATTCAAGCAATAACATAATGGTTGCATGCATATCAGGAGCCAACTTCCAAAGGTATTTACCTTTGATCATACCTGATGCTTATATTGACAAGCACATAGTGGTGAAGTTTGGTGAAGAGAGTTCAATTGAGAAGGCATTGTCTTCATGGTTACTCCTAGACCAAACCATTACATGGAAGGGGAAGAATCCAAAAGGATAAATTTTGATTGACAAATTTAGAATGGAGATTTGCATTAGTATGGCTCTCATCAATAGACTATATGGTATACCAAGTATTCATTTTGTTAATTTAGACTAGGTGTTATTATTGTATATGATACTCACCCATGATGTTCCATATGTCATTGGTGAAATAATAAACTTTCACTTAAGAGAGTAGACAATCCATAAGGACAAGCATCTCATGCATTCAGGTAATTTCTACATGATGTCGTATTTACTAGATGCAGTCATGGGTACTTATTATAGAGATATTAGGGAATTGTGGACTCCAATAATGGATTGTGAAAAGAATATAATTTGTGACCATTATCAATTTATGCACATAGATGCATATACCAAAAACTTGGTTAGGATAATAGAGGATGTCTATCCATAGGTTTGGCAAGTCATTCATGGTTTGCCTATGCCTAGAATCAGGCCAAATATTATAAATAACTTGGATGATAAAGGGGAGTATTTATTCTACCTAAAATTCATAGTAATCATGATTTGGTGGGACAAAGTTAATCCATTGTGTCTTCCCAAGTACATCCCAAACAAGTTATTGGAGAAAGAAATTTCTTTCCAACTATGGTGGAGTATCGAGGAGGACTTATCTAGATAGAAGAAAACCTTATTTTTTAGCCACCACATAACAATTGAAGAATGGTTTACACAATGAGGAAGAATTTTAAATAATTATGTAGCCAACATAAAATTTATCCATTCCCCCTGCTTACACATAGAGATTAGGATCCTTATAGGCAAGTTCAAAAGCATATATAGGGATTTAACATTCCTTATAGCCATGTCCCATATCTATATAATTTTTTATTTCTTAATGCAAAGTCTCATGAAGATGTTTCAGATAGAGCTAGGATAGTTGGACTAAAGGAAGATCATTTTAGGATTATCCAAGATGACCCCTTAGTCACTTCTAGAGAATTGGACAGTAGGAAGAATTATACAAAGGATGGGAGAACTCTAATTTTTGGAGAGGACAGTCTGAAGATCAGTCCAAGGACCAATTAGATCCCTCACCTTGATCTCTCCCATTAAATATAAGGACTATGAAGAAAGACCCTAGGCTATTTGAGCCCAATTCCTTGTAGAAGAGCATAAGCAAGGGATCCCATCAGCTTAAATTTTGATGAGGAAGGAAGAACATGAGAATAGCTAGCTATGAGCACCATTCAAGTATCTATTGTTATGCCCTAAGTACATATTACTACATCTATTGGGATAAAAACATCATAAGTAGTGGAATCAACATCATAAGACTCTCTCACATAACTAAATATCCCTTTGGTTTATAAGAGGAATCCTATGACTCCTACAAGTAATCCTATAATAAAACTAGCACAAGGCTTACCTGCTACATCTCAAGAGGAAGAGGTTGTGATAATTAAATATATTGAGGATGACTCTAAGGAGGAAGTAGATATAGAGGTATCTAAGGTCATGGGCCTTCAAGTAGGACCCATAACACCAAATTCTTTAGGTACCTAGGCTTTTGTAAGTTCTCCTTTATCTTCTGTACTAATTTTTAGTCAAGTTTCAATTTCTTCTATGCTAAGATCACCATAGGTATAAGTGCCTACTTTCACCTCGATCAACCCCTCCATTACCACCACTACCATTGATCCCTTTATTTACACTTCCATCACAATCCCTTTGCCTACCTCCTCTTTCCCTATTGGTACTTCCACTATCAAATCCCTCGAAAAGAAGGTGTCTAGGAAGATACAAACTGGTTTAGCCACCCCACAACTTCATGTCCATTCTATCTAAATTTCCCTTCCAATTCCATCCACCACTTCCATAGAAGAAACCATAGTGATAAGTACTAAAATGGGAATGAATTCCAAGCCCTAAGTGATCACATTCCACCCACTCCCTCAATTTGGAGGAGTAGGTTAACCCAAAATTATATGGCCTTCCCTACCTAACGTCCTCATCAGGGCCCAAAAAAATAGTAGGTTCAAGAAGATGTTGAGGAATTAGTTATTGTCACTACCTCTAATGCATCAAATTGGACATTCCTCCATGGGTAGTTGACTTGAGAAGCAAGGCTTCCCAAATACCAAGCTTTAAAATCACTAAGATTCCCTTGATTTCCACTCTATTCAATCCCCTATCTAATAGCATTTAGAGAGTGAAAAAGAAGCTTAAGGATGAAAAAGGAACTAAAATCATCCTTGAGTATATAAAATAAGTGTTCTCCCTCACAAAGATATAGAATAGGTAGCTAGGGTAGTCTCCATATGTTGAAAATCTTACAGACCTAGAATAGGTACATAAGGATGTAATAATTTCTATCCACGAAGGCATAGAATTGGATCGACAAGAGCTTGATGTTGAAGTGTATTAATTAGATGTGAAGGTGGAGAAACTGAAAGAGTAGGAAAATATGATACACTTTCTTGTGGGTATAGAATCTAAGGTACAAGAAGCTACTTCTAAGTGTTATAACTCTTTGGAGGTAATGGAGTTCATGAAGGCCAAGATTTACCCTCATGTGAGTAACACCAACCAATTTTTTAATTCCTTGAGAGATAATAGTGCCAAATTGAAGATGTTAGTTGTATACATAGGCAACTCCCTATATAATCATCTCAACCTCATAACAACACTACATACATTTAATGCCTTAAATGTAGTTAGCATCAGTAGGAGGAGGCAAAGGAATGGATAAAATTAGTTGGGGATTTATTCCCATGGTATCAGTGCATTAGGCCCAACTCCAAATTTGGCATGAATTTAAATTATCCAAAGTGAAGGATGTCATCGATAAATTGATCAATAGGATCAATTTTGACAAACTTATTCAAGAAGTGGTGGATGACTTCAAGCAAATTTTACAAGGCCTAACACTTAAAGAGATATATTTGGAATTAAGGCCTAAAATAAGGTAACTAAGGTCAAAATTTTCAAGAGTAAATTTTAGATAACCAAGGATGAGTATGAAAAACTCCTTGGGTAGGTTAAAATAATTCATTAATCATCATTACTAATTTTTAATATTATATGATAGTAGCATAACATGGCACATAAATTTTATGGGGAGAAAAAAGCAAAGAAAAATTAGACTTCTAGTAGCACATCAACATCTATAACTACCACTTCAGTGGCCGTGCCAATCAAAGTGCATCTAGCACTTCATATGACTAAGCCTTGATAGGCTAAGATTTTATGCATGTACATTTTTGTAATGATAGGCTTATTTAGAATTTCCTTGTAGTTTGAGCCTTTCATTGTAAAATTTGAGTCTATATTTTGTACACATGCACACATTTCATAGTTTTGAAAAGGTTAACTTATTTAATTAATAACTATAATTTTTCTCTTATATGGTTTCCCCAAGTCTATATATACATTTATAACCCAAATTTGATTTTTTTGTCAAATAATTTTGAATATAGAGCAATGAAACATTTTTGATCATCATCAAAGTGTTTGAGTATTTTCTTTCCAAATTTTATGCGATTAGTTATTATTTCCATGCTTGTGTGTTTCAATAATCTTAATTTTGAAATAACTATGAATAGATTCTTCATTGTTTTGATTGATGTACTGATCTATAGATGTGTAGTAGCTATTGAAGTATTAGTGAATATATTGATTAGAATAGTTAAGTTCAAATTGAATAATATTTATGAATATGTAGTATTGTTTTATTTGGTTTTTTAGTTTTTTTTGTGTGTGTAATAGCTACCTCAGATAATTCATTAACCTAAACCATAATCTCATGATTAAGAGTGTGTAATAGCCACCCTAAAAGGAGAAACCTTTGTCTGAGGCTTGTGAATTTCCTACATCTTTATTTCCCTAGACTTCTTAGCCATGTCTGATTGTATGTGTGCAATTATTGATAGCAATATGCATAAGTTTTGAAATCACATGTCTATTTAGAAACCAACCAGGGAAGTGATTTTTGAGAACCATAGAGTCTTCTTTTCTACCCTACCCTCATTTTTTAGTTTGTTTTAAAGATCTACCCACTCTAGTTTAGCAACCATCCACCTAGCCAACTCATGTAGAGATTCACTGCCCTTATTAAAACCACACCTCCATCCAAAAACCTTATCAACAACCTGCATGCCCTACCTACTATTCCATCAAAATGTTAAAATAAATTGAAAGCATACAACTCATGCCCTATAGTGGATTTTATCTCCATTGAGATCCTAAAATATTAGAGGTTACCTCATTACAGTTATAGTATTCATAAAACCCACATCAATAGTTAACTAGTGCTAGGAGGGTCAAAAACCCAAATAGTAGTAGTTATTCTTTGCATAGAGTTGTACTAGAGTCACCCAGGAGAGTGACTAGATCTAATTCCTAGGCTAGTTTACTAGTGTCACCCTTGACAAATCATATAAGACCTAGAACTATGCCAACATCCCCAATCTAGAACAATCCCTTTCTAATAGGGAACCCTTTACCTTTTAATCAACCAATGGCTCAACAATAGCCTTGGTTAGTTAGATCTACCATAACCATCTCAGGAGATGTGCATGATTTTCCTTAGAATCCCAATAAGTATCTACCATCCTTTTTTCCTTCAGGTGTAAGGATGGCAGAGGAACATATCAAATTAGTTAAAGTTGCTTTAAGATTGATGAATATCATAGATACGGATTTTGCATGTAAATTAATCCTTTTTACTCTGATGGATGCTACTTATGATTGGTATTTAAATCTAATGGAAAATTCCATAACTTCTTGGGATGAATGTAAAGCATCTTTTCTTGCATAGTTTGGATAGGTCACCAATCTTGGTTTGGTTTACCAGCATAAAGAGAGAACCTAATGATACCATCTATTATTTAAACACAAGATGGAAAAAATATTTACAATTGGTTCACCCAAAAATATAAACCATATGAATCACTAGCATTGGAGATGTAAAAGAATGCCTTAGACCCTATCATTGCTATGTTCTTGAGAAGAGCAATTGTAGTTAACACTTGGCCACTATAATTTAAAGAGGATATCACTATAAATAGTTAGCTCAATCCATAGATTCCTAGAGTGCCTAGTGTCAACGATGATTTTCCAACACTAAATCCAATTCCACATGCAATAAAAAACATCCTAGCATTCAATCAAAACTATTTATATACACTACCTCCATTGATGCAGACAACATAGCAAAATTTTAGATACCTAAACAATCATGCAATGGTCAATGGATATTAGTAGAACTAGTAAGTGGATACACTTATTACTACTATTATATAAGGTATAGATTCCATAAAATTGTAATTGGACTCTATTCAGAAGATGGTTCAAAAGTTGAGCAATTATTTCCTAAATATGCAAAGGAAGATGGGCAATATAAATGGCCCAACTATAAATTATAATATAGGATTATAGAGATATAAAAAACCATTCAATAGGCATGAAAAACATAATAAAATTCTAGAGATCAACATAGTAGAGATGGATCTTCCTAATTGGTGTAGAATTCAGAACACTTTTGAGCATGGTGAGCTCAAATACATTAAATTCTACACAACATTCAAAATATTTTAGAGAGAAGTGATTAGATAGGATCAGATGCATGATCCACCTAAGCATCATCCAAATCCTAACTCTTCTATCACTACCATGTTCTTTGAAACTCATGAGTTTCATTTTCTAGGTGAAGATGATAATGAGCCAGAGGATAACATAGATGAAGTTCACACTTTCTAGCAGTTCCAAAGAGGTGCATACAACTTGAGGAACAAGCAACTACTTACAACATCGACTCCTCCAAATACCATGATGATTCCTCCTAATCCCAAAGTAGAAAAAATACACCACCTCCAAAGGGAAATGATCAAATGCTGAGTAAAGAAGAACCAAGAAAAGGAGGATAAAATATTATGAAAGATATGAAGAAAATCAAAGCAAATATAACTCTTCATGAGTTAGCTCAAATCACTGAATATAAGGAGCTGCTCTATAAGTCCATAATCAAAAAGGCACCTATGGAAAAGTCAAAATCATCTATAGATAAAGTGAAGGCATCTAACACCAACATCATCTACAAGAGCAAGATAGAAGTTCCACCATTTTTCCTAACTATCTGAGCTTTTAATAATAACATTAATAATTATTTAATTGATTCTAGATCTTCTACAACTATCATGCTTACTTCCATATGTCAAAAGCTTGGTTTAATTCCAAGCCCTTCAAAGAGGATATTTTCACAATTAGATAATATAATGGCCCCAATGGTTAGAGAACTAAGAAATGTATTAATTCAAGTAACATTTGAACCATGAGTCTAGATGACCATCAATATTCGGGTAGTGGACATACTAGAAGGCTAAAAACTATTGTTGAGAAGAGATTGGTCCAAAATGCTCAATGGATATCTTTCCATAAACTTTTCCCATATATGGCTTCCATGGAGAGGAGTTGTGAATCAGATCAAAATTGACAGAGAGCCCAAAATGAAATATCCCATTACATAATATAACATCAAGAATGAAGAGGTAAATTATGACTCACCTAGCCTTGGTATCTATACATTTACTACTTAGAATCAAATGCAAAAGCTAGAACCTGAAGATTCCAATCAACTATGGACTCTACACTTTGATGGTGTTATATCCTAGCAAGGATTGGGCATGAGAATTAGATTGATTGATCCATAAGGTGATAAATTATTGGTAACATACAAACTATAATTTCCATGCACTAATAATAGAGTTGAGAATGAGGCTCTAATTTTGGGATTATAGTTTGCACTCAAGAATAATGTAAAGAAAATATTAGTATTTTGAAATTTAGAGATGGTGGTCAAACAAATAAAAAATAAATATCAATGAAAGCTATCTTATCTAAAGAGATAAAATCATAGAGCATGGGACTTGATTGAAATCTTCAAAGCTTTCAAAATCATAGCACTCCCTAGGGAGCAAAATCATATTATTGATTCATTAGCTATTGTTATTGCTAATTTAGAGTCATTGTAGAAGTCTAAGGTAAAAAGGTTTTCTATTAAATTAGTTCCTTATCCCTCTATTCCTAATAACATATAAAATTTCCATGTCTTCGATGATGACCAGCAAATTATTTAGGTCTTAACTAATTTAGGGGATTTCACATCCCAATCATCGATTACAAAGACATTAATCAGCTCTATCAAGAAAAAACAAAGAGGGCATTCTCTAGCTCAAAGATAATTGAATTCTCACTAGCTTAATCTCCTTATAAAGGCCATTCAATGTGGACCCTCAAGCACATCAACTCAGATAGCCCAAGTTTAATGAATTAGACTTCAAGAGGGAAAATCTAGGAGATGAGCATAACCCATGTTATGTGAATATTGGTCTCAACTACACTCTAGAAGAAAGGTAGCGAGTGGAGTATTTAATTTCTACATACAGGAACATCATCACCTAGACATTTAAAGACATAAATGTGTATGATTTTTATATTATCACTGACATGATTCCCTTAAAGCTAGATCATAGACCATTTAGATAGAGGTAAATACCAGTCAATCTTATTCTAGAGCCTCTCATTTAAAGAGAAGTGGAGAAGCTTTTAAATGAAAAAATCTTCTTCCCAATCTAACATTCTACCTGGATGGCCAATTTGGTCCCAATAAGAAATAAGAGTTGTGAAATTAGATTATGTGTCAAGTTTAGGTACCTAAACAAGGCTTTTGAAAAATACAACTATCCCCTACCTTGTCTAGATGAGGTGATACAGATAGTAAGTGGTTCTAAAATGATGTCCTTCTTGGATGAATTTTTGGGCTAAAATTAGGTATTGGTTCAATATAAAGATAGAATGAAGGTGACATTTACCATGAAGTGGGTAACTTATGCATATAAGAGGATATCATTTGGCTTAATAAATATAGGAGCTACCTTTCAATGTGTCATGGTTCGTGCCTTTAAGGGACTGATTTGAAAATGCATAATCATCTACATGGATGATCTTATGGTGTTTTCAAAGAATATCAAGGATCAAATAAGTCACCTATAGTCTATATTTGAAATATGTAGAAGGTTTGGTATTTCATTAAACCTAAATAAGATCATATTTGGAGTGATTGAAGGCAAGATTTTAGGGCATATCATTACCAAGGATGTGATCATTGTTGATTTAAATAGAATTTAGGTGATTTTAAAGATTTAGCCACCAAACAACAAAAAGGAACTTAAATCATTATTTGGAAAGATTAACTTTTTGAGGAAGTTCATCTCAAAATTTGTAGAGATTATTAGACCCCTGAACACCATGCTCAAAAAATATGCCAACATAGAATGGATAGTTAAAGCCTGAAAGTCCTTCTAGGACATTAAATATGTAATATCACAGGTTCTAGTTTTGATCAATCCTAATTTTATAAATTATTTTTACCTAAATTAATTATTCAAATATTCTCACACTCATGTCAAAACATGCCATAAATGTCAAGCTTTAGCTAGGGGATAAGTACACATAACAAATCCTTTATATCTAGTTATGGAAGGAAGGTCATTTTCCCAATGGGGTTTAGACTTCATTGGTGTCATCAATCCAATTTTCATTAGTAGGCCATAAATTTTTACTTATTTTTATTGACTACTATATGAGATGGATTGAAGCCATAGTAATAAAGAATTGTAAAACACAAGATGTAATTCATTTTTTAGAGGAACGCATAACAAATAGATTTGGCATGCCTATTTCTCTAGTTTATGACAATGGACCAAATTTTATATTAGTATAATTTAATAAATAGGCACACAACAACTAGATCATCATCAGGTCTTATTCTAACCATTACCCTTAGGTAAATAGATTGGTAGAATCAAAAAATAAAAAGTTTATTGATGTATTTAAGAAGTTAGGTGGAGACAAGCCTAGGGACTGGCATAATTTATTGAAGTATGCTCTTTTGGAAAACTAGACTAAACACAAGCCAGCCCTTAAAGCTTTGCCCCATAAATTGGTGTATGGATGCAAGCCTATATTCCCAATTATGTTAAAACTACCCACTTATAAATTTATGCAGGACTACATAAAACTAAGTGATAAAGTAGAATCAAGGTTGTTAAACATAATCAAAATGGAAGATTCAAGGACTAAATCCTTATAGACATTTAGCAAACACTAGGTTGTGGTTAAAAAGTTTTTTGATAAGATAAATAAAGCCAAATCATTTAGTATTTTATATTTATTTCTACTTTGGGATAAAGCCCATAAAAAAAAAGATAACATGACAATTTTCCCCCATTATGGATCAAACCGTATCATATTTCAAAGATCATGGGTAGTAATGCATTTCATTTGAAGGACCTCCAAGGTAATGAGCTTACATATCCATTTAATGGATAGTTCCTAACTCACTACTTCAAGGTTGTTCCATCTGTAGATATTACTAATTTATGAGGGATAGATGAGTTTAGACATAGGACTAGATTAGATTTCAATGTTTTTTAGTTAGTTTCCTACTTTCTAGATTAATCTTTTCTACTTTCAATATTTTGTTTTCTTAAATTAGATTCTTGCATTCATTAGAGTAGTTTCTCACTTTCTAAATTAGTCATTTGGTATTTTCTTCGTTGACCATGATTACATTTGCTCTAACTATAACCAAACTAGAGATCCAAAAATAATTGAACTTATGACTTTTTAAATTAAGGGGAAATTAAAATTTTGATAGTTAGGGACTAGTTTATAGATTAGGTGTATTTTTGTGTTTTTGAGTCTTTAGGATGAAGGTAAGTAATCATGGGTTATTCTAGATTGTGTCATAATTGAATACTTTTACCAGGCATGTGGAAGTTACTCTTGGGGTACTTCATACAAATTTATAAAGTTCTTTTATTTTATTGGATCAAATGCACTTATCCTACTGAATACCTATTGAAAATGAAAATTTTGGGTATAAGATGTGGTTGGAAAGGATGTTATATTAATAATTTGTTTTATAATTATACCAACTCACTAAGGTTCCATCTCCTCTCTTTTCCATTAATTAGAACATAAAAGGGAAATAAGAAAAAAGAACTAATGAGTTCAAAAGAGTAAAATAAAATTTAAAGGCTCACATGATGAAATAAGGTCAATGTACTATGCATCATGATAAAAAAATAATAATACTAATAATAATGAAAGGAGAAGAGAAAGAACCCAAGGTATCTCTATTAGGGTTATGGATGCCTAGATGGTATCAAAGCAATACCAAAGCTTCCCTTGATTTAATAAGCTTTAATATATGCTATAACAAAACCTATAGCTTCATCAAATCCTTTGGAAAAATAATCATAGTAGGGGTTAAATAAACTACACATTTAACACACACAGATCCAAGTAATTAGAAGGCAAGTATGTTGTGTGAATTAACTTAGGAGTCTCTTTCATGCTTCTGATTAAAGTAATTTTCTATGATTCACTTCAAGATTGATTTAAATATTTTCAACCAGAGTTATGGGTCTTTTAATATTCAAGAGTATTCCCCTGTAAGTCACCATTTTTTGTACCCAACATCCCCCTTTTCTTTAATAAAAAATGTGAACCCATTTTTTTCATTTTTTGGTCTTGGCTTTGAGCCCCTTTTCTATGTGTTTATGCAAAATCTAGGAAAAGACTGATTTAAAGTTTTATACTTTGGTACGATGATATTGACATTATGTTTTCATAATACTAACTCTCTTATTTTATCAAGTTTGTTCTATTAGGTTTATATTATCAATCTTATTCTTTTATCACTTATGCAGTTTGTTCCTTTTGGGTGTTTTGGTCTAGTGCCTTTTTCAGACTTTTAGTTTATTATTTCAAACTTTATTGTTGCAAACCTTTTCTTTTTCATGAATTTATTTTATCAAGGAAATTATTATGGATATTTTATCTAAAATAATTCCCCTGAAGGAATTAGGTCTATGGGATTTTTGCCCAATGGAATTTTGGTCTATGGACATTTTTTCCAAAATAAATTTCCCAATAGACTATCCCTTCGACCCTTTCGAACCTACCCTTTTGGATATTTTTCCTGTACCATGTTTTTCCTACAAAGTAAACCCTTTGAGAATTTTTTATCATGAAGTAGACCCTTTCAATCTTTTCTACTTACCCTTTGAGACTTTTTAACTAGCCCTTCAACCTTTTAAAAGTGTCATTTGCCATACAGACTAGCCCTTCAGCCCTTTTTCATTGAATACTTTACTAGTTCAGACTAACCCTTTAAAATAACATGCCCTTTAGGCTTTGTGTAAACTACCCTTTGGGATTTTTGTCTCAAACCCTTTACCCTATGGGACTTATCCTTTAGTACTTTATCCTGTCCCCTTTGCCATACCAATTCTACCCTTTAGGATATTTTTCCCATCCTCTTTGCCTTACAAAAAGTGCCCTTTAGCCTTTTTGTAATGAACCCTTTATCATGGACATAACCTTCATGATTTATTTTCCCAAGTCTTCAGCCCTTTTCAAAGTTACTACTTACCCTTCAGGAAAATTATCATAGCCTTTTCCCCACTAAAAAATACCCTATGAAGTAGACCTTTTGGGCATTTTTGCCATGAAGTAGACCCTTCAAACCTAAAGCACATACCCTTCAGTCTTTGTGTAACATGCCCTTCAACCTTTCATAAGTGACCCTTTAAGATAATTGTCTCAACACTTTTGATGAATGAAATAGCCCTTCAGGGAAATAGTTCTAGACATTTTGTCCAAAATAATTCCCCCAAAGGAACTAGTTAGTGAACATTTTGACAAAATTACCTTTTTTTGATGTACACCCTAATGCCCTATTACCAAGATCACTACTAGCCTCACCATACTTAGTCAAAATAAAGGTGAAAATACTTCCCATCAATCTATTAAATACCCCTAGCAACTTGAGCTAACAAAGTTTGAATTATATAGGAAATAGAAGCAAAGTGAATTTTGCACATTTATGTCACATGAATTATTATTCAATGCAAAATCCTATATAAGTGATTCACATATATTAAAGTTATCATTATTTTCAAACTAACTTGCATTCAAAGCCTCCTAATTTCCTATCATGACAAAGATCCCTAGCCATTATCTCAAGAATACTACGAGTAAAACAATGACAAAGCTAGAACTAAATTGTTTGCACATCATACATAACACATAGAAGAAGATTTCAAACAACACATAGCATATATATGCATCAATGGCATCTTCATCCAAGGCATTTTGAATGGAAAATCCATCATCCCCATATTTAATCAAGGACTCCATAGAGTTCATAGAAATAGTCTTTGATGCTACAATATTTGGAGATAAGTACCATAACTATTCAAAATTATGGGACGTCATCAAATATATGGATGTATTTTCACTAGAATATGAGATGACACTTGTGGATAGACTATTCATTAGCGAATTATTGGCTTTAAAACATCAAAGATTACATATTTATGCCACTAAGATAGAAGTAATGTTGTGTATTAACCTTATATGAGATTTGTTTTTTTTTAATAAACATATCACAAGATGCTTTCTTGTATTATTTGAGAAACAACACAGTGGTTATGTGTATATCAAGAGATGACTTCCAAATGTATTTATCTTTGAGCTTACCCAATGCTTATTTTGACAAGAACACAATGGTGTAGTTTGGTGAAGAGAGTTCAATTGAGAAGATATCATCTCCATGGCTACTCCTAGACTAGACCATTGCATGGAAGGGGAAGAAGCTAAAAGGGGCAATTTTGATCGATAAATTTTGAATGGGGATTTGCATTGGCATGGCTCTCCTTAATTAACTATATGGTATGCCAAGTACTCATTTTATCAATTTAGACTGGGTGTTATTATAGTAAATGATGCTCACCCACAATGTTGCATACATCCTAGGAAAAATAATTAGCTTTTGCTTGAGAGAGAAAATAATCCATAAGGATAAGCATCCCATGCATTTGGGAAATTTCTACATGATGTCCTATTTTTTGGATATAGTCATGGGTACTTATTATAGAGATCTTGGGGAAATATGGACTCCAACCATAGATTATGAAAATAATATAATTTGTGACCATTATCAATTTATGCACATATATTCATACACCAAAAACATGGTTAGTATAATAGAAGATGTCTATATGTAGGTTTGGCAAGCCATTCGCTTGCCTATGCCTAGAATTGAGCCAAATATTGTAAATAACTTGGATAGAAAAGTGGGTTATTTCCTCTACCTAAAATTCATAGTAATCATGATTTGGGGGGACAAGGTTAATCCTTTGTGTCTTCCCAAGTACATCCCATAAAATTTGGTGGAGCAATAAATTTATTTCCAATTATGGTGGAGTATCAAGGAAGATTTATCTAGATAGAAGAAAACCTTATTTTTTGGCCACCACATAATAATATGAAGAATGGTTTACACAATGAGGAAGCATTTCAAAGAAGTGGGTGGAAAATATAAAATTTATCCATTCCTTGTGCTTACACATAGAGATTGGGATCCTTATGGGTATGTTCAAAAGTATATATAGAGATTTAACATCCCTTATAACCATGTTCCATATTTTTATTATTTTATATTTCTTAATGAAAAGTTTGATGAGGATGTTTTAAAGAGAGACAATATTATTGGACTAAAGGAAGATCATTTTCATATGATCCAAGATGACCCCTCAATAATTTCTAAAGAATTGGATAGTTGGAAGGCTCTATACAAAGGATGAGAGCACTCTAATTTTTGGAGAGGACAGCCTAAAGAGAAATCAAAGGACTAAGTAGGTCCCTCATCTTGAGCCCTCCCATTAAAGCTAAGGACTATGAAGAAAGATCCCATACTTTCTAAGCCTAGTTCTAGTAGAGGAAAATAAGCAGGGGATCCCATCAACTTAGATTCTGATGAAGAAGGAAGAACATGAGAATAACCAGCTATAAGCACCATTCAAGTATCTACTGTTATGCCCCAAGTATAGATTGCTACATCTATTAGGATAAAAACATTAGAATCAATGGAATTAACATCCCAAGACTCCCCCACATAATTGAATATCCCTTTGGTTTATAAGAGGAAGCCTAGGACACCTATAGGTATTCTTATAGTGGAACTAGCACAAGGCTTGTCTAATGCATCTTAAGAGGAAAAGTTTGTGATAATCAAAGACATTGAGGATGACTCTGATGAAGAAGCAGATCTAGAGGTAGTTAAGGCCATAATCCTTCAAGTATGATGCATAACACCAAATTCTTCAAGTATCCAACCTTTTATAAGTTCTCTTTTATTTTTTATACCAATCTTTAGATCAATTTAAATTTCTTCTATGCTAAGATCACCCCAGACCCTAGTTATAAGTGCCTAATTCCACCTCCATTGACCCCTCCATTACCACCACTACCATTCATCCCTCTATTTTTAATTTCATCACACTCCCCCTACCTACCTATATTGTCCCTATTAGCACTTACACTATCAAATCCCTCAAAAAGAAGATGTCTAGGAAGGTACATACTACTTTAGCCACCCCACAACTTTATGTCCATTCCACCCAAATTCTATGCCTTTATGGATAGAAACTATTACATAGAATAAACCATAATGATAAGTGCTAGTAGGAGAAGGTAGGCCAAGCCCCAAGTGATCATGGTCTACCCACTCCCTTAATTTAGAGTGGATTGGTCCAAAATTATATGGCCTTCCTTGCCCGACATCCTTATCAGGGCCCAAAAGAAATAGAAGGTTCAAGAAGATGTTGAGGAAGAGGTTGTTTCCACTACCTTTGATGCATCTCATTAGACATTCCTCCATGGTTAATTGACTTGAGAAGAAAGGCTTCCCAAATACCAAGATTTAAAATCATTGAGCTTCCCTTAGTTTCTACTATATTTGATCCTCCATAGAATAGCATTCAAAGAGTGAAGAAGAGGAAGATTGAGGATAAATAGGCACTAAAATCATATTTTAGGAAAGAAAATAAGTGTTCTCTCTCATAAAGAGGTAGAAAAAGCAACTAGGGCAGTCTCCATATGTTAAAAATTTTGTAGTCCTAGCATAGTCACATAAGGATGTAATAGTTTCTATCCATAAAGGCATAGAATTGGCTCGACAGATCTTGAGGTTGAAGTGTAAGAACTAGAAGCCAAGGTGGAGAAAACTAAAGGAGTAGGCAAAGATGGTACCCATTCCCATGGATATAGAAGTTGAGGTATAAGAACCTACTTCAAGGTGTTTTAACTCTTTGGAGGTAATGGAGTTCATGAAGTCTAAGATGGCCCCTCATGTAAGCAATACTAACCAATTTTTTAATTCCTTGAGAGATGATAATGCCAAATTAAAGATGTTAGTTGTATACACAGTCAACTCCCTTTATGGTCATCTTAACCTCATGATAACACTAGAGGCATCTAATGCCTTGAATTTGGTTGTCATCAAGTAGGAAGAGGCAAAGGAATGGCTAAAATCAATTGGAGATTTAATCTCCAAGTATCAGGTGCATGAGGCCAAGCTCCTCCAAATTTTTCATGAGTTGAAATTATCCAAAATGAAGGATGCCACCAGTAAATTGATTAGTAAGATCAATTTTGACAAACTTATTCAAGAAGTGATGGATGAATTCAAGCAAAGTTTGCAAGGCCTAACACTTGAAGAGATAGATTTAGAATTAATTAAGGCCTAGAAGAAGGTAATCAAGGTCAAAATTTTCAAGATTAAATTTTAGATAACCAAGGATGAGCATGCAAAACTCCTTGACTAGGTTAAAATAATTCATCGACCACCACTAATCAAGTAGCATGATGAGGCATATAAAGTTTATGGGGAGAATTAATTAAAGAAAAATCAAGCTTCTGGAAGTGTGACAACATCTGCAACTTCCACCTCAATTGCCATGCTGAATAAGGTGCATGTGGCACTTCATATAACTAAGCCTTGATAGGCTAATATTTTATGCATGTACAATTTTGTAATGGTAGACATATTTATAATTTCCTTGTAGTTTGATCCTTTCATTGTAAAATTTGACTCTATATTTTATACACATGCACATGTTGCATAGTTTTGTAAAGGTCAACTAATTTAATTAATAACTATAAGTTTTCTCCTAAACTATTTTAGACCACAGTTAGAACTACATGTTCTAACTATCACATGTAATGACATTGTATGGACTTGGAAGATGAGGTGACCCCTTCCCCAAGTTTATATATATAGTTGTAACCCAAAGTATATTTTTTTATCAAGGAAATTTAAATACAAAGTAGCGAAATAGTTTTGATCATTAGCAAAGTGTTTGATTTTTTTCTTTCCAAATTCTATGCAGTTAGTTATTATTTCTATGGTTGTGTGTTTTGATAATATTTAGTGTGAAATAGTTGTGAATATATTATTGATTTTTTTATTGATGTACTAATCTATAAATGTGTAGTAGCTATTGGAGGGCTAGTGAATATATTGTTTAGAATAGTTAAGTTCAAATTGAATCATATTTATTAATATGTACTAGTGATTTATCTGGTGTAGTTTTTTTTTGTGTGTGCAATAGCTACCTCAGATAACTCATTAGCCTAAGCCATAACCTCCTAATTAAAGGTGTGAAATAGATACCCTAAAAGGAACAACCTTTGTTTGAGGCTTGTGAATTTCTTGAATCTTTATTTTCCTAGACTCTTAGCCATGTCTAATTGTATGTGTGCAATTGTTATTAGTAACAAGCGTAGGTTTTGAAAGCACAAGTCTATTTAGAAACCAACCAAGGAAGTGATTTCAAAGAACCACAGAGTCTTCTTTTTTACCTTACCCTACCCTCATTTTTGAGTTTGTTTTAAATATATACCCACTCTATTTTAAAACCATCCACCTAGCCAACTCATGTAAAGGTTCACTACCCCTATTAGAACCACACCTCTATCCAAAAAACTTTTCAACAACCTACATTCCCTACCCGCTATTCCATCAATAGGTTGAAATAAATTGCATAATTGTAACTCATGCCCTAGAGTGCAGTTTATCTCCATTAAGATCTTAAATCATTAGAGGCTACCTTGTTATGGTTGTAGTGTGCATAAAACCCACACCAATACATGGTACTCTTCAAAGAGTAACATTTTTCCAAACAAATATTCAAGTAATGCCATTGGTCGAGGGGAGTGATCCCCATCTCTAAAAATAATTATAGAGGTAATTTTAAAAAGAGACACATATTACCATGATGCTTCTTCTAAGCATCATGGGGATCATGAAGCATCAACAATTGTGTCATATCTAAGATTTTGAAGACCAACAGCACACATAATTTGAAAGACCCCCATTTGGTTGCAATGGCCTCATCATGAGTGTGAGTACTAAGTTCTAAGTATCATTTCCTCATAAGGCCA
The DNA here is from genome assembly GCA_037957365.1 of Torreya grandis. Taxonomy (NCBI): domain Eukaryota; kingdom Viridiplantae; phylum Streptophyta; class Pinopsida; order Cupressales; family Taxaceae; genus Torreya; species Torreya grandis. The sequence continues at coordinate 90,732 of JARHVA010006506.1, read as the reverse complement.
TTGTGCCTATATATTCAAGTATCTTTTCTTTTGTAAGAGGCTAGTAATCATTAATAGTTTTGTCTTTGTAATTGTTATCAAAGAGCAAGCATTTGTAATAGTTTAGTTTAATAATAGGAATAGCATCAATTATTTATTTTCACTTCATGACTTTAAAAGATGCCCCTTATAAGAAGGATTTAATATTATATATTGTGCTTTTAGGCCTTTTATATTTTGTTCTACACCCAACAATGAAGAAGATGTGTTATTCTATGTCAAATTAAATGGAATATATTATTGTCTAGTATTTCCATTATTTGCTTCTATAGTATTGGCTTTTGTTTATGTTACAAGCCTTAATCATGCATATGTTATTTTAATTATCTATAATGTTTTGAGAGTTCAAGCTATTTTATGTAATTTTATAGATAGATACATTAAATATTTTGGTTAATCACCTTAGTTATCTTTACTTTAGTTTTATCTACATTTCCTTCTTACCCTTTTCACCTCTAATTAATTTGAAGAGTTGGCTTCTAAAATCTTGGAGGTTGCTTTATAGACCACAAATTCATCTCACATATATAAATCTTCCCATAGGAATCTGTCAACTAAGAGTGAGAGTTTTATGCATCAACAATCCACTTAATGCATTTATAAAAAAACTTGAGGCATTTTAAATATAGAGTTGTTGAAAATTATATATGAGTCAAACAAGGTGGAATAAGCCATAAGAAAATTACAAGAAAACCCTAATAGTAATATGGGGGTGAAACCCTATGAAAAAAATGAAAGGGAATTCTGATTTTGTATCAAGAAAAAAGTGAAATCAGAGACAAGATCTAAAAGCATAAGAAAAAAATATGAGATCCTAAAAATAAGGGTGAATCCCTAAGGGAACCTATGGTTATGTAATGTTCAACAATAAATATATTTACCAATATGTTTTACCTAAAATTGTATTAATGAAACACTGACCCTTAATTAGATATAACTAAAAAAAATTAAGTTTAATCTATGAATCAATTTAAATAATTATAAAATACAGTTTCAATAAGTATATTTGTGACAAACAAGTTTAGCAAGTACAATGATAACTATAAAGGGATAGAGAGATACTTATCTTATTTTTATTTCTTCATTAATCTATTATAGGTTGACTAATTGATTGAAATCTATGTGTGATGACTATGATTTTTTTGTTCTAGAATCTAATGACTATTTTTTTCTCTAGATAGGAATGATAGGGCTGGATAGGTATGATAGTCAATTTTTCCCTATTATTCAATTTTATCCTTTGGTAGTAAATCTATAAAACTTGCCCAAGATGTTTAGATGCTTCACTAATGTCTTTTATCACTTTCATAATGTCTTTTATCACTTTCATGATATCTTTTATATGCACATTCTCACTTAAAATATCAAACCCTATTTTTTGAAAAAACACTTAGATTATCAAACTGGGGTGGGGGAAGAAGGGGATCAGGTGAAAGGGATTGATTTGGACTAACTTTGGTCAACCCCTATTGAAATACCAAGTGTTTCACTATGTTTACAATGCTATGAAGAGGGATCATACTCAAACATATTTCTTTCACCTACATAGGTATGTGAAATGGTGATATGCAGATCTATACGCTTCTTCTCATAGCTTACCCTTAGCACAAGCATGAAAATGTAATAATAGTTTAGAATATAAATATAGTATTTCAGTATAATCAATGTATAAATTTTAATATCTCTTTAAAATCTGAGAGTGCATATCCTAAATTGCCTTCTAATAACATTATTTATATAGGGATTTCTTTGAATTTGAATTAAAAATGTAGTTGTGCATGTAATGGACCCAAAATAACTTAGAGAGGACTCAAAAGACTTAAAGGGGACTCAAAATACTTAAAGAGGGAACTTTAAAAAGTTAAAAAGGGTTTATATAATCATGGAAAATCATAAAGTAAAAATGGAGTTATAAAATCATAAAGTAAATGGGGAAAACATAATAAAACTACACCATTGAGTGTCTAATTATTAGCTAACACCTATATAAATAAATTAATTAATAATACCTCTTCATAATTGATTCTCCATAATATGTGTGTGTGTTATTAAGTATGTAAATATGTAAAAAATAATCACTTTAATGGTAGAGTTTGGAAGTAATAGTAATGGGATCAAAGGAATTTTTAGGGCAAATTTGCAAGGAAACATGTCAATAAGTTTTTAAAAATATATGTGTTAGGATATCCAAGAATCCTAGGGTTTTAAAGATTATTATGAATGGTCATAAAATGTTGGTTACAATCTTGGGTTTCCCTTTGTGGATTTTAAAATACTAGGGTTTGGTAGTGGTACTTGGTGGGAGTGTGGTATGAACCCAAACCTAATCTTTTGACCCCTAGGGAAAGGGATTGATGGGTAAACCCCTCCAATCCAAGAATAAATTCTTAAATACCAAAATAAGGATGGTGTGGTTGCATCATGAATGGTGGTGTTTGAGAATGGGGATTTCCTAGACAATTTGGTGAATCTAATAAGCAGAGGCCTTGTTTTTCACCCAAAAGTCCTGATCCAAGAAACACTTATGGGATTAAGTGCTCTAAGAGAAAATCATGGGACAACACATGGGACAAAATGTCCCCATCAATTTTAGGACCTTTTTGGTGGTATAAGGTATGAGTGATTCCTAGTATAAACTTGTGTTCTAAGGTCAATAACTATTACCACCAGGGGTTCAATAGATATGAGTGTTTCATGTTCATTTATTTTCTTACTAATTATTTATCTAAATCTTATTGTCTACTTGATTCACTGATAAAACAATTAAGGCTTACTTCAAACTAGGGTAGGATGTCATCCAAAAAAGTAAAAGGAGAGAGGGTATGGAAGAAAAGAGAGGGTCATACCTAAGTCAAACAAGCTTATTGATATAAAGGAGCTGAAATTATGTCTGACCGCAATTATGCCAATTTGTGCCTAGTCTAGTGATTCGGGCAACAATTCAGGTGACGGTTCTACCCCAATTGATGACAAAACTTATGGGAGCCATAACTTTTTCACTATAGCTCTGAATGACTCCCCATTTGAACCATTGGAAAGATAAGAACAAGGATAATGTGATGAGATAGAAAAATATTTTATTGGTGCTTTTTAACCCCAAAAAACCCAATGGAAGTACCCCAAATTTAAATTTTAGTAGTGTAGTCTAAAAATAGTAAGTTTTTAAAAATATTAATTCCTCAAATTCTATATTATTTTAAATCATAGAAATAAAACCACTTAATCTCCCTCAAGATTGGTGACCTTACACATCCTCCTCCTACCTTTAATATGTGTATAAATGAATATGTAACCCAAAATGGAAATGAGACATCTCTTCCTATAGATAAGCATATGGTTGTATTACAATCTTGAGTAATAAAACATCTCTTCTTAGAGAACTCATTATTACTATGTTATTTTTGTGTTCTTGAAATATCTATCAATCAAAAATTTTGATTTTTGGATCATCTAGAAATTTCACAAACTTTTATCCATTCATGTTGGAGTGTTCCACACTTAAGGATCTATCTCATAGAATCAAATGCATGAAGAAAACTTGTATGAAGTAGTGAATCCAAAACTACTCAAATTGAAGAAGCTTGTCTTCAAAATAAATAAATTATATTAGCAATGTTTACTAATTAGACATAAAATCTTTAGGAAATTAAATTATGTAGGTGAAAGATAAACATGTCCTCACATACTCATGAATGTGGTATTATCTTTCACAATGACTTTTATTAAACACCTCTCTGACACTTAAGTAAGCTAACTAAACATGTGTAAGGAAAAACCATTAAATGGAATAAAAACCTACACTAACACCCCCCTTAATCATAGCTTAGGTGTGTAGTGGAATTGAGTCCTAACATAAAGGCTTGATGAGGTACCTAAGTACATATCAAATAGAGAACTAATAACTCCCTATAGAAGATGTTGAAGATGCCTATAGTAGAGATCACAAAATGACCAAGGTCGATGATGAGATACTTTGCCTAAAGACTCAAGAAGATCCATCCACATTAAACAATGTTTGTTCCCTTTGCTAATGGAAGAATACAATAGGTCTATTGAAAGTAAACAATGTTTATTCCCTTTACCAATGGAAGAATACAATAGTTCTATTGAAAGTATACCCATTCCACATTTGAATATTAAAGTGGCAATATGAATATCTTTGAATATGGTCCAAATCTAAAGTGTGGCAAAGGTCTGGTAAGATCATACACAAGAACTAAAGGTAATACCATTGAATTAGACTTGTTAGAATAATTACATCAAACATTCATTGAAATAATGTTCATGTGAATTGTGGATCATGGATCATGGATCAAAAAATCTAAAAATTGAATAAAATACTATAGATGAAGCATGTGGATTTTCATAATGAAAATCCACAAGAAGAGATGAGTCATTGATGCTCTTAATAAGTGTACTCTCATTGGAAATAATAGAGTCCTCTGAAGTGAAAATTTTTGATGGATTTGGAATAGCAACATCATATATAGGAATGAATGTAGAATCTATAATAGGATAGCTAAGGACTACAAAAATATCATCCCATAGTGGTGGCTCGATAAAAGGAAGAGAACTATCCATCAAGAATGTGTCATCATAATAAATTTAAGTAGGAGAGAGTACAATAGTCTCTGAAGAGGCAATATAAATATGAGGAGGATGAGGAGTGATATAAATATCAACAAGATCTCCAAAAAGAGTCAGAATAATGCTCCAAACAATGGAAGGACACTCTATGTGCTCTACATAATGGTTTAGATCCCATGAAATGTGCATAAATAAGTGACCATAAACATTGTAATAACCAAAAAGTGGCATTTGAGTGCTAAGAGTGCTACTTGAGACTAATTATCCATAGTTTAAACCTAGATCCTATTTTCACACTTATTTAGCCTTCATGTGGGCCATAAGCATCCCTAGTCATCCCTAAAGTAGACATAGACCCTCATTCTTGCATCATATCCCTTCGTGCCTAGTGTTCTACCACTTGGACACTATCACCATAATAGGGATTGTAGTGTCACATGGTGCTAGTGTCTCAATAATGGTGTTACTATCTTTTCCCTCTTTTCACAAATGGGTATCTTTTCAAATCTAAAACCTCTTAGGGTCATCTTAGACCTATTTTAGCACCCACACAAGCACTATAATAGTATAAATACAGGAATTTTGGCCCTCTAACCACTAGATGGAAATCAGATGAAAATTACATATGCAAACTCAAAACAAGTTATGCACAATTAAGGTTATTAATCCCTATTTTTCCCTGCTTCTGCATACTACCATCTGTAGCATTCTTAAGTTTAGTTTACCTAGATTTATAGTCTTAAGCACATTTAAAGCACTCAACTCAAGTATAATTCTAGCTTCACTTTCAATTGCACTAGAACTTAAGTGGGGATAACTAAATCAGGATTGATCCTTCTTTAGAGTATTGGTATATAGGCAACTCTCATCATAGTGGGGTTTTGAGGATGTCTAACCTACCCCACTAACAAACACATTTTTTAGCCTGTATCAAATGGATGCCCTAGTAATATGGAGGATTAGGGTTTGCTCACAAATTCTATCAAAACAAGAAATATACATGGTTTTAGAACTCATGCATGTAGGAAAAAACCTCACAGATCTAGACAAAGGTGCACCTAAAATCTTGGTACAGTCCTATATAGATGACACTATCACTGAAATAGGGACACTAGCATCACATGTCTAATTAGGGTGCTACTATCTAATTGGGTGTTATTTCCCAAGAGGTATTTTGACATGGGGATCCTATTTTGGACACTCAAACTAGTATCTACCTTAGTTTTCAGTCTCTAAATCATTTGTCTTAGCCATTTTCTAGATAATTTCTTACTTTCTTTATTTATTACTATTTTTAGAAAGGTCAAAGTTAGTCAATTTTGTAATAAATTATTGGATGTATTTATTGCATATTATTACCCTAATTTAGTATACTCAACTCTTTAATAAATGTATGATTTAAATTCACTAAGTCCTAAAAGGTTAAAACATTTAGTGAACCCAACATGATATAGGACTTTAAATAGTGCTCAAACCCTAACCTTGGATGCTCTTAGGCTTTGTATCCTTTTTGTTTCTATGCTCAAATATTAGTTCTAAAATCTTATATTTGTTTTTGTATTTAATTTTATCAATCTTTCATAGATTAAATCTCTTTAAAGGTTTAAAATATATTAAAAAAATCCTAATCCCCAAACTAAAATGGCAGAATTTAACAATCGCTTTGATGAAACTAATAAGAGCAAATTGTAAGATTTTATTTATAAATATTAGGATATGCAAGATGAACTTATCAATGTTATCCATGAGTAACTTCAAAAATAAAATAATGGTCCATCTTCTACTCCCAAAAATAATAACATTGTTACACCTACATTGAGGACAACTTAGCTAACATAACAACCAATTATAACTCAACAACCTTCAGTGATAGTTTCACCTCTTATGGCTAGTTCCTCCATTCTAGATATACAATACCTTATGTAGGAGGTTTATAATCTATAGGCTAATGTGTTACATATTGATCAGGGATCCATTAGGCCATCACATGCCTTGGATTCTCATGTTATTTTACATACACCTTTGGCACATCACATAGTGGTAACTCCTTTGCCATCTAGATTCATGGCACCTAAGCTTACATTGTATGATGTTAAGGGTGACCCAAAGCATTAACTCCAAGCTTTTCACGTAGAATGTTTGGACTATGTGTCTAATTATTCACTCCTCACTAAGTTGTTCCATTGTAATTTAAAGGATTTTGCCTTATAGTGGTTTTATGATATACAAAATCATTATATCACCACATTCAATCCATTGATAGATATGTTTTTATCACTCTTATCAATGAACACTAGTGACAAGATCTCATATGCTCAAATTGAATAATTTAAACAAAAATCAAATGAGCCTATTTTAGAATAAATCTTATGATATATGACTATATTAGCTAAATTAACTAGCCCCATAGTAGATAAAGATCTCTAGGATATATTCAAATATATCTTACTACCAACATTAAATGAAACTATATTATTTAAGAAGTTTCCAGCCTTCATAGATTTATTCCACATAGTGAAAGAAAGAGAAGTCAAGCTTCTCTTCATGGAAAAACTAAAATATACAAGTGGATAAGAATCAACTGATAAGAGTTCTAGTAATCCTCCATGCAAGGTAAGGGCCACTCAAAAAAAGAGTGATCCAAAGGCCAAAGTTAACATAGATTTGGATCCATCTCCTTGCTTGGTTCTATCAGCTCATCCATGCAGTGTTTATCAGCCTTCCATAATCACCAACACATTTTTTATATAATCTCTTGGAATACAATGTTATATCTCTCCATCACATCAAATAGGTTGATATGACATGACCTTTTCCAAAGAACTATGATTCTATTGCATTCTAAAAATATCATATGGTATTATTCCATACAACAAATAGATGCATTAGCTTGAAACATAAGATATAAGATTTGATAGAGGCCAACATTATTGATGTGGGAACACCCATAGAGGCACCCAAAGTTTAATAAATAGAAGATAAGGCATTGAAAATATTTTCAAATTTGTTTCCAAAGCATATAGCTAATGAGGTAGGGGTATTTTAGGGTACACATATCAAGCACATCCACCACCAACATCATATCACACTACTATAGAGGAAACACATCCACTACATAATATCATTAGTGTAAACCATACTACAATTCCATCTAGACCACTCATCACTTTATTAGATCAAGAAATTGTTTATGATGATTTAGATTTATATGCACTCTTTATCTAAGCCTACATAGATCATCATCCTATTAAAAGTTTTAATGTTGACAATGGGTTAAGTATTAACATGTGCACTATCACACTTATACATCATTTGGTGTATTCAAAGTAAGATATATCTCCTACAGACATAGTTATCAGTTGTTTCAGTGGCCATGTTCAGAGCTCCATCAAGGAGATTATGCTTCCAGTATAGATTGGACTAGCACATGTGCCCACTAGATTCATAGTAGTACTTAGTGAATAAATATTTGACATGTTACTAGGTAAGCCATAGATACAATATTTATGATCCATCTCATCCATTGTGTATACATGCATAAAATATATACATGAAAATTAGGGGATCAAAATTGAGGGTCTATCATATGAGTATCATAGTTACCAGTTATAACACAATTACCAGTTACAATGTAGTTACCAATTACAACACAATTACCAATTATAGCATAGTCACCAATTAAAACATTGAGCATAGTTCCTATTATTACACCATAGAATTCACTATAAACACTAGTGCAGGTGAGGTCTAATCTTATAGGTTTTTCATGTATGCATAATCTCCCATGGATACCATTATTATAGAGACCCCTACATTAGAGATATGTTATATATTATATAGGGCCTCACTTTCTTCTAAGATTAGTATAATTAAGTTATTGGGGTTTGAACATAGGGCCCTTAAACTAGCTTAGTGTCGTCTACCAGATGGGTTCCTAAGTCCCCTATGATTCATAAGACACCATAGTCAATTTCACATGTTCCTAGAACCACTTCATAGTCAAGGCTAGATACAGATCACTTAGTATAGTAGGTTCTGGGACCATAGTTACCCTTTCATATAGTGTGTATGATCATTATTCCTTTATTTGACACAGGCCACATTGATAGTAAGTCTACAATAAAACTCATTCATTAATATTGTTCCTCCCTTCTTGTACATAATTTCCTTCCTTCTTGTTCTTTGTATATAGTTTCATTTTCATGTTGCTTGTACATATCTTATATCCATAAAATACAAAAACACTATAATATTTCAAAAAACACAAGAACATTCAAAAATTTACCTAAAAAACACAAAATTATAGATTTTATGCATTGCCATGTTTACACTTATTATATTTTCTAGACACTACATATGTTATCTATCTTAGTATAGTCATTTTTATCATATATAAATGCTTCACTTGTTTTTGTCATGTGTTTGCATATTGCTATAGGATTTAAGTCCACTACACCAATAAAAATTTGTTATTATTTACCCAGTAGGTGCATATACACTGATACACAAGTTCTTCATTTGACACATTCACCCATTTGGGGGCACCCTATACATAGCTTTAATTAACAGGTTACATTTTTATATACTCTACCTCACATCTTTAACATTTTTATATCTTGATATTGATCATGATACACTTACTCATATTTTTTGTCAACTAGTACTATAGTAGACTTAGCCTATGTACATCTTGGCTCTTACACAGTTTGTATTACATGTTTATGAATACTTTCATTTCTAGCTTTCCTAGTTTAGACTTGATTATATCTCTATGCTTCTTATATTTCAAGGGAATTTGAATATGACATTACTCTTTGGATCTATACCAATTATTTTCATATTATGTATGATTTGGACATATGCCCATGTCCTTGTGTGTGATTTCTTGATTATGTATGCAGACATTTAAACATGTCTTTTTATGTGGCTATAAACCAACTTGCTTGTTTCTTGCATATGTGGACATTTAAGCATTTCTTTATATGTCTTTTTTTCTCAAATTTAGTGACATTTGTCCATGTCCCTTTTATTTTGGCCCATTAACCTAATGTATGTGCCTCATGTGTGTTTCATGTATGTTTTATTTTATACCTTACGGCCATGACACTTACCTTTTTCTTGTTAGACACTATAGTTTTATATGTCATGAGGGACCTCATACATCTCCCCTCCCTAATTGGGTGATATGATGGACATCATGCCCCATCCCCCTAGGTAGATACTTATTTATTACTCATATTTGTTCTTACATACATTATTATATCTATCTTGACACCCTTGTGAATGCTAGACATAACATACATTGTATATTACAAAGTTATGCTCAGATCACTTTACATTTTGATGTTATGTATGCTTATTATATTTGATTATTATGTAGATATAATATATGTTTTAGCTAACATGCATCTTTTAGAGTTTTTATTTTTTAGGATAGTTATTTCATAGGTTTAATAACTCACCTCAAAAGATGGGGCATTCATAGGGGTTTTTAACGAAGATCAGGGAACCAAAATGCACTCATAGTACATTTTCAGCACATAGGCATAGATTATAGAAATTAGACTTAGGTAAATATAGTGTAAAAACAATGACATAAACATCAGTATAGCTACACAAAAATTAGAGTTGGTAGACACTAGCTCCTAAATTGGAACACTAGTGTCACATGGTGCTACTATACAAGATATTATAATACTGTCCAGTAGCCTCAATTTTTTTTAAAAACTAAATTGCCTAGGAAATTATATTAGGTATAGTATATGTTTGCATAGGTTTAGTTATTGATTTATTAGTGTTGCTCAATTTTTCTCATATTCATACCATTTTAGCTTAGATTCATACTAGTTTAATTAGATTAGGGGCATCATGTGCAAAATGACTATTCCCATATTCATTTTAGATACTCAGATATATATTATTATAACTCAGTCCATAATCCATATGCTCATATATTAGATTTGGGGCCACGTGCATGGCATATTATTTCTAAGTGCTCACTTATACATTGGTTGATTAGATGGAATGGCAAATTTTATGTCATTATCTACATTATATACATCCAACATCATATTTTAGGTTACACACTAGTTTCATACCTTACTCCATCTACATTGCTTAGGATTCCCAAGTGACCTAGAGCTACCAAATATACCTAAGTGGCTATAGAGTTGACATTCCCAGCTAGACATTTCTAACTACATCATGTAATTTTAGTTTTAGATGCATCTACTACACATGGGTAGGCAATGATGGAGTCATAGTCTACTTGAGTTCTTAAGCCACCTACTTGAGAGGTTTGGACACACCATCAGTCTAATCCAATATATTCATAGGTCATGATCCACCAAATAGGGGTGGTAAATGATGGAGTCAAAACCAAATTGAGTTTTTAAACCACCTACACATGAAGATTGAGCAAGCCATCAACTCAGTCCAAGATATTCATCGATTGATCACTATATACATGCACACACATAGGTTATCACCAGGTTTATACATTGGTTCACATGCCTAACGAGGTATATTCATTCCTTTCCTATCTCTTATCCATTCACTCAATTTTACTCAATTTCACTTCTTTATTCTTTTTTGTTTTTTATTTTGATATCTAATAAGTGAGGATTGATTTATCCACATTTAGATTGTATGACATACATTGGATCATTCTTTACATACTTAGACCTAGCTTCATGGGATTCACCTCTTAGGTAAGTCCAGGTATGCTTCTTTTTCCTTTATCCTAGTCATTTCACTTGGTTGTATTTTTAGAATAAAAGGGGGAAATATAATCACCTAAAAGTGGCATTTGAGTTTTAAAATTGCTACTTGAGACTACATATCCCTAGATTAGGAGTATACCTATCTTAGAGCCTATTTTCACACTTATTCATCCTTCATGTGGGCCAAAAGCATCCCTAGTCATCCTAAAGTAGTCCTAAACCCTCATTATTATTTCCTAACCCTACATGCCTAGTGTTTTGCCACTTGGATAATAAAATTATAATTGGGACAGTAGTGCTACATGGTGTTAGTGTCCCAATAATGATACTACTATCCTTTGCCTCCTTTTTCACAAATGAATATCTTTTCAAATCTAAAACTCTTAGGGTTGGCCTATACTTATTTTAGCACCTAAAAAAGTACCAAAATAGTATAAATGCATGAATTTTATCCCTCTAACCACTAGATATAAATCAAATGAAAATTACATATGTAAACCTAGAACAAGTTGTGCATAATTAAGGTTATCAATCCATATTCTTCCCTACTTCTTCATACTACCATCTACATCATTCCTAAGCTAAAATTACCTAGATTTTTAGTCTCAATCACATTCAAAGAATTCAAGTCAACTATCATACTATCTTTACTTGTAATTAAACCAAAACTTATGTGGGGATAACTACATTGATCTTTATCCCTCTTTAAATTATTGGTATGTAGGCAAATATCATCATAGTGGGGTGTTGAGGATGTCTAACCTACCCCACCAATAAACACACTTTTCAATTTGTATCAATTGAATGCCCTAGTAACATGAAGGATTAGGATTTACTCATAAATTCAATAAAAATAGGTAGTATAAAAGATTTCAAAACTCTTGAGTGCAAGAACAGACCTCATAAATCTAGACATATGTGCACCTATAAGCTCAAGACAGTCAAACATAGAGGACATTACTACTAAAATAGGGACACTAGAACCACATGTCTAATTATAGTGTTATTGTCTAATTAGGGCACTACTCTCTAGGAGGGGTTTTGACACTAAGATCATGTTTATGATACTCAAACCAGTCTTTGCCTTAGTTTTTAACCTCTAGATCATCCATATCAACCATTTTCTAGTTAAGCTCTTGTTTTATTTATTACTATTTTTAGAAAGGTTAAAGTTAGTTTTATAAAAAATCAAGGGTTGTATTTATTGCATATTACTACCCTAATTTAGTATAATTATATATTTAACAAACATAGGATTTACATTCAATAAGTCCTAAAAGGTTAAAATCAACACAATCATAAGAGTTTGCCCAGTCATTATATTGACAAGGGTCAGTGGGAGCAAGAATCTATCCATATAAAAATGGAATAAGGCCATAATTAATGAGCATGCATTACATGTAAATCTACTATAAAGCATATTTTTTCTTTCCAAGAAGAACCATTGGATTAAAATTAGTGAACCTCATTTGGTATCTCCCAAGTGGAGATAAGTGAGTTGACATGACCAAAAGCAATCATACATGCTCAATGTGATGGATATCAAAATCACTTAGAAATTCATCAAAATGAATAATATGTTCAATAGTCACTAGATTCACATTGATATTACATAGGTTGGCACTTTATATTGATTTTTTATACAATTAACATATTAAGTGTGTATACAATCAACACATATACAAAAGTAACACATGTGTGTAAAAGAGAAGAAGAAATGAAACCTCTTGAAACTATAGAGAATTAATTTTATAAGGCTCAAGAATAGCATAAATTCATATATCTAAAAAAACTCACATTTTCAAAAAAAATGCATCTCAAAAGGAGCTCTATGATGAAAAGTATGTGGGTTTAAAATTATTTTAAAAAAAAACTTCCCCTTGTAAAATGAAAATATTGGGCTTGCAAAAAAAGTTGACTCAAATTTTCATTGAAAAGCTCAACCCCATTAGGTTGGTTGTGAATAAGGGTTAATATCCCATTTGACCAAGTTATAATGACTAGGATAAATTCCCCCCTTTTATTGATTTGATTTATGAAGGAATGATGTCACCCCAAAAATGCCTATAATTTGTCAATGAATAGTGTCACTTAACACTATCTTAAATTTGATGATCATATGGATGCCACTAGTATGCATGGGCATAAAGGGATATAAGTTACACATTCATATATTTTTAGGACAACTTTATGGTCTTAGTGAGACATGGTGAGTGAATGCGGATGCAGTCAGCAAGCATGATGGGTCATTATGCATGGGTGTGGGTTCGCACAATAGTATGAGTGTGGGTAGGAATAGTAGCATAGGCTTAGTAGGCATGTAATCATGGGTGATTCATATTTATAGGGATGCATGCATATAGGACCATATCCATGGTTAATTTTGGTGTGGTTGTTGGGGATGCAAGGACATGGGTCATATAAGTATGACTATGGAGGATGCATGGATGCAATTCATGATGGTGTGGTTGTTGGAGACACATGGGTGTGGTTGATGGTGTCATGTATTCTAGATATGTATGGGAATATATTTTAGGGACACATGGTTTTTAAATCTAAGGAAAAAATTCTAAGTCTAAGTTATTATAGAAGTCATCAAACTAATAGAAATGGCATGAACCCAACAAGGAAAACCTCATATCTGTAAAAATTATTCATCTTCTCCAAAAAAATGGAAATAATATACTAATTTTTTATAAAACCTAGAAAACATTTTCTGATTTAAGGCTCATAGTATGGATATACATGAAAACCAATAAAAAACACTAAAACCCTCTAAAAATAGTTAAAGTGGTTGTCATGAATCTAGGTCATGTTTTTAGCCATTCCTAGGGTTTTGGCACCCTGTAAATCCAATAGTACTATCCATTTTTTGTCTATAGACTCTAGAAATCAGATTTACATGAGTTTTTTAGAAACCCCACCAAACCTTTGAAAACTAAAATTAATGAAAAACCCCTGAACAAGCTAAAATGTTAGATCTCACAACATGAACAATGGCATTCACCTACCGAAAAAGATCTAATACCATGTTAGAGTGTGCCATACTTGAGGATCAGTCTAGATAGGATTTAATACTTGAAGAACCATGTATGGATTAGTGAAATCCAAAACAACTCAAATGGAATAAGTTTATCTTTTTAATAAATATATTATATTAGTAGTATTTACTCATTAGCCATAAAATATTTAGGAAGATATATTATATAGGTGAAAGATAAACATGTCCTCACATCCTCATGAATGTGGGATTATCTTTAAAAATGACCTTTATTAAACACCTAAGTGATACCTAAGAAAGCTAACTAAACATGTGTAGGGAAAAACCATTAAATAGAATAAAAACCTATAGTAATAATTTAGTGGGAAAGCTTATAAGTACAAGTGTGAAAGACATTTATTCATTTAATCCATTATAAATAAAACCAAGATTTTAATTTGTATCTCTTTCACACACTGACTACAATAAGATCAAATCAAATATGAATGAATTGAATAAACTAGTCATGATAACTACTACACAACATAACTAAGATAATCAAACACAATAACAATCTTATCACTAGTTCAAAAACTAAATCCAAGGACATAGAGACATTATATGAATAAAACACAATAAAAATATGTATTCAAAATTATTGAAATAATTTTATTATAATCAATATCTCTAAACAAGCAACTAAGCAAATAAAATAGAAAGGAAAGGTAGGTTCAATCTTGGCATAATTCTAGTAGAGTTTTGGTACAAGAAGTGCAACCTTTTATACATTATAGACATGTCTATATATAGACAATTTTATCTCATGAAGTTCACTCAAAACACTACTAGGTCAATTATAATAATTCAATCTTGATTGGGAAATGTGGTTAAGGGTGGTAGAATGCAGTTGGGATTTACATTAGGATTTCTATCAAATTGTACCATGATCAATTTATAACCCATGCTTTCATAATTATAACCATGTCTCATTAAGACTAAATGTATAACTTATTATCCCTCCTTTGTAGACTTTCAACCATATTTCCATTTTGATTAATGTCATTAGTTATCTAGGCATTTAAATTTGTCCCCATTTAATAAATTTATGCTCAAGACACTAGTTACTTCTCCCATCTATTATTTGCTTAATGTAAATAATAGTTGGTACTATAAGGAGGGTCTTTATTTGAATTTTTTGAACTTTGATGCCTCTCCTTCAAACTTCTCCCATGTATTATTTGCTTATCACAAATAAGAATTGGTGCTAGAAGGAGGGACTTTATTTAAATTTTTTGAACTTTGATGCCTCTCTTTTGATCTTCTCCCATATATTATTTTATTAACACAAATATAGGAGGGACTTTATTCTTGTTTGTTAGTTTGTCTTTTAATAGTTGTCTATACTAGAGTGACTTAGACCCCAATGTAAATATCATAATTTCTATAACTAGGTTCTTGTTCTTTTTGTTTCACCTCATTAAAGCATAGGAGAGAAAGAATCATTAGAGATAGGCCTATTACACATATTATTCTAATTTTATCAACATATCCCTAATTCTATGACAGCCCCAATGTATTGGCTTAGTGAATCAGCCATAAACATCCCATGCATTCAACATGACTTCCCTGAGGACACATTTGATTTCCTTCCTAATTTTCAAAGCAATCATAAAATAATTTTTTAGGAACATCTTGATGCTTACAAGTCTACTATACATGTTTTAAATGTAAAATTTGAAGATGTTGCTTGCATATTGTTTCCTCTCACTTTGGAAGAGGAAACATTTTATTGGTTTTTTAAACTTGGATCCTAATTCTATTACTAGCTGGAATGAGTTATAAAATTTATTTTGCTCTAATTTGGTTAAATGATAGATGCTCATGTGTTATTGAAGAAACTTGTTATGATAAAGAGAACCTCCTGATCTAATTAGCTATTTCAATTACATGTTTCAAAGGAGTCATAATATGGTCCCTAAAAATCTTAGACCACCTAATAAACTATTTTATATTTGTATTTACATGCTTTAAACCCCCTAATTGCCACATTTGTAAGGATGTTTATAGCAAATAATTTGGCCATGGATTTCATAGAATATATTCTAGTAGAAGATCAGTTTTCTTGCCTTCATCTAAGATAAATATAATAGCTACTCATTGTCCAAAATGATTCAATATCAAATCAAAAAATTGATTCTCCTACCATTATTCCAATAGAAACCTTTAATTTTTAGATTTTTAGTTATCAAGATTCTTTCATTAATTATGATTTGCAAGTAGGATATGATAGTTCTAATGATGACAATATCATTCTAATTTCAAATTTAGAATATTCTAATCAACCTATCTAAGAAAAGAAGGAAGATGTTCAACTAACAAATGGTTTAAGTTATAAATATTTGGTATGCTTTGAACCTGTTACCAAAATGATCATATTCAATGAGCTTTAGGTAATTGAATATCTCATTTATATTTGTCAATACTTTGAGGTAAATACCTCTAATGCATATGCTTATTCTAGTTTTGGGACTAAGAAACATGATTATTTTGAACACATACTTACTAATGGTCTAGGATTTATAGGAAGGAAAATCAAATAATTTTTTAGAGAATTCAAGGATATCCATGCTTTTCTAAGGACATTACCTGAAAGGGAATTATTTCTACCAAAAAGTGGAAAACATGTTGCACTATATTTATAAACCCACCCTCCCAATTTTTTTTGGGTTGTCTTTTAGTGTACATCATTTCATGTTTTTTTAATTTTAATTATTTTAGTTAGGTTTCCCACTTTCTGTTTTGTTTTTTTAGATTAGTTTCCCTATTTTTCTAGGGCAGGTTTTCTTTGGTGTGTTTGTTGATTTTTTACTTCTTCTTGTTTTGGTTTTTTTTTTTGCTTCAGCATTCAGGCTTGTTCCTTGTCTTAGGCATCCCATTGAAATAGTAATACATGTTCTAAAAATAAATATAATTGAGTAAAATAAAGGAACCATATGAAATCCCCTTTCTTTGCATTAGTGGGCTGAGAACTTCAAATGGTTGATGGAAACATGAAATTTATTTAGGATTTAGAAGTTAGAAAGTGAATAGTCATACTTAAACAATTACATAGGTTAATTAAGTTTTCTTTGGTGCATTTTTTGAATTTTGGAGGCCTATGATTCTAAATAGAACATGTGGATTTTAGAATGGTTTCTTTTTCTTGTCTAAATCCATCAACTACACTTAATTATATATCTAAAACAAAGTGGAAAGACTAAATTATTTTAGGTTTGTTTTGGTAGTAATGGATTTTCTGAGTTTATCATTATACCTTGGCTTAGTTCACAACACTAAATAGATTAAACAATGAAACCTTTTTGTAATAAATAAATCAAATGAAATTGAATAAAATGCAAAATCCAAATTATTTTCTCGAAAAGGTGATTTAGGCAACCTCCACCATAGGATTTTTGGCTTGGTTGGTCATGGATCAAGGCCTTGAGTAGGACTAAATATATCTCTATTGGGGATATACATGCTTGGATGGTAGCATATTAATTCCCATGCCATTCCCCCTAAAGATGGATAACCAATATTTCCCTCTTAGAGGTTCTGATTATTTACACAAGTCTTAATTATTTTATGTGAATTCAAGGTCTATAAAAGAATAAATCACTTTAACACACACTAAGGGTATTTTAGAAAAATTAGAACATAGTATGTCACATGTTGAGGTAGACTTCAGTGCCTTCATATTTATATTTTTTTCTAAAGGGACTACTTGTAATTTATGTTGGTGCTCATGTGTGATTATTTGCAGTCAAAATTTTCAAGTGCTTTGGCCAAATATTTGTATTCTATATTATAAATGATTAACAAAATTCTCCCTATGAAAATCACCATTTATTGGGTTTAACATTCCCCATCCTCAATTATTCATATGGGGACCCTCTTTTTCCTTTTTTGATCCAAAAATTATTATATTTAGTCTAAGGGTCCTTTAAAAATTGTAAATGTTGGCTTCACTCTGAGCTCCAAGATCCTTATAAATTTTTTAATTCTATTTATTAAGTTCCATTTTTAATGAAAAATCAAAGTTTTACACATGCTCTATATTATTTCCTTTGATTTCATTTCATTGCTTGGGTTTCATTCATATTGAGTTTATATTAATCACTTAATAGATTTAATTGTTTTTATGTGTTTATTTTGATTTCATGTTTATTGTGTAGGTCTAAATTTTCATGAAATTAGATAATTATTTTAGTCATTTGGGAACTTTCCATTACTTCCCTCCCTAAACCCTAGATCATGAAATGTGTTTGATCTTATAACTTATGGTTTGGTTTATTTCCATTGGGAATGTCTTTTGATGAAATTCTAAGTCTCAAATGTAGATTCAACACCCATTTTCCACTTGGTAACATGATGTTCTTCATAGATTTTGGATTATTTTAGAATTCAATTGAAATATTTCAAGTCCTAAAAGTTTCCTCTATCTAATATTAGGATGCATGTCTTTTAATCAATGGCATGGAGCTATAGAAGGTTGGTAGAAGTTCAAATAAGTTTCAAGCTCCTAAATGTCTAAGATCATGCCACATAGTGTGATCCCAATCAATCAAGACTCATAAGTTTAATTCACATAACATAGCCTCCCAAATAGAATTTACCAAGATTCATTCACATGGTAACATCCCATGAACCCATGGTAGAATCAAGATGGAAAATTGATTAAGTTTTTTGGTTCCTCCAATCATCAAGATCATGTCATGTGGCATGATCATAAAGATCATAAATTTAAAGAATTGAGGGCCAAGTCAAAGATCCATACATCCCCCAAGCCCCATGATTATGCTGCATGGAACCATCATAGATCCTAGAGACTCTATGAGATAGGGAATATTCTAAAGGCCCTAAGATGCCAAGGCCCCATGATTATGCCATGTGGCATGTTCCTAGGGACTCGGTGACCCAAGGGGTTTTGAAGGGAGACCAAAACCAAACTAAAATGAGAGGGTCCTCATAGGAAATTATTTAAAGAAGGGGAATGTTGGGGATACTAAAAATGGTTAATTCCATGGGGAGAATGTTTTAAAAGGGCCTTGGGCATAAAAATAGAGATCTAGATATAATATATGGTGGTTATGTATGATAAATTAATAAAATTAACTAAATCCTTGGGTCTTTAGGTTCTATGATGGTACCACCTAGCATCAACATGGGGCTCAATGGATATGGGGCTCTTTGACTTGGCCTTCGATTATATAACTCTCTACTCACTAAGATCATGCTCTATAATGCTACCATTTGGCATCATCATGAGGTTAGGGGGTGTGGGCCTCTTTGACTTGGCCTTTGGTTATATGACTCTTTGATCTCTAGGATTGTGTCATCTAGCATGATCTTGATGATTAGAAGAGACAAAAACTTAGTCAATTTTCCATTTTTATTTTTTCATGCATTCATGAGATGCTGCTATATAGATAGATCTTAGTGAATCTTCTATTTAGGATTCCCTATTATGTGAATAAACTTTTTGAGTCCTAATTGACCAAGATCATGCCATGTGGAATGATCTTAGGTATTCAAGAGCTCAAAACTTCTATAAACTTTGGCCAACCTTTCATGGATCTACACTATTGATTTAAATACATGCATCCCGATCTTAGATAGAGTAATTTTTCAAAACTTGGAACATTTCAATTAAAATTTGAAAGAATACCAAAGATATGAGGAACATGATGCTGCCAAGTGGTGAATGGGTGTTGAATCTACATCTAAGAATTTAAATTTTCATTGAAAGACTTTTTTGATGGAAATAATGTAATTTATCAATTAGAAGATCTAATGCATGTCAGATCCAGGGGCTCAGGGTGGAAAGTGGCATAAATCACCCAAATGACTAAAATACTTAGCCTATTTAGTGAAACTTTAGACCTACATAGCATACATGAAAGCTAGATAAACACAAAAAGCCATTAGATCTGTTAGTCAATTAATAGAAACTTGATTTAAATGAAGGCCAAGTAATGCAATGAAAGGAAAGGAAATAATATATATCATGAATAAAACTTTTATTTTCTATTAAAAATGGAACTTAATATATAGAATTTAAACATTTATAAGGATCTTAGAGCTCAAAGCAAATCCAACGCTAATAATTTTTAAAGGTCTCTTAGACCAAATATAAGAATTTTTAGATTAAAAGAATAAAAATAGGGTCCCCATCTTAAGAATTGAGGATGGGGCATGTTGGACCCAAAAAATTGTGACTTTTATAGAGAGAATGATATTAAGTATTTAGAATCCAAAATGTAAATCTCCAGCCAAAGCACTTCAAAAGTTAGACTCCAAACCATCACACCTAAACCCAGAGTAAACTATAAGTAGTCCCTTTAAACAAAATTATAAATATGAAGGCACTAAAGTATGCCTCAATATGGCATACTAAGTTCCAATTTTGATAAAAGACCATCAATGTATGTTAAACTAATTAATTCTTTTTGTAGATGGTATTATAAACTATATATCACCTTAGTCATGTACACTTGGAAAACTCATACCTTGGTTATTCCTCTTGGTTATAGGCCTTTCCTACTTCCATAAGTCTCACATCTACTCTCTCTTGTGCCCTTTGGAATATCTCTTAATTTTATCAATCTTATGTTGATGACCTCAGCCTCTATCTTGCCCAAAAGGCTAAAAACTTGCTTATCTTATACCTCCATAAGTTTTAAGCCTATACCTATTTTATTTCTCCCTTGACACTTGCATCCTGGGTAGACACTGATGTTGATGTAGATGTCCTATTCTATTGTAAGTGTTTAGTGACATAAATACATCTAATTTGTAAATG
This sequence comes from Torreya grandis, assembly GCA_037957365.1. Lineage (NCBI taxonomy): Eukaryota > Viridiplantae > Streptophyta > Pinopsida > Cupressales > Taxaceae > Torreya > Torreya grandis. The sequence goes on along the minus strand of JARHVA010006506.1, from coordinate 69,563 downwards.
AATACATCTAATTTGTAAATGAAATGCATACTAATGGTTAACCTAAGTGCAACTATGTGAGATATTCTCTAAAGGGATTGGTATAAATATAATATCAACCCTCATTCATTCTACACCTAACATGGACCAAGGCAACTTATACAAATCATTCTATCAATCATTTAAGTGAGTAAATTTTCCATATTTTCTCTTATTTCCATATAAATCATAGATACAACATATATATATATAGGTTGAAGTACTGAAGGAGTAACCCAAGAGCTATATTTTCTAAGTTACAAGCTAGGTCACTATTGTAATTACTTATTACATATTACATGATTCACACATAAGAAAACATGTAGGGGAGAATTACATAAGTTTGAGTCCTTCTTTAGAGTACTAGTTGTGTAAGTAGTACTCATTTATAGAGGGTTCCTTAGGGAAACTCAACACCATGTGCCCACTAACCCATTTTTTCCATAGCCACTATGAGGATGAAGAACTAGGGTTTTAATATTTGACAAGGAGTGATAGTCCATGACCCAAATCCAAATGCACTAGAGCCAAGGAAATAATTAACCCAAAATCATATAGGTGGTCACATCCTATTTCAATAGTTATTTTGTACTAGACACCTACATCTAATCTAGACACTATAATTGATGTAATCATCCTAGATTGATGCAAGTGTCTGCAGCTATAGAGGCACTTAATCTAAATTTTGGTTATTATTATAGAATATTCTTCTAGTCCAATTTCTACATGTTCTAGTTACAAATATTTATTAGCATCAAAACCAAATAACTACCTTGTTTTCATTATCATTACAATATCTAGCATAGTTGTACTTTCAATTTTTAGCATAACTCAACATAATAAATGTAGTATATGTTCTATCTAAGTTTTACAATTAATTACCTAATATAGCTCTATTTATCACCCTTATTATTATTCATTTATATATTCTTAACCTTATCTACCCATAGTATGATCCACATCTAATTTAGGGTTAAACATTTGGTGAACTTAATCTTTGATCTTGAAACCCTAGTTGGCTTAGGATTTTCTATTTTTGAAAAAAAAAATTATTTCATATTTTTCATAAAAATAAGATTTTTTTCTATTATTATGTGAAATATGGATGCATCTATCACCCATTTTAGGTTCTAATTTTTAATAGTTTTTATGGTTTTATACATCACTTACCTTGTCAAATCTATTAATCAAATCTATAAACATCATGAAAGGGTTTTAAAATAGAGACAACACTTGATCTCTCTTCATAATTCCTTTTTTTATACTATAGATCTAGTATCTAGATTCCAACGTGCATTCTCTCAACCATTTTTTTACCTAAGTCTTATTCGAATAACAACTACCATCCTGAACCCATTATTCACCCACAACTTATATTGGATTATGTGGTCCATTATAAAAATACTCAAAGAGGTAAGGTTTTTCAACCTAATCCACCACTTGTTAATATAAAATAGGTCCCTTATAAGCCTAATCTTGTGATAAAATCTAAGTGATATGATCTTGTTGACCGATTGATTGATACACATGTTAAGATTTCAATATTTGAGCTCCTAAAGTAATTTTTTATTTATAAGGATATCCTATATGAGGCATTGATTGAGATCCAAATTTTTGAGTGATATAGAACCTACTTATTTTGCAAACATCATGAAATATTTTAAGAACAATGCAAATCTCATTACCTTTGATCTAATATATTTATCATTTAAATCTATTATTGACTATTATTTGTCTTTATTCATACAAGTGACCATACAAAATAAGGGAATAAAAAAGGTTATCATTGATAATGGATTGGGCCTAAATATTTGTAACATAAACTTCCTAACCACCATGGGTATTAGCACCAATCTTCTTCAAAAAATAGTTATGCATAGAAAAGGGTTTGATAATTCACATATCACTCTAATTGGTCAAATCACATTGGATGTGACATTGGGACAAAAAATGGTTTTAATTACTTTATAAGTAATTTCTCAATGATAACATTATAATTTACATTTGGGTAGACCTTGGATACATTCAATAGAATTTGTCCCATCTACACTTCATCGATGTGTAAAATTCATACATGATGGGACATTGTTATCCATGTTTATCGATGATGAGCCTCTCAAAATTTGTCAAATTATAAATTTTGAAATTGAAGGCATTCCTACAGTGGTACCACCTAAACAATGCATTCCTATTGATAATATACACAAGTATGAAATAGATGAGTCAAGTAGAATGGATCATTCATCTCTAGATAAAAATAAGGCACTTAATATTGATGTACACATAGATTCACATAAATAACAATATCCATTACCAAAATCTCCAAGAAAAACACAAGAGTTTCCAACATTTGAGCTTCATGTATTAATTAATACTAATCAAAAATATGGCCATGTTTCGTATTACTATAACAGTGATGATGATACCACTAAGATATGACAAATGAGAAAATGTAAAAAACTAAAATTTGATCCACTTGATCACCTTTTACATAACCTATTTGAACTTACAAGTCTTAGTACATATAAGCTAGATCTACTCACAAAAGATATAGAATTGAATCCAAATAAGGGGGAAAAAAATGAAAGATGAGCATGTAAATGTTTGTTACTCCATACATCCCTATTGGTTAAAAACATTGAGTCAACCTTAAGGGGGTTAAATGCAAATACATCATGTGAACAATGTGTAATCTTATCAAAAGGTTTCACTATAGACTTTACAGATCACAACACAATAGGATACTTCAAATACCATATTATCTATTTTACTTGAGCATAAAATAATCTCTTTACCTTCTACTAGACACAAATCAAATAGTAGACTTTTACTTATAAAGGGCATACCATATTATAAATATGATCAAATCAATGGACATAATACCAATAAATGTGAGGCATCGAGGAACCTAATTTAGAAATATAAGAATGACGAATGTATATAAATTGTGTCTGAAACCTGCAAAAGGTGAAATCTTTTAATCTTTCAAAAGATAACTATCTTTCAAAGTGACCAAAGCATCAAGATTAACTATTACTACTAATATTGATGGGGTATATTATCTCCATCTCTAGTTTGATAAAAACAAGTGGGATATAACTTGTGTCACTAAATTTATTGAATAATTGAGACAACTACAAATGAACTAGTATACTCTTTGTTCATGCTTAAATCTTGAGGATACATATGATTACCTATCACCTATGGTCTACATGTAGTAACCTTAACCATATGTATATTAGATTGGGAACCATATTTTCAATTAAACCTTGGACAAAATTGGCTAGTCGAGTGGAATGCCAAGCTAGATATAGAAAGTATGTGTATTAGTTTTCTTGATATGGATAAAGATATTTGCATACATCATAATGGGTATGGTTATTTTCTTGCATTGTTAGATTTAGGTAAACCATTAGATAAAAACATTTAATAAGTGGTAATTCATCACTATAAACAAAGCTTGAAAATTTTCCTAGGTGGTCCTACATGTTTTTATGATGAGGACTTCCTTGATTAGACATCTTCACGTATTCTAAAAATACAAAAAAAAATCAAAATAAAAAACATTCAAAAATCCAAAAATATTCTCATCATCTACTTATTCTATTGGCACCTTGGCATCTATGTTGATGGATACATATCAATTACTTGTAAATACAATTGTGTTTCATGTTTCTATTTGAGTGTGATACAGACATACATAGATACATGATCTATGTACTTTTGGATGTTGGTTTTTCCCTTTACTCACATCACTAGGATGTTAGGGGCATCCACCTCTATGATCATGATACATCTAGAATATATCATTATATGGTCATTTTACATTATCATTTTTGAGCTCATATATACTTACACATGCCTTTATCTATGTTTCTCTCTTCTACAGTGTACTTGATATGCTATGTACTTGACATTTTTTGCTAACACATTTGATCAATGGGATACAATGTTATGTTCATGTTGGTTTATTATGTTTCCATTTATGTACTTAATTGAGTGTCTTATCTTGTTATTATCTTGTTTATTGAGCATTTGAATATGATCCATTATTTGTGGCCCTTGTGCCTATCTTTGCCTATTTTTGACATTTGAGTATGTCATTGTTTATTGTATGGACATTTAAATATGTCAAATTTTATTTTGTGGACATTTTCCTAAGTCATGTCCATTTGATTATGTGGCATTGGAACATGCCCCTTATTTGCAGTCTCCTTGGATGATTTTCTTTTGATTTGGTTTTGAGTGCCCTTGCATGTGTTCTTGATTGCTTATTGAGATTTTATTTTTATAATCTATATGTTTTCATTATATTCATCATGTATCTTAGGCCTTAATGTGATCACATTATATGCACTTAATTGATACATTTACCTAGATATGTTCCTTACATATTATATATGGTTCATTCTTAGTTATATGGTTATCTTATCCCTTTGTGGTAGGTAACTACCAGTTTTTATTCTTCCCTCACCTCAAAGTGGGGAGCATATTAGTGGGGGTATGTCATAGAGGCATGGCTTTCACACATTCATAGTTTCAAATTTAGTGGGGGTATTTCATATAATCATGGATTCCACATGTTCATAGTATCATATTTAGTGGGGGCATGTTTTGAAAACATGTTCTCCACACTTAGTATGCAACATACCTAAATTATAGTGGGGCAAGTTTTGGAAATATGTCCTCCATATTGGCACTTATATCAGTTTTCAAATTTCTCCATATACAGTGGGGTCATGCTTTGGAAACATTTTATCCACATTTACATCAATTTTAGTTTCAAATATATAGGGGGCATGTTATGGAAACATATTCTTTACACTTGCATAGTTTTCAGATTGGATAGATTCCCAGTTATATGATTCAGATACACATTTATAGTAGAATTCTATACATTGGTACCATTATTATACATAATTTAATTTTAATACATATATAAGGTGCATATTCTATTAAATGTGTGACTAATATTGTAAAATCAAATCAATTCTAGATTCAAAACACTTTCAAGGACAATCACCACCCATCAAGTTGAACTTTTATGGACTATATTGAGATAATCTAATGCAATAGTTGGTTGATTTTTTGGTAGTGTTAAGATAATTAAAGTGCTCAATATTTCATATTTTTTAGGTTAGACTTGATTGTATCATCTAGCCTCACCAATTTGATAGTGTGAGTTGACTTGATTCACTCGCACTTACCAAGTTATAAGTATGATTATATTGCATTGTTGAGCTAGTCTCAACTTCCAGGTGGCTATCCACCTTTTCTTAAAGGTTTAGGCATAGGCCCTCCTCTCTCTCTCTCTCTCTCTCTCCTTATATATATACACTTTATATATTTATACTTGTCCTAATCTCAATTTCAGTGATTCATAATGATTCATCTTTTAAATGAAATTACCAAAAGGTAAGATGGTAATATTGATACATAGATATACTCTTAAACCTTACTCTATTCAAATTTTATATTATATACACTAATTATATATTATAACATGCTCTTGATTATAGGTTAGTCATTAGTAAAGCACTCAAGTTGGACTCAAGCAAAGACAAGGTGTGTTATACACATCGAAGTACACATTCCTTTCCTTTAAAATAGTAATTTAATTACTATATTAAAGGGGGAAAATATATATGATATTTATGAACTATATAAAACTATGTCTTATATACTTGGAAAACTTAGACCTTGGTTGTTCCTCTAAAATCTAGACCTATCTTGCTTTTGTAAGTATCGCATTTGCTCTCTCTTGTGCCCCTTGGCCTATCTCTTAGTTTGACTAGTTTTATGTTGATGAGCCATGCTTTCTATCTTTCTTAGATTGTTAAAAATCTACTCATATTATTCCTTTACAAGTTATCATCCTATACTTATTTTCATGCTCCCTGAATACTTGCATCTCTAAAAAATACCTACATTTACAAAGGTTTATGTTCTATCACAACTATATAGTACCCTAAAGTCATTTAATTTGTAAATGAAACATAACCTAATGGTCAGCCTAAGTGTTATTATGTTAGATATTCTACAAAGGGATTGGTATAAATATAATATTAATCCTCATTCATTCCTCATCTAGCACAGACCAAGGTAACTTATGAAAAGCCTTTTATCAAGCATTTGAGTGCTCAAAGATTTCCTATTTTCTCCTATTTTCATATCAATAATAGGGACAACACAACTATAGGTCTAAATTACCAAAGGATCAGTCCAAGAGTTATATTTTCCAAGTTACAAGTGAGTACTCTATTGTACTAGTTGTCACATATTGCATGATTCACGTATGATCCAACACATAAGGGAGAACTACATAAGTTTGAGGCCTTTTTCAAAGTATTGGCTATGTAGGTAGTTCTCATTAATAGAGGGGTCTTTAGGGTAGCTCGACACTATGTGCCCACTAACCCATTTTTCAATAGGCATTATGAAGATGAAGAACTAGGGTTTTGATCATTTGATAAGGAGTGATATTCCATGACTAGGATTTGAATGCACTAAAATGAAGGTAATGAATAAATCATAAGCATCTAGGTGGTCACATCCTATTTCAATAGATATTCCCTATCATATACCTATGTCTAATTAAGACTCTAATGTTGATACAACCATCCCAAGCTAACACTAGTGTTTATAACTATAGAGGTACTTAATCTAGATTTTGATGTTTATTACAGAATATTCTTCCAAATTGATTCCTACCTATTCCAAATCCAAATTTGTATTAGCATAAAAACTAGTTAAGTATCTTATTTTCATTATCATTTCAATATCTAGCATAGTTTTACTTTCTATTGTTATCATATCTCAGCATAATAAATTTATTATATATTTTATCTAATTTTTGTAATTAATTGGCCTACTATAGATCTATTTATCACCCTTGTGATTATTCATTTCTATATTATTAACCCTATCTACCCATAGTAGCATCTGCATTTAATTTATGGTTAAACACTTTTATAGCTTTTGAAGTCACATAAAATAATCAAACTTGTCTAAATAATCAGAACCTCTAAAGGAAAATATTGGTTATTTATCATGGGGGAATGGCATGGGCATTGCTCTACTACCAACTCAGTGTCTATATCCCTGACATAGATACCTTTGGTCCCACTCAAGGACTTGTTCCATTACCATCCAAGCCACAAATATTGTGGTGGAAGTTACTTAAATCACCTTTCTAAGGAAAGAAATTTGATTTTTCATTTTATTCAATTTCCTTTCATTTCTTTCTTATAAATATATTTCATTATTTAATCTATTAAGGGTTGTGGACTAAGCCAAGGTATAATGATAGACTCATAAAATCCATGACTACCAAGACAAACCTAAACTAATTCAATGTTTCCACTTTACTTTAGATATTTAATTAAGTGTAGTTAATGACTTTAGATAAGAAAAAGAAACTATTCTAAAATCCACATGTTTTTTTTAGGATCATAGGTCTCCAAAATTCAAAAAATGTACAAAAAAAAACTTAAGTAACCTATGCAATTGTTCAAGTATGACTATTCATTTTGTAACTTATAAATCCTAAATAATTTTCATGTTTCCATCAACCATTTGAGGTTCTCAACCCACTAATGTATGGAAAGTGTATTTCACATGGTTCCTTTCTTCTACTCAATGATTTTTATTTTAAAAATAGGGCTTATTATTTTAATGTGACACCTAAGACAAGGAAAAAACTTGAATGCTAAAGTAAAATAGAACCAAAAATAAAATACACCAAAGAAAACCTATCCTATAAAAATAGGCAAACTAATCTAAGAAAAAAATAGAAAACATTTGACTTGGACCTCAATTCATCAAGTCTTCAATCTCTAGGATCATTCCATGTGACATGATCTTAATAATTGAAGGAGTCAAAATACTTAGAGAATTTTCATTTTACTTTTGCCACAGGTCCAAGGGTTGCTACCACATGGATGGATCTCAGTGAATCATCTATTCAGGAGGCCCCACTATGTGAATCAACCTTCCTTGTCTTAATTTATCATGATCATGTCACATGGCATGATTTAGGGCATTCAAGATATCAAAACTTCTCTAAACTTCAGCCAACCTTCTATAGATTTTCATAGTTGATTAAAAAATATAAATCCCAATCTTAGATAGAGGAAGTTTTCTAGACTTGTTACATTTTTATTGAACACCAAAATAATCCTAAAGTTGTGAGGAATGTGATGCTGTTAAGTAGTGAATGGGAACTAAATTTTCATTCAAGACTTGGATTTTTCACTGAAAGACTTGGTCAATGAAAATAACCTGAACCATTGATTATAAGATCAAACATTTATCAAGATCTAGGGAAATCAATGAGGAAAGTGGTGGAAAGTTCCCAAATGACTAAAATACTTAGCTAATTTTGAAAAAAAATAGACCTGCACAACAAACATGAAAGTTGACTAAACACATAAAACCATTAGACATGTTAGTCAATTAATATAAACCTAATTTAAATGAAGGCTAAGCAATAAAATGAAATCAAATTCATTAATATAGATCAATAATAAAACTTTAATTTTCCATTGAAAATAAAATTTAATATATAAAAATTAAGCATTTATAAGGATCTTGGAGCTCAAAGTGAAGCTAACATTGATAATTTTTAAAGGTCCCTTAGCCCTGATATAACAATTTTCAAATAAAAAGAGAAAACATAAGGTCCCCATTTGAAGAATCAAGGATGGGGCATGTTAGACCCAATAGGCCTGATTAGGAAGTTTTCAAGAAATTAGTCAATAATAGGCAAGGTGGACAGATGGGTTGGATGTAATTAGGGGTTAGGATGTAACATTTACATTCTACCTAAAGGGTTTTTTACTATCATTTTACCTTTAATAGAAAATAAGGAGGAGGTTTTACATGGATGACCTTGATTTTTTGATGGATCTAGGCTATGGGTATAAAATTTTAACTCATTGGTTACAAAGAGAGGGAATTTACCCATTTGGGTTAGGATGTATGGGCTTCCCATGGAATACTAGAGTGATAAATATTTGAAATAGATTGGACCCTCAGTGGGGGAATACATCAAAATGAATCTAAATACTATGGAAGGAATTTTGGCTTTCTTACACTTGAGTGTGTGTTATCTTGGATTTAGATAAAGGCATACCCAAAACCATCTACATTAAAACTAGTGAGGGGTTATGGGAACAAAATATCAATGTAGAAAGGATTCCTTTTAGATTAAATAATTGTAGGGAAGTAGGGCATTTTTGGTGGGATTGCCTAAGGAGGGAAGGGATCAAAACCCATGCACCTATTTGGAAAGCCAATCTTAATCCCCCTTTGAATGTTTTAAAACTTCATGATGGAGCCCATTCTCACAAACCAAAGCTATTTGACTCACTTAAAGGACCAGTTATTAACCTTAAAAGGATTGAAAATCTCAAGGGGAATGGTATTAATATTATGAAAATTAAATCTCTTAAATAAATAAATGAAGGTAGTGATAAATTTTCACCTAACACTATGTTTAAAGAGTACTTCATTTTAGAGAAGGCACAAAAATTATCATCCATCATTATGAATGAGAGTGTGGGGGATGAATATTTGGTAGATACCTACTAAAATTTGGTTGGATCAAGAATGGTGAAAGATTTTCATTTGTCTCCTTTGACTAAAGACTTTGAGCATGAAGAAGAATATCATATAAACTTTTTGTAGGTTCTTTCCTTGGCACAAAAAGACTACAAGCTCTCCCAACCAAACTATGGGGGTACAAACAAAAGAGGAAGGAAGATGGATAATGAGCGCACTAAGGTATAGGTTTTTGTGGGCATGTAAAAATTCATGAAATAATATGTTATTCCTATAAATCATGGGGTGGAAGGCCTCTCTTCCCCATAATGAAGGTACTTTCTTGGAATGTTAGGGGATTAAGTGCCCCTAAAAAGATGTGCCTAGTGAGGTGACATTTATACTATCAATTTTTTGATGTGTTTCTCATGTAGGATACTAAACTTTCTAAGGAGGAAGCAGAGGGGCTTATGGACAAAAACTAGAATAGATGAAAGGTTTGGTCTCTATATTATATAGGGGCTTTAGGGGGCTTGGTGACACTATGGGACCCATCGAGAGTTCAAGAGTAATATTCTAACTTTGGGACCAATTGGAAAATCTATAAGGTAACTATGTTTGCCTTAAATAATATCTTTTTTCTTTTTAATGATTATAGACCAAACTTAGACGTAGGGAAATCTTGTGTTTTGGATGAAATTTAGTAGTATATTAACCTATTTTTAAGACAATAGTGTGTGTTAGGGGGTGATATTAATGTCATCTTATCTAGAGTTGAAAAGAGAGGTGGATTATGTAAAGAGATGAAATCACATAAATATTTTTTCAAATTTATGGTTGGTGTGGGACTGATTGATATAGTTCCTAAGAATGGATTGTTCTCATGGACCAACAAGTGGTAGGGATTTAGAAACATTATGGAAAATTTGGATTATTTTTTAGTTTCCCTAAATTGTTTAGGTATGGATTAGGTGATGGAGAGCAATATTTTATCAGTGTCTACTTTGGATCATGCTCCAATCAAGTTCAAAATTAGCAAATATGGGGATCCACTAAAATGTGCTTTCAAGTTCAAATTAATATGGCTTAGGGACCCTTCCTTGCCTAATTTAATTAATAAATTGTCAAATAATGCATCAATGGGGGAGGGATCAAATATGTTTTTCATAATTAAAAAGCTTCAACATGTCAAACTGTGTCTTAAATCTTGGAACAGAAACTCCTTCAAGAACATTTTCAAATAAATTTTAAGGGTGGAAGAATAATTAGTATCTCTTAACCAGTGGTCATGAATGTTGGTATGGATGCAATCTCTTATGTGAATGAAAAAAAAATATTATAACAAAGATGAAGGACCTACACATTAGGGAAGAAGTGTTATGAGAGAAAAAATCAAAAGAGAAATGGCTCAAAGAAGGTGATGGTAACACTAAGTTCTTCCATAATTATATAAGGACAAGAAAGAGATCCAACCACATCTCTAAGATCAAGGCAAGAGATGGCTTGGTGCCTAAAGTAATGTTGAGGATTAGGGAAGATTAGTGGTGTGTTTTTAGGAGTTTTTGGCTAACACTAATGCCTTGAACTTAGAGGCTCAGTCTATAATCCTTGAACACATTCATAAATTATTCATGGAGAACCATAAAAATATGCTTATGGCCCCTTTCTCTCATGAGGAAATTCATAAGTTCATCTTCTCCATGGGTAAGGATAAATACCCTAGGCTAGACAAGTTCTCAATTATTTTTTTCAAATTTTCTATGACATTATGGCAGAAGAGATTGTTAAAATGGTGGAAAAATACAGGAGGAAGCAAATGATTGGGGAAGATATTAGCTACACTTTTTTTTAATCCCCAAAGGTGAGATGCAAGCATCATTTGGGGATTTTCAACCAATCCCATTATGTAACATAGTTTATAATATCATTTCCAAGGTTGTCTCTTATAGGTTAAAAATTCTTTTAGGAAATCTAATTTCCAATGAACAAGGGGGAATTGTCCCTAGAATAAATATTCAAGGTGGGGTTGTAATCACCCATAAAATTATCCACTCACTAGTTGATAGTCATAAAAAATAAAAAATTATTAATTTGGACATTAGTAAAGCATATGAATGAGTTAAATGGTAGTTTTAGGTGAAAACTCTAGATAAATTTGGGTTTTCTAAGGATTGGTGTAATTAGATCTTTAGTTGCATCTCTAACCCCAGGTTTTCAATCCTTATCAATGAAGAACTAGTTAGTTTTTCAAGGTCTACCAAGGCCTTAGGCAAGGATATCCTCTCTCCCCTTTCTATTCATAATAATAGTAGAGGATTTAGGGAGGATAATTTTATGAGTTGTGTCTAAAGGTGTGATCAAAGGTCTTAGGGTGGTATAAGGGATTGATAAATTGATTCATCAATAATTCATTGATGACACAATCATGTTTGGTAGTTTAATTGAAGGAGAAGCCATTTATATCAAATTATTTTTGGTTGAAAATGATAGGGCATCTAGATAATGGATCAATTCTACCAAATTAGAAGTATACTTTATCAATACTCTTAGGCAATTTTAACTTGCTATCTCAGCCATTATATATTTCAAAACATGAAAATTACTATCTAAATCATAGGGGTCCCACTTTTCATGGGAATAGGTAGAGACTCTTTGTGGGATAACTTAAGGAATTTTTGGATGTATTAGTGGAGTGGAAAGGTAATTGGATTTATCTGGCTAGGAGGATCACTCTCATAAATTTTATTCTTAGAGGTATTCCTATTTACACCTTATTAGTGTTATAACCACTGACCAAGGTACTAAAGGAGCTTAAGGACGTCATGAAGAATTTTTTATAGCAAGGAATTTAGGATAAAAATAAGATACACTTGGTCAAGTGGGACAAAGAGTGCTTACCTTAGGTTGTTGGGGGTACTAGAGTCAAAATATTGCCAACTTAGAATTTAGTCCTTGGTGCAAAATTAGTTTGGGGAATGGTAACCCGGACAAGGATTTGTGGAATATTCCCTCAATAACAACCTAGTTTTTGAAAATCCACCCAAGGGTTCTCACTTATGGAATTTTATTCTCAAGTGCCAATTTCTTAGGTGGTGAATGATGGGTACTTGGTTGAGTTCTATAATGACTCTTAGAATGGGCATAGGCCCTTACATGAGTTATAGGATTTAGATGTGGCCAAATAGGTTCTAGAATAGGTGTGGGGAACTAAAGATAGGGACTACCTTGAATCAAGAGCTATTGTTGGAGTGGACTATTATAAATGGAAAGACTTGGAAGTGATGCTAGTTTTGAATAACCAAAAATGTCTGCTGATGGAAATTTTGTCCAAGAGGAAATTTTTTATCAGTACTAAAGATCACATTATCTAATGGATTGGGGCTAAGACAAGTGTGTACTCAACTAGTCTAGGGTAAAATATAGTAGATTAGACAAAGACTTCTTATGTTTGGGATAAATACTTGTGTTAGAGCAAATCAAATCTACCCAATGTGAGGGCCTTCACCTGGCTCACCATGCAAGGGATAATTTTAAATTAAGAATCAATGTGCAAAGTGGGTATGGTTGGGCCATTAATATGAATTATGTGTTTGGTAGAGGAAGAAGATGAGAATTATTTACTTTTTAGTTGTTCCTTTATAGATGTTACATGGAATTAGATGTACAAAAATTTGAGTTGGTTTTGGGATAGATCAGAGTCTCTACAACAATCCTTTATAATTATAATATGGGGTTAGCTAAAGACAAATTCACATGCTTATGTTAGGCATGCCTAGGATTTTTAATCTAGACCTTATGGAAGGATCGCAACTAGTGAATTTTTGAAGATAGGATTAGTAGTTTTGAGGTGGTGATGAAATAAGCATAGGTAGTAATATATGAAGTTAGGTCAGCTCATACCAAGATTTTTAAGGGTAGTATTTTAGAATGGGGATCTTAGATCATCTCATCTTGGCATTGGTTTAATATGTTTCTTGTTAATGGGTCAGTTATGTGCTTGAAGTCTTTGATTCATGAGGGTAGGATGGATTGGGTACCCCTCTAAAACTATTCAAATTCAATTTTAATGGGGCTACCAAGAGGAACCCATGTGCCTCAATTATAAGATGTGTTATTCATGACTATGTTATTTTGTTAATTTGAGAGGCTTTAATGAAGCTCATGGATGGTACCAATAATGAGGTAGAGGAACATCCACTTGTATTAGGGCTTGATCTTATAGTATAATGTGGGATTGATTGAGTAGTTATGGAGGTAATTCGATGGTAATCATATAGGCCCTATAGAATAGGAGGGTTAGATCTTAAAATATTTAAAACATTATTAGTTAGGTGTGGGTGTGTTATATGATCTCATCTTATGGAAGTCTTCACTTTATTTTTGTGAAACAAATTCTATGGTGGGTGATCTAGAAAATACAGGGATCTCACAAGCTATAAAGATCATCATTGATAATGATTAGGATATGTGGAGAACTAATGGGACCCCTTTGGATGTGTAGATGATTCATGGTGTCAAAGGGTGTTGAGATGATGTTGATATGATTAGGAAGGAATTCATGTCCAGTGAAGGTGGCTTAATTTCCTACATGTGGGATATCTCTTTGTTGTTATTTCTTTAGGGTTTGGTAGAGTAGGGAGTGCCTTCATTGTGGGTTATTTTTTCAAGCTTTCACTGGTCTCTCATGCTCTATTTTTAGGTGTTGGTGGAAAGGTTGTTAACATGGATTGAAAGATACAGGTGTCATTAAGTGAGCCTTTACTTTAGGTCATGTTAGTGTCAATGGAGATGGCATTTAATGTTCATGTGTCTGAGTATTATTTGAATCAAATTTTCATCATATAATCTAGGAGTGTTTTACAACATATAAAGAACTTATTAGCTTGGTGTTTATAGAGATGAATTTTAGGGTGAATGTGACCTCTTTATTTTCATCAACCTTTTTTGAGAATTTGTTTTTGGTTTCAAAGGACAATAAGGTGACCCTATCGATGATTAATAGGATTATTCATCCAATTTTTCATGTTGGTTTGGAGGAAGTGGAGGAAGGGTTCTCATGGGGTGGTCAATGTTCACTTCTCTTATCTAAATAATATGACCAAATTTTGGTCCTTATACATGACTTTTAGGACTTGGATGAGTATTTTGAAGTGTTTTTAGATCACATTGAATTCTTACAATACTGCCCCAAACACCCTAGCCTGGAGGGGAGAGTATTACTAGTGTTTGACCTAAATACCATGAGGGAACCAATAGCATTAGTGGTGGAAGCTTCAAGCATGATAAAATAAACTAGGGTCACCTATGCAATGAAAATTTTGACTCATATTTATGGGTTTTCTCCTCAATCACCATAGGCTACCCCTACACAATTAGGGAAGGGTCGTATAACTAGGTGAAGGGTGATTTCATCCCATCTGCAAGATAGGTTTCCATCTATGATAAAAGTGTTAGGCGTGGGATGTGAGATGGTGATGAAGTGCATGGTTAGACCTAGATAACAAAGGTGGAAACTAACATAGGTAGATGAAGTGGTTCTATTGAGAGGATAGTTAGTCATGGGGCTAGTGTGGATAAGCGATAAGGATGGTTGAGGGAAGAAACATCAATCTTAGGCTAAGTGGTGCTAATTAGTGGTAACAGTGGAATTTCTCCATTGGTGAGTGATGTTGGTGGCCCTTATGTGGGTAGATGATCAGATGGCGGTCTTTGGTCTTTGCCTTTTTTTGTTGGTTTCACTTTCTTAGCGTAGTTGTTGTTTGTTATCATTATTTCCCTATAGGGTAGGTTTTGGTTGACCCATGGGGGTCATTTTCATATTAGTTTTGGTTCTCTTTGATTTTTTTAGTACTGAGTTTTTCTCTATTATTTAAATATTCATTTTTTCATTTGATAAAATGGGTGAGGGACCCCCCAACCCTCAAATCACCTATTTAAAAAAGTAATTAAAAAGACATTATAAAATAAATGGTGTGCCAAAATTGGATGTCTACATTATGACCATAATATTTATAGAATTTTAACATGGGTCATATTAATAGCCTACTAAATTTCATATACATTTTAGGATATCAATGAATTATTACCCAAGAATATGGATGTAATAGTTAAAATAGGTATTGTCATAACCACTGATTATTCAAGAATGAAGTCCCTTAATTATATTTAAATAAATTTGTAAAATGAGAAGTTAGTGATAATAAAAAATTAGAGAGTGAGAAGTTAATGATGATGATGATGATGATGATAAATAAATGAACAGTAATACATCAAACATTACATATAATATTATTTCAATAAATCAAACCAATATATAATAATACATCATTTCTCTTTTTTTTAGATATATATTTAGTTATCATTAATTAGGTGCACTTAGTTTTGTAACTCTTGACCCAAAATTAACCAAATATGTGGTTGAGTCAATGATGCATAGAATTTTAAGTTTGAACATAGTGAAAATATAATGTTGAATGAATATGAACATGAATGTGAATATATTAATAAATATTATTATCTAATTATATATGAATGGCTATAATGACCATTAAAATTACTAATTGAGAATGTGTTTGTAAATAATAATGATAATTTCTAATAATAATAAATCAAACATTATATATAATATTGTTTTAATAAATTAAACCAATATATAATAATATATCATTTCTCTACCAATGAGATGTAGAAGGATGGTGAATTGGTTTGGTTGTTCCCAACCCCACCCAAGTTCAAATCTCATAGGGTGTTATAGGCCATATGTGGTCATTTTAATGTTATTTCAAAGTGTTCAAATGATATCCATTGATATTGGTTTAATAGTTCATGGGGACTAGGCCCGTGGTTTGTACCCCAGAACCACTTATAGTTATGGTCAAAAACTAAAATCAATCCAAAAAATATATCATTTCTCTCTCTTTTTTGTTTTAAGATATATATTTAGTTATCATTAATTAGGTACAATTAGTTTTGTAACTCCTAACCCAAAATTAACCATATATGTGGTTGATTCAGAGATGTAAAGAAGTTTAAGTTTAAACATAGTTAAATTTAATGTTGGATGAATTTGAATATATGAATATATATTGGTATCCAATTATATATGAATGGATACACTGACCATTAACATTACTCATTGAGAATGTGTTTTTAGTGTTGGATTGTTCCAAGATATTTGAACGTCCAAGATTGCATGAAAATCCTAAGAGTGGGTGAGAGCAAAATAACCACAATAAAAGTTGCATCAAAAGCTTCATTCACTAATTGATTGATTAGCCAAAACGTATAAATGAGGTACATTATATAGCAAGATATTACATCACCAAAAAGGTAAAAACACAACTCACTATTAGAAAATATATCTAGTGTATTTTATCCTTGTGACATTAATAACCCTAAGCAAGCCAACTAACAACCATGTAGGTAAAATTACAAGTGGGAAAATCCTACACAAACATGTAGGAGGTCCTCTATTCAATTATACCAAAGGAGAAAAAAAGATACTAGAGGTTTCATGTTCAATTCTCAGCAAGTAAAATGAATAGGATTTCAATTACTTATTTTCTTACAGTTGATGACTTATTTGGTCAACATTATAGTGAATCTATTAGGGATAGAGTCTGATAATGTCATTATCACTTTCAACCAAAATGAATTATTTTTTAGAGACATGTTTAAGTGATATTGGGAGTTAATTATTGAGGATATACATATAAATTATAATTTAGAGTAGAGGAATATTATAAACAATAGAGTTGAGGATGGACCATTGTGAAATGATTGAACATATTAAATGAGGAGTTTTTGACACTATGATTCTTGTTGTGCCTTTTTAAGTTTTTTTTGTTGATGTTTATTTTTTTAAAAGGGCACAACTTATCACTTATCCTTTTATTTTATATTTCATTATTTATATCTATATTAATTAATTCATCATAAATGATACATGAAAAAAATGTAGATGATTTATAACAACATAGACTCCATTTTCAAAATATGTAGGGAATTTTAAAACAAAACTAAAATCGAAGAACTAAAGTTCTCTTTATTAGTTTTTATGGTTATGTTTTGAAGAAGACTTATTTATCTTGAAAATTTTATAGATGTAAATGCTTTCTCCATAAAGGGATACATCATTTGTAGTATTCTTTATTATTATTTTTTAGCTTTATAGGATCAATCAAAGTGCCTAATAAGGTATTTTTTTATATTTTAGTTCCATTGTTGTAATTCAAGTAATGAAAAACTAAAAAAAAATATTTTTATAAATTTTATTTTTTAAAAATAGTAAATAATAAATAATAATTTCAAAACTTAAAAAAATAAGTTAATTTTTACCAATGAAAATTGTGATGCAAATTAACTAAATGAATTAAAAAAAATCAACTTCACATAATGGATAAACCATGTCTATCCTAAAGGCAAAAAAGGTGTAGAGTGGATAACCAAACACACTTTAGACCCACACACTCCTTTCATTATAGGTAACATGAAAAATATCATACATAACCATGAATTTCAAGGGTTAAAAGATATTATCATTGAGGAATGTTTGAACTTCTAGTCTACTTCTTTCTCTATTTTTGGCAATTGGGGAGATAGAATTTCATTATGCAATTCGTTTCTCTCCCTTATAAAAAATCAAGAAAAAAAAGTGTATGCTAAATAAAGAGATAAGTAAAAATCATACATATTATTTTTCTTATATGCATACTAGATAAACATGAATGAAAAAAGTAAGAATATCCCAAAAACATGTATGAAAAAAAACAAGAACATGCCAAAAAAACATGTATGAAAAAAAGTAAGAACATGCCAAAAAAACATGCATATTATTTTTATAATATACATAATTAATAAATATGCATGAAAAAACATGAACTATAAAAATCATTCATCTTATTTATAAAAAACACATAAAATTAAAATTACAAAAATAAAGATAATAGAAAGCTAACTTGAAAAAGAAACTAATATTTTAATATAAAATATAGATCTATATTGATAATATTTATTAATGTCATCAAATATTGTACCATATAGGAGTTTTTTCAAGCCTCCTCTATATTTGGGAAACATGGAAATACTTATAGATATGTGGGTTTACCTATAGCAGAAGTAGACCTCTAGGTTTAAGGGCTAGCTCCCTGAATGTACCTTGAATTGCTTATCACATAATTAAATAATTGATTGTGGGAAAAAGGATATATGTTTTCATGAAATGAAACTAATCTAAGGGGTTGATGTACCAAAATTATTTCCATAAGACCATCATACTTCTTTCACTAAGAAACAAGACCTACAAACCAGCTTCAAAGTCCTAAGAGGTTCTAACATAAGTGTTTCAATATAGAGGTGATATGCATGAGGAAATATAAGGTAATTGAACTAGAGGGTATATTTCACACTATAAGGACAATTTTACACTATAAAGGAGCCTAACACACTAGCTACACTCTATATGACCTATTAGAATAGGAACTCTTGCATAAACATGAAATGATAAGGAGAAGCAAGGATAAAATATTATCACTTAACATCACTTTACACACTAAATTCTCATGAAATCAAAACCATATTTTCATTTATTTTTCAAATTAAAAATACAATTTCAATCTAGAAGGGCTCCACCATACATGGAGTGTAATTAATCTACAAGAGCCAAAATGGATACTAATTATAGAATTTGAGAGAGGAGAGAATATAATGAAGTCCAAGAGTCACTAGAACATGTGTCAAGATAATAAAAGGAGTTACATCTACAAGATAATGAAATATTTAATATACCATGCAAGGTATCATAATAAAAATCTCATATTTAATATACTCTTCATTTGCATGTCTAGAAATTGTCTTCATCATTTGGCCTTCTTTGAACATCCCACAGTAGAATATGAATATATTATATTATTTAAATAAGAGGGATGGGTTATAACCAATCTAAAACATGCATTGTAGGTGTCCCTAATCATCAAGATTCTTCTAGACATGAGTTATCACTGTTTGTAATCTTAATCATTCTTCTTCCACTCAATCTTCACACTTGGAACTAAGATGGTCTTCAATTTTAAAATATGATCCATAAAAATGAGTTTATGACACTTATTATGACCCCTCATACCCTTATATTCCTTATGCGGACCTTAAAAATCCTCCTACTTGGAGTTTTCACCTTCTCACTTGCTTATTAAATATGCCATTTTTGACTGGCTGAGATGAAAGCACTTATAGAGACACTTGTGAACTTATCTAATGAAATAAATTAATATGAGAGATTATCTTAAGTCCCAACATATCTCCCAAAGTAACTTTCATCTCTTATAACCCTTTTTTACGACAAGAACACACAAAACAATCAAGAAAACTAGTTTCATAACCTATCCATATAAGGAGGGTGAAATCCTAATAGATGGGGAAGATCCCTAGACATTCCTCTACAATATATAATCATTTTTTAAGCCATTATATTCCTCATATATTCCTCTCCTTATACATTATTCTCATCGGGTCACTACCAAGGGTTTTGGAGGGTTTAGAGTAGTTTTCACCCTTAGCATTTGTTCATAAAGGTCTAATGTTTAATTTGCAAACAAATTACACAAATTATTTCTTCAATACATCCTTAAAAATCCATTAACCTCTTATTTTCCCATGATAATCCTCCATGTATGTGTGATAATATTAAGTTATCCTCTCAATATTTACTCTCCATTCTACATACCTTGTGATGGTCTTAAGCAAAGAAATGGCTTACCTGTGGTTTTCCTTACATTCCAATAGTTTAAAAACTCATTATGACTCTCTATAAAAAAAATTAAATTATTTTTTATGATATAATATCACTATAAATTAATTTTAACCCCCTTTAGGCATTAGACCTAGATTAGGCCTAGTGGGCTTTCACTACATCCATGTAGATTTAGACTACCCTATTTGGTCTCAAGCATCTTTGAATATTTCCAAGTGTTCATTTATGCCTAAAACAACTCATAGCACTCTCCTAAAAATTTTAAACACTCTATCTACCTTATTTTCATCATTTTAATGGCAAGCCTATAGGTTTCAACACTCCTGGAGTGCCCTCTATCTAAGATAGAATAGAGGGTACTCCCCCTATTTCCCTAGACCAAATAATTATATGAAGATATTATTAAAGTAATAGGTATGATTTTTATAAATTTTTAAGGTTTTTTGATACTCATAACACCCTTAAACACTCTAAAATCCAAGATAGACTTTTGAGAAAGTTAACTATGCATGATTGACTATGACTGCAAGTATACCTGAAATTAGACCCTTCCATGCTATGTTCTCTTGACTTTATCATTTCATATGATGGAAAAAACTTTAAATGTCTCAATAACATGTCAACATTATTTTCTCTTTTCCAACTCCTCAAGGTATATTTCCTACTTGACAAGTCTAGTTAGCAAGTTATTGTGACAATGTCTTCTTGTTATAAAAGTAACACCTATAGGTCCATACTCCATGGTTAAACCTTGAATATGATGCCTAAAGACCTTTTTGGATTCCCCAAGGTTATTTTAAATCCATTTGGGTTTATTCACATCATTTTCATGATTTTCCAATATCAAGACTATCATATACTAGTTCACTATCAAACTACAGTCTACAATAGTTGACCATTAACAAAATAACAGGGGTATGTAGGTGAATATCAACCTTAAAATCACTAAATCACACCTTAGGGTAATTTTTATATATTTGGAATCAAATCCCAATGGAAAGGTTTGTGTCTGCAATTCTAGTGTCACCAAGGTTCACTTCATAGGTTTGTGAGTCACCTACAGTCAGGTTGTAGGTGACTTTTCTAAGCAATGACACACTTGTAGGTGTTGATGGAGGATAATACCTTAAAATCAAACCCTTATTGATGCTCTCTAAAACAAAAATGTCTTTATCAACTAAATAATACCAATCAATCATGGATATATTATTATATACTTCAACCTTAGGGTATAGAGTCATTTGAAATTTTAAACCATGTAGAAGACACTAAAAAGTTGTAGTGAACAAATGCCTAGAATGGAGGCTTTCAAACATCATTTTCCTCTAGTCACACACCTACTCTATTTTTCAAGATTATACCCCTTCATGAAGGATATAATATATGACCATTAAAAATCACATATTTTCTATGTCACCTCATCAAATGGAAACATCAAAATCACATAGGGCTCTATTTTGGAGCTTTTAGGGAACTTGTCCCTGAACTGATTTTCTACATGTGGACACAACTGCTTATATTTACCTACCATGGTATGGTTTCAAACATGGTCCTTATGATATTTTCCAACTCCTCAACCTTCATTAAGGTTTAAAATCATGTCAAATATCTTGTATGAAACATTCTCAGATCTATGTGGGAACCTGTTGATGCACATAGCAGCATATAAGGTAATGAAGGTGGAATGTGGATTGTACATATGATGTATGCTTCCCTAACTAGCTCCAAAAATTCATATAAATCCTCAAAATTATATTTAAAATATTGAGGTGAATTCAAACAAGTCAAATTCCCTATCTCAACATGGTTATCTATTTCAAACACATGTGGGTATGTCTTGATGTTGCAGACAAGGCAGTGAATGTAAGACTTGAGCAATGTGTATGTTATATGATCTTATACATGGTTATAAAAGTATATATATATATATATATATATATATCTTATTAAAACTTTATTAAGGTATCAAAACATGTTTTAACATCCTTATTAAATAATCCCAAGTCTTTGTCAATGCCACCTATAGGTGGACATTTCAATATATAGGGTAGTGGGGTTGAGATAATCAATTTGTATGGTGTATAGGTATGTAAATAGTTCCAAAACTTCTCAAAGGTGTTAAAATTAATGTTTAAAACCTTTAAATTATTAAAACAATATCAATTATCCTTGCTCCAACCTGGTTGACCTCTTATATGTGCTCATTCATGGTGTATGATTGTGTGTGTAGTTTACATTAGTCATCATAGTCCCTTATGTGCCATTTGAGGGGCTTGGATTGTTATCTCATGTTTAAATAAGATTCATAACACCTTTAAAAATTCCATTATACTTCCATGAATGTTTTTAGGACCTTTATATGCCATTAATGTAAGTGAAAGTGATTAGAGAGTTGATTATGTCTCATATTTTGAATGCAAACTTCATGATGTTAGTTTATGAGATTAATTTTTGAAGGAGAGGGTATCAAGAAAAATATGAGACATGAAACATAACACCTCAGATTTATTTGAAACCATTTCATAGGAATAAACCTTCTAAAAATTATGAAACTTGACTATTAGTCCACTAGTGACATCAACCTGTAACTTGAACTACTTGGCTCATGAAATCAACTCCAAACATGAAAACTAAGATATAAAATATTAAAGGAGTAATTACACATATTTTATAAGTAATTTCAATAATTTTATTTCAAGTAACTACTCATACAAGAGGAAAACCTATAGGGTATGGGGTTTAGCATTCAAAATGAGATAGTTAACTTATAAAGGATGGTTCATAAAGCATAGGACACAAATCCTTAAAATCTTATAATTAATGTGAAGTAGAACGAGTTTAATATCCATCACTAAGATAATTTTACTTGTAAGTCCTCTTACTATCCATACCAAGAAGAAACCTATTGCCTAATTCTACATGTCTAGTGGAGTGATGGAGAAGAGAAATGGTTTTGGTTCATCTTTGGCACTTCCAAATTAGATAAATCATGGACATAAATTTATGGAAGCTAAATTTTCACTCCATAAGCTTTTCCTATATGCCACTCTCCTCTATAGGTCGTACAACTACCAAAACTCCTCTTTTTCACTTATTCTCTTGATTTTCAATTAAAAACATACAATTTTCAATTATTCCTAACATTTATAAACATTAAAATAACATATTTGATGTTATAAGGAATTTTAGAAGAATTTTACACCAAGTAAAATCGTATCACCCTCATTAATGACTCTAAAATAACCCCTAAATGACATAAAATGACATAAAGACTAAAATGGACTATTACCAAGCCTAGAAACATATTAAAAAACATCAAATTAACCATCAAACATCATATAACATGATAATATACCCCTATATCAAGTTTTTTACTATAGGGGGTTGACTTATTTTGACTTGTGGTCAAAATAGTCAACATTCTTGGTGATTTCCCAAGGGTGGTATGCTTTTTATGCCAAGACCAATAGCCTAATCCTATCCACTGGGCCATGGAGTCACATATAAACTAGTTTGACACACAATTTTCCTTTTAACCCACACCAAACACAAAGGAAAGACACACAAAATAAGACACACCAAAGGAAAATAAACATGTGTTCAACTAGAACATTTATGGAACACAACACAACTTAAATAAATACACACACACCTACTCTAATATTTACAGAACCTCACTCTTGAGGTGAAATACATCTTACCATACTTCAACCATCATAAAATATGGTTCCTCTTGCATCTTTGTCACTCCATGAAGGCAATCTATCATGTGAAACATGTTCATCATTAACCACTTGTATATGTATAATATCAAGGAGCTTACCACCTTTATGTCTTCTGAGGCCTAAAAGAGGACTATTTGGAGCCTTCATGAATTCTCTTTATTTCTCTCTAAAATTCTTAATTGGAGATACAATCTTATTAATCATTGTCATATCTAATATGCCTTCCTCAAACTATAGATTAGACTATATGATAACTGCCTCAACCTTATTATCTTTTTGTGCATGATATACCTAATATTTGGAGACATAAAGGTCTTCTTATTTATGTTCCAATACCTTTGAATGTGACTTTACCTTAGATATATCTCTTGACTATCCTTAAATCACAATATAATCTACCTTGTACTCATGAAACTCTTCTTTGACTACAGACTCTTGGACAACAGATAGGCATACACTTCCATGCTTGATGGAACACTCAACATCATGGTTGTTAGATAAATTATAAAACACATCAAATATAGACTTATTAGGAGGGGAATTAGTATTACTTAGTTGATCAAATTATTGACATACGGTATTGAACCTTAGCCATAAATCATCCTCCTCTTCCTCATGAGTGTCATCATCAAGGGTAACTTCATCAATAGCAGGTAGAAAGACATTATTTTTCCCACTATGGTGATCAATTAGATTCCTCAATCCATCAACATCATCTTCATGGATCAAGTAGTTACTCCCATCATCTTGTGAGAAATAATGTTTGACATTTACCTTATCTCCTTTAAATGGTTCTTCATGGATGACATAAGTGTCAAGGTCAGTTCGCTCAAAGTATGCATAAGAATCATACTCATAAGCATCTATACCATATTCATATAGAAACAATTCAACTATGCCTTTAAGTTTAGAAGCACCATCATCAACATTAGACTCCTCTTTCTCATAGATCACACAATTCAAGTTAGAGCTTGCTTCAACATAAGGATCAATGTGAAACCTTTCAAGGAGTTGAGTTCTTATGGTCACCTTGGTTCCATACTTTATCCTAAAGGCCAATAAGGGCCATTCATTTGGTAGTTATCCAAATATCTAGGATTTAAAATCTCTTGAAAGTAATATTAAAAAATGAGTAGGGAGGTCCACCACAATAATGTCTTGGAGGATAGGGAAACTAGGGCAATCATGCAAGAAAACATTCAAATTTTTTATCAACCCTATTGTCTTAGTAGGTGTACTATCTAGATGAAGAAATCCTTTGATATATGGTTCATACATTAGGCCCAACTTATCAGCTACAACTTTTGGCATGATTTATGTATAAGCTCCACTATCAACTATACAATTTTGGACCATCTTATCACCAAGAATGAGAGTGAGGTAAAATGATAGACGTTTCTTAGATTTGGTAGATGGTTCAATAATAGTGTTAGGGGAATTTTTATGAGCAACATTACCATGAATTTGACTTGAAGGTGAAGGACTAGTATGAATAGTGGATATTTGTTTTTTTAAGAGTTCTTTTTGGCTAGACATATGGAGGACATCCCATAAGGATATATATGCTTTGGAATTCTTCAATTAGTCCACTATGTTTAGGGTAGAAGTGTTTACCTTCTCTTGTGTCCTTTGAGGCAAATAAGTTGTTGAAAATTGAGGAATAGAAGCACCTTGAGTAGACCTTTCCACATTCTAATTTAGAGGAGGTGTAGGAGTGTTAGGGACTACCATGATTGCAACCATGCTTTAATTCCTTGTATAAGGATTGGATGAACTTGTAAGCATGCTATTATCACCTCATAAAGCCTTTCTCTTTTCCCTTGTGTTTTTTATAATATAATTTCCTTGATTGATAATAAAATTATCTTCTACCAAGAAGATAGTGAGGCTTTCTTCTTGAGGGTGCCAATCTTCACTTGCTTGCATCATGACTTCATCTTTAGCTGATAAGAAAGGAGTGACTCCTCCTTGAGAAACTATATATTTCTCCTCATTTTATTACCCTTCATTAATTATCCTTTTTTCCAATCTTCTCCTTACACTAAGTTATTGTGCACCAGTACCATCTCTCTTGTATTGGTGGTGGAATTGGCAATGTACACATTGGCAAACCTATTAAATTTAGGTTTCCCTTGACCTCTTCCTCTCCCATATTATTGACCATATTATTGTTTATATGGATATGGGTTTTTGATTCACACCTCTTTACATTCTCTCTTTCCTAATCTTAGATTTGAAGGTTTGAATTCTTGCATATGGATTAGGTTTATCTACCTTCTCAATAGTAGTCCTAGGCTTGGTATTAGAATTAAAAACTTTAGCAATGTTTGGAGTATCATCTGGCATATTAGGTAGTAGAGGCATAAACACCTTAGGAGGAAACTTTATTTCTTGAATAAGGCCATTTTCAACTCTAATGACAAGTACATATGCTTTGAGTAGAGTGAAACCACCCATGTATTGAACCATGATGGAAATATTAGTACCAATGGCTCTCAAGTATGTAGGAAACACAAAGGTAGCAGGTGGTCCCATGGGAGGAGGCAATCTATACCAAGTCTTTTGAAGCCTCTCATTGAAGTCATGCATTATTTCCTTATGGGATCTTTTGATCATATTGAGCTGATGTATGAGAGAATTATGGTCACTTTCATCTTCAAACCTTGAAGTTATCAACACTCCAAATTCATCCCATTATGTAATGCTTCCACTAGGTAAAGTAGACCTATAGGTATGTGGGCTTACCTGTAGTATAAGTAGACCTCTAGGTTTAAGGGCTAGCTCCCTAAATGTACCTTAAAATGCTTATCACCTACTTAACTAATTCCTTATGGGAAAAGGGATATAAATATACATGAAATGAAACTGATCTAAGGGTTTGATGTACCATAATGATTTACACAAGACCATCACACTTCTTTCACTAAGAAACAAGACCTATAAACTAGCTTCAAAGTCCAAAGAGGTTATAACATAAGTATTTTAATGTAGAGGTAATATGCATGAGGAAACACAAGGTAAGTGAACCATAAGGCATATTTCACACTCTAAGGATAATTTTACAAATTAAAAGAGCCTAACACACTAGCTAAACTATATATGACATGTTATAATAGGAATTATTCCATAAACATAAGAGGATAAGGAGAAGCAAGGATAGAAGATTATTACTTAACATCACCATACATCACTTTGAAAACTTAAACAAATGTTCATGAACTCAAAACCATATTTGAATTTATTTTTTAAAGGAAAAATATAATTTAAATTCAGTAGGGTTTTGCTATACATGGAGTGGAATTAGTCTACAAGAGCCAAAATGGCTACTATTTATAGAATTTAAGAGAGGAGAGAAGAGAATGAAGTCCAAGGGTCACTAGAACATGTGTCAAATAATAAAATGAGTTATATATACATGATAATGAAATATATAATATACCATGAAAGTTATCATAGGACAAAATGTCCTTTAAATCATGATACTCCTAAAATGTGGTGTAGGACTCTTCATTTGCATGTCTATAAACTATCTTCATCATTTGGCCTTCCTTGAACATCCCACAGAAGACTAGGGGAAACTAATATCATTGAACTAAGATGAAGGGGTTATAAATAATCTCCAACATGTATTTATAGTGTCCCTCATCATCAATATTCTTCTAGAGATGAGTTATCATTGCCTATAGTCTTAATCACTTATTTTCCACTCACCCTTCACACTTGACACTAATATGGTCTTCAATTTTCCAATATTATCCATATAAAGGAGTTTATGACACCTATAAAGACCCCTCATTCCCTTATATTCCTTAAGTAGACCTTAAAAGGTATCCTACTTGGAGTTTTCACCTTCTTAATTGCTTGTTCATTATGCTAATTTGGATTGGCTGAGATGAAGGTATTTATAGAGACACTTGTGAAATTATCTGATGAAATAAATGAATATGAGAGATTATATTAATTCCCAACCTATCTCCCAAAGTTACTTGCATCTCTTAAAACCCTTATGTACTTGTATAACACACAAAATTATCAATAAAACTAGTTTCACATCTTGTCCGTACAAGTAGGGCAAAATCCAAATGGATGGGGAAGAGACCTAGAGATACCTCTACAATATCCAATTGTTTCCCAAGCCATTATATTCCTCTCCTTCTTCATTTACTCATCGGGTCACTACCAAGGGTTTTAGAGGCTTTAGAGTAGTTTTCACCTTTAGCATTTATTCATAAAGGTTTGACATTAAATTTTGAAAAAAGTTACATAAATTCTTTATTAAATACCTCCTTCAACATCTCCCAACCTCTTAGGTTCCCATGTTAAGCCTACATGTAGGTGTGAGCATCTTAAGTTAGCATCTTGAGCTTTGCTCTCCATTCTACATACCATGTGATGGTCTTAAGCTAAGAAATGGCCTACCTGTGATTTTATTTTAATTATAGTAGTTTAAAAAACTCCTTAAGAATCTCAATATAAGTGTTTAAATTCTTTATAATGATCTCCTAGCACTATAAATGAGGTTGAACCCCCTTTAGGCATTAGACCTAGATTAGGCCTAATGGGCTTCGACTACATCCATGTGGATTTAGACTACCATATTTGGTCTCAAGCATCTATGAATATTTCCATGTCTTCATTTATTCCTAAAATATCTCATTACACTCTATTAAAGGGTTTCAACACTCTATGTACCTTATTTTCATCATTTTCATGACAAACATGTAGGTTTTAACACTCTGGGAGTGCCCTCTATCTGAGACAGAATAGAGGGTACTACCCCTATTTCCCCAAACCAAATAATGGTATGAATAGCTTATCCAAGTCATATGGATGATTTTTATAATCTTTCAAGGTTATTTGATACTCCTAACACCCTCAAACACTCTAAAATCCAAGATACACTTTTGAGAAATTTGACTATGCAAGATTGACTATGACTGCAGGTGTACCTTAAAAATTGAATTATTCCATGATTTATTCTCTTTAATTTATCATTTAATATTATGGATAACACTTTAAATATCTAAATAAAATTTCAAAACTCTTTGGTCTTTTCCAACTCCTTAAGGTATATCTCCTACTTAACAAGTCTAGTTTGCAAGACACTATGATTATGTCTTCTTCAACAAAAGGTGACACTTATAGGTGCATATTACATGGTTAAACCATGAATTTGATGCCTAAATACCTTATTGTAATCCCCAAGGTCATTATAAATCCATTTTTTTATATTCACATTATGTTCATACTATGCCAATATCAAGACTATTATGTACTAGCTCATTGTCAAACTATAATCAACTATAGTTGACCACTAATGGAATAATAGGGGTCTATAGGTGAATATAAACCTTGAAATAAATTCCTCACACCTTATGGTCATTTTTATATCTTTGGAATCAACTCTCACTGGTAAGGTTTATGTCTGTAGGTCTAGTGTCACCAAGTTTCACTTCATGAGTTTGTGATTCACATACAGTCAGGCTGTAGGTGACATTTTTTAGCAATGACACACCAATAGGTGTTGATGGAGGATAATAATTTATAATTAAACCCTTTTTTATTATTTCTGAAACAAAAATGTCCTTCTTAACTCTATAGGAGCACTTAATCATGGATATATGCTTCTATATTGCAACCTTAGGGTGTAGAGTCATTTGAGAGTTTAAATCCTGTAAAAGACACTGAAAAGTTATAGTGAACAAATGTCAAGAATGGATGATATCAAACATCATTTTCCTCTAGTCACACACCCACTCTCTTTCTCAAGGTTATACCCCTTCATTAAGGCTAAAATATATGACCATTAAAACTCACATAGGCTCTCTATCACCTCATCAAATAGAAGCATCAAAATGCATAGGACTTTATTTTGGAGCTTTTAGGGAACTTGTCCCAGAACTAAGTTTATACATGTGGACACAACTCCTTATATCTACCTACCATGGTATGGTTTAAAACATGATCCTTATGATATTTTACAACTCCTCAACCTTTATGAAGGTTTTAAATCATGTCAAATCTCCTCTATAATACATTTTCAAATCTCTATGGGAGCCTATAGATGCACATAGCAGCATATAAGGTAGTGAGGGTAGAATGTGGATTATGCATATGATGTTATATTCCCTAACTAGCTCTAAACCTTCATATAAATCCTCAAACTAATCTTTAAAATATTGAGGTATATTCAAACAAGTTGCATGCCCTATCTAAATGTGGTTATCTCTTGAGGACACTTGTATGTATGTCTTGATGTTGCAAACATGGAAGTGAATGTAATACTTGAACAATATGTATGTTATATGACCTTATACATGATTCTCAAGGTATATCCATCTTTTTAAAACCTGATTATGGTCTCAAAACATGTTTGAACATCCTTATGAAATAATCCTAAAGTCTCTGTCAGTGCCACCTATAGGTGGACATTTCAATATACAGGGTAGTGGGGTTGAGATAATCAATTTGCATGGTGTATTTCAATATACACCAAGTAAAATTGTATCACCCTCATTAATGACTCTAAAATGACCCCTAAATGACATAAAATGACAAAGACTAAAATGGAATATTACCAAGGCTAGAAACATATTAAACAACATCAAATTGACCATAACACATCATATAACATGATAATAGACCCTTATATCAAGGTTTGGACTATAAGGGGTTGACTTATTTTGACTTGTGGTCGAAATAGTCAACATTCTTGGTTATTTCCCAAGGGTGGTATGTTTTTTATGCCAAGAAAAATAGCCTAATCCTATCCATTGGGACATGGAGTCACCTATACACTAGTTTGACAACACAATTTTCATTTGACACTATACCAAACACAAAGGAAAGACACATAAAAAAATACATACCAAAGGAAAATAAACATGTGTTCAACTAGAACATTTATAGAACACAACACAATTGAAAGAAAGACACACACACCTACTCTAATAGTTACAAAACCTCACTCCTTAGGTGAAATACATCTTACCATACTTCAACTATGGTAAAATATGGTTCCTCTTTCATCTTTGTCACTCCAAGAAGGCAATATAGCATGTGAAGCATGATCATCATTAACCACTTGCATATGTACATGATCAAGGAGCTTACCACCTTTATATCTTCTTAGGTCTGAGAGATGACTATTTAAAACCTTCATGAATGTTCTTTCTTGATCTATAAGATTCTTGATTGGAGCTACAATCCTATTAATCACTATCATATCTGATATGCCTTCCTATTAATCACTATCATATGTGATATACCTTCCTCAAATTGTATATTAGACTATATGATAGTTGCCTTAACATTTATATTTTCTTATGCATGATACACCTAATGTTTGGATACACAGATATCTTCTTATTTTTGTTCCCCAATACCTTTAAAGTGACTTTACCTTAGATGTAGCTCCTGAATATCCTTAAATTACAATAAAATCTTCCTTTTACTCATGAAACTCTTCTTTGATTACAAAATCTTAGACAATAGATAGGCATACACTTTCACACCTAATGGAACGCTCAACATCATGGTTGTTAGATAAATTATCAAACACATCAAATATAGACTTATTAATGGGGAATTAGTATTACTTAGTTGATCAAATTATTGACATATGGCATTGAACCTTAGCCATAAGTCATCCTCCTCTTCCTCATGAGTGTCATCATCAAGGGTAGCTTCATTAATAATAGGTAGAAAGACATTATTTTTCCCACTATGGTGATCAATCAGATTCCTCAATCCATCATCATCATCATATGCATGGATCAAGTAGTTACTCTCATCAACTTGTCAGAAATAATGTTTGACACTTACCTCAGCTCCTTCAAATGTTTCTTCATGGATGATATAAGTGCCAAGGTTAGTTCACTCAAAATATGCATAAGGATCATGCTCATAATAATCTACACCTTATTCATCTAGAAACAAGTTAGTTATGCCTTTAAGTTTATAATCACCATCATGCACATTAGACTCCTCCTTTTCATATATCACATAATTCAAGTTAGAGCTTGCTTCATCATAAGGATCAATGTGAAACCTTTCAAGGGGTTGAGTTTTTATGGTCACCTTGGTTCCATACCTTGTCTTAAAGACCAAGAAGGACTAGTGAATTGAGATGTAGCTACTTATCTTTGATATAAAATATCTTTAAAGGCAGATTACAAAATGAGGAGGGAGCTCCACCACAATAATGTCTTGGAGGATAGGTAAACTAGGGCAATCATGCACGAAAACATTCAAATTTTTTATCAACCCTATTGTTTTAGTAGGTGTAACATCTAGTTGAAGCACTCCTTTGTTATATGTTTCATACTTTAGGCTCAATTTATCAGCTATAAATTTGGTCATGATTGATGTAGAAGTTCCACTATCAACTATGCAATTGTGGACCATCTTATCACCAAAAATGAGAGTGAGGTAAAATGGTGTAGGTTTCTCAGCTTTGGTAGATGGTTCAACAATAGTTTTAGGGGAATTTTTAAGAGAAATATTACCATGACTTTGTCTTGAAGGTGAAGGACTAGTAAGAATAGTGGATAGCTATTTTTTTAAGAGTTCTTTTTAGCTAGGCATATGGAGGACATCCCATAAGGATATAGATGCTTTCACATTCTTTAATTAGTCCACTATGTCTAAGGTAGAAGTGCTTACCTTCTCTTGAGTCTTTGGAGGAAAATAAGTTGTTGAAAATTGAGGAATAGAATCACTTTGAGGAGACCTTGCCACATTCTAATTTAGAAGAGGTGTAGGAGTGTTAGGGACTATCATGCTTGTAGCCATGCTTTACTTACTTGTATAAGGATTGGATGAACTTTTAGGCATGATATTATCACCTCCTAAAGCCTTTCTCTTGCCCCTTTTGTTGTCTATAATACAATTTCCTTGATTGATCATAAAATTATCTTCCACCAAGAAGTTAGTGAGACTTTCTCCTTAAGGATGTCAATCTTCAATTACTTGCATCATGACTTCATCTTTAGCTATTAAGAAAAGAGTGACTCTTCCTTGAGCATCTATATATTTCTCCCCATTATCATTAGCATCCATTAATTATCCTTGTTTCTAATCTTCCCCTTTCACTAAGTAACTATGTACCAGTACCATCTCTCTTGCATTAGTGGTGGAATTGGGATTATACACATTGGTAGACCTGTTGAAGTTAGATTTCCCTTGACCTCTTTATCTCCTATATTTATGACCATATTATTATTGATATGGATCAAGGTTTTGATTCACACCTCTTTGCATTATCTCATTCCTAAACTTAGTTTCTAATGTTTGAATTATTGTATATGCATTAGGTTCATCTACCTTCTTAGGAGCAGTCCTAGGCTTAGTATTAGCATTAGGAACTTGGGCAATGTCTGGAGCAACAGCTTGTATATTAGGTAGCAAAGGCATAAAAATCTTAGGAGGAAACTTAATTTCTTGAATGAGGCCATTCTAAACTCTAATGGAAAGTTCATATGCTTTAGAGAGAGTGAAACCACCCATGGATTGAAGCATGATGGTAATATCAGTACCAATGGCTCTCAAGTATGTAGGAAACACAAAGTTAGGAGGTGATCTCATGGGAGGAGGAAATCTATAGCATGTCTTTTGAAACCTCTCATTGAAGTCATGAATTATTTCCTTAGGGGATATTTTTATCACATTGAGCTAATGTATGAGAAAATTATGGTCTCTTTAATCTTCAAACCTTGAAGTTAGCAACACTCTAAATTCATCCCATGGTGTCATGCATCTACCGATAAAATTCCTATACCAATAAAGTGCTTTCCCTCTAAGGTACATGGAAAGGAATATAATGTAAATATTCTCCTTAATGACATTGTTTAAACTACAAAAATTGGAGATATCCATGATGTGTTCACTAGGTGTGACATGACCTATACCATTGAATGTAGGTACACTCTTTGAAGCATTAAGGGGAATGGCATCATATGATTCAAGAAGAATTTGATTATTAGTATTAAAGGTATGGAAGGCATGTGGTATATCCATTATGGATTGTATTTATTCAAGTTCTTCACTTCCTTGGCTAGAAAAATCCTCTTGGTCTTCAAAGGGTAGATTTGGTTGAGAATATTGAACTTCAAGTTGAAGTTTAGGCTATATAGGTGGATTGATAGGATTGAAAACTCTACTATATGATGACCTAGTAAGGACCATGAAGTATAAGAGAAAATTTATGACAAAACAATGGTATATAACCAGATTTTACCTTGTATGGAGTCACCAAATGTTGAGTAGTACACCAATTTATCACTGATGTTATCAAGACCAGCATTTACCTTGACAAGTATGAGACCCATCAGGTGTGCCAAAATTACTGCCACAAAATATTTAACCCTAGAGGAGGTTTTTCAAGACTCCTATATATTTTGGAAACATGTAAATACTTATAGGTATGTGGGTTTACCTATAGCAGAAGTAGACCTCTAGGTTTAAGGTTATCTCCCTGAATGTACCTTGAAATGCTTATCACCTACTTAACTAATTTATTATGGGAAAATGGATAGAATTTTGCATGAAATGAAACTACTCTAATGGGGTGATGCACCAAAAGTATTTCCACAATACCATCATACTTATTTCACTAATAAATAAGACCTATAAACCAGCTTCAAAGTCCTAAGAGGTTCTAACATAAGTGTTTCAATATAGAGGTGATATGCATGAGGTAACACAAGGTAAGTGAACCAAAGGGTATATTTCACACTCTAAGGACAATTTTACACTTTAAAGGATCCTAAGACACTATCTAAACTTTATATGACCTATTAGAATAAAAACTCTTACATAAACATGAAAGGATAAGGAGAAGTAAGGATAGAAGATTATCACTTGACATCACCATACATCACTTTGTACACTTAGAAAATTGTTCATGAACTCAAATATATTTTTTAATTTATTATTCAAAGGCAAAATATAATGTCAATCTAGTATGGTTTCACCATACATGGAGTTGAATTAGTCTACAAGAGCTATAATGGCTACTACTCATAGAATTTGAGAGAGGAGAGAAGAGAATGAAGTCCAACAATCACTAAAACATGTTTAAAGATAAGAAGAGGAGTTACATATACATGAGAATATAATATGTAATAGACCATGCAATGTCTCATAGGATAAATGTCCCTCAAAGCATAAAACTCTTGAAATGTGGTGTAGGACTCTTCATTTGCATGTCTATAAATTGTCTTCATCATTTGGACTTCCTTGAATGACCCACAATATACTAAGGAAAGATAATATGATTAAATTTATAGGGGTTATAAAAAAGCTCCAACATGCATTGGAGGTGTCCCTAATCATCAATATTCTTTTGAACATGAGTTATCACTACCTATAGTCTTAATCACTATTTTTCCACTCACCCTTCATACTAGGTGCTAATATGGTCTTAAATTTTATAATAATATCCTTAAATAGGAGTATATGACACGTTTTAGGACCCCTCATTCCTTTATATTCCTTAGGTATACCTTAAAAGGCCTCCTACATGGAGTTTTCACCTTCTCACTTGCTTGTTCATTGTGCTAGTTTGGACTATCTAAGATGAAGGCACTTACAGAGACACTTATGAACTTATCTAATGAAATAAATAAATATGAGAGATTATATTAAGTCCAAACCTATCTCCAAAAGTGACTTTCATCTCTTATAACCCTTTTATACCTACACAACACATAAAACAATCAAGAAAACTAGTTTCACATCTTATTTATATAAGTAGGGTGAAATCCAAATAGATGGGGAAGAGCCCTGGAGAGTCCTATAAAATATCAAATCATTTTCAAATCCATTCTATTCTTATTATATGCCTCTCCTTTTTCACATTCCTCATCAGGTTACTACCAAGGGTTTTGGAGGGTTTAGAGTAATTTTAACCCTTAGCATTTATTCATAAAGGTCTGGTGTTCAATTTGAGAAAAAAATACATAAAGTATTTTTTCAATACCTCTATCAAAATCTCCCAAACTCTCAGGTTCCCATTCTAAGCCTCTATGTAGGTGTGATCATCTTAAGTTAGCCTCTCAAGATTTGCTTTCCATTTTACATACCCTGTGATGGTCTTAAGCCAAGAAATGGCTTGCCTATGGTTTTATTTTCATTAAAATAGTTCAAAAAATCCTTATGAATCTCCATGAAAGTGTTTCAATTATTTTTAATGCTCTCCTATCACTATAAATGAAGTTGAAACCCCTTTAGGCATTAGATTTATAGTAGGCCTAGTGGGATTTGACTATATCCATGTGGATTTAGACTACCATGTTTGGTCTCAAGGATATATGAAGCTTTCCATGTGTTCATTTATGCCTAACACATATAATTTCACTCTCTTAAAATTTTTCAACGCTCTATGTACCTTATTTTCATCATTTTCATGTCAAACTTATAGGTTTCAACAATCTTGGAGTGTCCTCTATCTAAGATAGAATAGAGGGTACTCCCCCTATTATCCTAAACCAAATAATGGTATGAAGATATTTCCCAAGTCATAGGGATGATATGTATAAATTTTTAAAGTTTTTTTGATACTCCTAACACCCTCAAACACTCTAAAATCTAATATAGACTTTTGAGAAAGTTGATTGTGCAAGATTGACTATGACTACAAGTATACCTTATAAATTGGACCCTTTCATGCTCTATTCTCTTGCCTTTAGAATTTAATATGATGGAAAAAAATTTAAATATCTCAATAATATGTCAACACTCTTTTTTATTTTCCAACTCCTCAAGGTATATTTCTTACTTGAAAAGTCTAGTTAGCAAGCCACTGTGATTGTGTCTTCTTATTCAAAAAGTGACACATGTAGGTGCATACTACATGGTTAAACCTTGAATATGATGCTTAAATACCTTATTAGAGTCACAAATATTATTTTACATCCATTTTATTCTATTCACATCATGTTTATGTTATGCTAATATCAAGGCTATCATGTACTAGCTCACTATCAAACTATAGTCAACTCAAGTTGACCACTGATGGAATAACAGGGGTCTATAGGTGAATATCAACTTTGAAATAAATGACTCATACCTTAGGGTCATTTTTAAATCTTTGGAATCAACTCCTAATTTCAAGGTTTATGTTTTCATGTCTAGTGTTACCAAGGTTCACTTCAAGAGTTTGAGTCACCTATAGTTAGGTTGTAGGTGACTTTTCTAAGAAATGACACACCTGTAGGTGTTGATGGAGGATAATACCTTAAAATTCAACCCTTTTTTATGTTATTTTAAAAAAATGTCCTTCTCAAGTTAATAATACCACTCAATCATGGATATATTCTTATATAGTGTAACCTTAGTGTGTAGAGTCATTTGAAATTTCAAATCCTGTAGAAGACACTGAAAAGTTACTGTGAACAAATGCCAAGAATGGAGGCTTTCAAACATAATTTTTCTCTAGTCACACACCCACTCTCTTTTGTAAGGTTATACCCCTTCATTCAGGATAAAATATAGGACCATTAAAACTCACATAGGTTCTCTTTCACCTCATCAAATAGAAGCATCAAAATCACATAGGACTTTGTTTTGGAGCTTTTAGGGAACTTGTCCCTGAACTGAGTTTCTACATGTGGACATAACTCCTTATATATACCTACCATGGTATGGTTTAAAAAATGATCATTATGATATTTTACAACTCTTAAACCTTTATAAAGGTTTAAAAACATGTCAAATCACCTCTATAAAACATTTTATGATCTCTTTGAGAGATTGTAGACGTACATAGTAGTATATAAGGCAGTGAAGGTAGAATGTGGACTGTACATATGATTTTATATTCCATAAATAGATATAAACCTTAATATCAATCCTCAAACTAATCTTTAAAATATTTAGGTACATTCAAATAAGTTACATGTCCTACCTAAATGTGATCATCTCTTAAGGACAACTATAGCCATGCCTTGATGTTGCAGACAAGGTAGTGAATGTAAGACTTGAGAAATGTGTATGTTATATGAAATTATACATGGATCTCAAGGTATATCCATCTTATTAAAACCTAATTAAGGTCTCAAAACATTTTTGAACATCCTTATGAAATAATCCTAAGTCTCTATCAGTGCCACCTTTAGGTGGACATTTTAATATACAGGGCAGTGGGATTGAGATAATTAGTTTACATGGTTTATGCTCATGTAACTAGTTATAAAGTTTATAAAATGTATTAAAATTAATGTTTACAACCTTTAAATTATTAAAACAAGATCAAGTGTCCTTACTCCAATCTATTTGACCTCTTGTAGGTGCTCATTCATGGTGTATGACTATGTGTGCAGTTTGCATTGGTCATCATAGTCTCTTATGTGCCATTTGGAGGACTTGGATTGATATCTAATGTTCAAATAATATTTATAACACCTTAAAACATTCCAAGATACCTCCATGAATGTTTTTAGGACCTTTATATATCATTATTGTAAGTGAAAGTTAGTAGAGAGTTGATTGTGTCTCACATTTTGATAGCAACCTTCTTGATGTTAGTTTATGATACTAATTTTAGAAGGATAGAGGATCAAGATACATTGGATACATTAAACACAACACCTCACATTTATTTTAAACCATTTTAAATGAATAAACCTTTTACAAATGATGAAACTTGACTTCTAGCCCACTAGTGATAGCTATTGTCTCCCAAAAATAACAGTCATTTTTGGAACAACATTTGAATTATTTTGGTTCTACAAACCAAAATAATATCTTCCATTTTCAAAATTTGTCTTAGATATTTAGATTTCTCATTTTCAGATCTTCTCAAAAAATCTACGAAATCTGCAGGCTTGAATCTATGGACTTTGTAGGCTTGAATCTACGGACTCAATAGGAAAAGGAAAATCTATAGACTCTTGCAGGTGGTTTTCAATCAAAAGAATTGATTTTCAACATTTGTTCATTTTCTAGGA
Organism: Torreya grandis; assembly: GCA_037957365.1. Lineage (NCBI taxonomy): Eukaryota > Viridiplantae > Streptophyta > Pinopsida > Cupressales > Taxaceae > Torreya > Torreya grandis. The sequence goes on along the minus strand of JARHVA010006506.1, from coordinate 30,585 downwards.
AAGGTTCAAAGTTTAGTCGCTTCAATAGGTTCAATGGGTTCAAAGGTTCAACAGTCAGTTCAACCAAAGGAATAGTTCAACGTCCAAGTTCAACCAAGCAGTTCAATGTTTTATTTCACTCAGATGGTTCATTTCCTTTATTTCAGCATCTTTTGGTTCAATCATTTAGTTTTTTAGTTGGTTCAAGGCTTTCTAGTTCAATGGTTCAATAGCAAGTTCATATCTTTTTGGTTCAAAGGCACTTGGCGCACTTCATTGAACCTTTGAACCAAATGGTTCAATGTCCAAGTTCAATGAGCTTCATGACTTCTGTAGGGATTTTCATCAGCAAACAATTAGTATCAGGTTCAATGTTTGGTTCATCTTTTGGTTCAACTTCAAACAGTTCAAAGGTGGGTTCAATCAAGCGGTTCAATGCTTTCATCGGCTTTGCTTCAAAGGCTTGGCGCACTTCATTAAACCTTTGAACCGGTTTAACAAAGGTTCATCGAATAGGTTCAAAGGGATGGTTCAATGCTAAGAGGAATTTTTCAAAGGACAAGTGTCCTTGCGGAGGAAACTTAGACTTGTTCAAAAAGACTTGATGAAATGAATTTCACCTGGACATTTTGCCCAGGGAATTTCACCCAGACTTTTTGCCCACAAAATTTCACCTAAACTTTTTGCTCGTGGGAATTTTCCCTGAGGAAAATGTCTGTGGGAATGTTCAAAGTGAATGGCTTGAGGAAAAGCCTGGGGAAAATTTGTGAAGGGCCAACAAATGAAGCCGAAGGATCATTTAAGACCGGGGGAAATTTGCGAAGGGCCAAAATAATTTGAAGGATCATTTTTTTAGGGCCTAAAAGGGAAAAGTCCAATCTGGAAAAGTGCCAAGTGAGAAAGATAAAAGAAGACCAAGGGATGACGCACCCGAACACGTCAAATTCAACACAGTCAAATAGCCATTGGAAACATAGTGACGGGCATGTAAACATCAATTTTAGAGATAGTAAAATAGCCATTGATCCTTTGATCCACAGAACAGAATACATTCACAATTTTCAAGGCCAAGACCAATAGAAAGCGGGGAAGAAATAGAATAGCAAATTAAATCTAGGACCCGATTCAATTAGCCAGACAAGGAGGAATGATGAAGATAAGATTAGATTTCTAGGTGGAACATTGGAAGTTACAAACTTTCAATAAGTGTGACTTATTTCCTTGCATTGATAAAATCAAATGGGTAAAGTGCCCCTAAGTTCTAGCATGTCTTCTTAACAGATTTCAATGCAAATTGATGTATTGATTGTTCCCAAAGTCCTTTTTGAAGAGGCTATATAAGGGACTTTCTTCTATTGTAATAAGGATCTTCTTTTTGATAATCAAAATGAAACTCTCCTGAAATTGAGAGGCATCATTGAGACTTTGTGCTCAGTCTGTTTATCATATTTTGTTAATGAAAACAAGGGACTTTTTTAGACTTTGTGTTGTGATATCTTATTTGTTTCATTGATTTAATAAGCAAAATTAGTAAATTTGTCAAGAAGGTGTCCTATAGAATCAACTGTGGAGAGACTTTGTGCCCCCATAGCTACCTTCAGTGTGTTTGTATTTTCATTACTATGTAAATAACTTTGGAAAGACTTTGAGCTTTCATTGTTCTTCGTATATCACTCTTGAGTATTTCTTGCGCAGACTTTGTGCTGTGTCTTGATTTGCTGGTTACCATACTTCAATCATATTCTACTTTTATTTCTAGGAGTATTCTCATGACTGGTTGAAAAAATCTTCTGAAAGAAGAGGAGTGTTGTCTGTCATTCTCTTGAGCTCTTCCTTTGTTTTATATACATCATCTCTGAAGAAAGAGATATGGATGTCTATTCCTACCCTTGAGTACTATTTTTTGTTCATATATATACATAGCATATCCATATGGAACCTCCCCTTTATGAGAGGAGAGAGAAGTCTCCTTCTGATGTGATAAACTTACACATTAAGATGACTAATCTTCTTGCTTTGGTTGATAAGACCTATTTTGTTTACCAGTATGCTGATAGAAAAAATATTCAACCAACAATTTTTGTTGACTCCGTTGGGGAATTACCCATTATCCATTTATAGTCTATCCATTCCATTCACTTCCACACCACAGGAAAAGAATGCATAGTTTAAATCCTCAAGATTTAACTGAAGCAAAGTTAATTATTTTCAAATTTTGTTTTACAAATCTGGCAGATTCAAGATATACATGAAGTCAAAGGGCTAAAGGTGTTGTTGATCCTATGTTCAAGCAAGTACAACAAATTGATTTTGATCTATTTTCTTCACCATCTCGTCTGCAACGAACTAAGATCTTCTCTCCTACTAAAACTAGATCTCCATTACCATGTGAAATATCAACTTTTACTATTGATAAAGCTTTGCCTATAATTACCCCATTGAGATTTGTTATCCCTCCTTTTCAGTACCCTATAATGGTAGTTCAAGGTCCTTGGGGTAATGCTTTTGGCCCTCTCAATCTTACTCCTCCTCTACATGAACTTCCACGTAGTTCTAGGAAGAATTTCCCAAAATTCCATGATGATGGGAAAGTTCATCCTGATGAACATGTTGCAACATTCAATATAGCTTGTGGAGTAATAGGGGTAGAGTTTGAAGATGTAGTAGTCAGGCTTTTTATTGAAATACTACAAGGTCATATTGTATATTGGTTTTACCATTTACAGGCTTGATTTGTGACTGATTGGAATACTTTGAAAGATAAGTTTAAAGCCAGATTCAAACCTGCAGAAGATGCACATACACTTTTGCCTCAAATTACACAAATGAAAAAAGAGCCACATGAGCCTATGAGAGACTTCATAGCTAAATTTGAAAAGTTGAGAAATAGAATTATTATGATTTCCAGACCTACAGCTGAGAATCTCAAATGCTTTTTTATTAATTCTCAGCTACCTGAAGTTAGTTTCCTCTTGAGACGTGCTAGCCAAATAGATCTCGAGGTAGCTCAACTTTTGGCCACTAAAGTAGAAGATGATCTCATATTAGCAGGGAAAATAAGAAGAGATCCCAATAGAAATAGAGCTTCATCATCATCTGAATTTGCATCTACAAGCACCACAGATCCAATGGTACAGAAATTAGTGAATGAGCTCCTTGCCCTCAAAAAGCAAATGGCTCAAGGAATGTCTTATGTTCCTACATATAGAAGAACATTTCCAAATCAGTCATATCAGGGCAATGTTGCCAGAAACCAAGGACAACAAAATCGTCTTCCTCCTCCACAAAGAAAACTTGCCTTGGAAGCTCCTCCAACTAATTCAGTAATGGAATATCTTGAGACAGAATCAGATTTTTCTTATCAGCCTGAATTATATCAAGAAAATGATGTTGATATCATTGAAAATAGTCAAGAATAATTAGCTGGTGACTCCCACATTAGTTTCCTAAATTATTAGGATGAACCCAAAAGTAAAGGAGAAGCTTCAGATGGATCATATGCAGTGTTTACTAGATCTAAGAATCAATCAGTCCCGTAGGCTGATAAAGGAAAAATAGAAGAGCAATCACAGCCAGCAGTCACAATTGCCAAGTGTGGAATAGTTCTGCCCTTTCAACAAAAAGATCCAGTAATCACTCAAAAGGTAAATACATCTATTGCTCCTTCCCCTTCTACTTCTAATTCACAAACTAGTATACCTCCCGTCTCTTCTAAAACTCAGAAAGCTGAAGTACCTTTCTCTGTACCTAGTTCAATTCAGACATTTGACATAATTGATCATGTCAAAAAGACAAAAATACAAATGTCTGAATTTGAGTACTTGCAGTCCAATCCAGATCAATTGAATAAGTTGGTCCAATATGTTAAAAATCAGACCATCCCTACAGTGCAAAAGGCCAAAAAAGTGACTTTTGATTCCCTAATAAATACACCTAGTCCAAATAATCTGATTATTACTCTAGTTGCTTTTGGAAAAATAGAACCCTTCTATGTTTCTCTGTTAATCAATGGCCACAAGCTAAGTAATTGTATAATAGATTCAGGCACATTTGACAATGTCATGCCTACCAAAGTCACTAAATCTCTTGGTCTCACATTAACCAAGATGTTTGGTAGATGTTTCTCCATGGAGAACAAACAAGTGACATTGTTGGGGTAGATCAAAGATGCTCAATTTGCATTTGCAGCCTTTTCAGACAAGAGGATTAAAATGACTGTATTAGTGGCTGAAGTTCCAGCATCTTATGGTATTTTACTTGGATGGAATTTTTGTAAGGATGTGGGAGGAGAGCTGAACATGGATCTATCTAAGGCAAGGATCCCTGTATAAGGCATGATGAAAATATTACTTCCTAAAAAGGAAGCAAAGTATATAGTCACCAAGACGTCATCTCCTGAAGCTCAAATCCTTTTTGAATTTGTAGGTATGGGTAATTAATTTTTATATACAGATCATGAAGAAATACCCTCCATCTCTGATGAAGGAAAGTCTGAAGTAAAGCTAGTGTCTGATGAGATTTGGACTCTAGAATTTGATGGCAATTGTTTTTCTTCTAGTTCTAGAGCTAGAATTGTTTTGATATCTCCTCAAGGAGATATGTTCCCTTCATCATATAAGTTACAGTTCAGCAACACAAATAATACAGCTGAATATGAATTGTTGTTGTTGGGCATGAAAGTTGCTCAAGAAAGAGGTATCAAGTGTCTTCATGCTAAAGGGAACACCGAATTAGTGGTCTGCCAAGTGAGAAATTCATATCAAACTAAGAATGAAAGGTTGTGCCATTACCGTAATCTAGTTTGGGATCAAATTGAGATCTTTTATGCTTTCAACATTTCTTCCATTCCAAGAGAATATAATGATAGAGCTGATGCACTTGCTATTTCAAGAACTCTTTTAGTTCCACATTCTAATTTTAAATAAGCCAAATATACCATTGAGTTGATCTATAGGCCGAGTGTTCCTGATAATATTGATCATTGGCAAATTTTTAATGATGATAATCAGATCATTGCCTTTTTGGAAAGAAAAGACAATTTTGAACAGCTATATTTTGAAGGCAATGAATCTCAGAAGTCTGAATTAATTTCTAAATCTAGTTTAGATGTAAATGAAGAGTTTATATAGCTGAAAGGAAATAAAATTCCTAAAGGCTTGGTTTCTCTTGAAAAGCTATTTGACAAGCATGATAGATTCATCAAGCAACAGCAGATAGATTCGAGTTTCTCTTAGGGATTTGACCAAGTGAATCTGACCAATGAAGAAAATCCAAAAATGGTCAACATTGGTAAGTGTTGTACACCTAAATAAAAATTCAAATTTACTTTTTTGCTTCATCAATACATTGATGTCTTGGCATATTCATATGAAGATCTGAAGTCTCTCAGTCCTGATGAAATCCGTCATCATATTCCTCTCAAGGCTGATTCAACACCTTACAAGTAGAAATCTAGACAATACAATTCAAAGATTTTAGGTACAATTATGTCTGAGATTCATAAAATGTTAAATGCTAGGATTATCTTTCCAATCCATCATTCTACATGGATTTCAAACATAGTTCCAGTAAGAAAGAAAAATGGTGAAATTTGCATTTGTGTAAATTTATAGAATCTAAACCAGTCATCTCTAAAAGACAATTATCCTTTGCCAATCATGGACCAAGTGCTCCAAATAGTAACAGGATCAGAAATGTTATCAATGTTGGATGGTTTCTCATGCTATAACCAAGTTGAAGTTGTTGGAACTGATCAACACAAGACTACATTCACCACGTCTTGGGGTACTTTTGCATACAAAAGAATGCCTTTTGGATTAATAAATGCTGGCACTATATTTTAGAGAGCTATGGATATGGATTTTAAAGATGAAATTGGCAAATTCATAGTTGTACATCTTGATGATTTAACTATCTTTTAAAAGCACCGATCTAATCATATGCACCACTTGCAACAAGTGTTGGAGCGCTATCGGGAAAATGGTATTTCTTTGAACCCTAAAAAGTTTATTTTTGGAGTGACAAAAGGAAAACTCCTTGGACACATTGTGTCCAAAGAAGAAATAAAGATTAACTCAGACAGAGTCAAGTCTATTCAAGAGCTGAATTTGCCTGCAAGTAAGAAAGTTGTTCACTCTTTCTTCAAAAAAGTGAATTTCTTACAGAGATTTATCCCTAAATTTGCTGAGAAGACAAGACACATTGTAAATATGATGAAAGGAGAGAATACCTTCAGCTAGACCAAAGAAGGCAAAGCAGCATTTCAAGATATCAAAGTCACTATTGCTCATGCCCCCATCTTGGTCTGCCCAGATTATCATAGAGATTTCATTATATATAGCTATGCATCTGAGCATACTCTTTCAGCTATTCTTTTCCAACAAGACAAAGAAGGTATGGAATCTCCAATCTCTTTCATGAGTTGCCCTCTAAAAAATCATGAATTGAAGTATTTGAATATAGAGAAGCATGCTTATGCCTTGGTAAAAGTAGTCAAACACTTTCGCTTTTATATTCTGAATTCACATATTACTGCCTTAGTTCTTGATAGTAAAATCAAGTCTATATTAACTCAATAGGATTTTGGCACAAAGAGAGGTAATTGGATTGCAAAGATCTAAGAATTTGATCTAGATACAAGCCAATAAAGCTAGTCAGAGGTAAAGGTCTTTGTCAATTAATGGCTGATAATAAGCTAGAAGATACACAACTTGAAGAAGCTAAAATAGACAATATGCCAACAGTTCTTTTTGTTTCTACTACCAATGAATGGTATTCAGATATTGCCTATTTTTTGACTTATGGAGAATGTCTGGCTCATTTGTCTTACAAAGAGAGGAGAACCATCATATTGAAAGCTGCCAATTTTGTCCTTTGGGACAATGGCCTGTACAAAAGAAACATAGATGGAGTTTTTCTTCATTGTGTAGATAAAGAAAAACAGACCCAGCTCTTGAAATCTTTCCATAATCTAGCTTGTGGAGGACATTTTTCTGCTCCTGTGACTGCTCACAAAATTTTGAGATCCAGATATTCTTGGCTGACTCTTTTTCAAGATGCACATAAATGGGTAAGAAAATGTGAACTTTGCCAACAATTTATTGGAAAACCCAAGTTGGTTGCTCTGCCTCTTAAGCCAGTGATCATAAAGGAACCTTTCCAGCAGTGGGGACTCAATTTTATTGGGACAATAAATCCATCATCAAGTGTTGGACATGATTATATCCTTACAGTGACTGATTATTTCACTAAGTGGGTAGAAGCAATCTCGACAAAGCATGCTACCTCAGAAGTTGTATGCAATTTATTGAAAGATAACATCATTTCCAGATTTGGAGTCCCACTCAAAATTGTTACTGATAATGTAGCTTGTTTCACCTCTCAAGAAATCACACAATTCTATTTTTATTATGGAATTACACTTTCTCATTCTTATGATTATTTTCTGCAAGGGAATGGACAAGCTGAGTCCAGCAATAAAAATTTGGTAACTATTATCAAGAAACTTGCAGATGATGATCAAAAGACGTGGCACAAAATATTTGTAAACACTCTATGGGTTGATAAGATCATGCCAAAAAGGGCAATTGGTATGTCTCCTTTTCAACTTCTCTATGGTATTAATGCTGAGATACCAATCACTTTAGAGTTACCAGCCTTGAAATTGGCGAAGGCTATTGAAGATCAGACATATGAGAGTTCTCTTGACAAAAGAATCATGTACCTGACCTAGCTAGAATAAAAAAGAACCATGGTCATGGATAGAATTGTTGTTCACCAAAATCTGATAAAGAAACTTTTTTATCAGAAAGCTAGAAATCATGATTTTCAGATTGGGGATAAAGTCCTGTTGTGGGACAAAAGAAGAGAGCCAAAAGGGATGCATGGAAAGTTTGACTCTCTTTGGAGAGGCCCATTCACAATTCATCAGCACATGGGTGAAAATAGATTTTTATTTAAATACCAAGATGGCACGCTCTTTTCTCTACCCCATAATGGGCAGCATTTGAAACACTTCAACTCTTGAAGTGTTAGATCATTACCTCTGTATATATGTATACTTGTATAGTTTTAATTTATGTTTTGTTTTGTTTGTTTTCATCCTTATTGCCTTTCATTTCTAGAAAGCATGACTTCAAATCCCAATGGTACACTTGAAGACACTGGAGATTCTAAATTCTATTCCTTCCAATTCATTTTGCAATTGACAGAAGTTCCCCAACTGGAGCCAGTTGTTGTCTCCCAAAAATAATAGTCATTTTTGGAACAACATTTGAATTATTTTGGTTCTACAAACCAAAATAATATCTTCCATTTTCAAAATTTATCTTAGATATTCAAATTTCTCATTTTTAGAGCTTCTCAAAAAATTTACGAACTCTGCAGACTTGAATCTATGGACTCTATAGGCTTGAATCTACGGACTCTGTAGGCTTGAATCTATGAATTCAATAGGAAAAGGAAAATATACTAACTCTTGCAGGTGATTTTCAGTCAAAAGAATTGATTTTCAACATTTGTTCATTTTTAGGGAAAGGTTCAAAGTTCAGTCGCTTCAACAGGTTCAACGGGTTCAAAGGTTCAACAGTCGGTTCAACCAAAGGAACAGTTCAATGTTTTATTTCACTCAGATGGTTCATTTCCTTTGTTTTAGCATCTTTTGGTTCAATCATTTGGTTTGTCAATTGGTTCAAGGCTTTCTGGTTCAACGGTTCAATGGCAAGTTCATAGCTTTTTGGTTCAAAGGTGCTTGGCACACTTCATTGAACCTTTGAACCAAATGGTTCAATGTCCAAGTTCAACGAGCTTCATGACTTCTATAGGGATTTTCATCAACAAACAATTAACATCAGGTTCAAAATTTAGTTCATCTTTTGGTTCAACTTCAAATAGTTTAAAGGCGGGTTCAATCAAGTGGTCCAATGCTTTCATTGGCTTTGCTTCAAAGGCTTGGCACACTTCATTGAACCTTTCAACCGGTTCAACAAAGGTTCATCGACTAGGTTCAAAGGGATGGTTCAATGCTAAGAGGACTTTTCTGAAGGACAAGTGTCCTTGTGGAGGATACTTAGACTTGTTCAAAAAGACTTGGAGGAATGAATTTCACCCAGACATTTTGCCCAGGGAATTTCACTTGGACTTTTTGCCCGTAGGAATTTTCCCCGGGGAAAATGTCCGTGGGAATGTTCAAAGCAAATGGCCTGAGGAAAAGCCCAGGGAAAATTTGTGAAGGGCTGACAAATGAAGCCGAAGGATCATTTAAGCCTGAGGGAAATTTGTGAAGGGCCAAAAGACTCCGAAGGATCATTTTTTTAGGGCCTAAAAGGGCAAAGTCCAATCTAGAAAAGTGCCAAGCAAGAAAGATAAAATAAGACCAAGGGATGACGCGCCTGAACATGTCAAATTCAACACAGTCAAATAGCTGTTGGAAACATAGTGACGAGCATGTAAACATCAATTTTAGAGACATTAAAATAGTTGTTGATCCTTTGATCCATAGAATAGAATACATTCACAATTTTCAAGGTTAAGACCAACAAAAAGCAGGGAAGAAATAGAACAACAAATTAAATCTAGGACCCGATTCAATTAGCTAGATAAGGAGGAACTTAAAGATAAGATCAGATTGCTAGGTGGAACATTGGAAGTTACAAACTTTCAATAAGCGTGACTTATTTCCTTGCATTGATAAAATCAAATGGGTAAAGTGCCCCTAAGCTCCAGCGTGTCTCCTTAACAGATTTCAATGCAAATTGATGTATTGATTGTTCCCAAGTCCTTTTTGAAGAGGCTATATAAGGGACTTTCTTCTATTGTAATAAGGATCTTCTTTTTGATAATCAGAATGAAACTCTACCGAAATTGAGAGGCATCATTGAGACTTTGTGCTAAGTCTGTTTATCATATTTTGTTAATGAAAACAATGGAATTTTTTAAACTTTATGTTGTGATATCTTGTTTATTTCATTAATTTAATAAGCAAAATTAGTAAATTTATCAAGAAAGTGTCCTAGAGAATCAACTGTGGAGAGACTTTGCACCCCTATAGCTACCTTCAGTGTGTTTGTATTTTCATTGCTATGTAAAGAACTTTGGAAAGACTTTGAGCTTTCATTTTTCTTCGTATATCACTCTTGAGTATTTCTTGCACAGACTTTATGATGTGTCTTGATTTGCTAGTTACCATACTTCAGTCATATTCTAATTTTATTTCTAGGAGTATTCTCGTGACTGGTTGAACAGTTCTTCTAAAAGAAGAGGAGTATTGTCTGTCATTCTCTTGAGTTCTTCCTTTGTTTTGTATACATCATCTCTAAAGAAAGAGAGATGGATGTCTGGTCCTACCCTTGAGTACTATTTTCTATTCATATATATACATAGCATATCCACAGGGAACCTCCCCTTGATGAGAGGAGAGAGAAGTCTCCTTTTGATGTGATAAACTTACACATTAAGATGACTAATCTTCTTGCTTTGGCTGATAAGACCTATTTTGTTTACCAGTACGCTGATAGACAAAATATTCAACCAACAATATCAACCTACAACTTGAACTATTTGGCTCAATAAATCAACTCCAAACATGAAAACCAAGATATAAAACATGAAATTAGTAATTCCACATCTTTTATAATAAATTTTAACAATTAGATTGCACAGACCTACTCGAATATAGGAAAATTTGTAGGGTATCAGGTTTAGGATGCAAAATGAGATAGTTAAGTTATAAAAGATGGTTCATAAAGCGTAGGAATCCAATACTTAAAATCCTACCATGAATTTTAATTTTACCAAGCTTTATATCTACCACCAATATCATTTAACCTATAATTCCTCCTACTGGTCATACCAAGAAGAAATATATTAACTAGTTATGCATGTCTAGTGGAGTGATGGAGAAAAGAAATGATTTTATCCAATTTTTGGAACTTAAAAAGTATATAAATCATGGAAATTAATTAATGGAAGATTAAGGGTCACTCCATAATATTTTCCCATTTTTCACTCTCCTCTATAGGTTGTACAACTTCCAAAACTCCTCTTTTTCACTTGGTTTCTTGATTTTCAACTAGGAACTTACAAGTTTCAGTTATTCCTAACATTTTTGACAAGTAATATAACATATTAGACATTTTAAGGAAGTTTATAACACTTTTACTCTAATTAAAATTGTACCACCCTCATTAATGACTCTAAAATGACCCATAAATGATATAAATGACAAAAGGAATAAAATAAACTATGAACAAGACTATAAACATATTTTAAAACATCAAATTGACCATGAAACATCCTATAACATGATAAAATTCCCCTATATCAAGTTTTTTACTATAAGGGTTAACTTATTTTGACTTATGGTCAAAATAGTCAACATTATTGGTGATTTCCTAAGGTTGGTATGCTTGTTGTGCTAAGATGAGTAGCCTAATCCTATCCATTGGGATATAGAGTCACCTATACATAATTTTGACACATAATTTTTCTTTGACACCACACCAAACATTAAGTAAATACACATAAAATAAGACACACCAAAGGAAAATAAACATGTGTTCAATTAGAACATTTATGGAACACAACACAACTGAAAGAAAGACACACACACACCTACTCTACTATTTATAAAACCTCACTCTTGATGTGTAATAAATCTTACCATACTTCAAAAATGGTCAAATATGGTTCCTCTTGAATCTTTGTCACTCCATGAAGGTAATCTAGCATGTGAAGCATGTTCATCATCAACCATTTTCATATGTAGATGATCAATGTGCTTACCACCTTTATGTCTTCTTAGGTCTATGAGATGACTATTTATATCCTTCATGAATGATATTTATTACTCTCTAATAGCCTTTATTTGAGCTAAAATCTCTTAATCACTTTTATATCTGATATGCCTTCCTCAAACTGTAGATTAGATTGTATGAAAGTATGCATAAGGATCAATCTCATAAGCATCTGCACCATATTCATCTAGAAATAAATTAGATATACCTTCAAGTTTTTAATCACCATAATCCATATTAGAATCATCCTTCTCATTTATCACACAATTCAAGTTAGAGCTTGCTTCAACATAGGGCTCAATGTGAAACCTTACAATGGGTTGAGTTCTTATGGTCACCTTGGTTCCATACCTTGTCCTAAAGGCCAAGAAGGACCAGTCAGTTGAAAGGTAGCCACCTATCTTAGCTATAAAATCTCTTAGAAGGTAGATTATCACTTGAAAGGATCCTAACACACTAGCTACACTCTATCTGACCTATTAGAATAGCAATGTTTGCATAAACATGAGAGGATAAGGATAAGTAAGGATAGAAGATTATCACTTAACATCACCATACATCACTTTGCACACTTACAAAAATATTCATGAACTCAAAACCAAATTTTCATTTATTTTTCAAAGGTAAAATATAATTTCAATCTAATAGGGCTTCACCATACATGGAGTGGAAGTAGTCTACAAGAGCAAAAATGGCTACTACTTATAGAATTTAAGAGAGGAGAGAAGAGAATGAAGTCCAAGGGTCACTATAATATGTGTCAATATAATAAAAAGAGTTACATCTACATGATAATTAAATATATAATATACCATATGAGGTCTCATAGGACAAATGTCCTTTAAAGCATGAAACTCTTGAAATGTGGCATAAAACTCTTCATTTGCATGTCTAGAAATTGTGTTCATCATTTGGCCTTTCTTGAGAATCCCATAGTATACTAGGGATAATTTATATCATTACACTAAGAGGGAGGGGTTATAAACAAGCTTTTACATGCATTAGAGGTGTCCTAAATCATCAATATTCTTCTACACATGAGTTATCATTGCCTATAATCTATCACTAATTTTCCACTCACCCTTCACACTTGGCACTAATATGGTCCATAATTTTCCAATATTATCCATATATAGGAGTTTATGACACCTATCAGGACCCCTCATTCCATTATATTTATTAGGTAGACCTTAAAAGGCCTCCTACTTGGAGTTTTCACCTTCTCAATTGCTTGTTCACTATGCTAATTTGGATTAACAGAGATGAAGGCACTTAAAAAGACACTTGTGAACTTATATAATGTAATAAATTAATATTAGATATTATCTTAAGTCCCAACCTATCTCCCAAAGTGAATTTCATCTCTTATAACCCTTATATACCTGTACAACACACAAAACTATCAAGAAAACTAGTTTCACATCTTGTTCGTACAAGTAGGGCAAAATCCAAATGGATGGGGAAGAGACCTAGAGAGACCTATAAAATATTAAATAATTTCCCAAGCCATTATATGCCCCTTTTATGCCTCTCCTTCTTCATTTTCCTCATCGAGTCACTATAAAGGGTTTTAGAGGCTTTAGAGTAGTTTTCACCTATAGCATTTGTTCATAAAGGTCTGACATTCAATTTTCACAAAAAATCCACAAATTATTTATTCAATACCTCTTTCAACATCTCCTAACCTCTTAATTTTCCTTGACAATCCTATGTTCAGGTGTGAGCATCTTAAGTTAGCCTCTCGAGCTTTGCTCTCCATTCTACATACCATGTGATGGTTTCAAGCCAATAAATGGCTTACCTATGGGTTTATTTTCATTCAAATATTTCAAAAACTCCTTATGACTCTCAATGGAAGTTTTTAAATGCATTTTAATTATCTCCTATCACTATAAATGAATTTTAAACCCCTTTACGCATTAGACCTAGATTAGGCCTAGTGGGCTTTGACTACATCCATGTGGATTTAGACTACCCTATTTGGTTTCAAGAATATATGAAAATTTCAATGTCTTCATTTATTCCTAACATATCTCATTACACTCTCCTAAAGGTTTTAACACTCTATGTACCTTATTTTCATCATTTTCATGGCAAACTTGTAGGTTTCAATAGTCTAGGAGTGCCCTCTATCTGAGACAGAATAGAAGGTACTCCCCCTATTTCCCTAGACAAAATAATGGCATGAAGATATTATCCAATTCATAATGATTATCAATATAATATTTCAAGGTTTTTTGATACTACTAACACTATCAAACACTCTAAAATTCAAGACAGACTTTTGGGAAATTTGACTATGTAGGATTGACTATGACTGTAGGTATACCTTAAAAATTAGACCCTACCATGCTCTATTCTCTTTCCTTTATAATTTCATATGATGTTCAACACTTTAAATATCTTAATAAAATGTCAAAACTCTTTTTTATTTTCTAACTCTTTAAGGTATATCTCCTACTTGACAAGTCTAGTTAGCAAGCCACTGTGATTGTGTCTTCTTCTTCAAAAGGTGACACATGTAGGTGTATATTACATGGTTAAACCATGAATTTTATGCCTAAATACATTATTGGATTCCCCAAGGTCATTATTAATCCATTTTTTTTTATTCACATCATGTTCATGATATGCCAATATCAATACTATCATGTACTAGCTCATTGTCAAACTATAGTCAATTATAGTTAACCTCTAATGGAATAATAAGGGTTTATAGGTGAATATCAACCTTGAAATAAATTAATCACAACTTAGGGTCCTTTTTAAATCTTTTTAATGAACTCCCAATGTCAAGGTTTATGTCTTCATGTCTAGTGTCACCAAGGTTCACTTCATGAGTTTGTGATTCACATACAGTCAAGTTGTAGGTGACTTTTTTGAGAAATGACATACCAGTAGGTGTTGATGGAGGATAATACCTTGAAATTCAACCCTTTTTATTATCTTTGAAACACAAATTTCCTTATAAACTCAATAGTACCACTTAATCATGGATATATTCTTATATAATTCAACCTTAGGGTGTAGAGTCATTTGAAAGTTTAAATCCTTTAGAAGACACTACAAAGTTATAATGAAAAAATGCCAAGAATGAAGGATTTTAAACATAATTTTAATCTACTCACACACCCACTCTATTTTTCTAGGTTCTACCCCTTCATTAATGCTACAAGATAGGACCATTAAAAATCACATAGGTTCTCTCTCACCTCATCAAATGGTAGCATTAAAATCACATAGGTTTCTATTTTGGAGCTTTTAGGGAACTTGTCCCTGAACTGAGTTTCTACATGTGGACACAACTCCTTATATATACCTACCATGTTATGGCTTAATACATAATCCTTATAATATTTTCCAACTCCTCAACATTCATTAAGGTTTCAAGGCATGTCAAATCTCCTTTATGTAACATTCTCAGATCTCTATGGGAGCCTGTAAATGCACACATAGCAATATATAAGGTAGTGAAAGTAGATTGTGGACTATGCATATGATGTATGCTTCCCTAAATAGATCCATACCTTCATATCAATCCTCTAACTTATCTTTACAATATTTAGGGACATTCAAATAAGTCACATTCCCTATCTAAATGTGGTTATCTCTTTAGGACACATGTAGGTATGCCTTGATGTTGCAGACAAGGTAGTGAATGTAAAACTTGAGCAATGTGTATGTTATATGACCTTATACATGGATATCAAGGTATCTCCATGTTCTTAAAACCTAATTAATTTATCAAAACAAGTTTGAACATCCTTATGAAATAATCCCAAGTCTCTATTAGTGCCACTTATAGGTGGACATTTCAATATACAGGGCAGTGGGGTTGAGATAATCAATTTGCATGGTGTATGAGCTTGAAACTAGTTCCAAACTTTCTTAGAGGTGTTTAAATTAATGTTTAAAACCTTAACATGATTCAAACAAGATCAAGATTCCTTACTCCAACCTAATTGACCTCCTATAGGTGTTCATTCATGGTGTATGATTGTGTGTGAATTTTGTATTGGTCATCATAGTCCCTTATGTGCCATTTTGAGGGATTTTATTACTATATCATTTTCCAAGAATATGTCCAACACAATTAAACCTTCCATTATACCACCATGAATTTTATCAGTACCTTTATAAGCCATGATTGTAAGTGAAAATGAATAGAGAGTTGATTGTCTCATATTTTGATTGTAACCTTCATGATGTTAGTTTTTGAGACTAATTTTGGAATTAGAGGGGATCAATAAACATTTTATACATGAAAAATTACACATCACATTTATTTATAACCATTATAAAGGAATAAACTTTTGTAATTGATGAAACTTGACTGCAAGTCCACTAGTGACATCAACCTACAACTTGAACTATTTGGCTCATGAAATAAACTTCAAACATGAAAAACAAGATATAAAACATGAAATGAAGAGTTAATCATCTTGTAAAATCAATTTCAATAATTGTATTGTATGGACCTACTCATATAAGAGGAAAACCTGTAGGGTATGGTGTTTAGCATGCAAAATGAGATAGTTTTAACTTCTAAAAGATGGTTTATAACATATAATAATCCAACCCTTGAAATAATACCATGAATTTGAATTATACTAATTTTAATATCCACCAAAAAGAGCATTTGACACATAATTCCTTCTACTGGTCATACCAAGAAGAAACCTGTTGACTAGTTTTGCATGTCTAGTGGAGTGATGGAGAATAGAAATGGTTTTATCCCATTTTTGGAAATTTGAAATTATATAAATCATGTAAATTAATTAATGTAATATAAATGGTCATTATATAATATTTTCCCATGTTCCACTCTCCTCTATAGGTCATACAACTACCAAAACTCCTCTTTTCACTTGTTTTCTTGATTTTCAATTAGGAACCTGCAAGTTTCAATTAATCCTTACATTCTTGACAAGGAATCTAACATATTGGTTGTTGGAAGTAATTTTAGAATGCTTTTTCACCAATTAAAATTGTATCACCCTCATTAATGACTCTAAAATGAACCCTAAATGACATAAAATGACATAAGGACTAAAATAGACTATGACCAAGGCTAGAAACATATTATACAACATTAGATTGACCGTGACACATCCTATAACATGATAATAAACCCCTATATCAAGTTTTTGACTATAGGGGGTTGAATTATTTAGAATTTTGTTTAAAATAGTCAACATTTATCATTAATAAATATTTTTAATTATTTAAAAAAATAAAAACAAAGCCCTAAAAATATACATAGAAGACCATAACATAATATAATTTTTTTTTTCGTTTGGAAACTCTAAAGGAATTAATTATTATCCCAATGCCTATAAATATGTTTTAATAGTTAATTTTATGTCATATTCTAGAAAAATGGTGAAGTGGGAATCGTTTAGCTATCCTCATAAAATCCCTTATTGACTAAGTGTTGCTTACATAGCCCAAAGGGCCTCAGGCTAATGTAATTATCCCTTTAGGGAAGATCATATGAATTAAAATGATAAATTTGATTAGAATGATTGACAAGGGATGCCCTCAACCTATAATAAACAATGTTGGACTTGGAAAATGACTATAAAATTTTAATAGGTATCTTTACTCAAAAAAGATATGCTTTTAAAATTAAAAAGATAAGTTCCTTATAAGAGAATCCTAGTTCCTTTCAAGTGTGACCCTTGATGTGATTTTATAAAGAGAAATTTTTAATATTTTTTACAATCAACCTATTGATATGCATGAGAAATCCATTAAGAATCATGTCATTTTGAAAAGATAGTCCTTAGATCATGAGAGACAAGTCTAAACTACTAGATAAGTACAAAATGCACCCTTGTCTATTTACCATGAGCTTGTCCTAAAATAACTGAGGATTTAAAACAAGATTAAATGTAAAGCATTTGTTTAATAGGGATGAATAAGGATAACATAGGTAATTATAGAAGGCATTCTTAGTCATTTCAAGACTTTTATGGCTTTCTTAGTGATTTTGGGTTATTGAAAAGGAGAATTGGTTAAGTAATATAATGATGTCAAGAATAAGCATTGTTAACCAGTTATTGGTTAAATTTTAGTGTCTACACATATGTATGGGTATTAAATGGTGATATGAAAATCTATGTGATTTTTGTCCTAGCTTACCCTTGTCAAGAGAATGCAATTGTAACAATACATTAGAATATAGCTCTATTAATTTAGTATAAGAAATGTATAACTTTCAATAACTTAAAATGTGATAGTGTTTATCTCAAATTTCCTTTTAATAAATTTGTTTATATATGGATTTCTTAGAATTTGAATTAAAAATTTAGTGGTGCACACAAGGGAACCAAAATAACTTAAAAGTGACTCAAAAGACTTAAATTAGGAAATTAAAAGAATTAAAAGGGATTTATATATTCATAGAAAATCATAATTAAAATGGGATTATAAAGCCATGGAAAATCATAAAGTGAAAGGGGAAAACATAAAAAAAATGCACCATTAAGTGTTCAATTACTATCTAAGACCTATATAAATAAGTAATTAAAAGTACATTATAAAATAAGTGTTGTGCCAAATTTGGGTGTGTACAAGACCATATTATTTATAAAATTTAAACGTGGGTCATATAAATAGCCTAATAAGTTGCATATACATATTTAGGAAATCAATGAAGTATTATTTAAGGCTATGGATGCAATAATTAAAATGGGTATTGTCTTGACCACTAATTATTCAAGAATGAAGTCGCTTAATTATATTTAAATAAAAAATTTAAATGAGTAGTGATAATAAAAAATCAAAAAATGAGAATTTAATGATGATAATAATAATAATAATTTGTATTAATAATAAATCAAACATTGTATATAATATTGTTTTAATAAATCAAACCATTATATAATAATACATCATTCTCTCTTTTTGTTTTAAGATATATTTAGTTATCACTAAGTAGGTACATAGTGGAAATTTAATGTTGAATGAATGTGAACATGAATTGAAGTTATGAATATATATTATTATCCAATTATATATGAATGGATACAATGACCATTAACATTTCTCATTGAGAATTGTTAGTAGGAGGTCCTATGTGTAGATACTAAAACTTAATATTTATAGCATCTTAGTCTTATACATTTGACAAATACCAATCAGGGCTCTACCCTTTAATTTTTACCTTCTCGATGTTGAAAGGCTCATATTTACCATCTCATTATGCCTAATTACTTATCTTATAGTCTGACCCTTATCATTATGATATCCCAAATCTCCTATACTTATAGAAATATCAAAACCTAGTATACATCATTCAATGTCAGTTTTAGATCCTCAATTATTTTCTATCCTTTTAGACACTATTGACACAGATGGACACTAGTGTTGACTCTAGTGTCCATATCCTTATCTAGTGTCTGATACTCAAAATTCATCCAAATTAAAAATTATTCAAAACCTATGGGTCTACCAATTTGTCTTATTGAACCTTACTGTGAGATATTTTCAAAAGGTGTGATATAAATATAATTCTAAGCCTTCCATTAATCATCTATAAAATATCAATTAAGTACCTATTCAAGCTCATTTAGTCAATTACACAACTGAGTTCTACTACCAAATTCCTTCCTATTTTCATAATTGTCATATGAGTAGTCATACAAAATATCATAAGCATAGAAAATGCATCCCATGGGAGATATTTATCAAGTTACAAGATAGATAATTTCATGCATCTACATATAGCATATTAAACCATTATTTACATACATTTCCACACATAGGGGAGAACCACATAAGTCTAAGGCCCTCCTTGGAATATTGCATATGTAGGCAACACTCATTGATAGAGGGATCTTTGAGGTCAACTCATCACCATGAGCCCACTAACCCATTTTTGGAAAAATGCATTCTAAGGGTGAAGAAGGGTGAAGATTTAGGGTTTAATCCATAAGTAGACATACAAACTATGTTCCACATCTGAGTACATCAATGGAAAGGTGACATAAAACTTAGGACAATGAAGTTAGTTACATCATAATCTACCATATGTTTTTTACTAGACAACATCATTATAGAATGGATATTAGCATCGATGGTAGTTTCCCAAGGTTGACACTAGTGTCTATAGATCTAGAAACATAATTTTTAGAATTTGATGACTATCTCAAAATATTGATCCTACACACTTATACCTATGTACAATAGATCTACCTATACATTATAAATCTAGCTAAGTATCATCTATCCTTGGCATTAAAATCAATAGAAAATTTTTCAAATTTGGTGCTTTATATATTTAGCACATTTATGTATTTTAATTCAAAACATTCATTTATATGAGTTTGCAATTAATTGGCTTACTTTAGAATAGTTTCATCCATCATTGTGAATAGGATATTTTACCCCCTAACCCTTCATGATATTTCATTTTACTATTTTCCTCATTTCTAATTTTAAAATAATCAAAATCAAAAAATCAAAATTGTTTCTCTTAAACATCATGTTAAATATGGATATATCTTTTCAATATTTCATTGATCAATACATAATGGCATTCCTTGCATTTTATTTTCCACACTTTTCTAAATCAATCAAAGGCATAGTCCAATGGTATAAGTGAATATGTCAACATAAAGAGAATGATTCTAATTAATATAACACTCAAATTTCTCTTTACAACTCTTTTTGAAATAATATTGAACCACCATCTCACTTTATTAAATGTCAATATGCATGATTCCATACATTTATCCCCTCTATATCCTATTCAAGTTAGAGGTACTATCTCACACACATTATTTTCCTACAGCTTATATTGGATTTCACAGCCCATGTTATCACTACATGAAGAGGAAAGGGTGCCCAATCTGCTCAACCACCTATTAATATACAATAAGTTCCTCCTAAGACTAAAATTGTAATTAAAACTAAAGTATATTACCTTGTTGACTAGTTTTGAAATATGCATGATAATATTTAAATCCTCAAGCTCTTAAAACATTCAACTCTTTATAAGGATATCTTACATGAAGCATTGTCTAAAACCCAAGAACCAAGTGATATAGAACCAACTTAATTTCTTGATATTATGCAAGATGTTAAGAATAATTCATATATTATCACCTTTGAACATAAATATTTACCATCTAAGGATATCATAAATCATGACTTGCCTTTATTTATAAGTTATTATGCAAACAAAAGGCATCAAAAGAGTGCTAGTTGATAATGGATCTAGACTAAACATTTGTAGCACATAAATCCTAATTACCATGCGTGTTAACCCCAATGTTTAAAAAAAATTAACATGCATATCAAAGGATTTGATAACTCATGGAACCCATATATTAGTCAAATCACATTAGATATGACATTAGGACCAAAAATAGTAAAAACTACATTCTAAATAATGTCTCAATCATTGTATTACAATGTACTTGGGTAAATCTTGGATACAAGCAATGGAAGTCATTCCATATACATTACATATATGTTTAAATTTTATACATTATGGTACATTATGGATAATACTTGTTGATGATGAGCATTTAAAATTTTTCAAAATGCTACATTTTGCTATTAAAGGCATCCCTAAGGTAATGTTGGCCAAATTTGGTCTACATACCTAGTCTAGAATGAAAAGTTGAACAAATTCCTGATTGAAGAATGACCCAATGTCACAAAGAGCATATATATTTCAATATGATATCACATATCATTTTTAACCTTTTGAAACACTTTAAGCAAGATTAAAGTGCAATTTGTTGATCTTTGAGAAACAAGTCTAGAAATGTAGATAGGGGATCCAATCAGGTTCTCATGGTGTCCAAATAGTTTAGGGTCATAGGTAAATTTTTCACAAGCCTCATAAATAATTGTATCTTTAAATAGTCAAGCAAAAGCTCATAAAATAAGTTTAAATGAACCAAACCATCACCAGAACATCATTCAAAAAAGGATAGGTCAACTTACTTGTGTATTTTATAAGTATGCTCAGAAAAACTCTTAGGCAAAATTAAATGCATGGACATGATTCAAATCATACCATAATCATTCTCTATAAATTTAATGTCTTGATGAGTTCTCTATATTGAGATATAAGTCTTCAAAGTTTAATTTATAAAATGAAACATTTATGTGGATGTCAAAATAAAGCTCAACAGTTAAATCACTAGGGTTTAAATGATGACAAGTGCATGGATGTCCATGATGGTCATATAGAAATCAAATGAATGGCACATGTATGTCAAATTTAATCCATATTAAATATCCATTGGGGTTTTTAAATCAAATTATAGGCATGTAGACGTCAAATACAATTGCATGAATGTCAAATATGGATATGTAGACATTAAATACAGGCACATGGATGTCAAATATAGTTATGCAAATAGGTATTTTTGGGCCTCATGAATTAGCCATTTAAGTTCAAATGGTGGGTCCTAGGTATATCTAAATTGTGCATTCATTCATAATGGTATGAGTTAAAGTCAAAGAGTCAGAGGATCTAGATTAAAGGCTTACATTCATTCATACATCTAGATCTAATAGTGTGAGTTAAATTCAAGAAGTTGGCATATATTAGGGACCAATAAGAATAATATATTTTGGCACAAATTGATAGATCTAATTTGGCAATCAACAACTAATAAACAAATGGCAAATCCAAAAGCTTTTGGTGGAGGTTGATGAACCAATTTTTAATCTAGGTGAATGAAAGTTTTAAAGAGCCATATCACCATTAAATATCAGTCAATAGAAGATGCAATCATACAAGAAATATTTTCAATGATAAAGATATGTCACCATTAAAGTTTAGATAGGAACTCTGGTTGATAATTTAGAACATGTCGACCATGTTGTAGGATTACTCCATTGATGTGTTCATTGCTCTTCTAGATTGAATATCCTTGCATGCAGTAGCTTCTCAGCTCTCACATGGTTTAGAGGAAAATTAGGTCTTTTTGGGCCTCATACATAGATGAAACAAGACTAAATGTCTATCATGCTTTCATGTATATATATGTGAAAACTGATAGATTGGGTTGGTTTTCAATCTATGGTGGACCTATATTCAAGTTGGAGTAAATACAAACATAAATGTGATTATGGGGAAGTGTTTCATCTTTTGATATGGTCACATTTTTTATAAATAGGTACCTATATCTATCTAAAGTAGATGTGGCATGAAGCTATCAATTTCAAGATATGAGAAGTTGGTCCTCATCAAAAGATCAAGTAGAAGGTGGCATGGAGTTCCAAGAAAGAGACCTATAAGATAGATAATGACAATGGGAATTCAATTTTATTATAGATAATTTTAAATATTGATTCTTCTTTGATAATATCGTGACTCAGTAGCCTTGAATTGGTGTTAATCCATCATAGCTTCCCCTTTCTTTTTCCCATTTTCTATATATGTTCCATCTTATTCCACATTGTATCTCTCTCAAAAAGTTTTTTAGACAAAAAAATCTCTAATATTTTTTAGAGAAATAGACTCTTATGATTTATATTGCTCAGGCTATGCCAAAATTTGTATTGTAATACCTTTTGATGTAATAAAGACTGAATTCCATCATTTTTTAAAACTAAATTAAAGTGTGTTCTATGAATTCATTGATTGTGGTTAAGTGAATATATGTTTTCCTTACCTGTGTCTAAGTTTCCTTACCTTCATTAAGTACTTTGTAGTCCTTAGGTCATTTTAAGTGTAATATATAGTTTATTGATTAGCGTATAAGTTGATATCTACCTTCTCATGCTAGTTTGATAGCTAATCAATGCCTTATTTTAAAATACTTATGTGGGATTGATCTTCTTTGGTCTTGAATGTGTCTTATAGTGTGTCTTGTATAAATTATAAGTATTGTAATTATTGCTGAATCACCTCATTTAATATCTCATATATTGTTGTTACTCTCTCTCCCCTTTTCCAAGCAATTATTAGTTTAGGTCTAGTTTAGGTGATATATCCATAAGTAAGTTATCCTTATCTATAGGTTTGACCCAATTTTAGGTGACCCATAGCCTAGGTTCATTCCCATGTTGGACTATATTTGAGAAAGAGGGCCTAAAAAAATCCCCTTCTCAGCCAGGGTGTAATCTAGATCTACAAAAATTTTGGCATGCCTAATGGCACAAAGTTTTCCTTGGCATAGTTAAAGTTTAAAGATTGAGAAGAAGAAATTTTAGCAGCAGGATACATCTACCATCATCAAAAGATGAAGATTATTCAAGTTTTAGTAATATCATCTAGATAGTGCTTTCATGCCAAAGATTACTACAATATCAACAAGTAAAGGTACTCCTTTTAAACATATTGAATTGCCTTCAACTTTTTATAAAAAATAAAAATTCAATGGGGCAATTCCTTATCCTCAAAGGAAATATTCATCTCTTGGTCATCCTATTTTCTTAGTCCAAGCTACTTTCCCCGTTTCCCAAATCCCCATTACCCAAATAGTTATCAAGAATCAAGTTTTTTTTCCATTCAATAGGGTCAATCCCTTGAATTTACCCTAATATGATGACATTCATATGTCTACCCTTAAGAGTATTCCTTTCTTCTCAAGAGAATGGGATAAAACAACTACTATTGAGCATATCCAAGATGTTTCCAACCTTTGTTATATTCATAATGTTGTTTAAGATAATGTGGCTATTATATTGATTACTACTTCCTTCAAATTAAAAGCATTAGAATGGTATATAAATCTTCCTTTAACCTCCATTACCAATTGGGATGAGTTAGGTGTAGCCTTAGTTAGGCAATTTGAAGATAAATCTAATCATCTATCCTTAGTTGAATAGTTAACTATCATTAAAGGATACCCCCATGAATTCATGTTTGATTTCAACCTCAAATTCCAAAAGACATGTACTAGGATACCTACATTAGTTAAACCATCCCTAAAATAGTCATTCTTATACTTTTTAAAAGCCCTTATTTTTGATGTTATTGTGATTATACAATCTATGAGCGATAATACTTTGCCAAATGCCTATGAGCTTGAAATAAGAGCAAAAAATAGCTTGATATAAATTGGTAAACTTTCTCCAAGACCCTTAATGCCTATTTTCCAAGAACTACAACCTATTCCACCCCCTCGAGTTCCTCAAATCCCATCTATAGCTCCTATTCTATCTCTTAAAGCATAAGTTATAACCCCTTCTAATAAGGCTAGTGAGATTGGAGATTTAAAAATTATGTTATAAACTTTTGGAAATGAGATAGTTCAACTCAAGAGACAACATTACCAAGGCAGGCCTTATCCACAATAAAACTAGAACACCTATCAACCCTCCAATAATCAAAGGCCTCCTTATCAACCTTTTAGAGAAAATAGACCACCTTATCAATCTCAAGGAGCCATAACCCAAGCTAAACCATATGTAGCCCTAGACCCTAATATACCCTCCAGTTCAAAAACCATTGTTTCCAAACCTCCTAAAAATAAATTGATGCAAGATCTAGGTTGGCATCCTTTTAATCCCAATGATATGCAAAATCAAGCCTTGGTATCATAGGATATTACTATGCCACAAATGACACAAGAATAGTTTTCTCTTCAAGCAGGTTGGTATCAAGAGACAAATTTAATACCCCAAGGAGAGGCTCAAAAATTTCAAGGGAAACCTGATGCCATTAATATGAATTGGAAAATAGATGATAATGTTGCATACAATCAGATTAGTGAGACTGGCAACATAAGTGGTCAAGTTGCAGCTCTGACTAGAGCTAAAATAATAGTTATTGAGTAAGCTCAAGATGTGATCAATACTTCTAGTACTCCTAAATTTATTTCTAAGAGTATCAAATATCAACCTATTACCCCTATAGCATATAATAATTAGAATACAAAAGCCAAGAATATCCCTGAAATGCCTTTGATTAGAGAATAACCAGTGGTTCACAAAGTGTCTCCAAAATTTAGTGGAACCTCATTCAGTATAGAAGATCAGATGAATAAATCCAATGTTAGCATTAACATGTGGGATTTCCTTGCTATTATAGGGCAAAATTACATGCTCGTCGAATAGCTTTTAGCTCTCAAGGTGTCTCAAAAACTAATTTAGAAACAAGGTGTTATTTTAGATAATTCAGATCAACCAACCAAGCAACAAGATTAGCAGGTACATAAAATGACAAAGGTAAACAAAACCAATGTCAAAACATACAAGACTCCTCTTTTTTACCTCTTTTTGATATTTGGTGACTATTTAATTCATAATTTTATGGTAGATAGTAGATCCAGTAGCATTGTCATGCCTAAGCAAATTTTAGATAAGCTTAGTCTTATCTATGAACCAAATACTAAAGGAGTATTACAGCTATATGGGTCACCAAAAAATATAATAGGCATCATCAAAGATATACATTTGATATCATATGCTTGTCCCAATGTTACCATTCAATAATATGTAGTTGTAGTGGACTTGCCTCCCTATTTTGCCATGTGTCTTTCAAGGGACTTTACCTCAAATATTTGAGGATACTTATCAACTCATTAGACATATTTGATGTTTAGGACCAGGTATGGTACTAAGATAACAACACATTCTAAACCTATTTCACATTTCCATTTGTATCCATATATGCCAAGTATGGTGAACACTAATTGTATTATCTCAGATGAGGTGCTAAAAACTAGCAAAGTAGAGATTAACTCACCTCTAGATGGAGTTATAGATTTATTCCTTGATGAATGGGCTTCTTATTTTCATGAACATGATCATTATAATTTAATTTAAGAAGGACTTGGTGTTTATTGCCTTCATGAAAAATATACACCAATTCCAGTCTTGATGAATGATGATGAGTTCGGTGATGGCTTATAGAAACTATAATTTGATGGATCAAGAAATAAACATGGCACTAGGGATAGAATGATGTTTATTTCTATAGCTAATCAAAGTTATTTATCTTCTCTAAAGTTTCATTTTGATTGTTTAAATAATGTTACTAACTATGAAGCACTAGTTCATTTCTTACAAAGGGAAAGAAATATAAATGTCAATACCTTACAAGTCTTTGTTGATAGTGAACTGGTAGTCCACCAAGAGGTCTAAATATATGCAATAATATATTACTCGGGTCTTATAATCATAGAGTATGGGACTTAATTGAATACTTTCAAGCTTTCAATATTTGTGACATATCAAGAAATGAGAAAAAACATGTAGATAGGTTGGTTTCCATTAGGTCACAATTCAGTATCCCAAATGATATAAAGAATGAAAAGGTTCAGTCACATATCAAGGTGGTTTTAAGACATTCTATTCTAGACAACCATGATAATTGGAAAGTTTTTGAAGATGACAATTAGATTATCAAGTTCTTATAATAAAAAGCTAAATTTTCCTCAAAGAACTAAGACAATTACTTATAGCAGTACGGTGACCATATTGTGTAATTGAAGACAAATAAGGTGCCTAAAGGGTCGGTCACACTTGATAGTATATTCAGAAAATATGATGATTTGAGAAAAGAAAAGTTTTCATTATCAACAAAGGAGAACACTATATAGATGTCAAAATTATAGCTAGTAAGAACTTAAAGTTGGGAAATGTTTACACTCCTTCAGAAAAAGAACTTTCATTGAGTTATGTTCAATTTTTATAGATGTCTTTGTATGGGAGTACAGTGACCACAAAGGATTTGATCCAAGTCTATCTCAACACACCATTGAGTTAAAATATGAGACTAAGCCATTAAGACAAAGACAAATGCCTATTAATCCAAAGCTTGAGCCTTTGATGAGATCTAAGCTTCATAAGCTCATTGAGTCATCTATAATATTTCTAATTAAGCACTCAACTTGGGTGGCAAATCTTATTCCAATAAGAAAAAATAATGGTGAGATTAGATTATGTGTTGATTTTCATGACTTGAATAAAGCTTCTCTTTAATACCACTACCCATTGTCATCAATGGAATAAATTTTATAGTTGGTTTTAGGTTTAGAAAGGTTCTCCTTTTTGGATGGCTATAGTGGTTACAATCAAATTTTGGTCAAAGAAGAAGACCAATTCAAAAAAACCTTCACCACAAAGTGGGGGACATTTTCATATAGAAAGATTCATTTGGGTTTATCCAATGATGAGGTAACTTTATAGAAAGACATGGATATGACATTTCAGGGTCTCCTCAACAAGTTTATACTTATTTATTTGGATGACATAATAGTGTTCTCTAAGAATGTAGATGAGCACATGATTCATCTTAGATAAGTGTTTGAAAGGTGCAGGCAATTTGGGGTGTCTCTTAATCCCAAAAGTGTGTTTTCTCTATTCATGAAGGTAGGCTTCTTGGACAAGTGATTTCAAAACATGGTACAAGTATAGACCTTGATAGGATAGATTCAATTCTTGTACTTTATTTTCCTAAACATAAGAAAGCTTTGCAAAGCTTCTTAGTCAAGATCAATTTTATAAGAAGGTAAATTTTAGATTTTTCCACTTTAGCTAAGCCAGTAATAGCCATGTTAAATAAGGGTCAAAGTTTCAGATGGTTTAAGGAAGGAGTAAGGATCTTTGAAGAGATCAAGAAATCCATAGCTAGTGCTCCTACACTCTTGGACCCTAATTTCACAAAGGATTTCTTCTTATACACCTATGTTAACATTGACATAATTTCAAGTATTCTCATGCAGTAGAATTAAAAGGCTTTAGAGCATTTAATAGCCTTCTTCAGTCAAGGTTTGGAAGAATATGAAACAAGGTACACTTTTTTTAAGAATCATGTACTTTCAATTATAAGGTCTCTCAAGAAGTTTAGATACTTTTTTTGCAATAATTAGATACATTTGATGGTTGCCTATCCAAGTATCAAATATTTTCTCTTAAACAAGGATATAAATGACAAAAGAGCTAGTTGGATAACCAAGTTAATGGATTGTGATGTGGAGATCAAGGTCACAAAGTTGGTTAAATGAATTTATGAAAATATAACCCAATACTTAAGAGAGGATAATGGAGTGGTTATGGTGTCAAATGATAGATAAGTTGAAACTAATTACATCTCATCTTTCAGCTAGTTCCAAGACAAGGTAAGATATCTCCAAAGTGGTATTTATCCTTCTCATTTGACCCCTTCAAAAAAGATATATTTTAGATTGTAGTCATTTCCTTTTGTCCTTGTTGATAGTGTTTTATTCAATAAATATATCAATGGCATGTTATTAATATGCATAGAGCCAGGTCAAACATAGAGATTTCTTGAGTAGTTTCATGATGGACATGGTGGAGAACATTATTCAGCTAGAATATTAGACCACAAGATCATGAGAGGTGGGTATTACTAGCCAAACATATTTGGTGATTGTTATGCATGGTTTAGGAAATGCAAATAATGTGCTATGTTTGTTGGAAAGGTGAAACTTGTAGCCTTACCTCTTCAACCAATTACAATGAATCAACCCTTTATTCAATGGGAATTAGACTTTACTGGTCTCATTAACACCCCTTCAAGATCAAGACATTAATAGATATTGATTGCTATAGATTATTTTGTTATATGGATAGAAGTAGTGGCATTGAAAGAAGCAAATGATTCCAATGTTTTGGATTTCTATGAAGGTCTAATTACTAGATTTGGAGTCCCTTCAACCATTATTTCTTACAATGTTATGGCCTTTATGGGGTCTAGATTCATCCAATGGGTAGTTAAACATAGTTTTTTTCTTCGTACTTCATCAAATTATTATCCATAAGGTAATAGCCTTATTGAATCCACTAATAAGAATATATTAAAAATCATTAGGAGGACTATTGAAAATAATCAGAGATCATGGAATTTCAAATGTAAGTCAACTATGTGGGTTGATAGGATCACCTATAATATATCAATATCCAATTCTCCATAAAATATGGTATATGGTAAGGAAGCAAGAATGCCCATTTATCTTGAATTTCTTGCTTTAGAACTAATGCATCAACTTGAGCTTTTGGAGAATGAGCTAATGGAAATCAGATATGTTGAGCTCATGGATCTAGATGAGACAAGATATCAGTCCATGTTAGCCATGGAATCCCATCAAGCACAAGTGAAGAGATCTTTTGATAAAGGAGCTTCTTCAAGAGAATTCAAAGAGGGAGATTTGGTCCTTAAGTGGGATGAAGATAAAGCTAAGCTAGGAAGGCATACAAAGTTTGACTCTCTTTAGAGTGGTCCATACATAGTCTCCAACTGTAAATCCCACAATGCCTTCCAATTGGCAAAGATGTATGGTGAGGAGTTTCTTATACTAGTCAATGGGATACATCTAAAGCACTACTATTGAGGAAGCTAAGTTTCATATACATAGTTATTTGTCTTATTTTATTTTAAGTGTTGTTTTGGCCATTTTTGGCCCACATACCAAGCTTGCACCGATACGGATCAGGTTTTTATTGATGATTAGATAGACTAGAGTTAAATAGACCTTTTGGGATGTCAAGAGTGCCTGGAATAAATATGGAAGTGTCTAGCATTCATCTGGTTCTTCATTGAGTTCATTAAGACATCTTAGGTCTAGTGGTAATATTTTTGAGTAGGTAATTTTCTAAAACTACCATTTCCACATGTGGATGAATCAAGTAAAATTGGTCATATGGGTTTGTTCACATTTATGCCAAGTTTATATGCACCAAGTTTAAAGTCCTCCACCAAATTGCATCAAAACTTATGGAGATCCAAAGTTTGCCTCTCAGCCAAATTCTATTATTTTTTCATACTTAACCATTTTCAAAGAAGTCCAAATAGAACCAAGTGAGCATATTTACAAGGCCATATCTTGAACATGTGGTAGTCTCAAGAAAAAGTGATCACATGGATTTGTTCATC